>BPLT01000172.1:0-600000 GCA_019656295.1 Rhododendron mucronatum var. ripense
TTGCTCCATAATATTATTGTGACTCTGCAATGACACGGAGAATATTCCTGGTGCAGGTGGCTCCGATTCGCCGTTATTCTTATGTGTTTGGGACCATGGATTATGTTTATATTTGTGAAAGTCCAAGGAAAAGACCTGTGAAATATCGTGGTGACGTTGGCCGCTAAGGAAAAGACCTGTGAAATACCCTGTGACTAGTGCTCAACGGATAGGAAAAAGACTTTTGAAATACCTTGTGACCCTATTCCGGATCGGCTTAGGGAAAAGATCTCATGCGTCATCCTGTGGTGACTCTAAGTACGGTGTTGGATCCAACGGGCAAAGCCCTGAGAAAATATTTGGCATTTGGTACTTGGTAATTGGTGATTATGGTTCCCACTTTGGTTTAGACTCCCGTTTATCATTGTTCATCGTACGACTATTATTGGACTCATTGTTTGGTATAATTATTGTGGTGATTCGATTATTGTTCATATTATTCATTTATCTGTTATTCTTCTTGTGGATACTATTTGTTGAGCCATTGACTTCATTAGTTTGTTGATATTATTCGTTGAACTATCTATCTCCCTTATTAATTTGAAACCACTTCTTTGGAACCCCCATTATCATTTGTTCAAAAGTATGTCACTTTGTATTATCACCCTTAGCATGCTTAACTCATCACTGAGCTTGTCAGCTAACGGATTTATTCCACATTTTTTTCAGGTTAGTTCATGGAGCATTCTAGTGGACTTTATGGCGTTATTGGGACCTTCTGTTTAGACCTCTAGGGCGTCTGCATTTTTATTTCTTTTCTATTGTCAAAAAGCTTCCGCACTTTTATTTATTAGCTTCCACACTTTTATTTATTGGCAGTTCATTGTGGAATTTAGAGATTAGAATATCGGATATCGTGTCATTTGCTTAAGAAAGATATTGGTTTCATGTCGCGCATTTATTGTAATAAAATATCCAGTTTTTCTTTATTTGTTTCAAGTTGCTAAAAATATTTTTAATTAGGCTTCGTGTACGATGATTGCTTCATGGTACACGGTTGGTCATGCTCCCGGATTTGGGGCGTGACATTCTACATGTATGGCCAAGTCAGTTTGGGATGCTATTTCAAAGATTTCAGAATAGATTTGGCTGTTGAAAGACCCTTTCATAGGAGGAAGGCTTATTGCAAAAGGGGACCTTCTGAAAGGCTTCCTACATTTTCTCTCCATTAGCCTCCTAGGTCTCATGCCAAAAATGTAGGACACACTCCAGAGGATTCCTTTTTGGAATCCTCTTTGGGTGGTGTGGGGAGGAGTTCAACTATTATTACACAGATTGGTATTGTGTACACAGCCCCAGGCCCTCATTACAGATCAGCCAACTAGGGTGAGAAGAAGGCGTAAGATATTCAATCATGCTCCATTGGATAAGTGGCTTTCGAGAGATGGTGGACAGGTGATATCCGTAAAGTACGGATGTTCCTGCATGGGTAAACATACATCTTTGGAGGTGGCTAGCCCTCCTAGGGTGGGCGCCTAAGAAGGTGGTGGTGGGGGAGTGCAGATCTCACCCTGGCAATTTATTATGAGAAGGTCAATACAAATGCTTTGCACGATTAGGTTCCGAGTGAAGCAGGCCAAATGATGTAGGACATCCATTTGGAAGTTCAAAATCAAACGATGGAGATCTCACCCTAGCAATTTATTATGAGAAGGTCAATACAAATGCTTTGCACGATTAGGTTCTAAGTGAAGCAGGCCAAATGATGTAGGGCATCCATTTGGAAGTTCAACATCGAACGATGGAGGAGCTTTTATTTCTTTTAGAGAGTATGATCTACAAGGCATTGGGACATGGGAGGACCTGTTGGAGCGGAGGCTGAGGAGCCTAATTCCTGTGGGCTTTTTTAAGTTGAATTCCTTTTATAGGGTGCTTAGAAGAGATCAAAATTCTACCCCTTCATAGAAACCAATTTGTGGCACTCATGCCAAGCCCAAGGTGGCTTTCTTTATATGGTGTGCGGCTCAAGGGAAGACAACCAATTTGCCTGCAAGAGGTGGAGTGTGCGTCTCACCTTTTTATCCATTGTCCAATGGCTTGAGGACATCTGGTAAAACTATTTCTTGGTTTGGAGAGATCCAAATGCAGAGATGGATCTTCTCCTTTGTTAGAGAGGGGTTAAGGTGGGGAAGATGAGGCAATATCGGGGATGATTCTTAGTAGCACGAAGCGGGGGCTGGAACGGGGGCGGGGGAGCGGAGACACCTAGAAACTTCTAAGATTGGGAGCGCCTAAGGAGCATATATAGATTATATAAAAATATGTATATAAAATATTTTGAAATACTTGACCATCATAGGAAAAGTGATGCTTAGTGAGATTTTTCCGATTTAAAAGTGTAATTATTGGAAGTTACATATTCTCAATCTGCAAAACTTCTTTACTAATGTGATTTTCATATTCTTATTTCTAGTTATATATTCTCAATTTGCAAAACTTCTTTACTAATGTGATTTTCATGTTCTTATTTCCACAATGGCATAACTCCCTTAAAAGTAAGAGAATAACTGCCTTAACAGCCCAATAAACTCCCATCTTAGTGAGGGGAGCGAGCTCCTGTCAAGCTCCCATCTTGGGAGCGCCGATTCGAGCTCCCATCTAGGGAGCGCACCCATTTTAGAAGGATCCTGCTACTAAGGGATGATTCTTCTGTGGCTCATTTTGTGGGGAAGGAGTCTATGTCATTTGACAATATGGAGAGTTCATTGGATAGATGAAAGAGTTCTCTAGTTAGTAACTTACATGGAAGGAAGTTGACGGTCAAAAATCCTTCCATCCTCTGATTTTTCTTGACATGCCCGATTTTCTTAGATAAAGGGAAGTATATAACGCCCTTAGTTGAAGAATCCTCCTACTGGACGGAGACAAATCGGCTCCGGAACCTTGCTAAAGTAATGCAACCTCACTCTATGGAGTAAGAATCACGTTTGCAAATGGGATGGACACTCTCAATAATATGCATCCCAAAGAAATATAAGAAGAGAATCCAACACGGAAAAAATTGGCGACATTCCATGCATTCTCAACACAATAATATGATTAGAACACCAATAGCAATAGACAATCGATATTGTGCAATTAGAGCATCCACAATGGCATAACCAAAAGCAATATGTTCACAAAGTTAGCAATGTTGGCCTCAAAAATAGCTCACAATGGAATATAACCAAACTTAGCAACCTCTAAACCAATAACCAAATTTGAGCCTTTCAAAACCAAAGTTAGTAACATTTGTCTCAATAACAAAAAATAGTGGGTCCTACTCACAAAAGTTACTCTGTATGTTTTTTGTTGTTTGAAACTCACTCTCTATAAAGCAAATTTATTGGTAGGTGAAACTCACTCTCCACTTTGGCAAGTGGCCATGCATTTAGCAATGTTGGAAAGTCACTATGAAGTAGGTGAAACTCACTCTCCACTTTGGCAAGTGGCCGTGCATTTAGCAATGTTGGAAAGTCACTATGAAGCACTGACACCTCTAAAGGTCGAGGTATCGCAGTGTCGGACACGGGGACACAGCGGAGACATGTACGGGACACACCACATGGCGTGTCCCATAATTTAATTTGAATTTTTTACGGGGACACGGCGGGGACACCAATGGGGACACGGCAGGGGCCAAACTGCAATTTTAAAAAAAAATGGGGGGCCAAATTGTAATTTTTGAAAAATTGGGGTCAAACTGTAATTTTTTAAAAAAAATTTAAGGCCAAATTATAATTTTTTTTAAATTTTTGGGTGTTAAACTATAATTATTTATTTATTTATTTATTTATTTATATATATATATAAATATACACGTGGCGTGTCCCCCGCCGTGTCCATGTCCCCATTTCCGGTGTCGGTTTCAGTGTCCGTGTCCGTGTCCGTGCATCATAGGCGAAACTTTACAGATTTTAACAAATGCTCTATACTCTTATTTTTCTAGAATGTCATTCAACATAGACCATTAGATTGAGAAGAAAAGAACTGACCGTTAGATTTGAATTTTTGCCTACTCATTTTGATTAGACCATTGTGGAGCTTAGGGTTGCTAACTTTAGCCATGCACTAAATGGATAACCAAAAGGTGATGTGACTTTTGGTTATCCAATTTTGGTTAGTCCACTGTGGATGCTCTTAGTAAGTACTACCTCCGAACCAATTTACTTGTCCTAGTTCTATTCTAACCGGATAAAAAAATTCGTTATATCTTTAAATTGGTAATGAATTTTATATCCACTACGGATCTTGTTTGATAGATCTCGATTTGTTTTATAATACAATGTTTTCAAAATCACCTAAAACATTATAAATTACAAGATATAATCAATTGAAAAGTGGCACAAACTCCCAAAAGTGACAACTAAATTGGGACGGAGGGAGTACATAAATAAGCAAAATACAAAAGTAATCACAACCAGATATTGAACACAGTGACAAAACAAAAAAAAACATGTCAGATGAATAGAGACAATGTATGTTGTATTTTCTCAAAAAGAGAAAATTACCTCAAGCATCACCAAAGCAGGCTCTATTACACGCTCAGCTACAGAAGCATTAGTTGCTACAGCTGCGGAACCTTGATAATCCCCCAAAAAAGCATTTTCTGAGCTAGTCAAGTCCTCCATCTTTTCTTCTGTAGGACTATCAGCAGATGAATCCTCTTCTATTTGGTCTTTTGTGGCTCCAACATCAGAGTTACCACGAGAATTTTGCAACTCAGCTACACCTTCAAAACCATATTCTACGCTGGCAACACCATCTGCAGATTCCTGATTGAAATTTTGACACATATGCTCAATTGGACTAGCCTCACCAGCATCTGGTGGAACTCTATCGTTTTCAAGACCTTGTTCAACACTAATCATGCTAGAGGATAACAGCAGGGAATCAGGTGGAAAAGCAGGTTTTCCTGTCCATAAACCAGTGCTGTCATCGCGAGTGTAAATCAAAGGAGGCCCATACCATTCATGACGATCAATCGTAACAAGGACAGACTGCAGCAAAACAAGTGAAACAAAAATAATGACCCATAGTTACATTGAATGAGTATGACCCATAGTTACATGGAATGAGTATGCAAACACACAAAGACACATTAAACCTACATCTATTGAAATAGATAAAACATGAATTTACTACAAAAGCATACAAGTATGTGTGTATGACGTAAGAGATATGGATTAAAGAGTAGCTCATTCTCCGCAACTTGGAAGATGTATTTGTGCTTGTGAACACTCATCAATGCTAATCAAAGAGTCATCAAGCCAAAAAATGCGTCTATCCACTCAGAATAGGGGATAACAAAGGGATGGAATAAAGATTAGAATGCAGAATTCACAATGCAACACAATCAAGTTCAAATACTATTCAACGCATGACGCTTAATCAAAGACACAGAACTCTATTGCTTCCTATATAATGATTCGCTTGTTAAAATTCAAACGGTTTGAGCACATATTACATCTTTTATCAACCCTCAGGTTCTCATCATTCTTTTTCCTTAAACTACATATAAGCTCTTACGTAGAACACTACCTAAAGCTAGCTACCATGATGTTGCCCTCACGCTCATATACAGCACAATTCTCTGATGTATTTAACTCTGCTTTACAGTATCCTCTACCATGGGGTTGGTGACCCAAACCATCAGCTTTTTTCCTTCTGTGGAGATCTCCAAGGCCTTGATTCCCAGCCTCGGTTGTTTATCCACCTTCATCTTTTGGGCTCCCACTTGGGCGATGTGGGACTTTGCTTCACAATGTACATCTATTCATCTTTGAATTCAAGCTGACATAATGAATTTAACCTTTATGACAACATAATATCTAGTGTTCCACTATCAGATATTGGAGATACGAAAATGGCTCAGACCATTGCTATTTCTAAGAAGTCAATCCACCACCAAACAAGTGATAAAAACGAGAGGTTTAAGATGGGGCTTAGATATTCTATTGTCTATCCTTTCACCTAAAGTTGCAGCATGTTCCAACTCCAAAAATTACACAGCATTGTGTGGTAATGTTTCAACAGACGCAATGTATCCCCAAAACGAAGCACTTGGGGCAGCAGCAGATTCTGATCGTAAATCTAAGTGCTGCTGGTGTGCATTCAGCAAGGGCAAAAGCCAAAAGGCTCAAACATTTCATTAGGTCAAGAGGCTAGCGCAACTCTTTCTGACTGAAGAGGATCAAAAAGCTATCTACGAAAAACATAGCCAAACATAACTTTCGGGAGTTTACACGGCCAATGAGCAAAGAAAAAGGATCCTTGTAAGAGACAGCAAGCATGGACCCATAGCTCAAAATAAAAGTCCTGTATTAAGGGAGTCTATTGAATATGATCAAATTCAGAAAGATTAGACCGGACAAACTTAACTGGGACAACTTAAGAGGAAGTATCCAAGTGCAATTCATCAAGATTCAAGGCTAAACCAGACAGGCTTTAACATGGACAAGTTAAGAGGATATAGCACATGGAACATAAAGGCCATCAGCTCTGCTAGTAATCGAATGAGAAAAAGCAGTGCTTCTAAATACTTGGTCTGAACCCAACCATAGTAAGTTTTTCTGCTCCAGACAGAGAGTACCCATTTGATGAAAAATACCCCACCACAAAGTTTTTACACAGTTTCTACCAGGAAACTTTTATAATATGCTAGCAACAAGCAGGCTTGTTTATGATCTGCGGAAAAGCTATTAACTAATACCTTTGAACGATGTCGATCCTTGTAGCTAATATATTCCAAAGGCACTCGAGCACCCTTGGTCAGCTTAGAAAGAACAGAAACCAGGTCCTCAAGCCGTGATATTTCCTCACCACCGAACTTTTTAATAATGGAAAGACGCGGAACTTTGGCTCTAAGCAAATATCTGCAATTTGTAAGTAGACAACTATCTCCGGTAAGAGATTATAAACATAAAATCCAGGGGACTTTAATGCTATAGATTTTAATAGGGACAACCATGTTCCTTTGTTGCCATAGGTGACTGACATATAGTTGGTAAGGACAGAGAGAAAAAACAACCACTACTTAAATAGAAACGAATTAAAGCATCAAAGTTGACTTGCATGGTACACATTGACGTACCCTGGTTCTGCAACATACACAAGGCCGCAACGGAAACGGAAATTTCTAGCCTGCCACCACAGAAGAAGAGAAACAAAAAAGGAAAAGCAACAGACATTCACAATAATTAGCAAAGCAAGTTATCTCAAGTTAACTACCAGAAGCAACACCAAGTATAAATAAAAATTAGAATAACAAGTTGTATATTTCAGCATACAGCTACCTTTCCCAAGAGTGAACTATTGCCTAGAAAAAAATTGTGATCAAATAAAAAAGACTATTCCCCAAGGATGGAATCATGCGCACCAAGAGCTGTAAAATTTCTTTTGACTTCTTGCTAAAATGTGCAAGGCCGGCCCTGATATTTTGGAGGCTGAAAGCGAAATAAGAATTGAGGCCTTAGTGTTTTGTAGAAAAATATTCAATATAACGGGCTATAAAAAGTTTAAACATGGTATTTTTAGTTTCATAGTTTCACTAAAATAAAATTTATAAAAATTCATACCATTAGAGAATGAATCAGATATAATGAAGTACTGCTCATACTATGCATTGTCTCTAACTAATCATGTAATTAACTTTACTCTTGTAAAAGTACTATTTGTAGCAATAAAAATTATTTTAATTATTAACCTTTTTTATCATTGTTTGTTGAGTGAAATAAATTATTTATTGTCAACAGTGATTTACTTGTGAAGTTGATATTAAAAGTATGATTACAAATAATGGGAAAAAAAAAAAACACTAATCCAAAGATTCCAAACTTTTATGGTGTGAAAAAAAGTTGAACCTTGAACTTGAGTAACATGTATTACCTCTAAAGCTAACAAATTTTTGATACAAGTGGTGCAAGACTTTTACTTTATCTACACTAGAATCTAGATCCACTAGGGGGAAAAAAAGGCAAACAATTAATTGGCCAAAAAAGTGCCCTTGGGTTTTGAACCTGGGACGCCTATAACTATTGAGTTGACCATGCACGCACCACTGGGACAAGATAACATGTTGTGCTAAATCACAAAACAATATCTATATAACATATATGCCTTCTATGGAAAATGGGGCCTAGTTTTTTCTTGAATTTTTTGGGCCTACAGCGTCCGCACCTCGGGCTTTACCTCAGAACCGGCCTTGAAAATGTGAAGGGCACATATGAAATCGTTCATTTATAGCTATGAGAAACTATAGCAACGCTATGATGGTAAGCCTTCTTTAGGAGCTTAAAACATAAAATGCATGCCCTTGATTGCAATTTTAAGGGACAAAATATATACTCGTTTGCGAAAGAACGATTAGAAAGATAGGTTAGATTTTCATTACTAGGAACCTCTGAATATAGAAAAGCCTTGCAAAAAATAAATTCAAGGGAAGATTAGAACTTGTAGCCTGTAGACGCACAAAAAAGAATTGGGGGAATTGGGGTCATCCTAAAATATGGGTTTTCACCCTTACTATACCCAGCCAAGGTTGCAAGTCTTCCAAGGTACACTTAAAGCAAAGACACAATCAACAAATTGCTAATTAGTTTACTTTATGTATAAGTAAGTTTTTTTATGCATGATAAACTTATTCTGTTGTAGTTACACATACAACATTTGAAGTCCATACCCATATCCACTCATGCAGGCTCTTAACATCTTCCACCTATTTCCAAGCCTCGACAATGCTGTAGACAAGTAAAGTTTTGAGCTCAAATGTTTTCTCTTCCCTCTCATATTTTTTGTTCCTTACTCTCTTCTTTCTCTTTCTCTCTCAAATGTTTTCTTATCCCCGTGTCTTAAGGATTGATACTTGTTAGATAGCTTATTACTTAAGGATTGATACTTGTTAGATAGCTTAATACAAATTGTTGGGCCCATATTCTAACCGCTTAAGCTCCTGCAACCCTAAGCCACGTTTGCTTCTGGTATGGGACAAGGTTGGATTATACAACCTAGGAAAGCATTCTTAAGAAAAAAAGGACAGAGAGGTATGGTACTTAGGCTCCGTCTGTTTCGATGTAAAATGTTTTACAATGTAAAATATCTTCCGTATAAAATATTTTTTCAAAAAACAAATTTCAAATTTTTATTTTTTGGTGTTTGGTTGGCACTTGAAAAATACTTTCAGAAAAAGGGACAAAATAGTGTAGAGAGACATGGGGGCTTAAAACTGTGGAGAGATTTGAGAATATTAGAATTGAACGTGGGTCAAAACCGATGATCGAGGAAATTGAGCAGTGAAAATTGCAGTAGTGAAAATATTTTACATGTAAAATATTTTCCGCATTTTTTACACAACCAAACAAACAGAGCCTTAGTTTCATTTTGATGAGTTGAAAGGGGGTGGATATACCCCATGTGCTTATGGCATAAAGGGACTAAACACCAAATGAACCAACACCTATGAAGCACAATACTCAAGAAAAGCTTCTGTGTAGAGTATGTGACACTATAAGAAATGGATGCATGCTCGGTAAGGCCGCATACGTACTGGATACTCCAACTGAGTAATTTCAGAGCTATGTTTGTTTCTATTCAACGGAGATACAGCTGGAATATGAGAGGGATACAACGGGATATGTCATATTTTATACGGCAGTTTAACACAACATTTGACGGATGATCTTGTAGTTCAGCCAAGGGTGGGAAGAAAGCTCTCTCTCTCTCTCTCTCTCTCTCTCTCTCTCTCTCTCTCTCTCTCCCTCCCTCCCTCTCCCTCTCCTCTCTCTCTCTCTCTCTCTCTCTCTCTCCAATAGGTTCACATTAGGCGAAGAGTCACTGCCAACCAATTGTCAACCTGTCCTTATTGACGAGAGAGAGAGGTGAAATTGTTGATCAGGTGTGGTTTCCTATGAAGCACGGATACTCTATTTTGGCCTCCGTATCACGTACCGTACGCGTATCGGATATGGATACGCTCGGATACGCTCCGGATACGTATCTGATACGTTTTTTAAAGTATCCGGTTTTCAAATTTATTTTTTGGTGTCCCGATACGTTTCGGATACGTTCGGATACGTTTCGGATACGTCGGGATACGTTTCGGATACATTCGGGGTAAATTTGTTATTACTTAAAAACATATGGGTTTGGACTGTAATTAGGGCTATATATATATATATATATATATATCTTTTATTTCCTGTTACTGAAAGGAAGAAACGAAAAGAAAAGAAAAGGCAGAAAGTCAAAAACGAAAAGAATAAAGCGATCCATCTCTGTGTCTCTCATCTCTCGATCTGGACCGGTAAGCTCTCCTCTCTCCCTCGTCTCTCTCATCTCTCTCTTCTCGTCTCTCTCTCATCTGTCTCTCTCTCATCTGTCTCTCTCTCGTCTCTCTCTTCTCGTCTGTCTCTTCTCTCTCTCATCTTGCTGTGTAGTATGTACATACATATATATTTATATATATACACACACATACACTCCCACAACGCTGTATAGATATTAGTCACTGTTGTCGTCTGATTTTTTTTTTGTTATAACAGTATATTGAATCCAAATGGATTCTGCTTCGGCTGGTTACGTTGGTACTGGTAGTAGCTTTGTTTCCTCATCCTCACAAACGAATGCCTCACAAACGAATGCAGTGGCTACTAGTAATCCTCTTTGGAGTTATGTTACAAAATTAGAGAAATTGGGTGATCAAGGGGGAAATACTTTGTGGCAGTAGTGTTGTCAAAAAGAGTTCATACACTAGAGTTAGGGGCCAATGGAATATTATTTTTATTTATTTTTATATTCAACGTATCCCCAACGTATCGTATCCTACTTTTTGGAAAAATCACGTATCCGCGTATCCGTATCGTATCGTATCCGTATCTCGTATCCGTATCCGTATCCGTGCTACTTAGGTGGTTTCCAATGCACGTATTGAAATATATTCTGCTAATTTTTTTTCAAATTCGGGAGTCACAAAAGATTCTACACTCGATCTTATCTTTTGTAGACCCTTGTACAGGATCCAAAAAAAATTTAGCAGCACAGTTAGTAATCCTCCTGCACCACAACTTGGCCAATTGCTGAGGGTGGCGGGTAAGCCCAACTGCTGACGGTGGTGCGTAAGCCCTTGTTTAGGTCAGATTGGCGACGATCTAAATCAAGCAACTGTTGAGAAAAAATTTCTAAACCGGAAGATAAGAGTCGGTCATGCAATCAAATTTTGCTTTCCTGCTTTAAAAATGCTAAACCCATATGTATTTGGCTCGGAGATAGATGCCCTACTCTATGTAATGTTGGTGGTTTTGCTGCTGCTCTTACTCCAGGGAACTATTGATAAGTGCTTAAATGTACTCATTTAAGCTCCCTAATTTATTACTTTTGTGTCCATTTATTCTGTTACTTGAGATTAGTGATGTGTTTCTTGTGTTTGTAGGTATTTGGAGGCTTAACATTTTGATGAGTTAAAGTGCAAACTTTAAAAAGTTTAGGGGCTAGCTCGTAGTGTGTTCTAAGGTTTGAGGACCTGGAGTGCATTAACTCCATTATTGGCCAAAAAGTGAACTGGTGGGCCAGAGGAAAAAGGAGAATTGTTTTCCTGGGATGCTACCAGGCATGAAGTATATAAGCCAAAGTAGGGCATAATTGAGAGGGGATTCTTTACCACACAATCACACATCAGAAGAAGAATTTTGGGCGGCTGCTACTACGAGGGAATCAAGCAATGGTTCCCACTCCCATGGCAGGCTAACTCCATTCTCTAGGGGGAAGATGAAGTATATAAGCCAAAGTAGGGCTTAATTGAGAGGGGATTCTTTACCATGCAATCACGCATCAGAAGAAGAATTGGGGGCGGCTGCTACTACGAGGGAATCAGGCAATGGTTCCCACTCCCATGGCAGGCTAACTCCATTCTCTAGGGGGAAGATGAAGCCTCGTGCTAAGTAACTTCATATATGTTTAAGTTTAGATTTTAATATGCGGATCGATTGTTCAACTAAAAATAGTTCCAATTTTATGGAATGGAATGATTTTAATTCTTTCAATCTATTTCGTATTTATATCTGCGGTTTTCAAATACCGAGTTATTCAATAGTATTCTCTTTGATTGGGCTTGGGTGATTGACACAGATTATGCTCCTAAGACAGATCATGCCGTTAGGCGGCCAGACTGTGCTAGTGAGAAGGTCCGTGCTATGGGATAGTCCATGCCGATTGACGACTCAATATATTTTCTTGATGATTATCGGAAGGGATTGCAAGCTCTAATGATAGTCTTTAATGATTTGAATGTTAAACCTAGCCAATGCATGTCGTTGTTACATGGTCGGGGTGGAGTTGAACCCCTAGATCCTTTTTCCACAAGTTTCCATCACTTAATTAGTTGCTTTCATAATTTAGTTAGTTTCCTAAAATATCAAACCAATCAAATCTTTTCCTTTTGAATTAATCTAGAAATCAATCGAAATTGTAGTAATTTAGCCTCATTGTCCCTGCGGATTGGATAATCAGACTAGACCGTTGTTCTGTGGAATAGTCATTAATTCTCAGTTATTATATATATATATATATATATATATAACATTACGACAAGTGCCAATTTAGTGAAACCTGTCCCATGTTTGCTTGGTTAAAATTATATATATATATATATATATAATGAATCGTCTTTTTTTTTTTTGAAAGGCTATATATATGTATATCATCAAGGAGCTTCCACTAAGGGCACCCTTAACTTGCTAAAATGCGGACCTCCCCTTGCCCGATCAAATTTTGATGATCTGAACTGTTCAATGTGATCAGAACGTGATTCCCAGTCATACTTTTTGCTGATTTCTCGCGGAAACCATTAAAATCACATTCTAATCACATTGAACGGTTCAGATCATCAAAATTTGATCGGAAAAGGGGAGGTCCGCATTTTAGCAAGTTAAGGGCGCCCTTAGTGGAAGCTCCTTGATATACATGTGTGTGTGTGTGTATAACATACAGTCTTGTTACTGTTTCAGGTATTGTTCTCACAAGTGCTTCCACTTGGAGTTCCTTTCACTTTTACCATGCTGCTCATTGTTGTCTGTCAATTATGTGACCATTCAATAGAAAGTTAGCCAAAACCACACCCCAATTTCACTATCATATCCTAGCATTTCTACTCCCCGCTCCTACATCTGTACATCTTTGGCATATATATCTACATTCACATCATTAAATGTGTTTTCTTGTGTGTTCATATAACACAGCTAAGAGAAAAATCTTACATACCATGCTAAGATAAAACCAACAATTTAAAATGTGGCTTACCTACTAAGTAACCAATACCAAGCAAAAGCAGCAAAATCCAACCAACCTGTTGATACGAAAGAGGATGTATCACAGCACCACTTACTTCCAAGAAAGAGTCAGGAGTTATTGAGTGTAAATCTTGAACCTGAAGAACATCCACAGAACATGTTAAACACACGAAGGCAACAACTTACATTCTCTCAGAACAAAGTAAAAGCATGAACAAATACTTAGAAAAACTGGCAACATAATTTCCAGTAGTAAATCTCACCGTCAAGTCTACAGTGAATGGTGTGCCACCCCTTTCAATCTGTAATTCGATTTTCCGGTCCACACTGTCATCAAGTAACGTTTCCATTTTCAAAAACTGAGTAATTACCTGCACTAGGATATTGATCTATCAAAGACAACACTAGGACCATTTTCCAGCACTCCAAAATGAAATTTATGTCTCAAACTCTATGATCCAGAAAGTACCATTTAAGGGTCAATCGAAAATTGAAACAGGATAGGACGATAAAGACTCTTTAGAATTTCCATTCTGCATAATTGCAATCTACTTAGTTAACAGACAATCTACATGTATACAAGCAAACAGCAACACTATCCTTTTAAATGAACCTTCCAAGCTAGAAACCAAAAAGTCAAGGAAACATGAAGGCAGAGAGAAGCATAAAGAAAAAGAAGAATATTGTATCTCTGACAGCAATTTCACTAAAAATTAACAAATAGACCTCAAAACTTATTTAAATAAAAACATGTAAGAAGAATTAAGAACTAGACATACAATTGGTGTTTATATGTATGGTACACAATAGAAGAAAAACGTACATCCCCATTTACACGAACTAGCACATCACCAGGCTGCAAAAGGTGGTGAGCTGGGCCACCGGGCACCTGAGCAGGTCAAGAATGATGGTGTATGCTCAGTACATTATGACAGAAGATGACAAATTTTTCTACTCTATTAACTCTGCCCCAATGGAAAAAAGTGTACTTACAGCAGAATCAACAACAAGCATCCCAGTTTCACCATGCCTGGATGCATGGCGCACCATCTACTCCACTCAAAAAAACTCAACGAGGCATCAGCACTTTAATTCATTACTTTGGAAAACCATTGAAGCAAAAGAATGCAGATTTTCTCAAAAGACCAACTACCTGTTCTGTTTCAATTCGGAGACCGAGGCGACGTGTCTCCTCAAATCCTTTGTGAAGTAATGTCACCTATATCACGGATTACAACAATGAATCCAGAATTGTACACACTGCGCGCGCGCACACACCAAAATGGCACATGAACAAATGTGATCTTATTTGCAAAGTTTATTCGCTTTATGCAGAACCCTGTCTTATTCTGCACATTCCCATTTTCTTCCACTTTTTTCTCCTACCTTTTTCTTTTCTGCTGTTGTCAGAAGTGGTAGAAGGAGAACAATGTGGTTTCTGATTAAGATCATACAACTAAAATTTATCATTGTTACCAGCACGGCATGCATATACAAGAGGTGTAACAAAAGGCCACAAAAACACAAAGTCATCTATAAGTAATGAGATCCATTTCCTAATTCAAACATGCAAAAAGGCACCACTTCATAGATGGTAATTTAATGGCCATGTACCAACAACATGTAGTGAGGGTAAGTAGAAGAACATGAGAGTTTTGGATTTGGAGAGAGATAAGGTAGTGCTATCCTCGGTTTGCTCTGCATATGCATTTGTCATAGACTAATAGCAAACACAAGCTTTAAGAAGGGTTTAGAGAGTCTCATTGCAATAAATAGGTCAATGATCTTTGTAGTTGGTAGGGTGTAAGTTGCAACCGAGTTGAAACAAGCCAAGTAAGGGCTATTCAGTCCTGACTCGGTTCTAATGAGGTCCTGTTTGAGCCTGATGAGTGCTAACATGCACTTTTCCAAACTCGACTTGATGTTAAATTGAGCTTGAATTGAGTGGCCTCGGGCAAATGATAAATCTAACATTCAGATACGGTTAAGACATGTCATGAAAAACCCAGTTGTTAGGGTAATTAATAAAAATAATTGTTGGTTTCGCAAGTATTTGGGCCGACAAACTTTGGCCTTATTTGTTAGGGTAATTAATATGCCTTTCAAGTCAGAATAATTTGATGCAAAAAAAAAAAAACCAGAGTTTTGCAAGCAAGAAACAACTTGCTAAAATTTGTTACAATGTGTACATGCTATTTCAAAAGAACCCAACCAAATGGGAGCTTTATGAAACCAAACCCTACAAAGGTAAGAATTAACAAACCTGAAGTGTACCGCGAGGAATATAAACTGCCCCCCAACCATCTGTACAAGAATCTATTCCCTTCCGCAAGAGTTTTAAGGCCCTTACAACCTGCAATATAGTGCAACGACATTATTATTGCTTCCAACTGATATTTAATCCTGATGACATCAATAATCAATCGCAATTTAGGGATTCAAATCTCTGGAATACAAAGTGGAACGATGTAGCAAATTCAAGAATATACACATAAAAACAGAATTTCACGCACGATACGGACAGATACCATATTTCAGACTTCATATCGAAAAGTTGAAAACCCAAATCAGCACGGTAATTGTTAGAAGATATACGTAGTTCAAGTATTAGTATGTGAGGGGAGTATGGTCATTGTATCTTGTACTCACACCCCACATATATATCAAATGTGTGTTAAGGTTATTTAACACTTTTCTTAGTCTCAAATTACAGAAATCTTCAAGTTCTTGCTCTGAAGGATTCAAATATTCAATAATATTCCTCATTGTCTCATGAATCAGAATAGGAAGGCTGTTCCTCAGAGTTTCCACAGAAATAAGGCAATGTAAACCCTATTCAGCAACTACTGTTTCTCTAACAAGTGTTCTAACCCAATACACGGAAGTGACGGAAGTATAAAGGTCATGTTCTTTAGTTCAGATGGACCTTGTAAGTTTATGATTCTAGAAAGCAAAACTCCCACTTTGTCTACCTAATCAAAATTGATCTCAAATGTTTCCCTAGGCCCACAAACCCCATGGTAATGACATCAAGTTAAAGCCCAACAAATGAGCTAAACACAATTTTATATTCAACAACAATTTTGCGGAGTATAGAGTGTAAGCAAGTGAATATTGACAAATATAACTAAGACAAATGTTATGTGTGGAGAAAACAAGAAGATCAAACCAAAAGGGCGTGCCTTTGGGTATGAAGTGCAAATTTAATGAACACAATTAGCAATAAACTAGTCGTAGCAATCTGCACAACAATGAACCAATGAAGGTATCACACATGGCTACACATAAATTTCAGAGTACAACTAAGAAGAGAAAAAGAAGTGAAAAATATAACTCAAAACAACATTGTAGCAATTCAAAAGCGAGCAAATTAACATTTTCCTCAATGGATGGCACAAGAATAATAAAAAATCAAAAAACCAAAACGAGAACAATGGCAAAGTTCTCCCAAATTCTTCTCCATTGTTTTGAGCAGGCAACAATGAGAGCTTTCCTTTTTAGCTTCATTTTTGAATAAATAACATGACCAGATAATTTATTTGCAGAAAGGTAACTCCACGTTAATTTCAATATTTGAAAAGATTGAAATTAGTTCTCCATGGTTTTAAGACAATGCAATCTACTCAGTTGCATTCTAGTAGACCATCTAGGAACACATTAAGCATATGGCGCAGGTGTTGCCAATATTTGAAAGTTGAAACAATACTCACTCTTTCCAGAGGTAGGAAAAAGGCTGAAGAACTGGAAGTTTTGGACCCAGCATTCAATGCCACGGCTCTACCTAGCGAATCAACCACTGGGGAACCACTTGAACCCCCTTTAGTCCCAGATGCTGCCTGTAGGTAATCAAATAAAGAATTGGCTACAGAAAAAAAACAAAGGCTTTCATATGTTCTAAAAACATACAAATAAAAAAAAAAAAAGTAAATGATGCAAGACAATCAAATAAGCAGCAAAATGCTGCTTAACAAGAATGTCTCAAAAGATTAAAGGGGATCCTTTCGTTTTTTCCCATGTCTTTATCTGATGCCTAAATTAAGCATTTAGAGCTTCCATAAAGCACCATAGACCCTACCCGCAATTGTATAAATACTACGAGCTTGTGAGATTCATACATAACAGGAACTACAGCCATGCAATGTTAACTACACAAACACTGCAGCACACCACTAATCCAGCACCTTTGCTCTGCTTGGTATTGCTTGTCTTGTGCAGAGCAAGCATTCCACCATTCCAGCACATATGCGGAACCAGGATCTATTTGAATTTGGGGTGAAACCTCAGTTTTGAATATTAGTTTATCAAGACGAAGTAAGTGCAGTGAAGTCGTAACAAGAACGCATATCTTGATACAATACAAATTTGATTTAAAAATGACTCAAGATTTCCATATTTTATAAACGATTCATGAAGCGATTAGAGAGGGAAAGAAGAGTTGATTAAAAAAAATGGGGAAGAACAATGGTCGGAGAGGGAGGGAGGGAGAGAGAGAGAGAGAGAGAGATCCCCAGGTTTGATGAAGATATAAAAATCATAGGGTGGCTATAGCAGAATAAAATGAAATTGAACTGAAGGTAAAATTAGTATTCTGCTGTATTTTTTAAGAATCTCTTTAGGGGTGCTTTTGCAAAAGCTCCCAAAAACTACAAGTATAGAAGTCAATCTTTTGAAAGTATGAGCGGTCATTGTCTCCACTTGTGACTCAGTAGCTTCGCTCTACGTACTAGGCACGAGGGTGGTTTTGGTGCACACATGCTCTAAAATGTAGTGGGATAATGGTAGACTTGGATACAAAATTAAGGTTCTGTTTTCCTATCAAAAAAAATTCAGTCTGTGCTTACTGCTAATTATGCAAAAACATGTTTCTAAGAGCACTATCGGCTATCGCCAACCGTCTTTATACATTGTCCTAAGGAAACATATGAGTTGTACTTGGAACATGAATTTGGGGAGGGATTTGTGAAGAGATGAAACCAAAAAGCAAATCGACAAGAGCATCGAAACTAGCTTCGCAGATTCATAACCTTTTCCGAAATCCCTCCATAATTATAACATTCAAACATGGTATTCTAGAAACAGAATGGGAGAAATCTACAATCACCAAGGATCACCAATTTTACTGTTTTGGAACACATACTATGTGTTAGAACTTACATTCAAGTACATAAATTGCTAGGGGTCAGCCACAACAGTTTTCACATGCTACATTTAACATTTTCTATAGGTACCTGGGTAACAAGTTACACAGACTTGAGAAAGACGAATACCAAACCAAAACAAACCGAGCCTTAAGTCCCAATCAATTGGGGTTGGCTACATGAGTTAGTGTTTTCCATTGAGCATATTCATAATCGGATTCATGTCATAGAAAAGAGGGAAGCAACTCTTGTTTGTAGAAGCAAAACGTAGGTAAAATATCATGAAGATGAAAATTTGAGCAGACTGCGGATCGGTGTATTTATCTTGACTATCAAATCTTATTATAGGGAATGGACCCTGGGCAACTATGATATGTCAGTGAAAACATTTTCTGTCAACGTATGGGGGATTTACAAGAAATCGCTTTAGAGGCCTCTCGGATTGCCCACACAAACAATGGGGCGTCTGCCGAACCACCGGCTTTGCCCAGCTTTTCCAAGTTTGCATGCACGTCCTCAGTTAGTCCATTATCCCTATGTAGTTGTGTTAACAAGTGGCTGTAATGGATGCACTTCCTTGAACTGGGTTAAGAAGAGTTCACAAGTTCTATTTCACTCACCTGGGCGATTTCGATCACCTAGTCTAACTATCAAATATCAGTATAGGGACGGACCCTAGGAAAATATGAGACGTCAATAAAATCATTTTTTTCAAATACATGGTGGATTTATCTAATTAGTATAGGGATAGGATGCTGCGAAGATATGAAATGTTGGTGAAAAATTTTTCTGTTAACTCTGCCTGCGCAACACTTACTTACGGCCCGTTTGGAAGGAGGATTTGTTTTGGGTGGATTTGTAATGAGGGGGATTTGAAGGTGGATATGTAATGAGGGGTGATATGTTAAGAAGAGTGGTCCCACCTCTTAAAAAGGGTGGATTTATAATGAGGTGTTTGGATGATTTTTTGAGATGGGGGATATGGAAGGTGGATATGATGGGATTAGATGTTGAATGACTGAATTACCCCCACTTGAATTTTTAGATGATCAAAATTTGTTTATTTAATTACAATTACAAGGAAATACATATTTATCTTTAATTATTGCATAAAATTAAATCAAAACATCTTTAAAATATTTAAAACTTAATTTTTATTAATTTTTTTAATAAAAATTTTAAAATTCCGAAGATGGGTAAATATTACTCCAATAGTAGGATAGAGGAGTACTATATGTAAAACTACACACGTGTCCTTTGGTTTCCCCCAATTTGATCCTCCTTTTTTGTTTTTACCCTTTTCTGCCAACTAGTCCCCCAATTTGATATAAACAAGAGGATTGAGGAGCCCTAAAACTTCACTACTCCGTCCATTTCTCCGATTCCCCTACTACCAGCAACGAGAGCGCCTCCGGCGATGATGAGTACAACACGTCGGCGATGATGGGTACAAAGATGGCAGGTCTGGCGATTGAATCAGAGCCATCCCCAAATCTGCATCCAAAACTCCAGAGCTCAGGCGACGAACAGTACTCTCTCTCTCTCTCTCTTCTTCTTCTTCTTCTTCAGTTCTGCCGTGCTAGAGTTAGAGGGCATGTTTGTCTTTGGGAACCCAGATATAGCAACGACAGGGGTACCCCTGTCGTTACCAAATCCACCTTCTGGTGGATTACAAATCCAGCTCAAGCCTAATCCGGGGTCAAATCCGGGTGGGTGTTTTTTGCAGCCAAACACCGGAGATGAGGAGGAGGGGGAGTTGAAATCAGGGCGCTTGGCAAATCCGGCTGCAAATCCGGCATCCAAACAGGCCGTTAGAGTTTTATCTTTTACACAGCTGGTCCCAAGTCCGGATAAAGGAGGAGGATTATTCGTTAGCTAGCTGACAGCCAGCACATAGAAACCTCGTGATCTTCACCACTAACTAAGCATCATACAAAACCACAAAGGTGTTTCCTGAACTCGCGTCCAAGAAAATATTATTTTTCAACATTAAACTAGCTCAAACCAATGATGGCCAAAGGCGTGCCCCAAAAAGAATAATACACTGAGTCACGGATGATCATTCCACACTAAGAAAGAACAACATTCATCATCAATGGAGTTAAAACTAATAAGACCAACAGATAGTGTGATCAGAATGTCTGGTAGCAATGCTAACTGATTCAGCCAACACAAATTCTAATGAACTAGCTGAATGATTAAAGTAAATAAAAACAAAGTTTCTCGGAGTCCAATGAAATCATCTAGTATCAGAATGTTTACCTGTATGTAGAATGTATTGAAGTCATTGTAGCCATTCCTGCACAGTAAAACGGAGTTGTTGTAAACATCTTAGTTAATGGCAGCAAGCGGGCTTCCAGGAATAACAGATTTCAGAAACAGAAAGTGTTTCTTCTTAAGGAGTCAGTATGGACTATGGAACAAAAACAGCAGCATTAGACAAGTAGAGTAAAAAAGAACCTGTATTACTACTAACTCATTACTACAGATCTCAACAAAATAAATATCAGAAATAGGCCATAAATAAGTTGTTGACCACAGTGAGGCAAAAACACTATAGATGCAAGATAGAGAAGAGGAGTGAATCGTGGATCCCCTTTTTGAAACAAAATAAGTCGTTGACCACAGTGAGGCAAAAGTAAGACGGCTAACTTTTGCAAACAAAATAAGACGCCCTCGTGAAGGGTTGAGCACTAGAATCACCAAACCAAACCAAATCCAAAGTCCATGGCCAACATGGTCGTGTACACGAATTTCTCTAATACCATTTGTAACACCCCATGTAGACAACTGGCCCAATACATTGGACTTTGGATTTGGTTTGGTTTGATTTGGTGACTTCAGTGCTCAACCCCTCACGAGGACATGAGGCTATAATGGTGGGGAGATTGTAACACATTGTACCACATCGGAAGTCTACATGGATGATCTTGGGTATATAACACACCATGTGGGCTACTACTAGTACAGTAGTACCTTGGGCTTAAGCATTATCGGCCATGTGATGTGGCTTGTGGATCAAAATCCAGGTGTCGGGCCAGTGGTTTGCTTGGGGCAATATAGTCCCATGCTTCAAAAGTGCATGTCATACACTTAAATGCAGTTGGATACTGACATAGTGATACTCCAGATGGGAAACACCTGGCTTACAGAAAATACAGGAGCATTCAACGAGTAGGAGCTCAGTAAAAGGTCACTGCAGTGAAAAAAGATGTGAAGCAAAATAACTGGACTCCCACTCCAGGATCACTTAGAGACGGTGCGGAACTGGCAGGGTAAAGCTGTGAGATGGAGCCTAGTTTCACAGAGGCAAAATCTTGACACGAAAGAAGCAAGACTACCGTCGCTTTTTGTTGATTAAAAAAAATGTCCTCGCAGAAAGTTTGATATCATGGTTACAAACAAGATAGAATTGCAATAATCAGCTTAGAGAACAACAATTTTACATGGTGGAAAATCCAACACAACACAATAGAAAGAATAATAGCCTATGCATTGAGAAGAATTGATAGCTACTACATGGCTAGTGTAGGTCATTGAGCACTAAATTCATTCTGGATGGGCAAAATTACCCTCTATCCCTTTTCTTTTCATTAATCTATTGTTGCCAGTGATGACTATTCTCAACTTGCATGACTTCCTCTTTGGTCAAAAGAAGCAATCGGTATGACTTCCATGTAGGTCATTGAGCACTAAATTCATTCTGGATGGGCAAAATTACCCTCTATCCCTTTTCTTTTCAATTAATCTATTGTTGCCAGTGATGACTATTCTCAACTTGCATGACTTCCTCTATAGTCATAAGAAGCAATCGGTATGACTTCCATGGAACGATCATCAATAGGGATTATAATGGAACAGATTTCTTCCCAGAGAAGGCATTTTGGCGCATTGTTTTCAGTTTCTGGCGGAGCGGGATGTCTAGTAGAACAAATATTATCCCAACACATAAAACAAAATCGGAAAGGTAGGATGCTCCTATATAAGAACACGACAATCATGATAACCTCCACCCAAGAAAAAAAAATACCTAAAATGTGATCAGGGTTAGGAAAACCTTCCCATGATTCTCACATCACAAAAAAATTTCTTACGACTTTATTACTCTATACCATCCTACTTCAAGCATTAACTAGGAGATTAAACCTATGCATAATAGACACAATTTTTGAATCAAGAAGCTACATGCATCCTCCTAGCAAATGGATGAATTCCCAAAGGATATGAACCACAAAATATGTTACCAACGACCTATCAAAACTTCTGCAAATGCATTCTACTTGAGAAGTCACGAACACAAAATAAAGTATTTAAACCCACATAATAAAGCTGCCACATACTTTTTATAATAAGGGGCATCTCGGTCCAAACGAGCAAGGGTACCAGCCAAAATGGAGACCTGCAAGTTCAGAGTGCAGTTTACAATAGCTAAGGATGCAGTTTTGAAAAAACATACAATGATTCAATACTAATGAGATACAGACAGCACACATTGCATACCAATTTCATCCATAATTTCAACAGGAAAAAAATTATCATTGCCCAGGTTGAAGTAACTGAAATCATAAATTGCCATCATCTGGCCGGCTGGTCCACTCAGATCAACTGTTGGTTGAAGGCATTATTTCATTACCTTAATTTCCAAATTTATGTTGTACTCATAACTTGCATAGGGGAACTATTGTAATTTGAAGATGCGCAAAACTGATTCCATATGCTATTTCTGGCTTTCACAGTCTCTATTTTGAACGAAACCCATAGTTGACAGCGTAGACAAAACACCTAAGCGCGTTTGGGTAGCTGGAAATAGGAGGCAGGATGTGAATACATCTCCAGGGCTACATTAATCCAGCTATTTGACAAGTTTAAACATGAGAGGCGAGTTATTCCAATCATCTCATTTGAGGCAAAAAGAGATCAGGAAATGAAGAGGGAAAAAGTAATCTCCCTTTTCTATACCATTATAAACTAAGAAAGGAGATGGACCTAGTCTACAGAATAGTTCTATTTTCGATAAAAGATTACCGACTTAAACAAACTCTCTATGAGGCTTGATACAATATGGTTTATACTGTTGGGCTATGTCTGGATTGCAGCAATCTTGAGAAGGAATCGGAATGGGATTCCGGATTCTTGAGATTATATTGTTTGGATTCAATATAAATGGGACTGTGATTCCTGACAAGTCAAACCAGGGGCAATCAATTTCCTACACAGAGGGGCAAAATGATCACCAGGGCCGGCCCTGGGGGCAGGCCCACCAGGCGGCCGCCTAGGGTCTCCCCCTCCGGGCCAAATAATAGGGCCCCCAAATAGAAAAATATAATATATATTAAGTATGTGAAATAATTTGCAATGAGGATGAAGCAGCCTAGTGATGAACTGCGCGTGATGGGAACAGTTGATCGTGAGTTCGATTCCTTCTCCTTTCGTTTTTTAATGTAAAATTTTGGCGTCTTTGACCTAAACATGTTTCAAAAATCACCCTTACAAGTCTCGAACTCCCAACCCACTGGTTCTAAAGGTTCATCCAACAGCATTGCCACCAAGCTACAAGCTTGCCTGGGCCTTTTTAATCAAACAACTAATTAATATACTAAAACGTAAGGCCCCATTTTCAAAACTCCGCCTAGGGCCCCGAAATTCTCAGGGCCGGGCCTGATGATCACCCCACTCCCCTTGTGGAAAATCATTTATTTATTAGTAATAAATTTCATTGAAAAGGAATCAAGGATACCACCCATGTACAAAAGAAAACAAGAAACAAAAAGGCCATATTGCCGAAAACACCAAAACGAGACAAATCAATAAAAAGACTTGTACACCAGTCTAAACACGTAAAATGTCTAACATGTCAAGGAATTGTACAAAAAGAGACCACCCAATAAAAAGACCTATACCCTGATGGCATATCATACTATTGGTGATTCTGAAAAGGGGAAAAAAATAGGGAGGGAGAAACTATTTTCCTGTTATGCCCCACCACCACCTACTACCCTATTTATCAGCTTTTTTTCTCAATTGATTTGTATTTTGCTCTTTCTACTGGAGATTACAATGGTAATATTAAAATGTCTCCTCACTTGAGAGTAGCAACTAAAGTAGTGCTTATCCAAATGTCATGTTTGTTGCCCCTGGCTACAAGATCATATCCCTTCATTTCTATGGTCATCGATCATAGAGGGCCCCTTTCATTCGTATGAACACCTGCGTCAGCTTTACTCTGATCTCATGGTCGTGAGAGATGAAAACCCGAGATCCCATAGAAAGACATTACGAGCCCTTGTGGAAAAAAAAATGATTTGTTGAAAACCATTTTTTCTCTTTGCACAATTCACGAAAACTGTTCTATTTCAATGTTTTCATGGTCAAACCAACAATACAGGATTTTGTTTTTCTTTCCCTAGATAAGGTATCACATTACTAGGAATGAGTTCTTGGGAATGAGATACCCATTCCGGATCTTCCATTCATGCCATCCAAATAGAGCCTTAACGAGAATTCCTAGAATTGAGATACCCACTCCTAGTGAGTGTTCCAGTCATTACGGGGATATTTTATCCACTTCATCTTCTACTTATTTTCATGCAAAAGAAACAATTCTTGGGAAAGCATTGCACACTTGGTGTCATAAAGATAAATTGCTACATCTGCTAGTAAATGTAGCAAGAGATTATTTGATGGTTAATGATGAGAAAATTTATGAATGGATGGACATCTGAAGGTCAAGCTCAGGAATCTAATCACATGGCAACATAGTACAATGGGATTAATTGGAACAAGAAATCTGTTCAATATACCTTCTCCCCACTGTCATTACCAACCACCCTGATTTCTAGGCCAACAGAAGCAGCCTCTGGAGCAAGAGGAATCTCCTCATAGCTCAAAAATTGTATTGAACCAGGGTCATAACGGAAGAAGCCAAAATCATGCACCTATAATAAAATTTCTGATAAATAAACAATTCACCATACCAATAATGCAGGAAAAAGAAGAACAATAAAACAATCCCACCTCTGAAAAGGAGGATGAAATATAAAGAACTCACTGGATCTCGGTACACAGGACATACAGGAATTTCTTCTCGGTTTAGAAACATAGCTTCTGCAACCACAGGTCCTATTATCATAAAATCAGGTCAATTAGAACAATACAAGGAAAACTATGAAATAGAGGAACTATACCACACCAGAATGTATTCATAACCGCCAATCATTAAAATATTGGCTTTGAACTTTTATGCTTCACAGTAAGAGGTTTAGAAACATAGCTTCTGCAACCACAGGTCCTCTTATCATAAAATCAGATCAATTAGAACAATACAAGGAAAACTATGAAATAGAGGAATTATACCACACCAGAATGTATTCATAACCGCCAATCATTAAAATATTGGCTTTGAACTTTTATGCTTCACAGTAAGAGGTCTTTGCGCTCTCAAGACTCACACAACACATGAAAACAAGGTGAGATATGTTTGATGCTAGTAATCTTGACAGGGAATGGGAATCTGATTATTTGGATCAGATACTCAATAATATAATGCATGTGCAGTAATCACATTTTAAATGTTTGGATAAATGCAATAGTTTCGCTGGTTGAGTTTTCAATTTAATATTAGGTTCAAATTACCCTGGGGAAGGTGAGATCAGATTTCTACTTAGGAAATGTTGGATAGATGATTAGGATAACTCTCTTATTCGAGCCCCATACCAAACATAGGATAGGAATCATAAATATCAAGAACCACATTCAAATTCCATCTCAATATCCTCGGATCGGATGGATATGCATAACATGCAAAAGCAAAAAATATCAAACGTTTCTTTGCTTCCACACATTTCCCAACGCGCCAACTAAAAAAGAGGACCAATGTTCACTTTTGTTTGGAGAAAAAACTGTATCGTCCAGATTCGAAATTTTTAGGTCCATCTCGGACCCAATGATAAAAACTGTCTATTTTGTATACGGTTGAAAATTTCAACCATGTCAAAAATCACCTTGATGTGAATCATTCAATATGATTTTGGTACTCATTTATAATGAAAAAAACTACACACACTGGATTGGAACTCATTTATCAAAAGGCAAATATGATTCTATAATTTGTCCATTAATATCAGATCAATGTGACTCTCTCTCTCTCTCTCTCTCTCTCATTTGGAACTTACTGGTACGATGACTCTCTCTCTCTCTCCCTCCCTCCCCTCCCTCCCTCCCTCCCTCTCTCTCTCTCTCTCTCTCTCTCTCTCTCTCTCTCTCTCTCTCTCTCTCGATCGATCGAATGAATTTGGAACTTAATGGTACGATGACTCTTGAATAAGGGCTTTTAATTCCTTATTTTTGTGAAACAAATTAGGAGCAACTTCTTTGGTAAACTTATTAGGGTGACAAAATTAGGTCCTTTAACGTAGTTTGATACATTCATTTGTAAAATGACTTATGCATTATTAGGTTTATATTGTGCTTTAGTTACAAATTTTTCTTGCAAAGATTAGGCAATATGTGCCCCCACCATCTGAATTCCTGTCTGCCACTGACTAGGGGATCATTGATGTCTGTTCTACGACTAACGGCTAATAAGATTTAGGCACATAAACTTGCATATCTATCAAAATGAGATACTACACCTTTGTCTATTTTTGTTTACAACAAGAGCTATTTGGCATCTTGATGGCTTTAAGAATGCAAGGGTATAGAGAGGTGTTAATGGGGATAAAACTAAGGGAGATCGATGAATGGGATGAGTGGAAGGACGCAGCCTAGACAAAGATCTAGTCTTTGATTTTGTTAAATAATCTCAAAGCCGGCCCTCGAGCTTTACAAAGATCTAGTCTTTGACTTTGTTCAATGTTCTAAAAGTCGCTAGGCGCTAGTCAGGCGGTTGGCCACCTTCTAGCGATTAATCAGATTAATCGGCAATTAATTGATGCATATTAAGTAGTAATTGGCAATTAATCATTTGTCGGACCTAATCGGATAGGCCCTACCATCGAATCACCGATTAATTCCTTGTTTTAAAACACTAATTTTGTTAAATAATCTCAGAGCCGACCTTGCTCAAGGTGCAGCTGCTTTAGGCACCCAAAAATTTTCAAATGTAAGGGCCCTCCTACTATGGTACTTCTTATAATAGCCCAAAAAAGGGGCCATATCTTTAACATTAGCTCTAAGCCCCCGAAAAGTCAGATCGACTGTGCATACATATCATTCTAGGCATTCTACTAGGCATATTTTGCAGGGGAGAAAAAAAAAAACAATTGAACACTATTAATGGATCTTTAATGGCCATTATACGACTAAAGGCTAATAAGATTAAGGCAGTTTAAGGTGGTGAAGTTTCAGGGTAATTTTTATAAAGTGTGATAGTATAGATGGCAAGATGTAATTAAGCCTTCAGAAAACTAATCTACCAGGCTTGACGACATGACGATTGGTGAGAATAATCCCGCGCTTCTTATCAACGACGAACCCCGTCGCGTATCCCGAACCGGCCGACTCGGTGTCGAACGCCCGGCAAGTGGTGGTCCGAATCACCACCACGGCCGGCACCACCTTGCCCAGCGCATTCCGCCAGTCCTCCGCCGTCGTGCCGTCGCCTTCCTTAAACTCCGCGCCGATTTCCACCCACGCCTTCTCCCCCGCCATCGCGTTAACCGACGGGTTTCTCTCTGTAGAATCGCCTTTCGAGGCCCTGACTGAGAAACTGGAGGATTTTAGTGGGAATGGATTGCATTGCAGGAGGGGTGGGAGAATTGGGGGTCTGGTTAGGGTTTTGGAGGAGGGATTGGGATGGTGGATGGGGGTGTGGTTGTGCGTGTAGATGCTCAGAAGCATGTGTGGGAAATCTGGAAAGGCGAGGAGGATTGGAAGGGGGGAGTCGGGAGAGAGAGTTTTGTTCGTAAGAGTGAAGAGAGAGAAAGTACAATGATCAGAGAGAGAGAGTGTGTACCGTTACGGCGTTACCCGAAAAAAAAAAAGAGAGTGAGGAGAGAGAAAGTACCGTGAGAGAGTGCCTGCAGCAGCGTGTACATGATTATGAGCAGTGGGGTGGGACCAGGTATCAAAGCGAATCTCAACCACTTTTTCTCTTATCGGAGAATTTCAGAGTAAGTTTTCGGGGTTACCTAACACTACTGTTAGGGGTGGTCTAACAACCTTGCTACGGACTCCAACGTTGGTGAACACCGACCGTCACACGAGGCTCATTCCAAGTGTCACATGTATGATTGGAGTCGTTAGATAATTTTTGAAAGAAAATCAAGTGAACTTGTAAAAATCAGCTCAATAGTCAATTCAATATATATAGGCACTCGATCAAATCTTCCAATTTTTCATTCATATTACAGGATCCTGAAATTTAAAGAAAAATTTAAAAATTAGATTGAAAACTTACACATATTGGATTGAGTTAATTTTTCATTGGTCCACTCGGTTGTTTTTTAAAAAAAACTATTTATTGAACAGCTCGAATTATCCATGATGGATCCGAAGTGCACCCGCATGACAGTTGGTACACCAATCGTCAGTGCCTTGAAGATTTCCGATCGTCTAAACGGTATTTTCGTTATTTTAGTTCAAATATATATTACCATTGAATAAGATAACTCATTTCCCTTTACTTTATTGATGGTAAGATGTAATTAAGCAAGAGGCATGTGTGTGGGAAATTTGGAAGGCGAGAGGTAATTTTTTTTCAACCAGTCGGAGAGATCATTACGTCATATATGAAGTACAAAGTACTAATCACGGGACACTATATCCATTATGTGAGAGTTCACGAACAAAAATAATACTCACACAACAATCCAAACACAACAACTTACATAACCTCTCACATGCATGTGGGTTCCACACACACTACTATGTGTGGGCCCCACATGTATGTGAGAGGTTGTGTAAGTTGTTGTGTTTGGATCGTTGTGTGAGTAGCATTATCTGTTCACGAATAGCCAAGCTCTGACAACTCAACCAACAAGATAAATAAACCCATCAAATGGACCACAATCACTATAAGCTCAACTCAATTACAAGCCCCATTAAGGGGAGAAATAACCCAAAAACCCATACGCAAGTGGGAAGACTCGAACTCCTGACCTCCTAGTGAGATACAAAAATTTTGACCAACTGAACTAGCCTCAGTTGGTTGAAGGCGGGACCTCAACCATCTGGAAGAGGAGAGTTTTGTTCGGAAAAAATGGAAAGAGAGACATGATAGTGAGAGTATGCTCTCAGAGTGTACATGCACTGAGTGATATATTGTTAGTGGCTAGAGGCACCATAACATGTTGCACTCGCAGTTGGGGGAAATTACCAAACTGCGGCCATCGGTCCAAATATTCACCACTTTCATGGTGTGAAGTTTAGGAGTCCCTAATGCGTGGGATCTACCACGATATTGATCAAGACATGGTAACCATAAATTCTTTCGGACCAATCCTTTTATCCATCATCCCCTCCCACTGCTGCACTCTCTCCCCTCAAGCCAATACGAGAGAGAGATGAAGTCATTTCATGGGAAATTCATCGAGGGCAAGAACAACAGAGCGGGAAGTAATCAAGTAAAGGAATTTGGATCTTTAATTGGGATCCAAATAAAACCACACGATTTTTCAGTCCGGAAAATTCACCAAGGGCAAGAACAACAGAGCAAGAAGTAAAGGAGTTTGGATCTTCAATTGGGATCCAAATAAAACCACACGATTTTTCAGTCCGGAAAATTCACCAAGGGCAAGAACAACAGAGCAAGAAGTAAAGGAGTTTGGATCTTCAATTGGGATCCAAATAAAACCACACGATTTTTCAGTCCGAAAAATTCACCAAGGACAAGAACAACAGAGTGGGAAGTAAAGGAATTTGGATCTTCAATTCGGATCCAAATAAAACCACATGATTTTCCAGTCCGGAAATCGAGTTTGGTTTTTCCATCAATCACATCGTTTAAAATCTCTAGACCAGCCTTTCTTGAATCCAATTTATCCCAGTGGATTCTGATTTCAAGTTTGGGGGATTTGGGGGAAATTGGATTTCTTGAACTAGAGAAGGGTTTTTGTATTAAGAACTAGCGCATGCCGCTCCGAATCGGTGGGCAAAAAATTATTCTTGAATATCTCGCTAACCTCTTTAACCCAAAGACAAAAAAAAACTCAATATAGCATCTTCCTTTACTCATTAATATTATTAAAAAAAACTCAAAATAGTTCACGTTTTTTTTTTCTTTTCCGAAAAAACACATAGAAGAATTGTGTGTATTCTTATAAAAAGGGTTATTTCATATTCGCGTATGAATCCAAAAATGATTGTTTCTTTTTAACCATAGGAAAATCAAAGCAAATATTGAATTGAATGCAAGGAAATCAAGTTTAGAAAAAATCAATTGAAAAATAAAGGGGTGTATATTTTTCTATTAGGAAATGTGTAACTATTTTTTTTTTTTTTTTACATTAGTGTAGGTGTATATAATAGAAAATATTCATTCAATCCGACGGCTATAATTTTATAAGAAAGTACGATCGAACGGTTATAGATGTTACTTTGTTTGTTTGCCTAGATATTTTTAACAGAAACCGTTCTGTTTTATAATATAGATTATAGATATGGATATAGAAGAAGGTGGGCTTTTGTACTGATTCAGTGTCAATCAAATAATTTGAAGCAAAAGCAGTAAAGAGCCTTAGAGCATGTACACCAAGAATAGGTGAAAACCCCCATTTTCCGCAAAAAAATGCGCGAAGGGGGCCCACAGAGGTGGCCAAAAACCCCCATTTTCCGCCTCATCCGGACAGAATTTACACTCATTTTGAAAAACTGGTAATCCAATGAAAATGCTTTTTCCCCAAGTAATTAATATATATATATATATATATATATATATATATATATATTTCTTCCTTCAAGTGCTAAGTCCATTTTACAACAGAACAAAGTACGGAAACTTGAGAATATAAGTTATTCAAGAGAAGCTTTTGATGTACAGTCATGAATGTATTGCTGGTAGATGGTCAACTCCCAAACTATAGCAAACTGCATTCTAAGAGAGTAGCAACTGACCACCGGGTGAGATTCTCAAGTACCTAGTATCCATCATGTACTGCAGCTCAAATTCCCCATACAAGCAACATAACAAACACTGTCAGAACCCACAAAATCTCGTTTTATTTAATTTCCGAGCCTTATGCTCTTCCAGTTTCCGCCCACAAGAATGTGTTCATGAAGTACCCCGGTCTAATGCTTTAATTGTTTTATGTTGCCACATTGCAGTGTTGGGATTACGCCTAACCTCCCAAGTAGGCCAATAGTGCAAATCCTGCTTCAATGTCAGTACTTGAGGTTTTCCAGTCAACTTGACCGTCTTTACACGAGCAAATTCCCCATCATCTATTTCCTGTTAATTGAAGGATAAGAATTATACGATACCACAATTATAATTTGCTTATATGATGATCCCATCTATCATATGGATACATGCAAAATTGCATCCTGATATGTTCCCGAAAATTGACTTAGGAAAACAAACTTATTTAAATTTGCAGTTCCATATCCAGTGAATTGTGAACTAGAAAATGAAGTGACCCACATAAGTTTAGTTCTCCCTCAAACTAATGCATAAATAAAACGAGAATAAGAAATTGTGAGCCAAGTGAGGTAGTAATGATTCTCATAGTAAAATTTACTCTATTTTTTACTACAAGGAGGAGAACAGTGATGACGACCTTGTCAAATTTTATGAAAACTTTAATCCGGACTAGTTTGAGGACAAGATTATCCTCAATCTGTATGTGTATAAAGAGGTGGTGGAACTCGGTTATTTTGATGATTTTCCCATCTTCTATTACTAACCAAGTGAAGAACTTGAAGGTGATCTTGAAGATGATAAGGTCTTTAAGATCGAAGGTGACTTTGAAGGTGCCCCTGTCTTTGATGAGTCTCCTAATGAATAGTTTGGTGTTGATAATGAAGAGGGAAGACATATGGATATGATAAGGAAAGATTCAGTATGTCTAGGCAAGAAAGTGAGCAAATGCAGGAAAGGAATGGAGTTAATCTTGCTTTGGGTGTGTTACCAAAGCTGGACAAGATTGTTTTTGATGCCCGCCGGTTCTAGAAGATCTTATAGAGCCGAAGCTTGATGATTGCTTCCATGAGATACCCTCTTTGGAGCGAGATAATTAATTGTGTGTCGAATTGTTGTCCGATCTAGTTTCAGAGTTTCCAAAAGTGGACAAATACACCTAGGGAAAAACTGAAGATCCCTTTAGTATGATCTTCACTCGAGCAAGCCTCGGGTATGATGTGGTTCCTGTTCTTGTATCTTTAAATGATGATTGGCCTAAGCACATTTGGGGAGTATGTGTTCAGGATGGTGCTTTACCAAAGACATGCCAAGTGGATTGCTTTATTCACACCAAAGCATGGTCGCAAATGGATGTATACAAATGCAGCAACATGCTTATTGAAACGACCCGGTCACACAACCACCTCAACCAAGGCATAAGAAAATTGAAAGATTTACGCCACCAAGTCAAGATAAACAATAAACAATTATTGGAAAAACCATTCCCCACTTCCTTAAAGACTTACACAATTTATCTGCATACACCCTCCACATATCCTTCTCTCATCAACCTACCAACACAGAATTGAAACCATTGAGTGTGTGCAAACACTGTCATGCAAAACTCGCTCAAAGGACCGCGTATCACCGTTAATCGGTTGCTTCCAATTTTTGGCTTCTCGTCTCACTAAAAACCAACCCATCCCTCCTCTTAATTCTAATTACATTTTCTTCTTCTATACAAAACAAAGAGACACCAAGATGAACCCAGAGAGGACACCCGTCCAAAACTAATTCTTCACATCCCTTTATTAAACTCTTCTTATTAGATATATATGCACACATGCACAACTCTTGTCCAACTATGCACACACACCCACGTGCATATCACCTTCACTACTATGCCACCTAATGCTTACATGCAAGTATACATATCTCAAAATGCTAAAAACATTTGATTGGGGTATTACAATATCCCCTCCTTTGGAAATTTCGTACCCGAAATTTGTCTACTAAAAATATGAATTTCTTGCTTCCGTTGCGCACTCTGATTCAATTATACATCCATTCTCTCACTTGTAGTGTATATGAACATCACAAGTGTGTGTCAACCAACATTAACAACTTGGCCAACTTTGGCAGTAATAGTCTTTTTTTTAAACGTGCTACTGCAGGCCACCTCCATAATTTTCATGCCTCAAGCAACACCATACACATAGAATTCTCGTTGCAAAAATTCATACAAGCACAAATCTACATTACAAAAGCAACACTACTAACACATAAATTCCCCGCTACAATGGCTATGCCTCTAAAGCTTAAAAATAGTATCACACCAGCCAACCACTAAGGCATAAGAATATCGCCACTAAGGCAAAAATATATCGCCACACAGGCCACGCTACTAAGGCATAAATATATCGCCTTGAGGATTTCCCTATTTTAATCAATTTATTTTTTGATGTTGGTTGCATCACTAGGACCACTCTTGGCTTTAATTTACCGTCGTCAGCTTATTTGTGGGTCCAAATTCAACGGCAACTTCATGCACTACAAAGAAATATTTTAAACTAAACAATCCAAAGAAAACAAAAACTATTTCTTAGGCATGTTTTGAGTACAGATGGGGGAGAGAGGCATACCATTGTCGCTTCAACAAAAGCATCTAAATCTGGAGTTCGTTTCCCATTAACTTCAACAATCCACCGGCGATCGTATAGACCGTATCTGTGTGCAGGACTTCCAGAACACAATCTGCAAAATTTTAAAATTCCATAAGTTTAAGTACTTTTATGACAGATGCAGGTTATACAAGTAGCGTTCTGAATTTTCCATGAATTTAACCAGTAAGTGGCTGAAGTTTGGCCTCTGAGTCAAAGGTTAACATGATCTGTGCCCACACTGAGAATGTCCAAGTGACAATTTTGGAAAGCATGGGTTGACAAGTTAATATGTGTATCAGCCTGATTCAACAACTAACTTTCTGGGTGCAGAATGAGCCCTACCAATTCAGACTCACATACATGTGATACCCTCACATTAGTTCACCAAGGAACAGGTGTAATTAACTTGTATTACTCGAATGGCAAGATAGAGAGAGGGGGTAGGGGGTGGAGTTACTTTGTTTTGTTTTGATTTTAGGGGACAATAACTTGTATAAGTACCCAAGCAAATGAGCTCTCAGTAAAAGAAGAGTCGAATATATAGCTCTTCACATAATAACTCTTGTTGGCATCTCCAACAGAATAAGGCCGAGGCATTACTGCAAAGACAAAGCCCTCACCTTCCAACATACACACCATGACCTTCATCAGGAAGAAATCCAAGAGCACGAACTGCTGGGTGAGGATCCTGGACAATACACCCACACCAACTTATAACCCTTTTCGTTCCATTCCCATCTCTCACATCTGTTCCAACAAGCATTTCAATTTCACATCCCTGCAAAACCATAAAGCATGTTTGAAGATCATTTTCTAAGCAGCGGTGTCATTAGTAAAAGCACACGGCCAATTTTCTGCGGAATAACCACACACAAATTGCAATTGAAGTTTTTTTCCAATAGGTTTATAAGGAAACCCCTCGTCCGATATAAATGTCCTTTCTTTGAAAACTTGGCTTGCACTTCAAATGAGGTTGAACAAAATAAAAACGAAAACAGCTATTATTAAAATTTCGGATTTGGACATGGGACAGAGGAAGACGATTAATAGACAACCGTCAAATTTCCATATGAAACAGCTCAAAACAAAATGAGGAAGAGGAAAACTGAAAACCAAATAGAGCAGAGATTGTTTGCTCACCCGACGGAAAATAGTCATGCCAAGCTTCCCATCGCTTTCATCACATTGGTCCAAAACATGGCAAGCTTCTTCAATGTCACCAAAGCATGTGATTGGCTCTTTATTAATTGCCAAGATCATATCACCTGGTTGTAATACATTCTCAGCCTTTGATCCAGCCAAACAACCTTTAACACATAAGACTTGACGCCTAATTGGATCTTTCTTTACAAGAGTCTACAAAAGCCAGATACCAATGAGTAAATACAGACAACAAAAATGGGCACAATCTGCCAAATTTTCCAAGCAGCTGTTTCTAGACGCAATCCACATAAAATAGACCACACACAAAAGAGTAGGAGGGGGCATCCTCATGCTCAAGGCAAAGCTTGATTGGTTAATTAACCTTAGCATAATTAATCAGATCTCAGCCACAATTAATTCATCGGGTGATGAATCAGCCATGGTCGAAGAGTGGGAGGGTGCCACCTCATGCTTGGTGGACAACACATCCTTGGTTGCTAGAAACTAGTCTTTGCTTGTCTTACCAACTAAAGAGAAAAATATGAAAGGAGGAAAAACAAAAGAGAGAAGGGAGGTGCATGCTTCTGCAGAAAACCTTTTTGGCTAGAAAGAATTGCAAGAAAAATGGAAGAAAAAGTAAATGATACCAAAGGAGGAGAAAATAAAAAAGAAATTGGCCACAATCCATAACAGATGCAAGAAATATCATCCCCAAACTCTCTCTTCAATTTTATCTTTCTGGCAACACATTACAATGAGATTACAATGATACCTAGATAAGATAACTGTTAAAGCATCGAACTCTAAATCAACTGGCAATGAGTGGAGAGACTGCCCAGGCTCATACTCGTGTACAAAATACAACATGGGGAGTGGTAGCCGGAACAGGCAAAATGGAGATTACAATTGTTTTTGGAGAATCAGTAAGATGGCGAGGGAAATAGAGTTAAAAGCTGAGAGTTTGGACCTTGGAGCGTATTATATACTTCTGGTTTACCACAAATTGACAATTAAACACTGTTAGATGCATTTATCATCACCATGAGTTGGATGCATAACATAATCATTCGTAAAATGTAAAGTCATAGCTCCAATTTCTACATGCCAAAACAAAAAGAAAATGCAACGAACTGAAACCATAAAGTAGAAAAAGAAAGACAATTGGATCAAGAAGGAAGTATACCTGGACCCAATTGTTGCTCAGCCCAAAGCTACGAGCCTTGGAAAGCAATCTTGGATAAAGTTCAACCTCTAGGATTCTGATAGGTGGCATTTGCCTTCTGACACCATTTATTAGAAGATTTGGTCCATTTGCACCAGATATGATTTCATCAAGGACCTGGCTGATGGTATGAATAGGAATGCCTCGAACAAAACGATAATTTTCCAATGGACTGGAACCATATTTCTGCTGTAATGGGACTGGATGAATCAGAACAAGTTTCCTATTTGGGAAGCCCAAAATAAAGAGTGAATTATACAAACCTGCCCTGAAAAGCTGCCCCAGATAGCCTGGACCCTTCCATGCTCATCACTTAGCACACCCGAAAATGTGCTACCGAAATCTAACCAACACGAGATGATGCCACAAAACACTTACGAGGAGAGGGAAAAAGAAGAATGTTATCAATTGAAGAATTCATAAAGACTTCAAAGTTACCAGCATCAAGCTCAATGACTTCTATGTTAGTGGCTCTGTAGCGTGGACTATCACTAGGACCAATATTTATTGCAGCATGAGCGTTAGTGACAATAGATTTCCTTGATGTTGCTTGCAGGCTCCTACTTAGTCCCACGAGATAGACTGCATCTCCACGGCACAAAGGAGGTTCTGACACAAATCTTACAATCAAGTCAGCTATTAACTTTGTCCCATTACAATAAGCAAAATAGAGTGCCATTCGTACAATGTAAGTGCATTACAATCGATAACATCAAAACGCTTATCAATTTAAGGCAGATCTACATGCACAAAATCAGGCTTGTTAGGTCTATGGCAAGGCTTTGACTAATATTGTTTCGGAATCTACATGAACGTCATGCGCTCTCGAACTATCCAATACACTGGTTATGGAAAATATTGCTTTACAGCAAGGAGGGTATGCCGATGCTCAGGCTTTCATTTCATACCAATGTTACATGTGCTAATAGATTCCAACTGACATATGCCAATTCCTGAGTCAATCAGTCATCCAATGAATGAAAGTAGGTATACCGGGAAGAAGTTTAGCAGCACGAACTACTGAGGCACCATCAGCTCCCAGAGCAGAAGGGTCATATGCAACAAGAGCATAATTATGAACAGGATGGAGGAAAACCACCTACATAGGAAGCTAGTGGGTAAAAATAACACATAATAACAGACTTCAGAACGAATAACATAAACAAATTTACCTCTCCAGGGATCTCAATGGGAAAGGCAGCAAAAGAGAGCATTACATCAGATGCAGAAATGACAACAGTGGTTTTGTCTACAACCACCAGTCCCATGTCAGGAGAATGATATACAATAACACCAGTTCCCAAAGAATGTAGTGAGTGCACACCATCAAGCGTGCATGACGGTGGTACATGAACCTGCCAGTTGTGACATCAGGTGAACTACTATTTTCTTTTGAAAGGTGAACTACTAATTAAGATCAAGAGAATCAGAGAAAGCAAGATGCTAGCCCTCAAAGCAATTTGGATTTCGATATTCAGGTTTTCTTGAATTCTAAAGTAAACATTAAGAATTTAAAATTTGATACTATTTACATGCTGGGTATACTTGGATTGATTTGGAATTGATAGTAGTATTGAGCCAGTGAGCTATTAAAGGCCTGTTGGCTACTTTATGCGTGTTATGTTACTGGAAACATATGGTTAACAAATCGGCTCCGGAGCCTCACTCATAAGAATCTCACTCCCTGGAGTAAGAGTCATCTTTCGAACTGGGATGGGCCTTCAAGAATATGAATCCCAACTAAATATCAGAAGAGTATCCAATGTGGAGAAAATTTGCATCATTCCTTTAATTCGCATCCCATAATAGATTATAACACCACTAGCAACTAAATAATAAATATGACACCAATGGTTGACGGTCGATATTGTGAACTTAGTAAATACGCAAATAAGCAAAATACTGAAGAAATCACAAACAGATATAGAACACAGTGACAAAACACAACCCAAACAAGTCAGATGAGTAAAGACAAAATATACTGTAGTTCCTCAAAAAGAAAAAATTACCTCAACCATCACCAGAGTAGGCTCTATTACTCGTTCAGCCACAGAAACATTAGTTGCTACAGCTGCAGAACCTTGATAATCTCCCGAAAAAACATTTTCTGAGCTAGTCGAGTCTTCTGGCGTTTCTACTCTAGGCTCATCTAAAGAAAAGTTAGCCATAACGATGCTATCACCAGATGAATCGTCTTCTATTTGGTTTTTTGTGGCTCCAACATCATAGTCATCACGAAAATTTTGCAACTCAGCAACACATTCCAAACTAGATTCCACACTGGTAACACCATCTACAGAAACCCGATTGAAATTTTGACACATACGCTCAATTAGACTAGCCTCACCAGCACCTGGTGGAGCTCTGCAGTTTTCAAGACCTTGTTCAACACTGATCATGCCAGAAGATAACAGTGGGGACTCAGGTGGCAAAGCAGGTTTTTTTGTCCACAGACCAGTGCTGTCATTGCGAGTATAAACCAGAGGCGGCCCATACCATTCATGTCGATCAGTCGTAACAAGGACAGACTGCAGCAAAAATAATTGAAGCGAAAACTATTACGCATAATTACATGGAAGGAATATGTGTACAAAGAGAAAAATTATACATACTTGCATTGCCATCGATAAACATGAACTTATAACATTAGTGTATATATATGTGTGTATGCATAACGTGACATATGTCCACCATGGGGTCGGCGACTCAAAATATCACTTTTGTCCTTCTGCGGGGATTGTCAAGGCCTTGATTCCGAGACGGGTATTTATCCACCTTTACCTTTTGGGTTTCACTCTGGCACTGTGGGACTTTGGTTCACTGTGTACATCTATTCATCTTTGGATTCAAGCTGACATAGTATATTTAACCTTTATGACTACAAAAGATCTTGAGTTCTACTATCAGATATCAGAGATATGCAAATGGCTCAAACCATTACTATTTCTGAGAAATCAATCAACCACCTATCAATGACAAATATGCAAGGTCTAAGAGTGCATAAAAAATGGGAATCAGGTGATCCAAGAGAGGCACTAAGACACCTCTTAGATATTATACTGTATATTCTTTCACGCTTTTATTTCTCACCGAAAGCTGCTGCATATTTCCAACTCCAAAAACCTGTCTTCTTGACTAGACACCATCTGGTTGTAAGGTTTCAACAAACACGATGTACCCCTAAAATGAAGCACTTGGGGCAGCTGCAGATTCTGATAGTACATCATCAATGACTACAAGGCTTAAGATCATTAGGTCAAATGGCTAGCGCAACTCTCCCTGATCGAAGAGGAAAACTAACCTATCTACAAAAAACATCAGCAAATATAACTTTAGGGAGTTTACACAGCTAATGAGCAAATACAAAGGTGCATTGCAAGAGATAGTAAGGACAGGCCCGTACGCTATAAATAACAGTCCTGTATTTGGGGAGTCTCTTGAATGATCAACTTCAACAAGGTTAGAGCCGTTAGACCAGACAAGCTTTATCAAGGACAACTTAAGAGGAGTCTCTTGAATGATCAATTCATCAATGTTAGACCAGACACGCTTTAACACATGGACTAGATAAGAGGATATAACACATGGAACATTAATGCCATCAGCTCTTCTGCCTCAAACAGAGACTATCCATTTGATGAAAAAAAAACCCTACCAGGAAGTCTTTTTATAGTTCTAACATGAAACTCAATAATAACTGATACCTTCGTTCGATGTCGATCCTTGTAGCTTATAAATTCCAAAGGCACTTGAGCACCCCTGGTCAGCTTAGAAAGAACAGAAATTAGGTCCTCAAGCCGTGATATTTCCTCACCTCCAAACCTTTTGATAATGGAATGGCGTGGAACTTTAGCGCCAAGCAAATATCTGCAATTGGCGTGTATTCAACTATTTTCAGTAGGTATCATAAACGGAAACTCCAAGTTATCTTTATGCGATAGATATTAATAGTGACAACCACCTTCCTTTGTTGCCATAGGTGACTGACTTATAAGCACAGAGAGAGAAACAACCACTACAGTATTTGATTAGAAAAAGAATTCAAGCACCAATGTTGACTGACATGGTACACATAGACATACCCTGGTTCTGCAACATACACAAGGCCACAATGGAAACGGAAATTTCTAGCCTGCCACCACAAAAGGAAAGAAACTGAAAAAATGAGAAAAAAGACTTTTACAATAAACAGTAAAGCGAGTTATCTCACCAGCACATAAGCTATAACTACTCAAAACAACACAAGGGTATACCAAAATTGGAAATACAAGTTGATGTTTTCAGAAAAATAAAATAAAAATTAAATCTTCCCCAAGAATGAACTATTGCCTTGAAAAACTTTGTAATCGAATCAAAAGTCCATTTCCCGTAGGATGGGAAATCATGTGCACCAAATCATAAATCATGTCCTAGTCTTTGGAATAATCATCTTTCCATGTATCCGTGTGGACTGTCGTGTCTGTTCAGGGGAAAATATAAGATCTGTGCTCCACCAGGGATGCCTATTTGTAACCTACATACTTCAATACAAAGTTGGCCAAAACCACACCCCAATTTCACGCTCATATCACAGCATTTCTATTCCCTGTTCTTATATCCATACATCTTTGGCATATGCATTTACATTCATATCTCTAAATATGGTTTCTTGTGCGTCCATATAACATGGCTAAGAGAAAAAACATACAGACGATGCTACAATAAACCTACAATTAGAATTTACAAGTGTGGCTTACCAACTAAGTAAACGATACTAACCAAAAGCAGTGAAATTCAACCAACCTGTTGATACGAAAGAGGGTGTATCACAGCACCACTTACTTCCAAGAAAGAGTCAGGGGTTATTGAGTGCAAGTCTTGAACCTGAAGAGCATCCACAGAACATGTCAAATATACCCACAAGGATACAACTATACACTCTTTCCGAACGAAGTACACGCATGAAAAAGCACTTGAAAACGTGGGGAAAACATAATTTCCAGTGGTAAGCCTCACCGTCAAGTCTACAGTGAATGGTGTGCCACCCCTTTCAATCTGTAATTCAATTTTATGATCCACGCTGTCATCAAGTAACGTTTCCATTTCCAGAAACTGAGTAATTACCTGCACTAGGATATTTATATTTCAAATCCAACTCACTCAGAGAATTTTTCAGCACTTCAACATGAAAATTATGGCTCCAATGTTATGATCAAGAAAGAAGCATGAATGGATCATCCGAAAATTGAAACCGGGTAGTGGAACCAAAGACTGTTTAGAATTACCATCCAGCATACTTGTAATCAACTAAATTAACATACAATCTAACTAATACAAGCAAACACAAACACTGTCATAAGCTAGAAAACCAAAAAGTTGCAGAAACAAAAAGGGCAAGAGGAGTATAAAGGCAGAGCACAATAATTGTATATCTGATAGCAATTTCACTAAAAGTTAGCAAATAGACCTAAAAAATATTTGGGTAAAACATATGATAAGTGCGTAAATGTGCCCATTTACGCCCCCTAATTTACTCTTGTTATGTCCATTTATTATATTATTTGGAGTTTGATACTCGTTTTTCTCGTTGCAGAGCTTGCGAAGCAATTAAATGGCACACCGGGTTGAATTGGGAAATTAATGGAAAAAATATTGATAAAAGTCTATGTTGCAGCTGTCCAATTAATCCCTTTCCGGAAAGCAATTAATCATGCTAGTATACTCTACTGGGCTATTAAATGGCTTTGACGAGTATGGTTCGAGCAGCAACACTAGGCCCAATTATAGTCTTGGGAGCTCGAGTAATTGCACGAAGGCCCTTCGTAGGTTTGTCTGCATGTACTGTTATACAACAGGGGAGCAGCCGCGACACGGGGGATATCTTTTTCCCACGGAGAAACGGTATAATAGAGAACAAAGTGGGGCTGCGATCAGGACCTACTACTCACGCAAAAATACAGAGCCGCTGGCTGGGCACTTCTCCCATTACAGAAAAGAGAGAACAACAGCCATGGCGACACAACACTTTGACAGCAAAGGACTGGGTTTTATTCTCTTATTCTTTGCGGAGCTTTTAGTTTATTGTTTAATGGAGTTTATTTGTTTCACGATTATTTGTTCTCACTCCATGAGCGGTCTAAACTATTCAACTAGGGTAATGAGGAGGTCTCTCCAAGTAGCGTAGTTGTCTGATTCTTAGGGTTTTATATTCAACTTGATTGTATGACTTGATCGATTCATAACTTTTTATGAAGTTTTATATTTTTCCAATATTCGAATGTGTTCGTATTCATGGTTTCAAGCACTGTCATACATTGATTTCGAATGTTTCGAGATAGGCTTTGAGATAGATTATACGACGTGAGACGGATCGTGCCGTGGTTAAATCCAATGAGATGATCCGTGCCGTGTTGAGATAACCTATACGGAGTATGAATCTTGATTATATTTTTGGGGATTATCGATAGGAATTGCTACCCTACGGTGATATGGTTGAATGTTGAATGTGAACCCTAGGTTTCGAAATAATTGCGTTACAAGGGGAGACTAAATCGAAAACCCTAGTCCCTTCTCTCATCAGTTTACAACTCATTTAATTTGCTTTCTAGTTTAATTTTAGTTTAATCAAATCCAAATCCAATGTCCTTTTAGTTTCAGATAGAAATTAATTGAAAGTACCGTAACTTAGCTTTTTACTCTCCGTGGACGATCTCGGACTTGACTGCTATTCTTCGGAATATTAGTTAATTCCTTGTTTTATAAATTATAATTTTGGTACGAAAACGACAGACCAACATATAAGATAATTAAGCACTAAAAAAAGAATTAGTGTTGATATGTATGGCACACAATTGAAGAAAAACTTACTTTCCCATTTACACGGACAAGCACATCACCAGGCTGCAAAAGGTGGTGAGCTGGGCCACCGGGCACCTGACCAGGTCAAGAATGATGGTAGACACAGTCAACATTAGAGAAGATGACAAATTTCCGCTCTATTAAGTCTGCCACAATGGAAAAAGTATACTTACAGCAGAATCAACAAGAAGCATCCCAGTTTCACCTGGCCGAGATGCATGGCGCACAATCTACTCCGCTCAAGAAACTCATTGAGGCATCAGCATTACAATTTCTCACATTGATAAACCATAGAACCAAAAGAATGCAGTTTTTCACAAAGACCTAACTACCTGTTCTGTTTCAATTCGGAGACCAAGGCGATGTGTCTCCTCAAATCCTTTGTGAAGCAATGTCACCTATACCATGAATAACATCAATGAATCGCAAATTGTGCGCACACACTAAACAAAAAGACATGCACAAACAGCATCTTATTTGCAAATTTTATCGCTTTATGTGAACCCCGGTTTTCCTCTGCACGTTCACTTTTACTTCGACTTTTTTCCTCTATAGTTATGTTTTATGTTTAGGACAGGAGTGGGAGGAGGAGAAGAATACTGTGGTGTAAGATTCAGAAGATGCAATTAAAATCCATCATCGTTGCAGCATGGCATGCATAAACAAGAGGCATAACAAAAGGCCCCAAAAACCCTAAGTCATCTCTACTTAGTAAGTAATCCATTTCCTAATATCATATTGGAAATATGTAAAAAGCCACCTCTTTATATGTGTTAATTTAATGGTTATGAAAGGACATGTAGTTTGGACAAGAAAAAGTACATGAGTGATTAGGATTTAGAGCAGATAGAGGTAGTGCTACCCGGAGTTTGCACTGCGTATGCTTTTGTAACAGACTAAAGGCAAACACAAGCTTTAAGAAGCAAGGGTCTCATTGCACAACAAAGTTTAGTGATCTTTGTTTTTACTTCTTAGTAGGGGTGTAACAGAGTTGAAACAGGCAGAGTAGGGGGTATTCAGTCCTGGCTGGATAGAGGACAGGTCCTGAGCCTGACCAGTGCTAACATGCCGTTTTCCAAACTCGGCTTGATGAAATTGAGCTTGAATCAAATAGCTGAGAACAACAGCAATGATAAATGACATTATGAATTTATGATATGGCAAAGGTGATTCGTGACAAGCCCAGCTATGATTTGATTTGCTTAAGAAAGAAATGTGGGTTTCGTACATATTTGGACCAGAAAACTTTGGCCTCATTGGCTAGGGAAGTCAAAATGCCTTCAAGTCAGAATAATTTGATGCAAAAAACAACAAACAAAAATGAATACGGTTTGCAAGCAAGAAATAACTTACTAAAGTACTGGTACAGTGTAAATGCAGTATCAAAAGAGCCTAACCAAATGGCAGCATTTATAAGATCAAAGCCCTACAATGAGAAGAATTAACAAACCTGAAGTGTGCCGCGAGGAATATAAACTGCCCCCAAACCATCTGTACAAGAATCTCTTCCCTTTTGCAACAATTTTAATGCCCTTACAACCTGCAATTTAGTATAACAACTTTTTATTGCTTAGAGACTGACAGTTGATCCTGAAGACAGCAATAATCATTGAAATTGAGGGATTCTAATTTCTAGAATACAAAGAGGATCGATGTAGATAATTCAAGGATAGAAAGAAAGGATAGTTTTAGACCGGAATCCCACAGGTCAACAGTGAAAGAGAATTTAGTGAGCAATACAGCTTCAATTTGATTCATGTTGAAGGGAGTGAAACTACCGATCGTGGAAGATGAATACTGTTAAGTTGTGTATGTATTTTATTATTTGTTTGTTTCCTAGGGGTATACTTGTACTTGTACCATTCCCCATATAAATACAAAGTGCGAGAGAGAGAAACCTAAGTTTGGGGTTTTCTCTTCCCATTCAAACATTTACATGGTATCAGAGCTTCCGACCTAGGAGACTTCACCAATGAAGGTATCATGCATGGCTACACTAAAGTTCAAAGTCCAACGAAGAAAACGAGAATAGAAAAATATAAATCAAAACAGCACTTGATTTAGCAATTCAAAAGCGAGCTAATTAAGATTTTCCCGCACAAAAATAATATAACAGAAAGAACAAAAGAGAACAATGGCAAACTTAACCCAAAATCTTCTCCATTGTTTGAGCAGGCTACAAAGTGAGCTTTTTTACTATATCATTTTCAAACAAAATAAAATGAGCTACATTAAGTAATTCTGATGTCATAAAGCTTATGATAAGATGAGTTACTTGCAGAAAGGTAACTTCGCGTTAATTTCGATATAAGGTTGTGCACTACCAGTTTGAAGTGGGTCTGGTGTTATACCAATGCAACGACTCAGTTGCATTCTACTCGCCATCAAGGAACACATCAGAAGGATGGAACAGAAGTTTCTACGAATATTTAAAAAGATACTCACTCTTTCTAGAGGTAGGTAAAATGCAGAAGAACGGGACGGCTTGGACCCAGCGTTCAACGCCACTGCCCTACCTTGCGAATCAATCACTGGGGAACCACTTGAACCCCCTTTAGTCCCAGATGCTGCCTGTCAGTAAGTGAATAAAGGGTTGGCTACAGAAAAAACCAACAAAGGCTTCATATATTACAAAAAACTGCAAAACCAAAAAAGGATGCATTAAAATTGAGTTAGCAGCAAATTGCCGCTCAACAAGAGTGTCCCACAAAATTAAAGGGGCTCGTTTCTTCTTCTTCTTTTTTCCGTATCCTTTTCTGACGCTTAAGTTGAACATTTAGAGCGTCCATGACTTCCACAGACCCTAGCCGCAAAGTAGAAACACTACAGGCTTCTTAAATTAATACACAAAGTGAACTACATGCAATATTAACCATACAAACACAGCAACACACAACTACCCCGGCACCTTTACACTACTTGGTACTGCTTGTCCACAACCAGCGTTTCCACCATTCCATAAAATTCACCATGTATATGGAGCTAGAATTTTATTCAATTTGAGGTGAATCTTAGTTTTTCATATTTGTTTTTCAAAACTAAGTAACTGGATTGAAGTCATAACAAGAAAGTATATATTAGTATGGTACAATTTTGATTTATAAATGACTCTAAAGTCGACACTTTCCATGTTTTATAAACAATTCATGAAGGGAAAAGAGAGGGAAAGAGGAGTCAACAAAAAATGGGGAAGAAAAAAATAAAATAAAATATACATATATATATATATATATATATATATATAGAGAGAGAGAGAGAGAGAGAGAGAGAGAGAGAGAGAGAATGTAAAAATCATTGGGGATGGTTACTATTAGAAAAATAAAATCGAACTTGAGGTAAATTTATCTCTTCAGGCATAGAAGTTAATATTTTGAAAGTATTGAAACTCGCTTCACAGATCATATCCTTTTCCATTTCCCTTCACAAATCCGTCCATAATTCTAATATTAAAACATGGTAAAAAGATGCAAAAAGAGATAAATGAGGGATCACCGAGGATAACCAAACTTACTCTTTTGGAACACATGCCATGCACTGGAACTTACATTTTAGTACATAACTCACTAGGGGATTAGCCACAACATTGTGGTTTGACATCCTGCAATAAACATTTTCTAGAGGTCCATGCGTAATAAGTTACAGACTTGAGAAAGACAAATTTTCATAGAATGTTTTTACTGACATTTCATATTTTCCGAGGGATCCCCAAACTGATATTTGTTTGTACTCTCCTATTATAAATCAATAATACTTGTGTGAGGGTTAGCAAGAAAGCCCTAAAAACTTTTTCCCATCATGTCTAACAACAAAGACCAACAGAAATTGTGACCATAATGGATGGTAGCAATGCTAACTGATACAAACACACAGATTCTAATAAACCAACCGGATGATTAAAATAACTCCAACAAAGTTCATATACTCGATCCTTTCTCAGGGTCTAATGAATGCATTATGCATCTAATGTCGTAAAGCTTACCTGTATGTAGAATGTATTGAAGTCATTGTAGCCATCCCTGCACAGGAATAGGGAGTTGTTTTACACATTTTAGTTACTGGTGGCAAGCGGTTAGCACTTTGGCTTCCAGGTACAATGGGTTTCAGAAGCAGAAAGTGTTTCTTCTTAAGGAATCAGTATGGAACAAAAAGGAAAACATAATATAGCATCAAGCGAAAAGAGTAAGACCAGTAACAAAGAAACTATATTACTGCTACCACGTTACTAAGGACTCCAACAAAAATAAATATCAGAAATAGGCAGTATAAGTCGTTGACCCCACTGACGATATAAAAAGCAAATCGAAATGGTTTACAGAGGCACTAGAGAGTTTCAAAGTTGAACAATTTAACGCGAAGCAATTCATAAGGATGCTCAGCAGGCTTTGCAACTGCATGCCATTCATATATCAGATGCCATCAGATTAGTCATCCATGCAAAGGCATATGTCAGGATACTCCCACACTTCACATGTGCATGTCATACACTTAAATGCAGTCAGACAATGATGTTTGGAACTCCAGCTATGAACTACAATGGCTTACAGAAAAAGGCAGATGCATTCAATGAGTAGGAGCTCAGTCAAGGGTCACTCCAGCGGAAAAAGATGTGAAGCAAAATAACTGGACTTCCACTTCAGGATCACTAAGAGAGAGTGGACCTGGCAAGGTATAGCTGTGGCCGGTGAGATGGTGCCTAGTTTCACAGAGACAAAATCTTGAGCCCAAAGAAGCAAGACTACTGACCTTGCAAACGATGTGAAATCACGGACACAAACAAGATAGAGTTGCAATGATCATCTTTGAGAACCACAAGTTGACATGGTGAAATAATGGTCACAAACAAGATCAGCAAAGCTACCCACTATCCATTTTCTTTTGGTTAGTCTATTGTCGCCGGTGATGACTATTCTCAACTTGCATGACTTCACTAGTCATAAGATGGGCATGACTTCCATGGTACAGTTGTTCATACAGATTAGAGCGATAAGATATTTCTTCCCAGATAAGGCATTCAGGCTCTTTCCATTGTTTTTGGTTTATGGAGGAGCGGCATGTCAAGTAGAATAAATACTACCGAAACAAAGTAAAAGGTATAGGAAAGTTATGGTGCCTCTACATAAGAACGAAACAAGCATGATAATCCTTCACCCAAAAAACAAGAAAACATATAAATTTTGAGAAGAAAAAAAATCTATAATTTTATCAGGGTTAGGAAAAACCTGCCCAAGATTCAGATGACACAAAAATAGAAATATATTTCTTACTACTTTGTTTCTCTATGCCATCCCACTTCACACACACGACTTTTGTATCAAGAAGCTACATGCATGCTCCTAGCAAATGAGCAAATTCCCAAATGATAATTAAATCTCAAATGATATTGCCACCGACCCATGATACAAAGATGTCAAAACTTCCATTAAGAGCGTTCTACTTGAGAAGTAAGAAACATAAAATAAGGTACTTAAACCCTCATAATAAAGCTACTACATACTTATCATAACGAGGGGCATCACGATCTAAACGAGCAAGGGTACCAGCTAAAATGGAGACCTGCAAGTTCAAAGTGCATTTGACAATAGCTAAGAATCCAGTTTTGAAAAACATACAATGATTCAAGACTAGTAAGATACTGACGACACAACAAAAGTAGGAGGCTACAAAAAGTAATGACGTTATCAGCTTAGAAATTAGAAAACAAATCGGGAGGAACAAAAGCCCAAAGAATACTACAATGTTACCATTTAAGACCTGGAACACATTGCATACCAATTTCATCCACAATATCAATGGGGAAAAAACTATCACTGTCCAGGTTGAATGATCTCATTATCTTAATCTCCAACTCTGTGTTGTACTCATAACTTGCATAGGGACATTATTGTATTTCGATGATGCACAAAAACGATTTTATGAGATATTTCTAGCTTCACAATCTCTATTTTACAGCACACGCAGTCCTATAAGTCGACAGTGTAGACAAAACACCTTAGGCCCGTTTGGAAAGGTGAAAATAGAAGGAAGAATGTGAATACGTCTCTAGGGCTACTTTAATCCAGCTATTTCAAATGTTTTGACATGAGGAGTGACAAGTCATTCCAATCATCTCATTCAAGACAAAAAGAGATCAGCTAATGTAGAGGAAAAACTGGAAAAGTTTATCTCCTCCCCGCACCATTCTAATATAAAAAAGATGGACCCAAGCATCCAAATACCAAACTATTTTTAGAAAAGATTCCCGACTTCAACAAACTGTAAATGAGGCTTGATGGGTGATTGTTTACACTGTTAGGCCATGTTTGGCTGGCAACATTCTTGAGTTGAGAAGGAATTGGAATGGGAATCTGGATTCTTAAGATTACAATATTTGCATTAGTATGAATGGGAATGTGATTCCTAACGAGTGGATCATGGGGAAATTAAATTCCTGCACAGAGGGGGAATGCGACCACCCCGCTCCCCCGGTGGAATATGATTTTTGTTTATTAGTAATTGACATACTTCATGCCAGTCTTCACTCTTCACTAACCCATTTCAGCAGCAAAAAGGTTAGAGAAGTTACATAGAGATTTCTTTTGGGGTGGTTTGGGGAAGGAACTTAAGTATCATCTTGTGGATTGGGATACCGTTTGTTCTGCAGTTTTGCTTAGGGGTTTCAGAGTGACAAGACTTGCTATTTAAAATCAAAGCTTATTGGGGAAATGGTTATGCCGATTTGCTTCTAAAAGGGATAGTTGGTGGAGAAAAGTGGCATGTCTAGGAATCAGGCAGGGTAGGGTGCATAGTCATCGCAGGAAAGTAGTTTGCTGCATGGGGTGGGGCTTTGGAAGGGAATTACAAGAGAGTTGGGCGAGTTTTCTTGGCATACAAACATGAAGGTGGGGGTGGGGAGGAGAGCAAAGTTTCAAAAACATGTTTGGTTGGGGGATGTAATGTTGAGAGATGCTCCTGTTTCTATTTTTCACTTGGCGGTGGAAAGGGGCAGGGGTGGATTATTTCAGGAAGGATGGAGAGACTGTGGTGGGGTATTGTGCTCCGTAGGAAGGTATAGGACTGGGAATTAGAGGAGGTTCTTGCTCTTTTGGAAAACCTATATGAGATGAGAAACTTGGGGGCGGGCAGGATTTTTTGAGGTAGAAGTCAACGGCACATGGATCTTTTCGGGTGAAATCTTTTTACCTGGAGAACCTAATATTCCAAGAGAGCCATTTTGGGCACTCGTGCTCCAACCAAGGTTTCTTTCTTTGCGAGGTGTGTAGCTAAAGATAATATTCTCACTATAGATAATCATATAGGGCGTAGGAAGGTAATCGTGAATTTATGTTGCACGTGCCTGAGAGATGGAGAATTAGTGGCGCATAAGGTTATTCATTGTCCGATCACCAGGGACATTTAAGTTACGATTCTCTTTGGGTGGAACGTGTCCTGGGTTTTTCCTACGACAGTGGTGGAGCTTATTCAAGAATTATATGGGATAGAGTGGGTAGACAAAGACGGAATCTTTGGAAGTTCATTCAGTTGTGGTGATGTGGCTCCTTCGGGCGAGAGAGGAATCATAAATATTTTGACGGCAACGAGATCTCGTTGCTTAACTAGAGTCTCTTTTTTTTCCTGGTTTGGTGGGAGTCAAGGGAGTATAAACCTACCGTTATCAATTTCTTGACATGTTAGATATTAATGGCGTTTAGCGGTGTACAGGCACTATTTTTTATTGGTCTCTTTTGGTACTGTCGGCTTTTTGGCCTATTGTTCTTCGCATACTTTTATACATGGGCGGCATCCCCTTAATGCCTTCTCAAGAAATTTCTTAGGTGGCAGTCAAGGGAGTATAAACCTACTCTTGTCAATTTCTTGACATGTTAGATATTTTTGGCATTTGGAGCGTGTAAAAATTCTCTTTACTGGTTGGTCTCTTTTGGTATTGTTTTTGTTTTAGGCTATTATTCTTTGCTTTCATTTGTCCACGGGTGGGATCCCCTTAATGCCTTTTCAGAAATTTACTAATCGAAACAAGATTTCTTTGAAAAGGAATCAAACGGATGCCACCCAATACAAAAGCAATGAGCAATAAAAAGGCCATAAAGCTGAAAACACCAAAAAGAGTGCAATGAATAAAAAGACCTATGCAATGGGAACATGTAAAGTTGTCTCCTAAATTCACTGAAATCAACTAAAGTAAACCTGTCTGTTAGATTATTATGGGTTTATTTGTAATTAGTGTATTAGTTGTTCTATTGTGTAACTAGTTCATTCTCTAGGACCATAGTCTAATTAGTCTAGTGTGTTGTATAACTATCTCACGTTATAATCATTATTATTCTATGAGAAAATAACCTTAATCTTTGGGTTCCCGTTCCACGTCTCTCTCTTCCTTTACAATTTCACACTATCCAAATGTAAAAGGATTTTGTTTTGCAAAATTCATTGAAAAACCATTCTATTTCTACGCTTTCATGGTCAAACCAAACGCTTAGAATAGGATTTTTTTTTTCTTTTCCTAGATAAGATTCCCATTTACTAGAATGGGATTACTTAGGTACCACATTACTAGGAATGAGTTCTTGGGTATGAGATACCCATTCCAGATCTTCCATTCAGTCATCCAAACTTAGCCTTAATGGGAATTCCACGAATTGAGATTCCCACTCCAGTACTGTTCCAGTCATTAAGGGGGATATTTTATTGACTTCCTTTCTACTTATTTCATGCAAAAGAAACAATTCTCGGGGAGAGCACACTTGATGTCATAAAGATATATTGCCACATCTGCAAGTAAATGTAGCAATAGATTATTTGAAAGCTAATCATGAGAAATTGAAATGGCCATCTGAACAAGCTCAGTAATCTTATCGCATAGCAAAATACTACAACGAGATTAACTGAAACAAGAAACTGTTCTATATACCTTCTCCCCACTATCATTGCCAACTACCCTGATTTCTAGGCCAACACAAGCAGCCTCTGGAGCAAGAGGAATCTCCTCATAGCTTAAAAATTGTATCAAACCAGGGTCATACCGGAAGAAGCCAAAATCATGAACCTAGAATAAAATGCATATACATTAGTTCACACCATGTATGGCAGTTTCACGAATAACATTAGAAATGAACAATAGCATCACATTAATGCAAACGAGCAGGCTACATCTGCAAAGGATACAACCAACTTCGCTTGAAAGACCAGTCAAAAGTATGAAAAGCTCCTCAGAGAAACAAAAAGAGAAAAAAGAAGAAAACATATGCCCATGTTGCACAGGCCAAAACCATACATCTACAAAGCCAGAAATACAGTCATACACAGTGAGAATAGCACAAAAAGAGCCTGTTTGTCAACTGGATTAATTTTGAGCGATAACAAAACAAGGGAGGATAAAATGATGATTATTTTGTACTTGGTTTGGTTGGTTTTTTGTATGGGTGGACAAAATTAGATGGATGGTGGAGAAATGTGAGAAATTACATGTTTGACCTTGAAAGTTCCCCTTAATGTCCAAGTTTGGGGGTTGGGAGGGATAATTGGGTGACTGCGGAAGAGGGACTAACTACGGACAGGACTAGGGATGGCCATAGATAGTCCAGCTGCAGATAGACTATTTAGTCTCCATGATTAACTAATCCAGGTGTGTATGCAGTATGCCTACCAAACACCCTATTGACTAGTCCTGGATTAGTTGGTCCAGGCAAATAGTCTGACTAACAGAGTCCCAGTTATCTTCAACCTGTTTGGCATCATTCACTACAAATAAGTTGATCAACCGACCAAACCATCAGAATGCATTGAAGGAAAAGTAAAAAGGAATAGGAAAGTGTACAAAAGGATTAACCAAAGTCCCATCTTCAACAGCCTCTCCCCATATGCACAGTAATTTTATGCTAGTTTATGATACAAAACAAAGTGGCAAGCATGATTTGTAAATAGGGGCATTTCACTGGCATCAACTGCATAGACCACCACATAAAGGAAAACCAGAAGACTGGCCCTGCAGAAACTTGTAAAATAAATCTTGAACATGTTAGCCTGCTCAGAGTACTAACAAAAGATTCTGCAATTTACTATTAACAGAAAAAAACAGAACAGAATAGTTACGTTCTTAGAGTATAAAGAGAGATGTTCAACAACTAATACTAAAACACACAGGTTCTTCAGATGCCACACGACACCCTAAGTGTTAACCTATCTAGGCATTAGACACCTAAACAGAGTCACCTTCACTTATAAAAAGATTAGGAGAATGGGCTTGTGCATTCTTTTCACTGGCAGACATTTCATGAAATAATCTCATTTTTTACTGCAGTTATCAATATCGGCACCCAAACATAAAACAATTGTTTTCATGCTTCATGATAGAATATGTTTGAGCTTAGTGAGTAAGAAACACTGCTGTATCATAGTGTGAGAGATTTTGATCTGTAACATCTACGCTAAAGTTGTAATCTTTGATTTGTGCACCACTTCTCTCCAGCAATTTATTAAAACTCATCCGATACTTTAAACCAATCCAACCGGCAAAACACAACTCCAAAAACATAGCTTCCAGCAGAAAAGGTTTTCTACGCAGTAATAATGTGTTTGTGATTAGAAGAAAGGACAACAACTTCACTTTTCATCATTATTCCGTCATTTGCATACTATATTCTTCAATCTCTCCTGAACTTCCTCTACAAAATGTAGCTCTCTGTCATTTGCGTTCGCACAACTACAGTATCTTCTTCTATACAAACTTTGAAGACAACTATAGTATTAGTAGGCATCTCCGACAGATAGTTCCATGAATTTACAAGGAATCAGCCAGAAAAAGACAAATCATCACTCTAGCTAAGCACTGAACAACAAAGGACCATGGCCACAAAATCCAAACCCAAGGGAGAAAAGTACTCTAGCTTCAAATTCAAATAGGGAAAATGCAAAATATTCCACAACATGAAGCATCTTGTAATAATAGAAGAACAATACTTTGAACTGGACACTAGATTTCCCAATACCTCCACAGGCAAGGGCTCTAATTGAAAAGTTATTAGTAAAACTCAAGCATTTCATGCATAACATGCCAAATATCCTTCAGAACAACTTATCCAATCCTGAGCTCTCATAAATGAGTACAACAAAACAGTTGTCCATACTGACAATGCAGGAAAAGAAGAACAACGAATGACAATCCCTCTTGATTAAAAACCTCTGAAAAGAAAAGGACGAAATATAAGGAACTCACTGGGTCTCGGTACATAGGATATACAGGAATTTCTTCTCGGTTAAGAAACATAGCTTCTGCAACTACAGGTCCTATTATCAAAAAATCAGATCAATTAGAACTGTGCAGGGAAAACTGAAAAAAATAGAGGAAAATATGCTACACCAGAATGTACTCATAACCACCAATCATTATGATATTAACTCTGAACTTTATGCTTCACAGTAAGAGATCTTTGTGCTCTCAAGTCACACACCACAATATAACCTTGAAAGATATGTTTGGATGCTACTAATCTTGAAAGGGAAAGAGAATTTGATTATTTGGAAACAGATTGCAAGTGAAGTAATCAGGACGAAGAATACTGCAAAAATAAAAATCCCCCATCGGTTCAGATCAGTTTGCCTCTTAGGATAGTTCAGTTCGAGCTTAATTTCAGGTAACTGAGGCCAAACCAAAAATTGCAAAAAAAAAAAAAAAAAATTTAAATCAAAGCCGACCGCGATCAAACTCAGTTGACAAATCCTGACATTTTTGGACGTTGGAATCAGTTATATTGTCACACGTAGTAACCACTTTTTAAATGTTTGGAGTGATGCAGTAATTTCACAAGTTGAGTTTAGAATATAATACTAGTACCAAATAAATTATCATGGAAGGCGAGATCAGAATTCCCACTTGGTTTAGAAATGTTTGGATAGATGGATTAGGAATCACTCCCTTTCTTATTCCAGCCCGTACCAAACACAGGAATCATAAATATCATGATGAATCATATCCAAATTCCATCTGAAGATCCTTGGATGGATAAGCCTAACATGCAACTTACCCCATCCCCCCCACCCCCCCCAAACCAAAAAAAAAATGACATGCAAAAGCAAAAAATCAAATGTTTCTTTTGCTTCCACGCATTCGCGAACCGAACTATCCTACGCGCCAAACAAAAAAAAATTAGGGACCCGGGTTCCCTTTAGTTTGGAGAAAAATCTGGATTGTCCAGTTTGACATTTTTCAATCCATCTCAGATCCAATTATAGAAAACTGTTCATTTTGTATATCTCGTTGAGAAATTTAACGAGGTCAGAAATTTCACCTGTCAAAAATCACGTTGAATGAATATCGTTTCAATATGATCTTTTAAATGCATTTATATAACGACAAAAACAGCCACGCGCACTGGATTGGAATTGAAAGATAAATATGATTCTATCATCTGTTAATGTGACAAGCCTGACGGCATGGTTAAACTCTCTTCAAATCCTTGGACCTGAGACGAACCCGAAAAATCTCAGAATCCTTGGCCCTGGGATTTAGAGGCTCCTTCTTCTAAGGTCTTAAACTATCAACCCTTTGGGACCCGTCTATACTGACGTTTGCTCGGCTTTAGTTGGGACCGGTCTCAAGATATACCCGTAAGCATGGTTGTTCAAAACCGACAATACGGAAAACGTAGTCTATGATTCGTTAATAACTATACGTATCCCATCCTATATCTTCTTATATAGAAACTTTACGTGATCGTACCCTACAATTACTTATTGAACAAAAGCCCTAATGTATTTTAAGAAGCGGAACGTTTCCCGATTTGAAAAAACACTGCCAGTAAGCTTATAAAAAAGAGAGGTAAGGAAACTTGAATTAGGAAAATTAACTACCGGGCTTGACGACGTGACGATTGGTGAGAATAATCCCGCGCTTCTTATCAACGACGAACCCCGTGGCGTAGCTCGAACCTGCCAAGTTGGTATCGAATGCCCGGCAAGAAGTGGTGTGGATCACGACCACGGCCGGAACCACCTTGCTCAGCGCATTCCGCCAGTCCTCGGCCGTGACGCCGTTACTTTCCTTGAACTCCTCCGGACCCATCTCCACGCACGTCTCCTCTTCTCCAGCCATTCCGTGAACACTAGGGTCAGAAATTCGAGGACTTGGTTAGAACTTCGAACAGGGGTTGGGATATTGGTGGATGCGTGCGGAGGAGAGAGAAAGAGCGAAGAGAGAGAGTTGTGCCATCCCAGCGTGTACATGCATGGACTTCGGTTTGCTGCTGGTCAAAAGGGGTCAACTTCATGTATTCATCGAATTTGTGGGGTTTCTTTCACCCTTTTCTTGAATTTTTAGTATTAGATGCCATTCCACTTTTTAAGAAAAGAAAGTTAAAGAAGAAGAAGATAATTTTAAGATTAAAAATTATATGCTTATACAAATAATTTTTCTATCAATATAAATTTTGTTTGATAGATCAATCTTTTAAATGGTGCAAAAAAATTGAAAAATCATTTTTTATTTTCGTTATATTTGAGTCTGAAATTACATTCTTTAAAAAAAAAGGTTTTGGAAGAAAGCGGAACAGAGCCTTACACTCGTGATAACTCTAATTTTTATTAATTTAATTATTCATTTCGATGAGAGTTAAAAAAAACCTAATAAATTATCAAAAAAAATTCACTAAAGCTGAGAAAACTTCAAACAACCTATACTTACTTTGTCCCGATTTGTTAGTCTATTTTTGAAAGTGGAGTTTGTTTGATTTGGATTTGGAGGGAGACTTTTGGAATAGTGAGTAAAAAGATAGATAAAGGGAAATGAAAGTAAAGTTTGATTTGGATTTTGAGGGAGGCTTATGGGATATGAGAGTAATAATTAAACATAAAACTTATTTGGGATCGTGCGCAGAGAAAGAAATTGGTTTTTAGACCGAAAGCGCACACAATCCAAGTTCTTAAGGGAACCCTTTGGATTTCTAAGAATACCCCTCGCTTTTCTAGCATTAAACAAGAATCCACATTGCTTAGCAGAAAAAAAAAAAAAAAACCACAAGAATCCACATTTTCCGATGCCATTTTGGACGTGTAAAAACCCAAAAATGGATAAATAAATTGAGACAGAATGACTTTTCTTTTTGTCTTATGTGTCATTTATAGATCAATATTTTTTAATTTCAATCCACATTTTTATATTTGTTTGATTCTTATTGTCGACATGAATAATAAATCGTAAAAATTACGACGAGAGCTAAAAGAGATTACGACAAATAAAGAAGCTGAAAGAAAATATCAAAAAATCCAGTGAGAAACGGGTCTCAATTGGCGTCTTTGGCGCGGCCAAAGACTTATGGTATTGGAATGGGAAATGTCCACGAAAGTGGGGCAAATAGTGCCCACATACAATAATGGTGTCAAATTTAATTAACCTGCCGATGAAGAGATATCCTAATATAGTGAGAGAATAGACAAAAGACAGTAAAAGTGTATTATAGTCAATAGTGCATGGACTCGTGTTTGCTGGCGTTCAAAAGGGGTTAACTTTATTGAGTGATTATTCAGTGCTTTCGAGCCCCACCACCTAATGTTTCAGGGAATCAAGAGCTTTTGCTGCCAAATATTTCAGTGACATTCATGCAATTAGTTTTGAGCCCGTCGAGAATGTGAGATAAGAAAGATAAGTCACTATCTCTATATTATCTATTATATCTATTTTATATTATAAAGGGAGGGCAAATTTTGGAGATCGGCTCACATTTGTATTGTGTATGTTTTGACTGGGTTTGATATAATATTGGGATGATTTAGTTTGCTCGACAAAAGAAATAAAAAAATATAGACATAAATATACCAATTCATCTCCTCGGATTTTCCATCGGTAACATGTGTTATTATAATTTGGTACTTATATTTTGCATTTGCTTTTTTCATTCTAATTTTAAATATCTACCGTAGTTTCCTTTGATAACAAAAACCTAACACAGTAAAAAAAAAAACACTCCACACACACACCCCGAAATCCCCCTTCTTCCTTCAAATAAGTAGTTCACTTTTGACAACAGAACCAACCACCAGGGGTGGTAGGTTAATGGTTCAAGAATTCCTCCCAAGTGATTTGAGTAGTCAAGAGGTTCAAAGTTCAAGTCGTGTTATTGACGCACTCACAAATTTTGCTCTCTTGCAAGGCCTGACAATGTTCCACTAATCTTTGGTGGGCCGGCAAAAGATACAACTCTCACAAGGCCCGCAACGAGGTCTGCAGTTCCTATGGTCATGCCTAGGAGAAGCGGCTACGCTTGTAGCTTGGTTCCAACCTTTTCTATTAGGAAAAAACAAATGGAACAAACCATTGCACATCATATTGTAAGAGAGTAGCAGCTGACCTGGGAGTGAGATTTTCCCCGGTAAAGCCCCCTAGTATCTAACATGTAATGGGGCTCTATGTCCAAATACAAACAACATAACCAAAACCAACAAATTCCACCAAATCGCATTTGCAGTAATTTCCAAGCCTTGTGTTCTTCCCAAACAATTTAAACCCAAAAGAATGCGCTCATGAGCTACCTCGGTCTCATGCTTTAATTGTTTCATGTCGCCACGTTGCTGTGTTGGGGTTACGTCTAACCTCCCACGTGGGCCAATAGTGCAAATCCTGCTTCAATGTTAGTACTCGAGGTTTCCCAGTCAAGTCCACGGTATGTACACGAACAAATTCCCCATCCTCTATCTCCTGTTAATTGAACGATAAAAATTTCACGGTCCAATGATTGAAATTTTCCTGTATGATGATCCCAGCTATTCATAGGGAGAAATGCAAAGTTATATCCTGGAAAAAGACTTAGGAAAACTAACTTCCAAATGTGCAGTTTCTAGTCCTGTGAATCGTTGATTAGCAAATGAAGACCTATTTGTTAACCTAACTTGTGTTGTGAGCCCACACACGTTAAAAATTTACTCAAGATAAGAGAAAATAATGGGAGGATCAGAAATCATTAGCAATATAATATACGTAGATGGATTAGGAGTTGTAAGCAAAAACACATAGACCATATACGTTACAGTTGGAAATCTCTCAGTTGCATGTTTGATCACTGCATATGCTACAAACGGTATATGGCCTGTCGAGGCTTGAGCTTCAAGTTCTGCCTACATATTTACTAGAGGCATGATAGTGAAACTAGGAACAGCCTTGGAAGTCCAAGTTCATAGTCAGGTCTCAACTCCATGAAGCACCTCATTTACTTGCCTAAAGCATGCAGACTAGCCTTGCGGCTAAGAACCATGCCCCAAAGACAAGTCACATAAGAGTTCATCATACAATAGAAATCCTAGGACCTTTCTTGGCTTCAATTAACTATAGTTGTTGTACACATATTTGTGGGGACCAAATTCTGTGGCAAGTTCATTTATTTTAGTGACAAATTACAGCAATATTTTAAACCAAACAAACCAAAAAAAAAACAAAAAACTAGTTCTTAGGCATGTGTGGAGTACGGATGGGAGAGAGAGGCATACCTTTGTCACTTCAACAAAAGCATCTAAATCAGGAGTTGGTTTTCCATTAACTTCAACAATCCACTGGCGAGTAAGTATATCGTATCTGTCTGCTGGACTCCCAAAACACCATCTGGAAAATTTTCAAAATGCCATAAGTTTCAGTACTTGTATGACAGATGCATGTTATATAAGTAGCGTTCCGAATTTCCCTTGAATAGAAGCAGTACGTGGCTAAAATTTGGCACATGAGCCAAAGGTTGACATGATCTGTTGCCGTGCTGTGAATGTCTAAGTGACAAGTTTGGAAAGCTTGGGCTGACAAATTCAGACATTCATCAGCCTGATTCGACAATTAGCATTCTGGTGCAGAGTAAGCCCTACCAATTCAGACTCACAGAAGGTGGTATCCCCACATTAGTTTCACCTAGGAACAAGTTCAATTAACTTGTGGAGGGGTAGAGTTGCTTAATCTTATTTGTTGGCAAACGATAACTCATTTAACTACCCTAGCAAATGGGCTCTTAGTAACTGAAGAGTCCAATATATAGCTCTGAATTTTTTAACTCTTGCTGGCATCTCCAACAGAATAAAGCTTTTGGCATTGCATCAAAGACAAAGCCCCTCACCTTGAAACATACACCCCATGACCTTCTTTGGGAAGAAATCCAAGAGCACGCACTGCTGGGTGAGGGTCCTGGACAACACACCCACACCAATTTATAACCCGTGTCGTTCCGTTCCCGTCTCTCACATCTGTTCCAACAAGCAGTTCAATTTCACATCCCTGCATCACCACAAAGAACATCTGAAGACGATTTTCTAAACAGCTAGCGGCCAATTTTGTGAGGCAAAACCGCATGCAAATTGCAATAGAAGGTTTTTTCCCAATAGATTTATGAGGAAACTTTTTGTCCAATATGAATGTTCTTGTTTGGAAACTGGGCTTGCACTTCAAATGAGGTTGAACAAAAATAAAAATAAAAATGAAAACAGGTATTACTAAAATTTTGGATTTGGACATGGGACAGAGGACAATAATTAATAGGCAGCAATGAAACAATTTGAAACGATATGAGGAAGAGGGAAAATAAAAACCGAACAGAGCAGAGGTTGTTTGCTCACCTGACGGAAAATAGTCATGTTAAGCTTCCCATCACTTTCATCACATTGGTCCAACCCATGGCAAGCATCTTCAATGTCACCAAAGCATGTAATTGGCTCTTTATTAATTGCCAAGATCATATCACCTTGTTCTAATACATCCTCAGCCTTTGATCCAGCAAAACAACATTTAACAAGTAAGACTTGATGCCTAATTGGATCTTTCTCCACGAGCATCTACAAAAGCCAGATGCACTAATGAGTAAATACAAGCTGCAAAAATGGGCAGATTCTACCAAATTTTCCAAGCAGCTGTTTCTACATGCAATCCATACAAAATTAGATCGGAAGAAGTGGGAGGGGGTTAACTCATGCTCAAGGCAAAGCTTAATTGATTCATTCAATTTAAACGCGTAATTTACCAGATCATAGCCACATTTAATTCGTTGGGTGATGAATCAGCCATGATCGAAGAGTGGGTGGGTGACACCTCGTGATCAGGGACAACACATCATTGGTTTTATAAATTGCTACACGCCAGTCTTGCTTATCTTACCAACTAATGAGATGAATATGGAAAGAGGAGGAAGAGGTAAGAGAAGGGAGGTGCATGCTTCTGCAGAAAACCTTTCCGGCTAGAAAGAATTTCAAGGAAAATGGAAGAAACACGAGATGACAGCAAAGGAGAAGAAAATCAAAGAGATATTGGTTACAAATCATAACAGACGCAAGAATCATCTCCAAACTATCTCTTGAATTTAATCAGAAGAAAAACCTTTCTTATGACGAGATTATAATAATACTGGGGTAAGAAAAGAAACTTAAAAACCACGTTTTGGTTGGAAATTTTAGTATTAAACATTGGAAATTCTCATGTATGTAGTTTAGCATTTGTATTCACTTTTTGTTGCTGTCATGTTAGGCATGAATCTCTCTGAATGATTATGTAAATCTGAAATGCATTTCCGTCTGGACAGAAAAGTGTTCCCATCATATTTCTTCTCTGAACGCGTAATCGCGTTTCTCAAGGGAAAGCGTTAAGGTTTTGGACATTTCCTGCAATTAAGATCAAGGTGATGCTGCCCGATACAACAGGGGCATATCAACACCAAACTTCCTAATCTGCATAGTAGCAGGCCAAAGACAAAAATACACGTACTCATTACAAACTACGGAATATACAAAATCAGTCAAAGAATCTAGACTCAGGGTGACCAAGATCGATACCCATCTAACAAAGCAGTTAAAAAGTGGCTAGTTGCTCTAGAAATGGGCTCCACTGGGCCTTGGCAAGATCTTATATTCTGCACCAACCAATCATTCAAATAGACACAGAGGAGCAAGAAAACCAAGGCTTCCATATATTCCCGCCACATCGCTTTGTTGCATCAAAACAATACCGAACAATGTAATCATCTTCAATTCAAGAAGATTTGTCATATTCAAATAAGATTTTGAGGCTTAAGAGAGATGTCGCCCATGGAGTACGTTCTTGATTTGTGCTTAAGAGGAACCACATAAATCTTTGTGTCCTTGTTTTGATCGCTTGTTGGTTTGTTTGCTTCTCTACTTCGTGGCTGTCAGAACAAATATATCACTAGACATGGCTAGATTAGGTGATTTAATCGGCTAAGTTAGTTCTAGTCATATAATACAATACTAGGAAACGTGAAATCAATATATCCTAATCCAATTTGTAGGGTGACAATTAGAGTCGTTACAAGAATATTCCGGAGAAAAAGTGACGTAAAGAGAAAAGAATTTACATTCCGAAGCGTTCAGTTGCGAGAACATTTTGCAAGAAAATCTGAACACTCACTTTTGCAGGATTTATTTTGCAATAAAGCATCCGAACCAAACCAAACCTTAAGTCCCAATCATTTGGGGTCGGCTACATGAATCCTTTTCCTCCATTAAGCTCCGTCAAGGGCCACTTAGTTCACACAAACCTACTATACTCATATCGTTGCGCACCACAGCAACTAATGTCAATTTAGGTCTACCCCTCCCTGTAGCATTGCTACCCAAAGCTTTCATATCTGCTCTCTTAACTACTGCATCTCCTGGTCTACGGCAGACATGCCCAAACCACCTTAGTCTATTTTTCTTCAACTTCTCTTCTATGGGTGCTACACCTACCATATCAGGAACCGTTTCATTTATAATCCTGTCTCTTCTAGTCTTACCACACATCCACCTCAACATTCTCATTTTCGATTCACTCATCTTGTTCACCTATTGTTTCTTAATAGGCCAACATTCTGTCCCGTAAAGTATCGCTGGTTTGATAGTAGTTCCATAGAATTTTCCCTTCAATTTTATGGGTACCCTTTTGTCACACAGTATAGCAGTAGCGCTCCTCCACTTAAGCCACCCACTTGGATCCTATGGATCACATCATCAATAATCTCTCCATCTCTACTAATGATTGAACATAAGTACCCTAAAATGATCATTCTTAGGTATCTTCTGGTCTTGGATCATCACTCTTTCTTCGTGCGCACTACTGGTACTACTAAACTTGCACACCATATACTCAGTTTTACTCCTACTTATTCAAAAACCCTTTGACTCTAATACTTCCCTCCAAATTTCCAATTTCGTATTAACACCTCCAGCAGTTTCATCTACGAGAACAATGTCATCTGTAAACATCATACACCATGGGATATCTTCCTGAAATTGTCCAGTCAATTCATCCATAACTAAGGCAAAAAGGTAAGAGCTCAAGGCTGACCCTTGATGCAATCCTACAGTGATTGGAAATTCACTCGTTTCCCCTTCTGGTGATCGAATGGTAGTGACGGCACCTTCATACATGTCTCTAATCACCTCGATATACCTTTTGGTCACTGCCTTTCTCTCCAGAACCCACCATATGATGTCTCTAGGCACCCTATCATAAGCCTTTTCTGAGTCTATAAAAACCATATGGAGATCCTTCTTCTTTGCTCTGTGTTTTTCTACCATTCTCCTTAATAGGTAGATAGCTTCCATAGTTGATCTTCCAGACATGAACCCAAACTGTTTCTCTGACACCGTAGTCACCATCCTCAAGCGATACTCTAACTCTTTCCCACAACTTCATCGTATGACTCATCAATTTAATACCTCTATAGTTGTTGTAGCTTTGGATATCCCATTTATTCTTATAGATAGGTACTAGAGTGCTCCTTCTCCATTCGTCGGGCATCTTCCTAGTCACAATAATCTTGTTAAACAACTTCGTCAACCAAGTCAGCCCCAAGCTTTGTTTTTTTGGTGCAAACTACACAGGTTTTTTTAATTCATTTTATTTTGACGATAATTAAGTAACAAATTAGCATCCAAACCATATATTGATAATGTGTTTAATTGAATTTTTGAAGATTTGTCAACGATTGGGTAAAATCATGACGACTCCATGAGTAGCAAAAAGAAACATTTTAGATTAGATGTTTACGTTATTCAATGGCAACATTTCCCAGAATATTCGAATGTTAACAGTACCTAATTCAATGTCCAATATAAAAAGACTATTCATGAGTCACATTATCCCACTAGACCCCTATAGGACCATAGGTTATGTGATTGGTGAGTGGCCTTCAAATAAAAAACATTGGAATAAATTGTGTGCCCGAATATCTGAAATGGAGAGAGAGAGAGAGAGAGATTATGGATAAATACTTCTCTTGAGTCAGTCCCCGAGTGGCAATCTCACCCGAATCGTGAATTAACCGAAGAAAACCGAATTGATCGGTATGGTTTGTATATATTTTATAACAGCGGTTATAGTTTGGGTTATTAATATGATAAAATCGTCCGGTTTGTTTTATACGATAACTGAAACAAAATCAAACCATAACCAAAACCAAAATGGCTTAATAACAAAACTGAAATGTCTTGATCACCTTTTTCTGCGTAATAACTTAACAACAAATTTATGTGTGAAATCAAATAAAACAAAAGGTTTCATGTTGAACAAGTATGGGCCAGCCTTTGTGGCTGGGCGGAGAGGGATGCCTAACACCTTCCCCTCATCTTTACTAGTATATGTTTTTGTTTTGGTAATGCAGGGTGTACCAGGCGAGCTTGCGCACACCTCGGTCTAATCCTATAGCCTCTTCCACAACCGGTTCAATTACGGTTTTTAAATGAAAGCCATTGATATATTATTTTTATGATCCAAGCCGTTTATTTCTTTTGTTTCTATTTTTTTTTTGTTCTAGTGAAAAATCAAGTTTGTTAAAGCATCCAACTCAAAATCAATAGGCAATGAGTGGAGAAGCCGCTCAGCCTCATATACTAGTTTTGGAGTAGATAATAACCGATGTGGGATAATTTTCAACACTCCCACTCACATGCGACCCCTGACTCGCACGTGGAGAGGTCAACAAAGGATCCGGAATACACGGATCACAACAAAACAAAGTGCAACTATGACACAAACAACTGGAATCGTATAATGGAGTGGAATGGATGATCACTTAAATACATTGTTATGGTGTCTTCTGGTCATTGTCACATCCATGTTGAATCGTATAATGTGTTCCTGCTTCTTATAATGATGCTATTTTTCAAAGGTAGTAATTGTAATTATTCTAGGTTTAAGATTGACATAAGATAATAAGGTGACTAACTTTTTAAAAAGGACTACATGGGCTGCATTCATTTTCTTACTTTACGGACCGATTAGTCGTTGGACTAATGGTAGAAAATAGTACTAGAGAAAGAATTTGGTAATAGCAAGAGGTTTAGAGGAATTTTGTAAAGGCTGGTGGTCTAGGAGTTATTTTGATATTGTAATATGTCATGGAACATTAAAGGGTACTGAGTGAGTGATTGACTTTAGCAAACATTAGACCAAAAATAGAAAAGGAAATCAGGAATTATGCCACATTACTTTGTGGAATATTGGCATTTGCGAGAGAGAGAGAGAGAGAGAGAGAGAGAGAGAGAGAGAGAGAGAGAGAGAGAGAGAGAGAGAGAGAGAACATTAAACCAAAAATAGAAAAGGAAATGAGGAATTATGCCACATTACTGTGGAATATTGGCATTTGAGAGAGAGAGAGAGAGAGAGAGAGAGAGAGAGAGAGATGTACATTTGCGCATGTGTGGGCATATAATTGTGCTCATTGAAAGAATGGTGGTAGGAGATTGGTTAGTAGGTGGAGAATTGATTGAAGGAAATAGGATTTTGTGTATAAAATAAAACATGGGAGTGGTAACCAGAAAAGGCAAAATGGAGATTATAGTTTTGGATATCAGTAAGATGTTGGGGTACTAGGGTTAAAAGCTGAGAGTTTGGAGCTTTTCTTTCATTATGGCGAGATGAAAAGCTGAGAGTACAGAACACATTAAATACATCTAGTTTACCTCAAATTGTCAATCAAACCGTTAAATGCATATATCATCACCATGAGTTGGATAAATTAACATTAGAAAAAGTGGACCACGTAGAACAGACATGGACACAGAACATGCCACCTACATACACTGGTACGTTGCTTCCGGCAAAGTGTCGGTGCTACATTCATATCTCTGATTTCCAGATGCCAAAACAAAAAGAAAATGTGACAAATTGAAAACTCTTGAAAACATAATGTAGAAAAAGAAAGAGACTGGGATCAAGAAGGAAGTATACCTGGACCCATTTGTTGCTCAGTCCAAAGCTACGAGCCTCAGAAAGCAATCTTGGATCAAGTTCAACCTCTAGGATTCTGATAAGTGGCATTTGGCTTCTGACACCATTTATGAGAAGATTTGGTCCATTTGCACAAGATATGATTTTATCAAGGACATGGCTGATTGTATGAATCGGAATGCCTCGAACAAAATGATGAGTTTCCCAGTTCGAACCATATTTCAGCTATAATGGGGACTGGATGAATCAGAACAAGTTTCCTTATCGGGAAGCCAAAAACAAACAGTGAACTATACAAACCTGTGTTGAAAACCTTCCCCAGATAGCCTGGACCCTTCCATGCTCATCACACAGCACACCCGAAAATGTGCTACCAAAATCTAACCAACATGAGATGATGCCACTAAAAACATACAAGGAGAGGAAAAAAGAAGATGATTATCAATTGAAAAATCCAAGACTCCAAATTTACCAGCATCGAGCTCAATGACTTCCATGTTTGTCGCTCTGTAGCGCGGACAATCAGCAGGACCAATAGTTAAAGCAGTATGAGCATTAGTGACAGTAGATTTCCTTGATGTTCCTTGCAGGCTCTTACTCAGCCCCACAAGATAGACTGCATCTCCACGACATAACGGAGGTTCTGATGCAAATCTTAAATCAAGTCAGCAATTAACTTTCTCCCATTACAATAAGCAAAATAGAGTGCCATTCATACAATATAATTACATTATAATCGATAACATCAGAAAGCTTATCAATTTAAAGCAGATAACGTGCACATTATTCCGATTTTTAGGTCTGTGTCAAGGATTTGACTAATACTGTTTCAAAATGTACATGGGCGTTATGTGCTCTCGAACTATCCCATACTCTGCATATGGAAAGTAGTGCTTTTTAGTGAGGACCGAGGAGGGCATGCCCAAGCTGGGTTTCACTTCATACAAACGTTACATGTACTACTATGGAGTAATAGAATCCAGCTGCCATAAAACAATTGTGAGAAGATTGGTCATTCAATGAAGAAAAGTAGGCCTACCGGGAAGAAGTTTAGCAGCACGAACTACTGACACACCACCAGCTCCCAGAGCAGAAGGGTCATACGCAACAAGAGCAAAATTATGAAAAGGATGGAGGAAAACAACCTGCGTATGAAGTCAGTGCGTAAAAATAACACTTAGCAGCCTTCAGAACAGGTAACATAAACACATTTACCTCTCCAGGGATCTCCATGGGAAAGGCAGCAAAAGAGAGCATCACGTCAGATGTAGAAATCACAACAGTGGTTCTGTCAACAGCAACCAGTCCCATGTTAGGAGAATGGTATACAATAATACCAGTTCCAGAAGAATGTTCTGACAGCACAGCATCAAGCAAGCATGACCGTGGTACATGAACCTGCCAGTTGTGACATCAGGTGAACTACTGCTATTAAGATTAAACGAATCAGAGAAAGCAAGAAGTTAGTCCTCAAAACAATATCGATCACACTGCAGCTTATTTTGCGATGATACCTCATTATTTTGATCTACAAGTGAAATACCAAAACGTAATCTGAGAAAACACGAAAAAGAAGCTACATAAACACTTTGAAGGACATATGCTTAACGGAGATAGTGAGATGAAACAAAAATTCAAATCTCACAGCAGCATTTTGGTAATGTAAGCATTTTGGTAAATACATTCATAAGCAAAATACAGAAGCAACCGCAAACAGATGTAGAACACAGTGACAAAACACAACTGAAAAAGTCAGAAGAATAAAGACTAGGTACACTATAGCTCCTCAAAAGGAAAAAAATTACCTCAACCATCACCAGAGTAGGCTCTATTACACGCTCAGCAACAGAAGCATTAGTTGTTACAACTACGGAACCTTGATAATCCCCCGAAAAAGCATTTTCTGAGCTACTTGACTCGTCCAGCTTTTCTTCCCTAGGCTCATTTAAGGACCAGTTAGCCATAACAATGCTATCAGCAGAATCCTCTTGTATTTGTTTTTTTGTGGCTCTAACATCAGAGTTATCACAAGAATTTTGCAACTCAGCAACACATTCAGAACTATATTCCACGCTAGTAACACCATCTGTAGAATCCTGAATGAAATTTTGACACATATGCTCAATCAGACTAGCCTCACCAGCACCTGGTAGAACTGGTGGAACTCTATTGTTTTCGAGACCTTGCGCAACACTAATCATGCTGGAAGCTAGCAGTGGGGACTCGGGTGGCAAAGCAGGTTTTCCTGTCCATAAACCACTGCTATCATCGCGAGTGTAAACCAGAGGAGGCCCATACCATTCATGTCGATCCATTGTAATAAGGACAGACTGCAGCAAAAATAAGTGAAAAAAATATCACTAATAATACATGGACGGAATACGTTCACACACACAAACATTATATATACATGTATTGACATAGATAAACATGAATTGCCAGTGAAGATATAGATAGGCACGAAGTTACTACATAAGCATATATGTATGTGTTTGTGCGTGTATAACGACATATAGATCGACGATTAACTCATTCTCCATAACTTGGCAGTTGTATTTGTGCTTGTGAACACCCATCAATGCTGATAAAAAAAAGGTCATCTAGCCAAATATGCATCTTTGGGTTATCTAATCACAAGATGCGCAAACACATCTGTACATCCTGTACAACAACAGAACCCATGTAGTCCCCAATCATTGGGGGTATGGGCGGGGAAGGATTGGAGACAGACCTAACATTTGGCAATATGCACAAAGTGGCTGCTCTCAAAATACCACTGAAACAGTGGCCCCCTATATCCGTTTTGCTGCAAAACCATGCCCCCAAATCTAAGCTGAATGGCATCAGAGAGAGAAGGCCTAGAGACCCAATTCAATTTATGTGCACATTACCATGCTTCCTTCATTGATAGTCTAGAGCATCGGTATGCACAAATCTAATTAAAAGATTAGGATGCAGAATCTTGCGATGCATCACAATCTAATTAAAATACTCTTCAACACATTAAACTCAATAAAAGATATGGAACTATCGCTTCTGGATTTTTAACAATTCAGAGAAAAGCTAAGTTACTTTTAGAATTCAAACGGCTCAATGATTATTACATACTTTGATTGTCAACCCTCATAGCTCTTGGGAAGAACACTACCTAAAAGTTAGCAATCATGAGGGTTCTAAATGTAGTACTTTGCATTATTGTCATTTAACTTTCCTGTTAAGGGTAGATTAGTCTTTTGGCTTCATTAGGGTTTGGTTAAGGTTGTTAGGGTTAGCATATATGACTTTGGCTTTGTTCGGTTAACCTCTTAGTTTTGTGTCCAATCATTACCCTACTTCTTTCTCCAATCATTACCCTATTTCTCCAATTATTACTTTCTCATCTTTCTCTATCTCTCCAATCATTACCCCTATCTTCAATCATTACTCTATTTCTCTCTCCACCCACTACCAAAACTAAACTAAACTCCCAACCAAACACTACCTTTATCTTTTTTTCTTGTAACATATTCTCTTTTAGCAATATGATGTCTTTATCCGTTCTCTTTGGATGGTAAAAAGGGTACCCTCATGCTCATATAGTGCACAATTCTTTGTATGGAACTTTGCTTCATAGTGGGTCTTAGCGACCAATCATATAACTATTTGTACTTCTGTGGGGATTGTCAAGGCCTTGATTCCAGTTCGGGTTATTTATCCACCTTTACCTTTTGGGTTCGCACTTGGGCGATGTGGGACTTTGCTTCAGTGTAGATCTAGTCATCTTTGGATTAAAGCTAACATTGTATATTTAACCTTTATGACTACAAAAGATCTTGTGTTCCACTATCAGATAGCAGAGATATGTAAATGGTTCAGACCATCACTATTTCTGAGAAGTCAATCTACCACAAATCTCTAGCGTCTCTTTGTCTCCCTTTTTGCGTGTTTTTCCTCTGAGATGGGTTGGTTTAGTTTTTCCTTATCATTGTAGTAGGAAGGAATCACTGTTTGTTACCTTAATGGCTTTAATGAAATTTGCTTCGGATCAAAAAAAAAAAAAAAACTACCACAAATCACTAGTAAAAATGCGAGGTTTAAGAGTGCATAAAAATGGTAATCAGGTGATCCAAAAGAGGCACTAGGACACCACTAAGATACTCTATTGTCTATCCTTTCACCCTTTTATTCCTCAACCAAAGTTGCTGCATGTTTCCAACTCCAACAATCTGTCTTCTTGACTAGAAACCATTGTGTTGTAAAGTTTCAAGATAGACAAAGTATCCCTAAAATTAAGCACTTGGAGGCAGCAGCAGATTCTGGTAGTAAATCAGCAATGGCTAAAAGGCTCAAGCATTTCATTAGGTCAAGAGGCTAGCGCAACTCTCCCTGACTGCAGATTAAAAATAACTTCTCTACAAAAAACATACGCAAGCATAAGTTGAGGGGATTTTACACAACCAATGAGCAAAAACAAATGTGCATTGCAAGAGACAGCAAGGACGGACCGTATGCTAAAAAAACACTCCTGTAGCCTCTTGAATGATCAAATTCAACAAGATTAGACCAGACAAGCTTTATCATGGACAACCTAAGCGGTGTCTCTTGAACCATCAATTCCTCAAGGTTAGACCAGACAGGCTTTAACACGTGGACAAGATAAGAGGATATATCACATGGAACATAAAGGCCATCAGCTCTATGATTCACTGGTAGCAAAGAATAAGAAAAAGTGTTGCGCCAAAATACTTGGCCTGAACCCAACCACAGTTGTTCTTCTGCCCCAAACAGAGACTATCCCATTTGACGAAAAATAACCTACCAGGAAGTCTTTACAGAAAACTCAATAATAACTAATACCTTTGCTCGATGTCGATCCTTGTAGCTTATAAATTCCAAAGGCACTCGAGCACCCCTGGTCAGCTTAGAAAGAACAGAAATTAGGTCTTCAAGCCGTGATATTTCCTCACCACCAAATTTTTTAATAATGGAATGGCGTGGAACTTTAGCTCCAAGAAAATATCTGCAATTGGTAAGTACACGACTATTTCGGTAAGGGATGATAAACGAAAACTCCATGGTGGTCTTTATGCTATAGATATTAATAGTGAAAACCACCTTTTGTTGCCATAGGTGACTGACTTATGAGTACAGAGAGAGAAACAGCCATTACAGCATAGCAAAATTTAGTAGAAAAAGAATTCAAGCAACAATGTTGACTAGCATTTGTACATATAGACATACCCTGGTTCTGCAACATACACCAGGCCACAATGGAAACGGAAGTTTCTAGCCTGTCACCACAAAAGGAAAGAAACAACAAAGATAAGAAAAAGATATTCACAATAATCAGCAAAGCAAGTTATTTCAACGGCACATAAGCTATAAGTACCAGACACAGCTCTAAGTAGTATACCAAAATTACAAATAAAAGTTTAGGTACATTTCAGCATACTCATATCTTTCCCATGAATGAACTGTCGCCTCGAAAAACTTTGTAATCAAATCAAAAAGACCATTCCCCATAGGATGGAAGCTACAATTTTCTCGCGACTTCTTGGGAAAATGTTACGGTGCACACAGTAAATCCTTCATCTACACTTTATGTGAAACTTTGGCAACACAGCGATGATATTCCTTTTTAGGAGCTTACAGAACATATCATGCATGCCCAAGATGGTAACTTAAGGGACGAAATATAACCCTTTGCAATAGAAAGCATTGGAGGAATAGGTCAGATTTTCATTATTAGGAACCTCTGAATATTTAAAGCCTTCAAAAAGATAAATTCAAGAAAGATTAACATCTGTTGGCGTGCAAAAAAGAATTGAGATCATTATAATATTTCTCTTTAACCTTTACTGTACCCAGCCAAAGGTTGCAAGTCTTCCGAGGTATGCTTAGAGCTAAGGCACACAATCAACAAATTGCTAATTAATTTTACAGTATATTCTAAAAGTCGCTCGGTGCTAGTCGGGCGGTTGGCCACCTTCGAGCGATTAATCGGTGCATATTAATTAGTAATTGGCAATTAATCGTTACTCGGACCTAATCAGATAGGCCCCACCAGCTATTAATCGATGATTAATCGCCGATTAATTCCTTGTTTTAGAACACTTTTACTTTGTGTACAAACCTAGGAAAACAGTCTTAGGATAAAACAGACAGGACTGGAACTTAGTTTCATCTTGATGAGGAAAAAGTGGGAAGGGGATGGATATACCACGTGTGATTCAAGCAGAGGATAAAGGGGTACAGGAAGGTACTAAACCCCAAATGAACCGACACCTTTGAAAAGCAATACTCCAGAAAAGCCTCCTTACAACTATCCGATAAACTATCAGATAAAGATAAGTGCTCGATAAGGCTGCATCCGTACTGGATACTCCAAATGAGTATTTTCAGCTCTATTTTTTTTTTTCTTAATTCAGATACAGGTCGTCAAGTTCGCACAGGAGGGATACAATGTGAAACATCATATTTTGATAGAGCAGTTAACCAAAACAATGTTTCCGCCAAACTGTAAATAAACATTCTCGGCTAAATTTTAAAAAGAAACAAAAACATGTTCAGCACCGCTTGACAATATCAGTCAGCCGAGGAACCAAAAAAAAAGCTTTAGAGTTGTTTCTTCTTTCAACCAAGACACAAAAAAGGCCTAAATGTATTGGTCACAATTACTCACAAAGACGAAGATGAAAGCAATGAACGAAAAAGATAGAACACACTCTCTCTCTCTCTCTCTCTCTCTCTCTCTCTCTCTCACGGAATGAGGGGCTTCTACTGCTTAGCAAGCCACTAGATCTTAGTATCACATAATAGTTACGGTCTCCAATAAGCACAGGTCGATAACTGGTTGGCAGTGCTTGCCTAATGTGAACCTCTTAGACAGAGAGGGGGAGAAAGAGTAACATGAGAATATGAGATTGTTGATCAGGTGTGGTTTCCAGGGCACATACTGAAATATACTCTGCTAAATTTGTTTAAAATTCTTACTCGACCTAAGCTTTTGTAGACCTCATACATTATCTAATTTTTGTTAGCAGCATACTAAGGAATTCTTTGGTAAACATGTCTATCGTAGATCGATCGTTGCTATAATTAGGAGTGATATGGTTATGTAGTCGGTAGCACTAACGGAACGGTTAGACCAAAATTGACTTTAGAGACGGTAGTTTGAAAAGACATAGTTTTCTTTCAGATTATAAACACGATGCCATCAACTAAACCCAATGGAGACGCCAACCCCAATTGATTGGGACTTAAGGCTCGATTTGCTTTTGTTGTAGTTTGTAATCCTCCTGCAGCGCAATTTTGCCGGTTTCCGGCTGTGGTGCTTGAGCCCTTGTCTATGACAGATGGCTGACAATCTAGTAGAAGCAAATGTCGAGAAAAAGCTCCAGAGAAGGAAGAAAAAGGTTGGGTTTCAAGTCTATCAAGGACACTAGCTAACTCCCCTCGCATGGAAGTATGGAGAAGTGACATCAAATAATCTAGAGTAAGGAAAAAATGAAAGGAATTCCAAGTGAAAGCATTTATGGGAATTGTTTAGGCACAAACAACGGGGCAATCAATCAAGAGAGTCTTGTCCAAAAGCCTCCAAAAGTCTAGCTCTGATTCCATGTTAAAGCATCCAAGTCAAAACCAATTGGCAATGAGTGAAGCGGCCACCTAGGCTCATATACTAGTTTGGGAGGTTATAATTAACCAATGTGGGATAAGCTCTAACAAGAATATACCAGTAAGAATAACTGAACCAGTAATAAGAAGCATGTGCATATAAATTTTTAACCAAGCAAAAATTGGACCGGTTTCACTGAATTGACACGTCTTTAGCTCAATAGATCGCAAGGATGAAAACATCCACGCACCAAACTTCATAGATGGGAAGGATACTTAGCTGGAGTATGTCTCAACAGCATCATAGGCACACCAACATTACATAGAGTTGGGCATCTATCTCCAAGGTGGATACATATAGACTCGGTCTCTTTAAAACGAAAAGGGAAATGTTAAATTCTATCAATTTAGAGGGAACTATAAGATCTGTGTGCTCTATTAGGCATGCCTATTATATAAAATATAAAGTTAGCCAAAACCACACCCCAATTTCACACTCATATCTCACCATTTCTTTTCCCTGCTCCTATATCCATCCTCATTGGCATATTTATTGGCATTCACATCACTAAATGTGTCTTCTTGTATGTTAATATAACACGGCTAAGAGAAAAGGCATACTGGCCATGCTACTATAAAACTTACAATTACAAGTGTGGCTTTCCTAGCAAGTAAACAATACTAAGCAAAAGCAGTAAAACTCAACCAACCTGTTGATATGAAAGAGGGTGTATCACAGCATCACTTACTTCCAAGAAAGAGTAAGGAGTTATAGAGTGTAAATCTTGAACCTGAAGAGCATCCACAGAACATGTCAAATATGCCCATAAGGCAACAAGAGAACACTCTTTCTGAATGAAGTACAAGCATGAACAAGTATCAAGAAAAGAGGGGAAAATATGATTGCCAGTAGTAAACCTCACCATCAAGTCTACAGTGAATAGTGCGCCACCCCTTTCAATCTGTAATTCAATTTTCCGGTCCACACTGTCATCAAGTAATGTTTCCATTTCCAGGAACTGAGTAATTACCTGCGCTAGGATATTATCTATCAAAGACAACTCACTCATATCATTTTCAGCAGTTCAACATGAAAATTATGGCTCAAATTTTATGATGAGAAAGTAGCATGAACGGATCAATCGAAAATTGAAACCGGTAAGTGGAACAAAGACTCTTCAGAATTCCCATTGTGCATGCTTGCAATCTACTTAGTTAACATATAATCTAAGTTATCTAACTGTAAACAAGCAAACAGCAACACTACTCTTTAAGCTAAACATTATAAGATAGAAAACCAAAAAGTTGAAGAAACACAAAGGCAGGAGGAGCATAAAGAGAAAGGACAATAATTGTATCTCTGATAGCAATTTCACTCGAAATTAGCAAATAGACCTAAAAAATTTTTTATAGTAAAACATATAGGAAGAATTAAGTACTTGAAACAGAATTAGTGTTGATGCGTATGGCACACAATTGAACAAAAACTTACATCCCCATTTACACGGACAAGCACATCACCAGGCTGCAAAAGATGGTGAGCTGGGCCACCGGGCACCTGAGCAGATCAAGAATGATGGTAGACTCAGTAGACATTAGAGAAGATGACAAATTTCCACTCTGTTAAGTCTGCCACAATGGAAAAAGTACACTTACAGCAGAATCAACAACAAGCATCCCAGTTTCACCTAGCCGAGATGCATGGCGCACCATCTAATCCACTCAAGAAACTCATCAAGCATTAGTGTTACAATTCTTACTTTGAGATTACTTCGAGAAAACATTGAAACAAAAGAAAACAGATTTTACAAAGACCTAGCTACCTGTTCTGTTTCAATTCGGAGACCAAGGCGACGTGTCTCATCAAATCCTTTGTGAAGTAATGTAACCTATATCGTGAATCACAATTAATCACCAATTGGGCGCACACACTAAACAAAAAAACACATGCAACATTGTTATCTTACTTGTAACAATTATCGCTTTATGCAGACCCTGGTGTTACTTTGCACATTACCATTTTCTTCTATCGTCTTGTTTTATGTTTTGGTTGAGAGTCAGAGGAGGAAAATACTGTGGTTTAAGATTAAGAAGAAGATGCATCGAAAATCCATCATCTTTGCAACATGACATGCATAAGCAAGAGGCATAACAAAAGGCCACAGAAACCCAAAGTCATCTGAGGCCCCGTTTGATAAACATCTTGAAGGTTGGGCTTGGATTGCTAAAGTGAGGGTATTAGCAATCCAATCCCATCATCTAATCCATCTCAAACAAACATGATATTAATAATCCCATCATCTAATCTCATCCCAAACAAACATAATCATTATCAAGCCCTTCTCATTACCAATCCCAATCCTAATCCCATCTCCTTACGAATTCCATCAATCTATCACTGTTATCAAACGGGGTCTCTATTATTGAGATCCATTTCCAAATATCATATTCAAAACATGTAGAAAGGCACCACTTTATAGGTGTTAATTTAATGGTCATGAAAGGAGATGTAGTGTGGGTGAGAAAATGTACATGAGATTAATGGATTTGGAGATAGATATAGGTAGTGCTGTCCTCAGTTTGCACTGCGTATGCTTTTGTAATAGACTAAAGGCAAACACAAGCTTTAAGAAGTGAGAGAAGAATCTCGTTGCACAACATAGGTTACTGATTTTGTGTTTTTGGTAGAGTAACTGAGTTGAAACAGGTTGAGTGAAGGCTATTCAGTCCTGGCTCCATTGTGGTGAGGTCATGTTTGAGCTTGACTAGAGCTAACATGCCTTTTTCCAAACTCCTCTTGATGAAATTGAGCTTGAATCAAGTAGCTGAGGAGTAGCAACGATAAATCCAAGGTTACATGGACAAGTTGATCCATGACAAGCCCAGTTATGATTAGATTTTCTTAAGAAAGAAACATGGGTTGCGTAAGTATTTGGGTGGACAAACTTTGGCATTATTTGTTAGGGAATTTAAAATTCCTTTCAAGTTGGAATAATTTGATACAAAAGAAAAATAAACTGAAAAATATATGTTTTGCAATCAAGAAACTATTAAATAGCTTGATATACATAGTTGGACCCATTTCCTATCTACTTAAGCTTTGGGGACAATTGGTACTTAACAAAATCAACTTACTCAAAGATGTTATATTATATACTGCAAATGCAGTTTCAAGAAAACCTAACCAAATGGGAGCATTTATAAAATCAAAGCCCTACAACGATAAGAATTAACAAACCTGAAGTGTACCGCGAGGAATATAAACTGCCCCCGAACCATCTGTACAAGAATCCCTTCCCTTCTGCAAGAATTTTAATGCCCTTACAACCTGCAACTTAGTAGAACAACTGTTTATTGCTTAGAGACTGACATTTAATCCTGATGACTGCACAAATCAATTGAAATTTAGGGATAATACAAAGAGGATTGATGTGGGTAATTCAAGGATATTTTCAGACTGGAATCCCAGAGTTCAACATTGAAAGAGAATTTCATGAGCAATACAGCTTCAATTTGATTCATTTTGAAGGGAGTGAACTACAGGTCGTAAAGGACAGATACCATAATTCAGACTTGATCTTGAAAGCACAAATTAACATGGTAATCTTCAAGTTTCTTTTCCGAAGAATTCAATCATATTCCTCATTGTCTTATGAATCAGAATAGGAAGGCTGTTCCACAGAAATAAGGCAATGTAAATTGGTAGCAGCATCTGCTGGAAAATCTTTTTACACCCTATTCAACAGCTCTTGTTTTCTTAGTAAGTTTTCTAATCCAACACATGGAAGTATAAAGGCCATATTGTTTAGTTGAAATTCTTCTGTTTAGATAGACAAAGTGGAACTTTTTGCTTTCTGGAATCATAAACTAATAACATCTGAGACTTCTTAGTGATGGATACTACTGATCAAAGTTCATCTCAAATGTTCCCCACTTTCCCTAGGCCCACAAACCCAAAGGTGACAATGAGCTAAACAAAAATAGTGGGGAAACAAGTGAATATTGACAAACATAAATAAGACAATGTAACGTGTGGAGAAAATAAGAAGATCAAAACAAAAGGATAGCCTTAGAGTATGTAGTGCAAATTTAAGAAACACAATTAACAGTAAACTAGCTTTAGAAATCTGCACGAAAATGAACCAATGAAGGTATCATGCATGGCTACACAAAAGGTTCAAAAGTGCCATGAAGAAAAGAACAATAACTGACAAATATAACTCAAAACAGCATTTGATTTAGCAAATTCAGGCTACATAATCATTTTCCCCAATGGATGGAACAAGAATAATTGAAACAAATAGTAATAAGAACAATGGCAAAGTTATACCAAAATCTTCTCCATTGTTTGAGCAGGCAAAAACGATAGCTTTTATCCGCTTTATTTTTTAATAAATAACATGAGCTATTAAGTACTTCTTAATTCAAAAACCTTAGGATCAGATGACTTATTTGCAGAAAGGTAACTTCACATTACTTTCGATAAAAGCGTGTAACTTCACATTATTTGCAGAAAGGTAAATCAGTTGCATTCTAGTAGGCCATCAGGGAACACATTAGAAGCACGACACAGAAGTTGCCGCCCATATTTGAAAAGATACTCACTCTCTCTAGAGGTAGGAAAAATGCTGAAGAACTGGTGGTCTTGCCCCCAGCATTCAATGCCACTGCCCTACCTTGCGAATCAATCACTGGGGAACCACTGGAACCCCCTTTAGTCCCAGATGCTGCCTATAAGTACGGAAATACAGAGTTAGCCACAAAAAAAAACCAACAAAGGCTTTCTTATATCACCAAAAACTGCAAAAAGAAGAAGAAGAAGAAGAAGAAGAAGAAGAAGAAGTAAGGATGCATTAACATGGAGTTACCAGCAAAATGCTGCTCGACAAGAATGTCCCACAAAATTAAAGAGGCTCTTTTCTTTCTTTTTATCCTGTGTCTTTTTCTGACACTTAAGTTAAGCATTTAGAACTTCCATAAATTTCCATAGACCCTAGCCCCAAAAGTATAAATACTAAAAGCTTCTTAGCCTCATACATAAAGAGAACTACAGGCACTGTTAACAATACAAACACTGCAACACACCACTACTACGGCACCTTTGCACAGCTTGATATTGCTTGTCCACAGCCAGCATTTCCACCATTCCACCACATATGCGGAGCCAGAATTTAATTCAATTTTTTTTTTTTTTTGGTGAAATCTTAGTTTTCCATTTTTGTTTGTCAAAACTAAGACAAGAAAGTACGGAGTATACATCAATATGATACAAATTTGATTTATGAAGGATTTGACACTCTCCATATTTTATAACCGATTCATTAGGGGGATATAGAGGGAAAGAAGAGTTGACAAGAAATGGGGAAAATGAAGGGTTGGAGAGAGAGAGAGAGAGAGAAAATATATCCCAAGCTTTGACGACGATATAAAATCATTCGCAATTACATTAGGAAATAAATTTAAACTCAAGGTACTATTTATCTCTTGAGGGGTGCTTTTGCAAGAACTCCTAAAAATTACAGGCATATAAATCAATCTTTTGAAAGTATGAGCGGTAACTGTCTCCACTTGTGCCTCAAGTAGCTTCGCACTATTTACCAGGCACGAGGGTGATTTTGGTGCCTTGAGCGGGAAAAGCAGCTTGGTGCACTCGTGCTCTAAGATGAAGTGTGATAATGGTAGACTCTGATACATACAATCTTAAGTTATTTCTAGAGAAATTTTCTTTTAATAATTAGACCTCCACAAAAATTAATACTCTGTTTCCTATCAAAAACAAATTAGTCTTTGTTTAAGTTAATCATGCAAACTTGCAAAGCATGTTTCTAGGAGCATTATGCCACACTCGTTATACATTACCTAAGGAAACCTATGAGTTGTACTTGAAACTTGAATTTTTTTGTTCGGGTTTGTGACAAAAATGAACAAATAGAAAATTGAAAAAGAGCATTGAAACAAGCTTCGCAGATTCATATTGTTTTCAATTTCCCTTCACAAATCCCTCCATAAATCTAACATTCAAACATGGTATTAAAGAAACAAAAGGGAAAAATCTGGGATCATCGAGGATCACCAAACTTACAGTTCTGGAACCTATCCATGTGTTGGAAATTACGTTCAAGTACACAAATCACGTGTTGGAAATTACGTTCAAGTACATAAATCGCTAGGGGATCAGCTACAACATTCTGGTTTCACATCCTACACTGAACATTTTCTGGAGGTTCCTGCGTAATAAGTTAACAGGCTTGAGAAAGACAAAGGATAACAGAATGTTTTTTCTAACATCTCGAATTTTCCAATGGTCCTATACTCCTATCCCGATACTGATATTTGATAGTTAGCTAAATCCACTATATGTTCACAGAAAATGTTTTCTCCGCCATCTCGTATTTACCACAAGTCCTTTCCCTGTATTGTTATCAGATAGTTAGGTAAATTCACTGAAATGTTTTTACTGACATTTCACATTTTTCCCAGGGTCCTTTCCCTATACTAAAATTTGGTAGTTTGATAAATACACTGGTCTTCTCAAATTCCTATCTTAATGATATCTTACCTGCATTTAGCTTTCTATAACAGGAGTTGCTTCCCTCTTTCTTCTAGGCTTTTTTTCACCAACTAAGCATCATACAAAACCATAAAGAGTTGCCCAAACACGCGTCCAAGAAAATTCTATTCAACATGAAACTAGTCGAACCAAACTAACAATGGTCAAAGGTAAAAATGCCCCGAAAAGACAAAATACACTCACTGAGTCACTGCTAATCGTTCTACACTAAGAAAGAACAGACATTCACCATTAATGGTACTCAAACTAATAAGACCAATAGAAATTGTGACCATAATGAATGGAAACTGATGGTGATTGTCCCACATTGGTTAATTATAACCTCAAAAACTAGTATATGAGCCGGGCGGCCTCTCCACTCATTGCCAATTGGTTTTGAATCGGATGCTTTAACATGGTATTAGAGCTAGGCTTTCAGAGGCTTTTGGACAACACTCTCTTGATTGTTTGCCCCATTGTTTGGGCCTTAAGTGCACCTTGTTTCGTTGTTTGTTGTGGTCCCTAGGTTATGGATCTGTTGTTTATCTCTCCACGTGAGGGTCAGGGATCGCACTTGCAGGTCCTGCTAGTGCTTGTCCCACATTGGTTAATTATAACCTCTCAAACTAGCATATGAGTCTGGGCGGCCTCTCCACTCATTGCCAATTGGTTTTGAGTTGGATGCTTTAACAGTAACAATGCTAACTGATACGACCAACACAAATTCTAATTAACTGACCAGATGATTGAAATAACTCAAACAGAGTTCATATACTCGGTCCTTTCTCAGAGTCCAATGAAAGCATCTATTGACATAATGCTTACCTGTATGTAGAATGTATTGAAGTCATTGTAGCCATTCCTGCGCAGTAAAAGGGAGTGATTGTAACTCTTAGTTAATTGATGGCAAGCGGGTAGCACTCTGGCTGTAAAACATCTTTCAGAAGCAGAAAGTGTTTCTTCTTGAGGAATCAGTATGGAACAAAAACTAAAACATAATATAACACAAAACAACTTAATTACTAGTACCACGTTACCAAGGATTGTGACAAAAATAAATATCGGAATAGGCAGTAAATAAGTCGTTGACCCTACTGACAATGTTGACTGTCAGTGTTTGCCCCAGAAAAACAAAAAGCTAAGGTCACTGCAGCAAAAAAAGATGTGAAGCAAAATAACTGGACTTCCACTCCAGGATCACTTAGAGAGAGAGTGGAGCTAGCATGGTATAGCTGTGAGATGATGTCTAATTTCACAGAGACAAAATCTTGAGCCCAAAGAAGCAAGATGGAAGATATTTTGTTGATTAAAAAATGTGTCCTTGCAGAAGGTGTGAAATCATGGTTACAAACAAGATAGAGTTGCAATAATCAGCTTTGAGAACCACAAGTTGACATGGGGGGAAATGCAAAACCTGGGCATAGAAAGAATAATAGCCAAGACATTGACAAGAATTGATAGCTACTACATGACTAGAGTAGGCTGGTAAGCACTAATTCATTCTGGATGGACAAAATTACCCGCAATCCTTTTTCTTCAAGTTAATCTATTGTTGCCAGTGACGACTATTCTCATCTTGCATGACTTCATTTCTAGTCATGAGAAGCACTGGGTACGACTTCCACGGTACAATCATTGACGGAGATAAGAATGATAAGAGATTTCTTCCCAGAAAAGGCATTCTGGCTCTTTCCATTGTTTTTGGTTTCTAATGGAGCGGCATGTCAAGTAGAACAATTATTATCAAGAAAAATAAAGTATTGGAAAGGCATGGTGCATTGGTGCCTCTACAAAAGAACAAAACAAGCTGGATAACCTTCACCCGAAAAACAAAAAAAGCACATAAATTTTGAGAAGCAAAAATAAAGTTTACAATTTGATCGGGGTTACGAAAAAGCTTCCCATGATTCCAACGACAACAAAATAGAGTTATATTTCTTATAACTTTATTACTCTACGGCATCCTAATTCAAACATGAACTAGGAGATTAAACCTCAGGATAATAGACACACTTTATCAAGAAGCTACATGCATCCGCCTAGCAAATTGACAAATTCCCAAAGGATAATTAAACCTCAAAATATGCTACCATCAACCTATCATACAAAGATATCAAAACTCCCATTATCTGCGTTCTACTTGAGAAGTCAGAAACATAAAATAAGGTATTTAAACCCTCATAATAAAGCTCGTACATACTTCTCATAAATAGGGGCATCTCGGTCCAAACGAGCAAGGGTACCAGCCAAAATGGAGACCTGCAAGTTCAGAGTGCAGTTTACAATAGCTAATAATCCAGTTTTGAAGGACATAATATGATATAGGACTAGCGAGATACTGACTACACAAGTAATGGGGGCTACAAAAGTAATGACGTTATCAGCTTAGAAATTAGTAAACAAATGGGAGGAACAAAACCCCAAAGAATACTATACGTTACCAGTTAAGACCTGGCACAAATTGCATACCAATTCATCCACACTTTACGGAGAAAAAAATATCACTGGCCAGGTTGAAGAAGTAACTGAAATCATAGATTGCCATCAACTAGACAGCTGGTCCACTCAGATCAACATGGTTGAATTCATTATCTCATTAGCTTAATCTCCAATTTTGTACTCATAACTTGCGTAGGGACATTATTATATTTTGAAGATACACAAAAAATAGTCTACATGATATTTCTGGCTTTCACAATCTCTATTTTACAGCATTCCGAATCCCATAAGTCGACAGCGTAGACAAACACCTTACACCCTTTTGGAAAGGTGGAAATCGGAAGCAGGATGTGAATACATCTACAGGGCTCCTTTAATCCAGCTATTTGACATGTTTACATATGAGGAGTGATGAGTCATTCCAATCATCTCATTTGAGGCAAAAATAGATCAGCAAATGAAGAGGGAAATCTGGAAAAGGTAATCTCTTCCCCACACCATTCTAGAGTAAGAAAGGAGATGGACCCTAGTGTTGAGAATAATACATTTTTTTGAGAAAAGATTTCCGACTTCTACAAGCCCTTGATGTGGGATTGTTTCTACTCTTAGGCGATGTTTGGATGGCAGCAATCTCGAGAAGGAATTAGAAATGGGATTTTGGATTCTTAAGATTACAATGTTTGGATTTAGTATGAGCGGAATATGCTTCTTGATAAGTGAATCCAAGGGCAATCAAATTCCTACACAGAGGGGGAATGCAATCACCCCCACTCCCCCAGTGCACTATCATTTTTCTTTTATGTAATAGAATTTTTCAAGAAGGAATCAAGGGGACGCCACCTATGTACATAAGAAAACGAGGAAACAAAATGGCCATATTGCTGAAAACACAAAAAAGGGACCAATTAATAAAATCCCCAATACACCCCCATAAACGCCAAAAATATCTAAAAGTCAAGGAATTGATGAACAAGAGACCGATCAATAAAAAGACCTGAATATCATATTAAGGCGGAAACGGAAAAAAATGGAAGGGTGAAACTATTTTCCTGTTATGCCCCACTATCCCATTAATCATCTCTTTTTTTCTCAAGCTTCATTTTGTAGAGATTTCTTCAATATGCCTCTCACCCTTTATTAAGAAACTGTAGTCATCCAATAAAACCTCTTTAGATTTGCAGTTCTCCCCTTCTTAATTACTTAAAGTGTTTAACAGGAGAATTTCAGATTTTTTTTTGAATAGAAATACCGGGTTTTTTTATGATATACTGGCTATGTATTTCGCTCTTTCGGGTACGGGAGATTGCATGGGGGATTTAAATTTGGCTCCTCATTAAAGACTAGCCAACTAAAGTAATACTTAACCAAATGTTAACAGGGTTTCTTTTTGCAAAATTCACTAAAAACCCATGTCATTTATATGCTTTCAAGGTCAAACCAAAACTTAGAATAGGATTTTGTTTTTCTTTTCCTAGATAAGATTCCATACACTAGAACGGGATTAGTTAGTATCACATTACTAGGAATGAGTTCTTGGGTATGAGAAACCCATTTTGGATCTTTTAGTCATGTCATGCCATCCAAACTGAGCCTTAACGGGAATTCCTACAATTGAGCTACCCACTCCTTGTACTGCTCCAGTCATTAAGGGGGATATTTTATCAACTTTATTTTCTTCTTAATTTCATGCAAAAGAAACAATTCTCAGGGAAAGCATTCCACACTGGGTGTATATTGCCACATCTGCTAGTAAATATAGCAAAAGATTATTTGAAAGCTAATGATGAGATCATTCCTGACTTGATATGGACATCTGAAGGTCAAACTCAGTAATCTTATCCATAGCAACATACTACTATTACATTAACTGAAACAAGAAATCAGCTCAATATACCTTCTCCCCGCTGTCATTACCAACCACCCTGATTTCGAGGCCAACAGAAGCAGCCTCTGGAGCAAGAGGAATCTCCTCATAGCTCAAAAATTGTATCAACCCAGGGTCAAAACGGAAGAAGCCAAAATCATGAACCTAGAATCAAATGCATATATGTTAGTTCACAGTTCACCCCATATACAGCTGTTTTAAATATGTCTAGGCAGAGTCGCAACTAAAATGCACCCAGGCATGAAGTACAAGAGAAAAAGAAACACTTACTGCTTTATTGTACTGTGAGAGATTTGATCCATGCCATCTTAGCTAAATTTATGATTTGTGCGACATTTTTTTCGCCGGCAATTTATTAGGCTTCAGTCGATAATTAAACCAATCCAACCGGCAAACACATAACTTCAAAGAGAAGCAAATAAAAAAAACACAACTTCAAAAACATAGCTTACCCATCGAACTGTGCTATGAGCATAGATAATTTCCTCCAGATCATATACAAACTTTTTGTGGAGCCCACCCTGGGTCCCACAAAGATGATCCAACCCGCTCATTTTTCTTCAAACAAATTTTTATGAATTCTTGTTAAAAATCATCTCATCTTGATATCGGAAAGGGCTTTTTCAAAATTCGTAGCGCGAACCAGTCACTCCCAACGAAGTTTGACAACCCTTGCTGATATCCGATTAAGTTGATTTTTTACACAAATCCATAAAAAAAAATATACTAAGAAAAAAGTAGCGGTTCGGAAATGTAGGTTATTTCTACTAAAGAATGATAATTTAATTAATAAGAGGCAAAAAAAATTTAGTATTTTACACGTTTATAAAGTTATATGATCGGGTCGTTGCTAATATTTTATTAAAGAAATTTGACAAATGGTACATCAAGTCCAACCAATAAATGGATAAAAAAATGCCTGAAGGGCCAAAACCCATACGTCTATTAGGCCAAGCCCAAACACCAAAAAAACAAACCAAATTGAAGCCAAGCCCATCTCAAAAAACGCAAAACCTAAACATTTGATCTCTCACGGAGAAGATATGCCCCCAAAATCTAGCTCAAGAAGGGTTGATCAACATATTCACGCAACTACCCTCCAAGACTCTAGTCCGTCTCACTGCCGTTTGCAAATAACACTCCCATCTCGACCCCAAATTCATCTCTTACCACCTCAAGCAGAATGCCAATGATTACCTCATCGTTCGCTACCACTCGGACCACACCGAAGAGTTCAAGGAAGATCACTACTGCTCTCTTGCTCTCTCGTACTCGACGACAGTAAAACCTCTCCTCCCCCTATGGAAACCCTCGATTTACCTTATGACTTAGGAAATTACTTTGTTTGTTGGCACCGTTAACGCGGTTATTTGCGTTTTTGAACGTCAACGTCATTACGGCCATTTGCTTCTTTGGAATCCACTACTAGGAAGTTGTTGGCCCTCCCCAAGCATAATATTGCAGCTCGAAGGCATAATATTGCGGCTTCGAGCTGTTTGATATATTTAGGCAATATTATGCTTAGGGGGAGCCAAAAAACTTCCTAATAGTGGGATTCCAAAGAAGCAAATGGTCGTAACAAATGGTCGTAACGACGTTGACGTTCAGAAACGCAAATAACCCCATTAGTGCTGCCAACAACAAAGTAATTCCCAAAGTCGTAAGGTAAATCAAGGGCTTTGATACGGGACGGAGAGTTTTACTGTCGTCGAGTAAGAGAGAGCAGTGATCTTCCTTGAACTCATCGGTGTCGACCGTGTGGTAGCAAACGAGGAGGTAATCATTGGTGTTTTGCTTGAGGTGGTAAGAGATGAATCTCGGGCTCGAGATGAGAGTGTTCCACGATTTGCAGACGGCAGTGAGACGGACTAGAGAAAAGTATGCCACACCACATGACTAGTACTCTAGCTTCAATTCAAATAGGGAAAAAGCAAAATATTCCACAATATGCAACATCTTCTGATAAATGACGAACAATATATTGAACCTGACACTGGAATTGCGCAATTAAACCCCCCCCCCCCCCCCCCCCCCAAAGCAAGGGCTCTAATACAAAAGAGAGTAGTGATATTGAAGCATTTCATGTATAACATCCCAAATATCCTTCAGAACAACTTATTCATTGCATTCTGATAAATGAATATAACAAAGAAATTGACCATACAGATAATCCAGGAAAATGAAGAACAATAAATGACAATCCCTAGTGATTAACAAAATCTGAAAAGAAAGGGAGGAAATATAAGGAACTTACTGGGTCTCGGTACATAGGATATACAGGAATTTCCTCTCTGTTTAGAAACATGGCTTCCGCAACTATAGGTCCTATTATCATAAAATCACATCAATTAGAACTACACAGGGAAAACAAAAAAAAAAACAAAAAAAAACATTGTTCTAAAAGACGCTAGGTGGTTGTCGGGCGGCCGGGCACCGCCTAGCGCCTAGGCCGATTAATCGGCGCCTAGACATTATGCGGATTTTCCTTTTTTTTTATTTAATATTTCTCTATCCCCTCCCCAAGTTTTGAGAGCAAATACATCAACATAAGTAGAACAAAACATTAAATAACATGGAAACTAAATAATAATGCGAAGTTCAACATTCAAAGTTCAAACCAAATGAAACTAAATAGTACCAAGTAACTACTACTAGTCAATTACAAAGTTCAAAATCAAATGAAACTAAGTAGTTCTAAATTTACTAGTCAATCACTCGTCCTCTTCTTCTCCATATCCCTCCAAAACACAGTCTCCATCAGACTCACACTCAAAATCCTCATCTTCCTCTTCAAAATCATCTTCCGACACAAAATCTTCTTCATGTAGCTCTCTTACTCAACATTTCTACCACTTCTTCTAGGTTGAAGGACTTCATCCGCTCCCATAGTTCCCCCAAGCAACTCCCATGTAAGTCCCGAACTCGGGTCAACTTCATCATCACCACCACCCTCTACAATCCATCCTTGTGCATACATTGCTTCACTAGCACGTAAGACATCTCTCCTTCTCCCTTCTTTTCTCTGTTTAGGACTTACGGCTTTTATTTTTGAAATCAATTCAGACTGGAAAGAGTATTAGAGTAATATATATGTCAAAATTACACCATGGCCCCTTATACTATGTTACCACGACACTTTAAGGACCTAATTTTTAAAAATTACACCGACGACCGATTAATCGACTGCCTAATCCCGCCTAGATCCACCTAGCCGCCAAGACCAGCCTGGCGCGTAGACGATTAATTGCGCCTAGTAACAGATTAATTGATCCACCGCTTAGGCCCCTACGCACAACGGTGGGGTACCGCCTAGCGCCTAGACGCCGATTAATCAGATGCCTGTGCCATTTTTTAGAACACTAAAAAAGAGAGTACAGGGACTATGCTACACCTGAATGTATTCATAACCACCAATCATTATGAAATTAACTTTGAACCTTGTGATCTCAAGTCACACACCACAATATAAATTGAAAGATATGTTTGGATGCTAGTAAATTTGAAAAGGAGTGGGAATCTGATTGTAGTGGGCCGAAATTTCCCTCAATTCATAAGGTCCAAATGGGGTATTATCATATCTCGGAAGCACCATAAGGTGTTGCCGAACGTTTGTCTTCGTATCACTCAGCAGGTTCCTAGTATCGCTCAGCAGTTCTTAGTATTGTTCGGCAGCTCTTTGTATCGCTCGAAGGTTCTTTATGTTGCTCGGAGTACTTCACCAATTCGACAGACATCTTTATCGTTCGATAAAATATACGGTCGCTCGCTATTGCTCGGAACGCACTGCTGTTGCTCGGTACATGGACGCGGCAAGGTGTGATCTTCTAAAAGTTTCTAGAAGCTTCCTTTGCACTTGCACTTTTACCTAGCTTACCCCCTAAGTCTCCTAACTTTCCATTTATAGAAACTTTCTATTAATAGTCTTTACTTAGTCATTAAGTTTCACTCACCTCTTTCTCTATATAAGCAAAGCTCTCCCCTCAACTAAGGTACACAACACAACTCTCCTCTCCTACATAAACGGCTTATATTCCTTGCTTTATGTTTCGTTTTATCTTCCCCGGGTACTAACTAGCTCGTCGGAGGCTCTACCCGAAGGAACCCCCCTCCGGTTTGTAGGTACCAAGCTAGGCAACAACTCAAGCTCGATAGAAACCTCTCCAGACTCGGCGAGCCCGCACACCGTACAACAGCAGGAAGAAAGGTAAGTGGAATTCCAAACCCCCCCCCCCCCCGATTATTTGGAATAAGATAATAATCTAATCCATTTGAAGTAATGAGTACCTATGAAACACGGATAGGGACACGGTTACAGGACATGGTGATCCTCAAAAGCTGGGGAAATGGACATGGCAGGGGACACGGCAATATTTTTAAAAATAATTTCTTTAGTTACAAACATACATCGTAAGTTGGTAACCCTTATTATGTCAGGACACATATAAAAAAAAAAAAAAAAAACCTGGTTTGCCCATAAGCATAAATATTTGCTTCTATCATACTTTTTGGCCCAATACTATTGAAGTTAGTATTTTTTTTTTTTGGTCCCGGAAAATACACTATATTCTAATGGACACGCCACGTGGCATGTCCCATACATGTCCCAAGCATGACGCGTGTCCCTGGAGTGTCTGACACAGATTTTGCGACCTACAAGAGTGTCGGTGCTACATAGGTGAGGACCAAGACTGCTAAAAACACACACACCCCTCTCAGTTTAAATTTGTTCGCAAAAATTTTCCATCAAAATTGAGCTGACCGCGACCCAACTGAGACCGCCCGAACCCCGAAATTGTCAATCAGTGTAATCGGTTATGTTTTTTTTTTTTTTCATCAGCGTGTAATCGGTTATGTTTCCACCCCACTTTTTCAATATTTGGACAAAGGCTGTAATTTCAAATATTCCGAAGTACAAAAAAAAAAAGGCTGTAATTTCAGAAGTTGAGTTTAGAATCTACTACAGTAATACGTTAGTACCAAATTAGGTGAGATCAGACTCCTACTTAATATGATTATTATTAAGAACTATTCTCTAATCCCATCCCATACCAAACATAGGAGCCATAAAACCACATTCAAATTCCATCTCAAGGTCCTAGGATGGATGAGCCTAACATGCAAAAACAGAAAAATTATGCGTTTCTTTTGCTTCCACACATTCGCAACGGGCCAAGAAGCTAACAAAATAAAACTAGCAAAATTAGTCGAGATAAATCAATAATCCAATAAAAGAAGAAAAAAATAATTAGGCCAAACCAACCCCAATAGTATGATTTTGAAATGAAAAACAGTCACACACACTGTAATCTGTATTGAAACTCATTTACTTGAAAATAAATACGAACCCATCATCAACTATTAAAGTATTAATCGATCTCCAATCAATGTACGGAATGATTAGATTGGACCTGTGATGAACCCCAACATCTCAAAGTCCAGTTTCCTTTCAATAATATAAAATAATAATAAACTCAGAGAGAAGCCCAGTCCCAAAAAAAAAAAAAGGTAAGGAAACTTGAATTAGGCCTAGTTTCTCAAAAATGGAAAAAAAGAAAAGAAAAGAGAAGAGCCGTTTAATCAAAAAAAATTCGCATTCCAGAGTTTTGACCCAATTGGGCCGTATGCGTCTTAATTTCTGTTTGACGGATTACGAATTAGGCATCGGTATAGGGAGGAATTTTGTGTTGAACAATGTCTTGATCGATTGCATATGCATGTAAGAATAGGCGAAAACGTCCTTGTATTTTTTCAATAGTTGGGTTTGGGATTTAGGGTTAAAGTTTTGTGAATTGTTGGTTCGAGAAAGAAAAGAAAAAAATAAAATAAAATTGTTGGTTTGTTCGACGATAGTAAAAATGCTACATTTGGAAGATTTTCAAAAAAACATTGGATAAAAGTAAAAAAAAAATAATATTTTATAATTTCTTTTTTCAAGATGAATCAATAAAAAGAATATAATATAAAACTAACAAATGCTTATAAAATTTGAATAGAGAGTCAGAGACGACTTTTTCTTTTCTTTTCTTTTTTTAAACTAGGCCTTAATTACGAAAATGAATTACCGGGCGTGACGACATGACGATTGGTGAGGATGATCCCGCGCTTCTTATCAACGACGAACCCCGTGGCGGAGCCCGAGCCGGCCTGTTCGGTGTCGAACGCCCGGCAAGAGGTGGTCCGGATCACCACCACGGCCGGGACCACCTTGCCCAGCGCATTCCGCCAGTCCTCCGCCGTCGCGCCACTCTCCTTCAACTCCGGACCAATCTCCATGCCGTTGATCGGTAGCTTCCTCTCTCTCTTCTAGAGAGTGTGCGAGGGGAGAGAGAGAGAGAGTGCGCGTGTGTTCGGGTTTGCTGTCAATTGCTGATGAAAAGGAGTCAACTTTATGGTCAATTGGCGGCTTTGGCGTCCGACATTTCGAAAACCCGGTCGCGACGACTTGTTATAATAATGGAAGGGGAAAAGTTCCTGGTAACTGCGGCTAAATGTCCGATGATTGAATTAGAACTCGGGACTTCGGACTTAGGCCCCGTTTGATAATCTGCTCCAGCCATGGGATTGGACTACTAATGGGATTGGATTGCTAATTCTTTGTTTGCTTTCACTCTTAATGGCCGGACTAACTTACCCATGGGATTGTGAGTCCTGAGATTAAGGTGAATTACTAATACCTCGTGGGACATGGTATTATCAATTCAATCCGGAGTCCCTCCAATACAATAACGAAAGTACCCATTACTTTCTCAACTAATTATTCTTTATTTGGTTTTATGACTATCGTAGTGCTCATATATGAGGGTTCTAGATTAAAAATTAATTATGACCCTCTAAAATAAAATAATTAAAAAAATAAAAATCTTCGCATCAGTTCAAATGGATTGAAAATTAGAGTTCTTAATTTTTTTAAACTGTTTATATTTAAAAAATATGGTTAAAAAATTAAGTTCTTCAATTTTATTTTATTTTTTAAATTATTTTATCCTAAAGAGTCATAATTAATTTTTTTAATCATATGTTATCCTTCAGTTTTGCATAAGGGTAAAAATGAAATTGTTTACTATCAATCCTATTCTATCCCATGTGAAACAAACATGATATTAATAATCTCATCATCTAATTTCATCCCAAACAAACATACTCATTACCAATTCCAATCATAATATCATCTTCTTACAAATCCCACCCCTTAATACTTTTATCAAACGAGGCCTTAAGGATTTGTTATTTCTTACCCTATTTCTTACCCTCTCACTTTCGGTACGTGTGACGAATACGAAAACCTACGGATATCAATCCATGGGGTCCCGAAATTGACTGATGGGCACGCGGAGCTCCGAGCTATTCAATAAGTTTTAAAAAAAGAAATCGAATGGGCTTGTGAAAAATCAGCTCAATTTGATCTGGTTAGGTGCTCAATACAAACTTCCAATTTTGGAAAAATCAGGAAAAATGGAAATTGGATGAAAAATGGGATAATTGGATCAAGTACCTACACACATCGGATTGAGCTGATTTTTCTTTGGCCAACTCGATTTTTATTTTTACGTAATCGCTGTTGCAGTTCTCAACGAATAATATCCGATGATTGGATTAGTAGTCAAGACTTTGGAATTAAGGATTTGTTCTTTCTTACGGTCTTAGATTCAAAATCTCTCACTTAATAAGAGTCTCAGGTTCTATCAAATCTTTTGAGATCAATTTATTCATAGCCTTTGCTTTGAAGTGCGGCCCTAATAGTAGAGTTGTCAAAAGAGTCAAGCTGGCACGGGCACGGCACAACACATTTAAATGTGGTACGACACGGGGCATGACATAGTACATAGTTCTAGATGGGCTCGAAAGGGCACGGGAACGAGAACGGGGCACAGCACAAGAAATACTAAGTTATTAGTTGTTACACACACAATTTTTTTCTCGATGAAACTCGGTTGGAGATAGGCCGACACAGACACAACACGACACGATTAAAAAAATGGGCCGGCATGACACGAAACGAAGCACGGTTGGCAAGAAACTATGCCAGCACGATTCGTCAGTCATTTTGACACATTTGCAATTTTGCATGGCAGTGAAGGGTGGATTTACGGTCCCAAAATTAGAAAAGATGCGGGTAAGCTGATTCGATCATTTATTTTGAAAACGAAATAAAGACAAATAATGCCACGTTAATGGTGTTAGGTAGAATTTAACCTGCACACGGAAAGACTTATTAAAGACTACCAGTCTACCACCATACACATAGAATTTTCTTTTCTAAGGACAAATTGAAATTTAGGTTGTCGTGACCATTTATTATATTTATTGGAGACGACTTGTAAGATTGGATGTGTTTCACTGTTTTGGATGTCTTGAGCTCTGTATAGCTTTTTTCTGGTTTGGTTTGTTTTGGTTTTCCTGCATAGATTGGTACGTAGGTGGTGGTCGGTTTTGAGTTTTTTTTTTTTTACGGGGCCTCCTATAAATAAAATTTATGGTTCTCCATCTCGTGCATCTAATAGTGTTTTAGACGGTCCGGATTAAAAATAAACTATTAACTCTAATAGATATTTATTACCGGTAATAGTTTAAAACGTATCTTAACTACGGATTTTCAAAACAGACGATTGAGATTGCACAGAATCGTAAATAAGTTTTTCTCGTCTATATTTCAAGGCTATACCCTTGGTTTTGTTTCTGTAATAAATATTGTATCTTATTCCAAAAAACAAATACGGGAATGGGAAAATTTCCGGGCAAGTGTCGCAAATAGTGTCAATGTTTAAAGAGGGGCATTTGGAGCCCATTTCATTAAGAATTTTGCATTTTGAATTTTGAATTGACGTAGTGTTTGAGAAATATTTGCAGAATAAATTTTGCAATAAAGTACTGTTTGGGTATAATATGGAAGAAGATTATGAGTGTTTACTTCAATTGTATGATTTAACCCTTTAGCCATTAGGTGTTTTGAAAAAAAAACTTATGTGTACTATCTGTACGCTAAAGATATATATAAAATGGTTTTATTTTATTTTATTTAAAATTTGTTTTGCCAGACAATAAAAATGTTAGTATTTGTGAGATTACTAGAGCCAATCTCTTATCCATAGAAGTCGAATCCTAAACCTCACGCCCGTAATTAATGAGCGCTACACACAACTATTGGGCCAAACCCCAAGTCTTACAAAATGGTTTTACTTGGTCAAATTTTTTTTTTTTTCTGTATATGCCGGGGCCTACCATGGTAACATCCCTTCGTTAATAAGGAGAGAGACAAGTTAATTAAAAATCTCATCTTCCACTAGCGGGTGTCCAATTAAAATTGAAAAATATTGTATGCACGGGGCTCCACAATAGATAACACCCACAAAAGTTTCGAACTCACAATCTAAGAGGAATTAAGCCCTGCACTTTTGGTGTGATTAATCTATATATATGTTATTTCTCAATTAAGTGGAATGTAAAGATCACAACAAACGAGACAAGAACGAAAACATACAATGCTGCCAAATTAGACGAGAATTTTTAAACTTTTGTTTTGCTTTCATGGACTGAAAAATGGTGAACGAATCCAACTAAACAAATACAGTGTCCGTCGATTACTAGGCCTCGAAGTTGAAAGGGGTCCAACAGTTCGACTAGCGCCTAACGACTTTTAGAATATAGATAACTAACTCTTAGATAAGGTCCTGAGAAATGAGGAGGAGGACTTTGCCAATTCCCCAAGGGGTTTCTCTGTGAATCTGATTAAGTTGTAGGCAAACCCTCCAGCTATTGCTCCCAAGAGTGGCCCAACTATGTACACCCACAGCCCTTTGTAATCATGCTTAACAATGGCTGGCCCAATGCTCCTTGCTGGGTTCATCGATGCTCCGGAAACAGGCCTGCAAAGTTCAAAATTTTTAGGGAAATTTGTTTGGAAAGAGCAGAACTTAATTGCTTTTTGGATCTTCAGAAACTGTGCATTGGAATCATTTTCAAAGCAAAAAGAGGCAATGTCTCTGATGATACTACTTAGAGCATATTAGTGACAGAGCGAACGCATACTGACCGAAATACTCTGAATTGTACGTAAAATGTTGCAAACGTACCCGGCAACGAATACGTTTAGCATTATTGTCATTCCAACAGCGATTCCCGCTAGCTCTCCTATCTGGAAAAAAAAAAAAGAAGAGTCCCGCACTACGTAAGTGTTTTGATATATATGATAAGAAAACATAGATAAGAAAATTGAGAAATTTTGTTCACTTGATCACAATTGTCTTCTGTTAATTAAACCTTAACAGTTCAATTAACGGAGGACAAAAGGTTGAATGTGCATATATTTTAGTGACTAAGAATATTTTTGTTCCATATTAACTTGACATGCACGAAAAACGTTGATCAATGAAAAATGTATGCAAAAAGGATCGGATGCCGTTCGATATATAATTAATCGGATGACATTAATTTTGGAAAAAATTTACTGGACGCACTGGATTAAAATCACTTTTTTCCACTGTTTTCAAGAAAAATGCTTTCCGATCAAGTATCGAACGGCATCCGATCAATACCAATTTTTAGTTGGAGAATTTGGAACATTACGTACCGCTCTGTTATCGGTGGCGACGCCGGAGATGACGAACATGAGAAGGAAAGTGATGACGATTTCAATGGCCAAAGACTGGCGATCGGATCCCACCGGTACAGTCCCAAAATAAGATTTACTTGTTACGTCGAACATTACGGATAGAGTGCCACTAGCAAGAATCGACCCCACTATCTGTGCTACAATGTATATGGGCACCTATACGTTTACATATCCAAAAAGGAGTGTGACATACATTTATATGTTTATGTTTATAGAATGGTGATGTGAAAAGATGATACATCCAGGACTGGTAATGAGGTGAAGTCGAAGGTATGGCCGCTTTAGACCTCCGGAATTTAAGTAAAAACTGGGGCCTCATTCTCCATATAATTGGTTTATATATTCCATATAAGTTGTTTATGTGTTGTCGTAGAGTTGGTTCGTGCAAAATTTTTGTTAACATGACCCAGGTTCAACTCCCTCGAGCTACCATTTTGCAACCTAACTTTTTCTTATTTTTGTAATAACTCTCTTACACCTCTTGTATTATAAATTAAATTATGATTTAGTGGCTGTAGATGTTACTCACGAATCACGACCAAGATTCAAATCTTTTGCATACTATAAATGTTTTGATAAGGTTTTATATTATTTTCTTTTGTTTGTTTTAATTCTACTTTTAACTTTTACACCAATTTCTACTATTGAACAAAAATAAACCAAAATAAGTTATTTTCACTCAATGAAATTTGATAAAAGAAAATGTTTAACATAAATAATTCTTCTTGTTGAAAGTAAAATTCGTACAACTAAAGTTATTAACATAATTAGTCAGAAGAAAAAATGCTAAGCGGTTCTTCATTTTGTTTGATTTATATTTTTCTAATGCTATAAAAAATTTAAAAGTTTATTTTATGAAGCTAAAATATCATGTTTATTTTTTTTTACCTTGTATTGAATTTTTTTTTTTGTAAAAATAACCGAGACCTCACTTTAAAATTCGCTTTAGGCCTCCACATTATCAGGGTTGACCCTAAATACATCCTTATGAGCATTTCTGAAAAGAAAAACTCACCTCCCACCAAGGAAACCGCCGGAAAATAGCGAAAGTGATGGTGACGGCGGGGTTAAAATGAGCACCGGATATATGGCCAACCGAGTAAATCATGACCATTACGATCAAACCCCACGTTACACAAATCCCCGGAAACGTTACGGTACCACCGTATAGGTTGTTGACGACGACGGCTCCGCAGCCGGAGAAGATCACAAAGAACGTTCCGATCACCTCAGCAATGACCTAAAAAGAGAAACATAATCCCATCAAATAGGTCATGCAGTATAGTTTTAATTTCGTGATCATTAACCATGACGTAACCCGGCGTTCAGCTAAGCAAAATGAATAATTTGAAAGATCAATTTCATCATCCACTTGCAGGTCTCAAATGAAAGCCGAAAAAATTTTAAAAAATGAATTATGACGTTCATTACCTTGAAGAATAACAATATGGGATATATCAATCCTGAATCAAGTGCAAAAAAAATTTATTTTTAGGTGTACTAAAAATTTTGCAATCTTTATATACCTTTAAGAAATTTCTTTAGTTTTTTTCCAAATACGAAGCATGCTTGTCACGATGATGTTACATATGACTAACCTTTTGGGCCATGGTAACAACCGAGGTAGACGAGCAAAGACTACCATTTTCCTTGCATTTTGGGGCGACGGAATTGCATCCGCCCTCTTCAATCCTGGAGATCTCCCCTCCGTCTTCGTCAGCCGTCTTTATCGCCATCGACGATGATAATGGGATGCCAAGAAATTCAAGATAAGAAGAAGGTCCCTAAAATGGAGATGACCTAAAATAGATATGCAAATGGAAAGGAAGATGATGCGCCTCTAATATATCCTCTTTCCCTATTAGATAAATACAAGCTGTTTAATGGATAAGATTGGTGAATGTTACTTATGAGATGAGACCATTTTGTTCGGATCAAATCGACAATGCAACCTTTCGTTCTTATTGATTTTGCTTTGACCATTACTTATCAAAAAAAAAAACAAGATTTTGCTTTGACCATTGGGCTTTCAATTTTTGGGATAATCCAGAATTCAACCCCTGTTTCGCTAAAATTTTTATTTTTCAAGTACTTATTTTTCGCTTTACGAAACAGATCATTCTCTCAGGATACGTTACATTTAATTTAAAAAAATACTCCGTAAGTACTTATTTTAGTTAGCGGAATGAGGATTGGTTTAGTGTTTGGGAAAAAACTAGGCGAAATAAAAAGGGTAAAAACATGATATTCCTTTTTCGTTAAGATTTTTGCATTAATTCTTGGATGGGGATCTTTAATTAAGAAGATACACACGAATGTACTATTTTAGGTCACCCTTTATACTTTCTTATTACTCGAGTACTTATTTCCTGCAAAACTCAAAATTGTAATTTTGAATTTTATAGGGGAAGCGTACAAAATTTGGAGCATTTCGTACAATATATTCTAACTATAATAACAAGATTTTTCTCTAAACATATTGAGCTGACCTGGGATCGATAAGAACTCCCAAGGAGGTGGAGATTTTATATGTCTACTATTACTATTAACTAAATTAGCATTGTTTTTAATATTTCTTTTTTTTGATCAGCAAAAAGAATTGTTTTAAATATTTATTAATTGCCACAACTTCAATGTGTATACTACTGCTGGTTCCTATATTATGGTAGTGGATTAGGGAATTAAGAAGGAAAGGTAAAGTCAAATATTCATTAGTTACCAAACAAATTAAGCCAAATATTCATTTTTCCGCATGCAAATAGAAGGAAATAAGTTAAAGAAAGAAAAAAGTCGATTTTGTTATTCTTCGTAGCCAGGTAGTATAAGGAAAGACATACCTGGTTTGATAACGGGTTTAGGGGTTAGGATTAGAGTAGTAATCCCATGGGACTATTAATACTCTGTTTGGTAACAAAAAATTAGTCCATTGGGATGTCCAATTCGGCCTTTAGAAAGTATTAGCAATACCCCGTGGGACTTGGTATTCGTAGTCCGATCCCAACCTATTCTTATTACTAATTTCTTCTATCAATCCAATCTCATCATCTAATCCCATCTCAAACAAACACGATATTAATAATCTCATCATCTAATCTCATCCCAAACAAACATACTTATTATCAATCCCTTCTCATTACTAATCCCAACCTTAATCTCATCTCCTTACGAATCTCATTCATCTATCAATGTTATCAAACAGGGTTAAAGATACTGAATTTTGTGAATAAATGACTGGATTCACCGCAATCACAATGACTTTACGCCCCGTTTGTTAACCCTCTTAGCCCTTAGGATTGGACTACTAATCCCAAGGGACTACCAATACTTTGTTTGGTAACCCAAAATGAGTTTGGACTATAAATCCAATGGACTAGCAAGCTAGGGATTAGAGGGTATTAGGAATACCATGGGGGGAGATGGTGTTTCTTTTATTTTGTTAATTAACTGGATATGCTGGGGAGTGGGGAGGAAAGAAAGAAGGTTAGGTTGGGTTTTACGGGGATTCAGGGACCCTGATGGAGGCAGGGTCCGCATGCATATTGTTCGTCCAAAACACTGCCGTTTGGCCCAACAAACTACTCCCCCTTGAGCCTTGTTTGGTGCTCAATAAATCAGCTCAATTCGTTGTTTGATTTTATGCTCTCTGGATTTAATCCTCTCTTGCCTATTTATTCAAGCTTGATTGGAAGTTTAAAAAGTTTTAATTGAGCAGACATGCCGAGTACAGGAGTGTTAAGAAAAGAGAAATTAGGTTTAGAGAGAATTACTTATTAGGATTCCAATAGAACCACTGGAGATCGATGAATATTCGATCTGTGTCGATACATTCCAGTTCTTTTAAAAAATCATTTACTGTTGTTTTTTTCCCCAAGACGAATGTATTCTGAGAACATTGGTACCAATGTCCGATCAATCTGAATTTCTACATGAACTACCTACTCGATTAGACAAACAAAATGAGCGATTCAGATCAATAATGGGACCCTGGGTGGGCCCCATATTGGGTCCACAGCAGGTGTGTAGTGCACCAACGCACATCACAAACACTGCTCCGTTGCTCTTAAGACAATATGGTTCACCCAACATCGATCAACTTAGATTTTTTTTCATGAATATCGTACAGATCTAGAAAATAAACGTCTTGGGACATCAAATGAGACCTTTGTGGGTTTCATGTTACGCCAAATGGGATGTCACACGAGATAATCTTGAATTGAAATTGAATCCCTGCCCAACATTCTCGAACTACAAGCACAACTATTCTACAGCTGCAAGGGAGGCAACTTTTTGGGCCGGAGCTTATGCAGATTCTCATATTTTTGTCTTTGTAGTACATTTGGTTTTGTACTTAATCGGCTGTATCTTGTTGTATCCCTTGTACACTGTCCGTTCATACGAATGCAATTCTCGCACTTTCCACTATAAAAAAAAAAAAAATCATTCTAATTAGAATTAGCACGGGGTGAGAGATTTCTAAATGTCCAGCCATTTTACATGTTTCAAACTTTCTAATTGTGTCACAGTCACAGAAACTTAAGTAAAAAAATCAGGCAAAGGAAAACAAGCAACTCTATTTCGTGTCTTTCTCCAAAAGGGATTGTGGCCATGACATCCACCAAACAAAAGAAAATTCCAAAGAAAGGGACTTGACATCAATGTGACTTCAAACCTCAGATTGGAGTCCTTTGGACCCACCAGTAGGATGTTAGAGAGGTTCACCTAATGGCACTACCACACCAAACACATTCTTGTTTGAAACACCAAACATTCAGTTTACCTTTCAACTCTTTTAGAGGGGGCTAAGTGTCGAGTTTTATAGTTAGAGGGGGTAAAGTGCTAATGTGTGTTAGTTAAGGGGGGTTAAATGTAATTTACCATTTTGATTTTTTTTCTTTTTCCCTATGATGTAACTACTCGTATCGGACACTTTTCACATAGATGAGGATGTGAAATATGTGCCATATACTAGTACAAACCTTCCATCGATTCGGCTTCAACCGATAGAAGAAAAATGATGAGTTGTCAAGTCTTGATACATAGTTAGCCCTCGAGCTGGTCCACCAACATTTTGATGAGATGCTTTTGAAGTTGTCAATGAATGCAGTACGTGTTTGTGTTGTGTATATGCTATGAAATGACGGAGTTTTTTTATGAGATGCTTTTGAAGTTATCAATGAATGCAGTATGCGTTTGTGTTGTGTATATGCTGTGAAATGATGGAGTTTTTACATTCTAAGTTGCACAAAACACGATTTGACCTCTAAAATAGATGAGAAAGTTGAAGGAGTACAATGCTATTTTGCCAAGGCCGTATAGCAATCTCATGGGTCTGACACCTAGATACGCACCAGCACCCGATACTTACACCCATGTCCGTATAACGCAGTCTGCCACACAAGAAGAACGCATCAAGATAGTAAATTATGTGAAGCTACCGTTGTTCTTCATCCATGGCAGCCAAGAAAAGGAGAAAGAAAACAAGTATATGACATTAAAATGCAGAAGTTAATTTACAGGGAACCAACTACAAAACTATGGATTACAACACCTCATGCAATTTTAAGTTTATTGACACTTGACCAGTCACCCGGTACCATCACAGGGCCTGGACTGGCATTCTTCTTCGCTAAACCTTATTTCCTTCCTATCTCACAAAGTTCTTCTCACAAAACACGTAGTATGATACAACAGGGAATAAAATGGAAAACTGATGCACCAAACAATCATTTTGAAGAAACTTCAGAAGCACAACTAGGAATAGACAGATCAGCTGGGGTGCATACCAGAGCCCGTTGTTGTAAATGTCTCAAGCTCTGTTCCATGCTAACTTGCACCATCTCCGCTAGCATCTTCTTAGCTTTCCCAGATTGATCCTCGCCTTCAATCTGAGATATAAGATCACAAACTATATTCTCTAACGTCTCCGGTTGAAGCTCAGATCGTGGATAAGGAGATTCTCTCAATAGCCTCAAAAGCGTTTGTGCTTTCAACTGAGACTTAGATGTTCCTTGCACAGTGAGCTCAAGAAGACCAGGGATTACACCTTCTCTCAGAATCGGGTCCCGGTATTTACAACGGTCTATCTGGCACATTGTCAAAAGCGTCCCTACCGCGTGTTCCCGGCTTTGAAGGGACCCACTCTCGAGGATTTCGACCACTGCAAGCACTCCACCTTCTTCAGAAGTCAATGCAGTTCTTCCCTCGTCAAAACCGACTAGAGATTCTATAAGAGCAGTACATTTTTCAGCTGTTTTTGAAGATTTTTTACAGGTTTTAAGAAGGTCAACTAATGGAGGAATTGGTGCTGCATCAAGAACTAAGGGTAAATTGTCCGAGTGAGTTGAGAGGTTGTAAAGTGCCAGCACCGCATCGGCCTTGGCTTCTAAAGTACCATGTCTTAGGATTTCAACAAGGAAAGGGATGGCACCAGAAGCAGCTATAATTGGCTTGTTGATAGAGGAAGCAGACAAGGTGAGTAGAGATGCCGTTGCGTGCTCCCGTAGATTTGGACACTCCGACTGTAGAAAACTGATGATTGGTTCAAGGGCACCAGCATTTACTATGCAGGTTTTATTTCTGCAGATTGTAAAAAGAAAATCAGAGAGAAATTTTGATTCGTTTTAAGTTCTTCAAGTCGTCAACCAAACACATGACTATCAGCTACAGAAGAGCAGTCCATTCAAATCACAATAAAAAACATTAACCGAGTGAGATTACAAGTAAGATGTTATCTAAAAAATTATTACAATGCAATACTTGTTTAAGCGTTCCTTAAAAGTAGTAACTCCATTCGAGGAGGTACCTGCCTTCACGTTCCTACAACCAAGAATTCTATGAAGAACTAATGTTCGAGTTTAACTAGAGTCTATACTTTAAACCAGCCCATAGGCTACATATGCCATAACGATTATCAGCCAAGAGAGCATAACTGTACTCACTCTGGGTGTAAAAAAGTTCTGGTCTGAGCAACTGTTGCTTGTAAGTAGATACCAGAGGATCATAGCATCACATGGTTTTCAATTCTGATTTCAAGCAAGCCTTTAAAGGCAATCATACTACACTGTAGTAAAAGTAAAATATGTCAAATAGGCGATGGGCAATTTTAGCTTAATCTAGTAACAGCTGGAGTAGAGCCTGAGAAGGATAACATCTACTCTTCACAAGACTTCAAAGTACCGGGATTAGTTGAGGTGTATATAACCTGGCCCAAATACCCAATTAGAAAAGAAAAAAAAAGATTCAAAGTGTAAGCTAAATAATGGATAAAGTCAAGAGGGAAAAGTTATTAGTAGAGCAAAACAAAGGGTATGCCCACTAATGGGGTCCAGAAATGGCTAGCTCTAAACAACTTTAGTTTCTCCATGAACCCACATTGTGACAGGATTAAAGGAGTCACTTTGCTTTTAAACTTTCTCAATAATATGTGAGAGAAAAATCATGCGCTTACAAGAGCATGACAATAAAAGGTCTAATAACTAGATTAATATTCTTTGTATTCAACCATGTGACCATGTAAAACGACACTTAAAGTTTCATCATATTGGTTACTTTTGGTAACCTATCTCATACTTTATGCCATTACTATTTATGGGATTCGAGATAAGTGTTAAAGAGTTTATTTCTTGCTCAAGAGAATCAATGTAATAGCTTCAACAAGAAGTAAGAAGAAAGGATGTGTAAAGGGAAAGACACTAAGACAAAATAAAGATCAACTTTGAGAGGAAACGAACAACCCCACCTCTTAACCTAACTAGTCTGCAACAAAAAGCATCCGATGCTACAACACCAATTGAAGATCATTGGACACACAATATACTACGAACAAACATAAAATTGGCGAAAAAGAAACATATTTTAGAATCCAAAGCTTATCCAAATAGCCAAACCACGAGACTAAGATTAATTTACAAACTCAACAGTTTACTTTGACCGTCCCAAAACACTTGCCAATCAATTTAGTTTGTCCTTCAATATAGTTATCCTTGCCCCCAACAAATCAGCAGCAAAGTGCTATTAACTCTTGTGGCGGATTGGCCAGGCCTAAATTTTGCTCTCGTGTGTGATTGGCTCATGAATAAGTCAAGATGCACTTGTGCTGGCCAGATAGGATTATCAAATAAAAAAACAACAACAAAAGCTGTACTCAATTGAGCCCACACAATATTTCGTTTACTTAAAAATCAGTTTAGCAGTTCTTTGGGAACGTAAACAAGCCCAAAAGGCTAAAGCATAAGAAACGTTATTGACTTCCTTTTTTCCCTCCTCCCTTCCCACCAAACAGAAAAAGGGGATAAAAAAATATGTAATCATGAATAACGATACGAAATTAACCCCGAAAATAGTACTCCTTCCATCCCTGTGAGTTCTTCAATTTGGTGAACAAAATTCAAAATTATGCACGTAAGTATTTTATTTTTTAATCCGAAAATCACACGACTTTTCGCATAAGACAAGTAATTTGGCACAGAGGGAGTAAAATTCTTCAGCCAATTCAACACACGCAACAGTTGAACCGGTTACAGTTCAGGCGCAGAACTCTAAGAACTCAATTACCCTAGCATGATTGACATAAGATATATGTTCATACATCCCTATAAATAGGAAATTTTCTTTTAGAATAAAATCTTCGTGAGGCTGGGGACGTAGGTTGATAATTTGCAAGTCTTGATGTATCGATTTTATTAATTTTTTTTTTATCGGCGAGAGTTAGTTTTCGCTAGTATTGTATGAATAATTAGATTAGCACGAGTTGAACTCCTGATCTCATTATCCCTAGCACCTAAGTGCCCTCCGATTTTAATTTTCTATCCCGTTAATGAATGAAAATTTTCTTTCCAGATGAGAAAAAAGGGATTTATATACATAATAAAAATATGCTGGTACTTACGTTTCGTCTTTGACGGCGAGATTGAGGAGAGCGAGGAGGGCGGCCTCGTTGGCCTCCACGGAATCACACCGGAGCATATCGACGAGCGGCGCCACCGCCGCGGAGAACTGCCGGCGAAACCGGTGGGAGGTCTTGGTGAGCCGCCGGATCTCTCTCGCTGCCTCGATCTTCGAACTCGGGTCGTCCGATTGGATGAGCTGGAGGGTGTCGCGGACCGCAGAGATCCTTCGCGGGGTGTCGTCCGCGTCGGAATTCGGGGCAACGACTTCCATATCCAGGTGTCTGTCTAGACTGTACTGTTATATACTCCTAGACAGACTAGATGCTATACAGAGAGAGAGAGAGAGAGAGAGAGAGAGAGAGAGAGAGATATTTGAGGGTTGGGAGGGGAGGGGATTTGAGAGAGAGAGAGAGAGAGAGAGAGAGAGAGATATTTGAGGGTTGGGAGGGAGGGAGGGGAATTTAGAGAGAGAGGGGGGAGGAGAGAGAGGGAAGTGTAAGGTGGAGAGAGAGGAAACGTAAGGGGTGCGGTGGCGTTAAGCAACAGTTTCAAGTCACTGTGGGGATGCTTTTTTCAACGGATTTTTGGGGGGTTGAGTCGACAGTTGGTGCCTTTTGGGTTCGGTTACGTGACAATTGACAAACGGGTTCCGTTCCGTATCTGAATTATTTGATTTGGAGACAATAATGTGTACTAGATCTTTTTCTTCCCGAGCAAACTAATCATCCCAATAATGCACTAGAATTGTAAATAATTATCCGTAAATACTAATGGACTTATGCAATGAACACAAATATTGGTCTCATTCTGCTAAAATTTTTATTTTTTAAGTATTTATTTTTTATTTTTGGAGATATGTCATTTTCATACAATACATTACATTTAACTTAAAAAAATAAATACTTATTTTAATTAGTGAAACACAAATCTATCTATAACTGTTGCTAATACTATGAGTACCGATAGTGTACCGATGGGTATGTGAAGAAGCCCGCTTGAGTTCCTACACAAATAATTTAAGTTACTTTAAAAATAGTTTTTTAAGTAGCTTTGGAAAAAAAATAAACCCAATTGAATAATTATAAGTGATTGATTCAATTATCTAAATTCCTTCAAAATTCATTCAGAATTCATGATTCGATATTTCGATTGAAAAGTAAAAGATTTGATCACCTTATAATTTTTAGATCGAGGCAATCTTATCTGAGATTATGTGGGTAGCAGTTAAAAAAATGGCACGCCGAAAGCAAGTTTATAGAGCTCATCATGATGATCACTTGATAAATGTGATTCACAAGTCCCAAGTGAACCATATGATTGGTACAGTAGAAACCGAGGTAAGTGGGTCAGAAGAGTACAAGTTTTTGCTTGTACTTTATATAAAGTCCCAAATGGAACAAATTTGAGGCGTTTTTGGTAGTGAAAATTTTATAAATTTTTATTTGTGATTGAAAATTTGTTAGGTGTTTTTGATAGCGAATAAGATGTTGAAGGGTTTGTAAATAGAGTTACTGTAAAAAAAATATTTTTTGTTGACAATTTTTTTGTTAGTGTAAATGAGATGGTAAAATACTGAAACTTTTTTTGTTAGTGAAAACGAGATAGTAAAATGAGTTATTTTTTTAATTATTTTTTGTTAGTGGAAACGAGGTATCAGTGGCGACTCCAGAACTTGGCAAGCATGGTTCATAGTGTTGCAAACGAATCGAGTCATCCTCGAGCTCGACTCGGGATGGCTCATCTTGGCTCGTGCTCTACCCGGTTTGAAAGAACGAGCTCGAGCAGCTCGACTGGTAAATGAGCTGAGCTCGGTTTGGTTTGGTTTGGTTTGGTTCGACGGTGTTCATCAGCAACTCGAGCGGGCCCGCGTATCTGCACCTAGATCGGCGTGCTACCGATCTCGAGCTCCTCGAGATCGATAGCACCCTTTTTGTTGTTGTCGAGCGGCTTCAGCGCATGAGAAACATCCCGTCCAAGGCCCACGGGGCGTTTTCGAGCACCAGGTCCCTCTCCTCCTTGGTGTCGAAACAAAAGACAAATTTCTTTCGGATGCTGTGGGTGCATGATTCGGAATCTCCCGCGCAGCCCCCAGGCTCCATCGAGCAGAGGCTGGAGGGCTTCCGGTGGCAACTCGCGGTGGTCTTGAAGCACTCCAAACAAGCTCTTCTCTGCCCACTCTTCTTCTGAGTTGGTGGCAGTACTATGGCTACTACTTGAATCCCCAAAACCTCCATTTCTTCCGAATGTTCCACGTAGCTTTGTTTAATTAGGAAGGCTTTGTTTGTGTTAATGTATGTACTTAATTCCCTTGCAATTTGATGCACAACTACCTCTATTGACCCGGATTAATAAACTAGCAACTACCGCATTTACTCCACACTTCTTGTCAAAATTACTAGCTAGCTGCAGCCCAACCATCTCCATTTACTCCAGTTAAATCACCCGGGCAAGGACATATTGGGAGCACATCACCTCCAGTTCACTATGGTCTCCAGTTTTGGGCCATTTCTGTAACTACAACAATGACTGAAACCGTTCACTTTTTAGAGCTCATCGAAAACATTATCCACGCTGAAAATAATGTCGATCCGATACCATTTGATATGATTACGAAATGCATTAAGTTTATCAAAAAAAAAAAAAAGTGTGCATGAAAGTTGTAGCATTTTGTGTTATTGTTCAAACCCAATTTAAATTATCTCAATCGGAGTTTCGAGCAAGGAGTTATGCCCGAAATACATTTGGCGACGAAACGGATCCTTCATAAATTTCGTAACCAAAGGTACCCATTTGGCGACCGAATATATTTTTCGTCACCGAAAGCCTCAAAAAGAGACGAAATTATTTTACCATCGTCAAAGATAATCATTTGGTGGCCATTTAGCGACGATATATTTTTGTCAGTGCAACGAAAAATAATTTCATCCCCTTTGTTAGGCTTTCGGCATCGTTAAATAGGTATAATTGGTGACGAAATAATTCGTCGCGGAAGTTGTCAAAACAGTGACGAATTTAATTTTTCGTCGCCAATTATACTCATTTAGCAACGAAATTAAAATTTCGTCGCCACTTTTTCGTCACCAAATATACTTTTTCTTGTAGTTGTTGACCGGAGACCGTTTAATAGAATTTTAAAATGCATTAAGCTTTAGATAATTGGGTTAAATGATTTGCAATTTAGTGTTACACACTTTTTTTACAAGTTTGATGCCTTTCCTGTATGATCAACGTGATTTTTGACGTGGTCAATATTTTACGCGAGTTCTAAAAAGAGAATGGTTTCGATCATTGTCATGGGCCCTGGTGGACTCAGAAATGGCCCACATATGGCCCAATCGGGATGAGGCTTAATTAACGAAAAAGTAGAAAAGAATTGGCAATTTTTTAAAAAGGTTCACTATTTATAAAACTCCGTGGAACTTTTTTCATCTAAAAAACTCGTTCCCCAAAACACCACCAAGGCTATTTTCCTTGGAATCCGAGAGGTCCTGTTGCAGAAGCTAGGGCAAGAAATTTAGTACTAGCAAGAAGAGAACGTGTGCTTGATAAGCTGCATTAAGTTGAGACCAGATCGAGACATTTAAGGCACTAGATAGAGATATTAATAAACTGCAAGAAGGTTGAACTTTCACATGATTCTGCATTTCCATGAGGCAATATTAGATATTTCTCCAACACAATTTCAAGTCAGTTCTGCATGAGACATTAGACTTTCCAATCCCAAAGGGTGGCAACGACCACGAAACCGGTACTTCAGCTCGATGTAGATCTACCTACGTAAAACCTAATCTTGAGTGGACTCGTTGTCTCTTCATTGCCGTTGCTGGGTTTTTTTTAGGCTTCTTTTTTGCACATGCGCTTGTAAGATTTATGACTGCAATATATGTTGTATTTTGTGTTCTAAAAAAAAGGCGGAGTGCATTTATTTAGTGTGGGGAGAACTGGATGTCTTTTTATGAATCAACTTTGATGTCTAACAACAAGCCAAACAAACTTGATATTTCCAATGGGTATTATGGGGTTTAATTTTCACCAAAACTATATAATAACCAAGCTGTCTTCGGAATGAGCGATAAAGGTCCAGTCAAAATTAAGTAAAAGCTCTCCCGATGATTTCATGAAGAGAGAAAACAAATCAAAAATGTGAAATTCAAGTCAGGAAGCAAAAAACCAGAGGTTTTTGGAATGGGTAAATTGAACATTGCTGGAATGGATACGGTTGGCTAATGGCTGCTGCCATACAAAAATTGATACATCTAAACCACCTACATAGATATGGATGTATGAATCTATGAATAAAATTAAATACTAACTTCCTTAGTTCCATGCGCCAGCAAATTTGATGAATCTTCAGCATGCACTTCTTTTTTGGCGGGTGACTCTCCGTGCTCCTCCATTTTTGTGGGAGACTTTGCACACTCTTCTTTTTCGATCGCTGACTCGGAACTCTCTTCACCTTTGATGGATGGATCATTCCACTTCTCTTCTCTGGTAGGCAACCCAAAGTGTACTTCCTTTTTAGTGGGCGACTCTTCGGACTTTTCCTCTTCAGAGGGCAACTTGGTGCATTCTTCCTTTTTCTTGGGCGACTTTTTGCCTTCTTCTCTGGTGGATGAATTTCTGCTCTCTTCTTTGTTGGTGACTAAGTCTTTGCGCTCTTCATTGTTGGGTGACTCTTTGGGTTCTTCTCTTCTGGTGGATGAATCTACGCTCTCTTCTTTGTTGGTGACTAATTCTGTGCACTCTTCATTTTTATTCGGTGAGTCTTTGTGTTCTTCTTCTCTGATGGATGAATCCACACCCTCTTCTTTGTTGGTGACTAATTCTGTGCACTCTTCATTTTTATTTGGCGACTCTGGGTGTTCTTCAAAGATCTTGATGTTGTTGTCTACCTTGATGGGACCAATTTCTTTTTCAAGATCCTTAATTGCAAAGGTCAATAATCTGACATCTCGAGCTTCTGATAACCTTCCAGGAGAGTCGGCCTGTCATACAACCCCGAAAGTGAGCACTTGATTTGAAACACTGAATTCCAGAACCATAACAAAACAGAAACGCATGTTGTATGATTGAAAACCTGAAAACACTTCAAACATTTTGTTGTCACAAACTCTACATGCACATGAACAGGAATTAAAATTTTCCAATATGTTTAGATTTCAACCACTTTATACCTTGTTGAATATTGAAAATTGGATCGTATCCGACCCCCCTTAAGACTCACCTCCGTAAGTTGTTTAAATTATACAGTAACCTATAATAAGTCATGCAAAAAGAAAATAATTGTTACATTCTATGATTCTGACCAGTAAATGTTTTTCAAAATTATTATAAATTGGAGCATACGGAAGACTAAGACTCACCTCTTTGAGTTGGTCCACCCGTTTTTTTAGATTCTCCAAAGGTGCATCCTTGTGAATGACTTGAAGAATATACAGCACGTGAGCATGGAGATTCTCCAAACGATGTTGTTCAATTGTAGCCAGCGGAATCGTAGATTGGCAACCAACTGGATAAAAGGGGCAGTTGACGAGCTTCATCGGACATACAGTTATGCAATGCTTGTCCATTTCGCGCCTCATGATTCTATCCGGGCACTGCTGCTCACATGGAAGTATCTTGAATGGGCAGATTGATTCATGATCCACCGAGTGAGATGCACAAAACCTGGCATTGCACCCTTCATTTGTGCAGTTCATAGTCCGAAAATTGCACCGTAGACTATGCTCTGCGAGCTCTTCAGCACAGTTGAATTTCATATCGCAATGAAATGTGTTCTTGAAATCAACGTTCTTTAGCAAGTTTTGAGCAATGGCTTCTCTCCTCTCCATGAACCAAAACCCATTTAATTCCATTTCTTGCACAAAATCATCTATTCTGTCCTCTCTCCTCTCACTTAGTACCCATCCCGATACCCGACTAAAGAAGTTCCGCTTCGAACTCGCGAAATCATCAACGAAATCAGATATTATATCATAAGGATGGACAGACACTTGAGCTTCTGGGCCACCTTCTAATATTACAGATTCGGCAACAAAAGTTTCACTCCTCTGTGTGAGATACTCCACCATCTCTTTTCTGATATCAACTGCCACTGAAGCAGGGCTCTTGAAGAGACCGCCTGTCGTGTTGTCTACACAGGCTGAGGCTAATCCTGGGAGGAACGCTTGTGCTATCTTGTGGATAATTTCAGTATCAAAAAGATCACAATGGAGCAAGGGGCCTGCCTCTTTCTCTTGTTCAAACGTCTCTGGTTTGACTTCAACACCATTTGCAGGAAGATTCATGGCTTCAAGACAATTACATAAGAATTTAAGCCACAGAGCATTAATTCCGGATAAGGTAAGAAAAGGCTTAATTCCGAATATACAAGACTAGAAATAAGAAATTACACATTTCCAGATTCAATAGGAAAATACAAATCACAAAATGATGATAAAATAAAAAAATTATGTAGGCCCTAAAGCCACCATCAAAATGCTTCATTAACCAATCAGTTGTAAAATGAAACAGATGATTGTAACAAAGTAATGTGGATTGGTGAGTTAATGTACTCATACTTTGCAAGCTTAATGGATAGCAAGAAAACACAGCTTGAATACAAATAGTCGAACAGAAAGATTTCCACCTTATCCACTGACGAAACCCACATTCAAGGATAGCAAGTTAATCCAGTTCCATCTCGTTCAGAAGATGGGCAATGACAATTAGGACCAAGTTTGCTAAATTATCCGTAGATGGATTAGAGGTCGCTAACCTGGCTTTGGATAAACTTGACTACCTAGAGCAAAAATGACAAAAAAAAATTCAGGACAAAAAAAATAAAAGGTCAAACTAAAGAGGAAGCCTTAGCCGAAAAACATGGATAACTTAACCAAAAGTATGATGACCCTAAAGTTATAACCAATCACTGAAGGTCCAAAGCTGGAGTTATTAGAGATCAGAAAAGTAAAGAAAACAACAAATAGCTAATAGGTAAACCTATGATCTAAATATTCTCAAGACCTCTTGTAAATCAATAAGTTCGCTTGCGCTACCTCAAATAACAAATAGCTAAACCTATGATCTAAATATTCACAATACCTCTTGTAAATCAATAAGTTCCCTTGCGCTACCTCTTACATGTTACAAGGAAAAATGCATGCAAGAGAACCGTTTTTCAACAGTCAAATATAAGAAAGAATCAAAGAAAACAAAATCCATGAAAATTGTAATGAAGCAATGAACAGACCAATGATACATATAAAAGGCACAAACAGGGTTATCACATATATACGTCAAACTTGTTTTGTACAGAAGAGTTTGAAACTGCAGTTATTCCCATTACATAGCGTGTTGCAGGCTACCAAAACTCGTGTGTCTATACGACTATACTCACAATCAACAACAAAGTTAAGTCACACACAGCCTCCATAACCAATTCCACTGATAAATATCCTCACAATAATGCTCCAAATGGCGGGTGGAAACCAAGAATAGTCATCCATGACAACCAAACAACTTTTTGTATACTTCTAGTGACCACAGACTATAATTAGTTTCCAAGGATAAATGCAAAAAAAATAGAGTTTGAAGAGATTAATGCAGGTCTTTAGAAGTAAGTACATACTAATATGCAAACAAGACATCAGCACAGAGAGAAAATTTGAAGAGAAAGGTTGGGTAGTGCGTGTTGCTAATGGATTTCTCTCTAGTTAAAAAGTCCTCAGTTTGGTTGGTTGAGAAGATAAACATGCATTTACCACAAACGTCTAGAATTCTTTGATTGGTAGCTCAAGTAAAAGTAAGAGAAAATGAGCAACAAATTTTAACCCCTGTGGTCCAATTCGCCTAGCTCATTGATGATGCACCATCTCTTTAATAGTAATTCCCGAATACGAATCACTTACAAATAATGCATGTCATAGAATTGAAAGATGATACACCAAAGAGAACAACCGTGAAGCGCAGCTGAAAATAGACCACCTACAGACACTTCTGAGTTCTACCACCCACCAACTCAAACATTGGAAATCTAGCTACCCAACCTTTAATGTGGAAAGGAAGTACACAAAAGATGGCCATTCCCAATGAAAATGCCTGATAAGGGAACGGCAGAAAATACACAGAGATTGACACAAGAAGTAAAACTTTACCTAATTGTTACCATTCTCGCAAATCATCTCTTAAAAGGACCTAACAGAATTGAAGTTCATGATCTACTTGACAAACACAATTAATTGGCAAGCCCGATATGATGACAAGCATAGGGAAAAAAGGTTCTACAATGATAGGAAGTACACTTTCAGAAGCTACAAAATAAAAGAAGCTATTTTCCAAACATAAGCTCGCATTGTTTAAATTAGCAATACATGAGATCGGATCCCAATTTGGTAGACCATTATGATGCCCGTACGGCCCTGGTAAACCACAGCTAATCAACTTATCAAAAACGTACAGGTACAAGAGATTCTCCGAGTAGTTCACGTAATGCTGAATCTGTTAGCTTGCCTTGTACTATTTAAATATCGAACGTAAATGGATGTGTGAGAAAAATAGATTGAAACAGTAGGATGCAAGAAAAGAAAGAGCTGCAAAAGCAAAGTGTCCTTAGAATTGAATCAACTATAGCAATGACATAAATCAATGTGACCTCCATTCTACTCCTATTTCGTTGAACTTCTGAGCAGCATCTCAACTGCTCAAAGACCAATCCACCATTAGAGTGTTCACCTAACCTATTGCTGATTAAAATTCCAGAACCGGCCCTGACTTTTCGGGGCCCCAAAGCAGGAGGCCTTGTTGGACTATTATAAGGGGTGCCAAATAGGAGGCCCCTTAAAATTTATAAATTTCCGGGGCCTAAAGCGGCCGCCGTTCAGAGCTTTAGCTCAGGGCCTCTGATCAAAACATGTGAGATCGTTAAGATTTGAATGAAGAAGATTAAATGAAACATTCTTTGACCACACAACAAAGAACCTCGAATGAAGACCAAGAACCGACTGAATACACGACAAAGACCCACATAATTAATCGATCGATTCAAGAGGAATGTTGTGTGTGTGTGTGTGTGTGAGAGAGAGAGAGAGAGAGAGAGAGAGAGAGAGAGAGAGAGAGCGAGAGAGTACCGTTCAATCTGAATAAAAGCTCTAGAAGAAATGGTTGTGCGTCCTCTCCAATCTGTACGAGATTCTGGTTTGATTTACAAGAGAGAGAGAGAGAGAGAGAGAGAGAGAGAGAGAGAGAGAGAATGTGAAAAAGCAACAAATTATGGCCTGTAAATAGGAAGCCACAGAAGAATAAAAACCCGCAAATTATGGAGAGCCAAGCGTCGGCCTCAACAGCTGGAATTCAAACCAGTCTCCCTTTCCCTCCAGTCCGGTCCAATTTGCCTCATTCGGGCCCTTCACGGGTATATACAAATGATTGGAACTGCCCAACTTTTAAACCTCGTTGAGAACATTAATCACGTTGATCGGTAATTGTTTGATTTGATCTCGTAATGCATTAAGCTTCAGATAATTGCGTCAAATTGCAATCTAATGTTGTACACTTTTTTCTACTAAAATAAATAAATATTATGCATCTAGTTGGTCAAAAAAATTAAATAAATCACATGAACTAGTAAACTTGATTTTTGATGTAGCTAATGTTCTCGACGAGCTCTAAACTGAACCGGACCAGGGAGGAGGAGATTGGATGGGAGCTCAGTCCGCTCCACTCGGTAGTCGGTACAAAAGAAAGAAACAGACGGCTAATAAAATAATTTCCAAAGCAAAGTCTTGAATACCAGTTCGAAAATGGAAATACTATAAGTCTTGAATACCATGCCGGCTACGGTATCAATTTTTTTTTGGTATAAAACATGTTGGTATCCGAGAGATATTGGGTACCTTGTGGATTATCAATATTAAAATTATTTCTTCGCACCAAACACTTAGCAGAACTAGTGTCTATGTTTTGTGCTTTGCACGTTATCGTCGTGACTGTTGATTATTTTTTTTAAAAAAGTTGCTAATTACGTATGTTCAAATATAAAAATGCTTGGCAAAATGTTGCTAAGTTTTGATCAATATTGCTAACCTTTAGAATATTTGGACTTTCTTGTGCAATTGAGGATTATCTTAGCATGCGAGGTAACGTTACCCAATATTTCAAACTAAAAAGTAATAACTGAAAATCCAATTTTAGTAGAGATAACTGGCTTGGTCAAGTCCGTTCGGTCTCGTAAGGCTCCAAATCAAGACAGATTGTTCGGATTGACTTGTCTGTTCTGTTCGGTTGTCATGAGTGGATGCCCTCCGCTGCGGCCGGGTCGGTGCGAGACGGCTAAACGGTTTGGGCACAACCGACCCGGATCTGACCGGTTCAACCCATTCACCAAACCATACACCTTACAATTGGATTTCAAAGCAATCATCAAGATTCCGCGATGGCCACAACAGAACTGGAAAGCTGAAAAAGCCCCAAGATTTGAAGGGCAAAGCTCATCTTTTATTTCTCATGATTGCATTTGCAGGTGCTTTTACTTTCTTAGTAATGAGATTGTTATTACTGCCTGGCTTTCTCAAAGAATAGTGAAACCGTTCCTCAAATTTGAAGAGTAGGAAATGTCACTTCTGCTGTAATTCACAATCTTCCAAGAAATAGTATACAAAAGAAGCCACCAGTCAAGAAAATTACTGCCAGCAACGACTTCATATTCTGTGCACTAAAGGCGTAAAACATCCATAATAACAGATGTAGGGCCCTATCTATTCTGAGTAGTAAGTGAGACAAATAGCATGCCGAAAGCCTCCATGTCAATCGCGCCTGAGCAGAGGCTAAGGCAGAGACTGACAAATAGCATGCTGAAAGCCTCCATGTCAATTGTGCCTGAGCAGAGGCTAAGGCAGAGACCGACAAACATCGGCATTTCAAGCAGAGGCTGAGATGGACAATAACCCATTGTGCCTGAGCAGTGCCTCAGGAGAAGGTTCACGTCCTTGGAATTTCACAAACACCTGGAACAAGTATGCATGTTACTTATGAACAACTGGCTATGTGGCTAACAAAGTTTAGGAAGAACCTATTGAAGTTGGGAAACAAGGGACTAAGGGAGATATGCAACATCACAAAGATTAATGGGCCATATCGGCATCTGTAGAGAGCTTGGCCCATTGGAAATTTATCCCGTGGACCAAATATGGAACTTTGTGAAAAAAAAGGAAGTGAGATTAACCTCCATTGGTGCTTTTCCACCTCCGAGAGCAAGTATTGTTTCCCGGAACCTTTTCCCTGTTTCTCTGACAGCCTGTTGCCAGACACATAATATCCCATTAATAGTCTAATAGACCATTCGTGAACTATCCTTTGGTAACACAGGCAATTCAAATCTCAAGAAACGAGCTGCTGACCAGAGCCATAACAAATTCCACATATTGTTCACAGATGACACAATTAACAACATATTTTAGATGAATTAACCTAAATGCATACCCAGCAACTCCGAACAAAACTGGAAAAGCACTCTTTGTGTTACATTCTTGTGCCAGATCTTAATGAAGTATTACACGGAAACCAATCACCTACTTTTTGTGCCACACACAAATCTTTGCACCTGTATTCCGCAACTATAAGTCTATAACACAAGATAATGGCTACCAACCATATCTCATCAGCTCCTGCCACACTATCAGCTCGTCGCAACTTTAACCCTAGCTATACCAATTGAAGGGAGGAGACTTTGTCCTGGACAAGAACCCTCGCTTAACAATAGTTAACATCATGCCAAACTTCACCCTCCACCCATCCAAACTAGTAGGACCCATTGCCGAATTAGCCATCACTCAGCTTCCTACTTTCCCTCTAACTCGCAGCAACTATTCAAACAGTAAAAGGTTAATGCTTCGTTTGGATTGGGATTTGAAAAGTGTTTTTGAAAAATAGTAGGTGTAATGAGTGGAGAGAGATAGAGAGAAAAAGGTGAAAAGTAGGGGGAATCTAGGGGGAATTTTTTGAAAAATTCTTTTTGAATCGCGAAGGGAACAAGGCATAATTTTGTCTGTGGATTCATGTAAACTCCGATCTCCCCAGTGAAATTGAATCTACAACTTGAGAAAGCCACTAATGCCAGAAGAAGTTCCCCAACATTCAGTAATGCAAGTATACATTACTGAATGCACAAAATCCATTTAAATTGCAACAGAGGCAACGGAACGGGTAATTGATGGGACAACAGTTAATTTGGATAACTTTGAACTATGATCTAAACATCAATTAAGATAATTTACATCTGTAGTCGTTTCAGCATGTTCAAGATCTAAAGAGCAATTTCAATAATCAAGTAAAACAGGTAATACCAACTGCCTTCCCTGTCGTACCTTTTCATCATTTAATCCGGCATCCTCAAACGCCGAGAATGCATCTGCAGACAACACCTCTGCCCACTGCAAAATATGATCATTGCTATAAAAAAAAACCCACCAGAACAACAATCTATAGGTCAAAGAGCGGACACATAGCATGACAAGTTCTAAAAACCAATCAAAGAGAGGCAGGGTAAAATGGTGTAAAAATAATCAAAATCGTCATCAACCTTCCACAGAACAGAGGTGCAAAACGTAAAACAGAAAGCAAAAAGAATAAGAAGGAACCCATATATACAAAATAATAAATAAAACAAACAAATACCTTGTAACTGTAGTATCCAGCAGCATATCCTCCTGAAATGAAGAAGACAGAGGAACAAATTAGGAAAATAAAATAACCCATATATATCGTCACGAGATTGCAGCAAAAAAACCAGAGAATTTCTCATACCAAAAGTGCAATTACTAGGAGGAGCAAACCTGCAAATATATGGCTAAAACTGCAAAGAAATCTGTCCTCTGGCAATGGAGGGATCACTTGTGTTCCTTTACTAACCCTCTGATCAACATCATATATTGATTCTGATCCACCAGGAACATACTTGGTATGCAACTCCAAATCAAGAAATGAGAATCTCAACTACAAAACACAATTAGATGAAATACTTAATTCTTCCCTGGGTGCAAGTACTTTTGAATTATCAGCCTCTTCTGCAATGAAATGCACTCAACCAACTAAAACATGACAATTACGACAATGACAGTCAACTTAGAAACACGAGATCTGGTGTGATTAAAGCTAGAACATCCTACAACAGAGCTTAATGAAACTTTGGCTACAATTGCAAGAGTGAGAAGTACAAATGAATAGCGCATAAATAATCATTGGCATGTGCATCAGTCCCCGTACCTTGTGCATACCGATGCTCTGGACTATCAATGAAGGAAGCATGGTAATGTGCATAGAAATTGAATTGGGTCTCTAGGCTAGGCCTGCCCTCTCTGATGCCATTTGGCTTTGACTTGAGGGCATGGTTTCGTAGCAAAACAGGTATAGGGCGGCCACTGTTTCAGTGGTCTTCTGAGAGAAGCCACTTTGTGCATATTGCCAAAGGTTAGGTTTGTCTCCAATCTTCCTCCGCCCATACCCCCAATGATTGGGGACTACATGGGTTCTGTTGTTGTTGTGGTGTTGTTGTTGATGCATCAGTCCCCGTAAAACTCAACAAATATATGGAAAACTAGTTTAACTCAACAGTTGTCAATCAATTAACAAGGACTCCTCACTTGATTAAATGTGTCACATAAAACGGTCTGAAAGTGGGATGCGGGCAGTGCATTTGGCATCTAAGCTATTTTCCTTGGTTTTTTTTTTCCCCTTCCTCCTGAAAGAATTAAACACAACCAGCATTTGCCAGCCAGCCAGGATAATATGTACATCCTCGTACAAGCAAAAATCCTTGGTACAGCGGTCAGTGGTCACTCACCGTTCTCAGCAACATGACATTGTGTGTCACGCCCCGCTCCGCAAACTTCACCCAAAGTGGGCCCGAGTTGGCACGGCCACCTGGCATTCCACACAAAGACCAACAACAACCCACAAGCTAACAGAATAAAACCCAGCGGAAGACTTCACACATACAAATAAAAGTGTCAACGTTTTAGTCTCAACTCAAACATCAAACTACTGACAAACTTAATTATAACACAAACAACTAAAGTTCTCAAACACCCTTGATTACAATTTTTATTCCAATACTTTTAAAGTTCTATACACCAACAAACCCAATGACTACCTGCGACGCCAGCCGAACACCTCCAATGCTGACCGGCAGTGGACCCACTCTGGTTTTCCTTTTCGGATTGCCAGATTGAGATTGGAAAGATCCTTCTAAACTATTCTGACAAATTTTCAACCCAATAGAAACGCTTTACTAGCACAAAAGAAGATTTGACAAGCTCCTATCGTGTGATCATGTATAGGTTTTTCCTTATGATACAGGTGAAATGAAGATCATGTGAAAATCCAATGCAAATGAAATGGAATACAATCCAAATACTGACATATTAGTGATCCAAAATGCTAAACCAGACCTAAAAAAAGAATTTGAGAACAAAGTAACTTGTTGCACTGACCTGACGAAGACTTTGGGAACCTGCACGATAAGTTCGAGCCGCAAGGAGCTTATTATAGATTTCTTCAGGGAGACTCTCTCCAGTTTCATAGTGCTTTGCTATGCCCATCAAAGTATCCCTGTAAAACTTGGTAAGGAAATCTTGTTCAGAGAAAAATAATACACCATACATTTGCAGCAGTTGTACTTGAAAGATTGGCAGAAACGAGAAGACACATTCACAATAAGTAGATGTTAAATACTATCGACTGTTACATCACCACTGTTAGAATATAGAATGTCATTATCTTGGTCCCACATTGGTTAGTTGAATATCGTAATGAGGTATCGCATTATATGAATAATAATCGTGTGTTAGGGTTAATTAACACCGTAGACGCTTTCTCTCATCTCTGACAACCACCACCAACCCAACCGTTGAAGTTTTCTAATTGCCACTTTGCCAGTGGGTAAATTAGTTTGTAAGTCCATGAATAGTTTGCCATCAGGATTTATTTATTCTTAGAGAGGTAAAAGAAAGCGAAAGACACCAAAAACCTCAAATCAGATTGCAGTGAAGCAACATTACCTATGATAACACCAATTTTCCATGAATTGAGAAGGTAATTCAACAGCATCCCACTCTATGCCGCGAATACCAGCAACCAGACCCTCATCCTGCTTCGTCAGCATATGCTGAAGTGCATGACCAAACTCATGGAAGACCGTCTCAACCTGCAAAAAACAACTACAATTAGCAATTTAAAAATTAACATATGGTAGCATTACTATAATGCATTTGCTATTAGCAATCATGGAAAAATTAAGCCTTAGTAGACAGTGGTGACTCCAGGAGTGTGGTGGCGACTCTAGGAGTGTGGGAGCATGGGGTCATTCATAAACATCCATACTCCTCCAAATTACTATATGCAATTCCCCAAACAATGAAACCAATATCTAAATACTCCCTCCGTCCCAAAATGACAGTCTGTCAGTCCCCTTTGAAAAGACGTGCAATTTTCGAATATAAAATTAAAGTACTTCCATTCATAGTTTTTTTATTTTTTTCGCACCAAATTAAAAGACTAATCAAGATATATAATTTGGTGTGAAGAAACTCGAAAAATTATGTACGAAAGTACTTTATTTTTTTTATTCAAAATTGCATATCTTTTCGCAGGGGCTATCAAAATGGGACAGAGGGACTATATACAACTCCCAAACCTGGGTGTTAGACTTTCATACTTACACCTTAAGCAATATATATGTACATCATTCATAAACTATAATAGCTATACTACAACCCTAGAATACTCACTTTTTTGTGCAGCTAAGTTAGAATACTCAAGTTAAGTCAGAGGAGCAAACACTAGAATCTGTACCAATGCTTTAGTGTTTGATGCTAAATATGCAAAAGCGACGAGAGAGAAAATTGGCGAGAACTCTAATTGACTACACGATGAATAGACGAAGAGAGAGCGAAGGGGTAAAGATGAACTGACTTTACTTTGCATTATGTCAATTTAATTTTAGTGGGGTTTTTTTTTTCCTGGAAAACAATCTCGTGGGTGACACCATGGAATGGGTTTTAGCCTTTGTTTTGTATTATATTGGAAATTCTCTAGTGTGGCGACATCATCAAATGGGTTTTAGCCTTTCGTTTGTATTCTCTTGGAATTTTAGTGGGTTTCAAACATTGCAAACTATCTACTGTGGTGTCAATATCAAACTTCGATGGGGTCATTTATAAATCTAGAAAAATAAATTCAATATAATACTATTACTTTAATTTTTTCCTGTTCTGTCGCCCGACCCCACACTCTACCATGTGGCATCGCCACTATCAATAGAGAAAGTATGAAGATGAAAATCTAAGAAAAGAAAAAACTTAAGTATATGTTAGCAAGTTAACGTCACATTGTGCTATTATAAATGAATTTGAAAATACACAGGCTAACAAAGCATGCTAGCTATAACGGCGGGACAACATATGAGTAGTGATATCAAGTCAACGACAAGACAGTGATAAAACCTCCAGGGCATAGCTATAAGCCTATAACTAGAAGGCAATTCCCAGGATACAGTATCCAAAAACCAACTACATTGTTTAAGATGATTCAGAAATTATAAATAGTGTGAAACTTTAAAAAAAGACTCAAATTGATTCAGATGCTGGTTCTCAGCCAACGTCCATGATGATAACCACATCTCACAAATGAGACCACGAAATGGGTTAGCCCAGACCCATACGCTTCGATCTTTATGGTGCTGACAAATCAGATCCTACCACTTCTTTCTTGTTCGAATGACCGCGCACTATGATGCTAAGCAAATGCTGCCTCTCTAGATTGAAAATGTTGGACCACGTACAACAAAAAATGTATTATCGTTTGAGTATTCACTTCCAGTTATTAAATCCACAGCATACAGGAGTCAGAAGGTAGAAATTTCATATTCAAGCTACAAATTGAAACGGATGCATTACTTTGTGTTTAGTCTAACTCAAATGACCTCAAATTGGGGGCCTGGACAAGACTTTTGCTAAGAAGCTAAGCTGTTGCTTGCTACTCCAAATGGTCTTCAATCCTTGTCATTTTAAGAACCAAAATTCCAGCAACTTTAGGTAGAAGCTACCATGCTTACCTCACTGAAAGTCATAAGGCTTGGTTTGTCCCCTACTGGTGGCATTTGATTGCACACCATGTGAGCAACAGGCAACCTAGGAGAGCCATCATCGCGTGAAAGTACACGACTTCGAGCAACCACCTCATCCATCCAAGCACCTCCCCTTTTTTCAGATGGACGAGAGTATGGATCAAAATAGAAGTACGCGATTGGATTACCAGTAGAATCTTTGACACAAAAGAATCTAACATCCTTGTTCCAAACCTAAACAGTGATAACATTGTAAAATCAGATTGGGAAACACCAATATGTATTAAGCAAACAAGAATAATAAGAAAGAGAGAAATTTGTATTTATTACTGGAGCTAAACCATCAGCTGGTTCAATATCAATACCAAAGAGCATCTTTGCAAGGTTGAAAAGTCCATCCATAACTTTAGGCAACGAGAAATACGGGCGCAACTCTTCCTATAATTTCAACCAGAGAATCATAAGTTCGTTCATGCCACACTTAAAAGTTAGATCTCCTACAGGCAAGGAGCAGGAGAAAAACATACACCATATTCAAGATTTAAATAGCTAAAGCAAATTTTCCAACCCCGGTAACAGATTTTAGCCAATCTGTAGCTCCTGTTCAACACATGCCAACCACTGGAAAGAAATGAAATTTCAAATCCACAGAGAAACCTTGTACAGTTAAGATTCAAAGTGGAAACATTTAATAACTCAACATAAACTGCAGGCAAGTCATGCACAGATAACCGACAGTGTAGGCATATGCTGGTCAAAGACTAACAAAACAGTATCTAGAGCCCTATACAGCATGCCCAAGATAACACGCATGTAATAAGGAAGAAAACGAAAAAAAAAATTAGCTTAATTTATTGTTAAGTATGGTGAATTATGTTCCAAAGATGAAAGACAGAAAGAAGGTGCTAACCAAGTACAGATATAGTAAAACTGTTGTCCTAAACTAGAAACAAAAGCAGCTATTCTGCTGAAACTTTGTTCATGGGTAACTAGAAGCAAACATTTGATCAGTATACTACCAGCATCAAGAAAATAGCACTTTCATATGCCAGTAGAGAAGACAAGATTTGGGGTTGCAATTGACAAAGATGAAGGTGGAGAAAGGATAGCAACTGACAGATGCGCAACCTCTGTGCATGGTAGTGGCACGCGGTGCTTCCAAGGGGGAGGGAGGCCTTCCAAATGGAAGTAGAATCTCGGTCAAATTTTACGTCATAATCTCAGCAGATATGGCTGGGCTGGGGAGTGGAGCAAGTGGCGGTAATGAGGAAGCTGCATGGAAATCATAGATCAAGGATGGAGTCTCAAAAAGTTCATACTGGTTGGAGCTCAAAAGGGATACGGCTCAATGCAGTTAAGACTTAAGACGCAGAGAAAATGCACATCGGTTGAAAGTTGAGACTAAAAGATGCGAGCAGCAGATGAATCTGTGACGGATTAAGAATCAATCAGTAATTAATCAGGATCCAAGTATGGCATCAAATTAGAGAAGGCAAACAATGTTAATCAGACATAGATATCTCGCCCACGTCTGCTGGGCTTTTAGCTAGGGATCATCGTGGGTTTTCATAGTAAGTGGTGTCACAAGACATCTTCCACCAAGTGACTTGTCATTCTTAAATTGATTAAGGTGATTAAGCTAATTAATCCACGCATAAAACTTCTTAACACATCAACATCCAACTATCCAAATACCGTATTATGCCTCAACTAGTGGTTAAAAAACTAGCTTTAACAAGATGAAGTGGAGGGTAAGAATTCAACTGTTACCACAAACGCACATTAAATCTCCCATTATTGGGGTTCACTATTCAATTAATCAGTAATAATTTTACTAAACAAAATGTCGACAGTAGCAACTCAAGATTTGGTCTTCTCAACAATTCCTAAAGAAGAATAGATGAAACAGAAGAAGGGAGTAAAAGAAAGAGAAAAAAAAAGGTTGAGATCAATCCTCTTCCAATACAATATAAATTTACAGCACTGTTTTGCCCTCTCCAGATTTTACCTCCTACATATGTATTAAGCATGAAAAACATAAGCATAGATCCTCTTACTTATCAAAGATTTAATAACTATAAAGATCAAATGTCAAACACTCAAACATACCACTCAAGTTTGTTCCCAACATCCTTAAGTTTTTGAATCAGTATGTTAATATGGTTGTATTACAAGGAAACATAAAATAGCACGTTAATCAGTATGTTATAACACGTTAAAATAGCACATGTCAGATCAAACTTGTAAAAGAAAACTTTCAACTTATTATGGAATTACATAGATAGCGAAAGAGAAAATGAGACCGAACCTCGTTAATTTCATACTTTGACTCACGAAGCCTCTCACTCCAAAAGCTAATGTCCCAATGACTCAAATTATTAGCTTCAGGGGCACCTTGAGTTTGGCAGAACTGTTTGAGATCTTCCATATCTTCATAAAGAAATTAAAAAAACCAAAGATCAGGCTCAAAAATGTCCACCAACTTAATGGACTTATGCTTAAAAAAAGTTATACGAAAAATGAAGAATAAGAAGCTATTTAGAAAAGAAAAATCCAGATGAAAGATAAAACAGAGTGTACTCTTTGAATTGCCAGAAGGCAGAAACAAAAGAAAAATATTGCTTGGTAAGTCAAGACAGTGTTACTTTTCACGTCTGTGATTGATATGAAATGATCACCTTTTAACAAGAATGTGTGAACTAACAATCAACTTAAAGAATCTAAAGTAATATGTGCTGCCATCCACTTGAATTTTGCAGTAGTAGTAACTAAGAAAAGTTTTTGGTGTTCTTAAAATGCTAAATACTGAAACTTTTCTCAAAAAACGCCATTAGAATCTTAGTTTGTGAGGCAGATGCAATCCTGTCATAAACCTAATTTAAAGCTTTAGATAATAGATATCATATATGTGCAATACAAATTTCTAAGTTTCTCGCAACTCATTTAGGTAATTAGAGATGTACACGGGAAGTTATCAAGAAATTGTACAGAGCAGATTACCTTGGACAGCAGCATTCCATGAAGCACTCCGAAGCTTTTCTAGGAGCTCCTCCGCTTTTTCAACGCTAGCCATTTTGGTGGCCATGCTTACCTGATAATACCACAGTAAGCCTATAAATAAAGCATATCCCACAAATCATGAGTATTCAACAAATCACGGGTCATACCTCAGCGTAATTTTCGTAGCCAAGAAGGTTAGCCTTTTCCAACCTAAGCTTTAAAATTTGGTCAATAATTGCAGTATTGTCTAGATCTCCACTAGAAGCACGTGTTAAGTAAGCACGATAGAGTTCCTCACGCAACGTTCGGTTTTGAGCATGTTGCATAACAGCCATGAAACTGGGAGCATCCAATGTAATCACCCACGGCCCATTTTCAGCGGTAGCATTTTCATGGCCCTAGAATAGTTGATGGAGATACATGAAAAGATCACATGAAAGATGAAAGCTAAATGCCCCAGAAGAGTAACTATAAAATATGTTCACCGGAATTAATGTTAAATACCTTTGAAACAGCAGTTTGTGCAGCCAATCCTAGAGCAGTAGCTGGGAGTCCTTCGATCTCCTTCTTGTCTACTATTAGTTTTTCAAACTTTTTTGTGGCATCCAAAACATTCTCCCCAAATTTTTGAGATAACTTTGCCAATTCCTGCAAATATGCGCATGGTGAAAGGCAACCAATCAGCAGAAGAAGAAAATCATACAACTTCTATTTGGTGAAATGCAAACAATCCTTTAAGTTCTTTAATTTTTACTTCAAGGCTGTTATAAAAAATTCTTGGGTTGTGGATATGAATGTTCACCCATGTTTGCTTTTGGTGCTAAATTGAAAAGATTGAAGTTGATGCTTAGGGGTTTCAACAAAAATTCTATTCTGGTATCAATATGAGAGTTCAAAATGTTGGAGACCAGTTGACTGCAGTGCTTCTCTCCCCCCCATGATGTGGCTTTTGAGTAATTTGGAGGAGGACTTGAGGGCTAAATTTGTGGAGCATGCTTGTCCAACCTGTCACTTTGGAGGAAGTAAAGAGAGCTTTGTTCTCTATCAATTCAAACAAAGCTCCTGGACCTGATGGTTATGGATCTGCTTTCTATCAACCAAATTGGGATGGTATTGGCCTAGAGCTTGTGCAAGCTGTCCTCAAAAGGTTTTATGCTAAAGTCTGGAATACTACAGCTACTTCTCTGATTCCTAAGGTGAACATGCCAGTGAATATTAAGGAATATAGGCCCATCTCCTGCTGCAATATTCACTATAAATGCATAACTAAAATTCTGGCAAATCGACTTCAAGGGGTACTCACCTATCTCATTGACAAGAACCAATCTGCCTTTATTAAGGGCAGATCTAGTATTCATAATGTCCTGTTGATGCAAGAAGTTGTTAGAGGATATCAAAGAGATTCTGGGCCTCCAAGGTTCACAATCAAGGTTGATCTAATTAAGGCCTATGATTCAGTTGCTTAGGGGTTCCTTTTTGACGCAATGGCTGCCATGGGCTTTCCTTTATTCATTCATGGGGTCTCTCAATGTTTATATACTGCTAGCTACTCAATGATTATCAATGGTAGTTTGGAGGGATTCTTTTCTGGTCAGAGGGGATTAAGGATCCCCTTGCATGTTCTTAATTGTCATGGAAGCCTTCTCAGCAATTTTTCACCAGAGAGTTGCTACATCTGCTGTCAGTTTCCATCCTAAATGTCAGGCCATCCAACTTTCTCAACTTGCTTTTGCTAATGATATATCATCTGTGGGGCTAATCAAGGTACGTTTATGACTGTTAGGGATATGCTTGAAGATTTTTATCATTTCTCTGGGTTGAGGCCAAATCTTAATAACTGTTCAATCTTCTTCTCTGGGGTGAAGAGCAAATTCAGCTGCCTAGAGGGATTTTGGCTATTCCTGTAAAATATTTAGGGGTCCCTCTGATTTCCACTAGACTCAAGGCATGTGATTGCTCAGTTTTGCAAGAGAAGATCTTGGGTCGTATCCAAAGATGGTCTAATAAGGTTCTTACATATGGTGGAAGAGCTCAACTTATCTTGTCTGTTCTCAGCAGTATTCAGACCAACTGGAGTCAGATTTTTGTTATTCCCCAGAAAGTCCTAAAAGGTATTGAAAGCAAGCTTATGGCTTTTTTTGTGGTCAGGGTGTGATCTTAATCATAAATGTGCAAGAGTTAAGTGGAGTCAAGTTTGTTCTCCTAAAGATGAAGGGGGCTTGGGCTTTAGAAAGCTAAGAGAAGGCAATGTAACTGCCACGCTCCAACTTTTGTGGGCTGTTAGTAGAAAAGCTGACTCTCTTTGGACAAAATAGGTCCATGCATAGTCGCATACATCATCAAGGATCATAGGATCATAATCTCTGGACTATGGGTCTGCCATATGATGTATCCTGGACTATCAGAAAGATTTTTCAGTTCAGAGAGACTTTCTCAACCTTTGATTCAATATAAAATTGGGAACGCGGCTTCCACTAACCTTTGGCTTGACAATTGGCACCCATTGGGGCCTTTGTATAAGAGATATGGGGAAAATGTTTGCTCTAGCATTGGTAGATCTTTGTGTGCCAGGGCATCCTCTATTATCAGTGATGGAGCTTGGTCTTGGCCTCGACAAAGGAACAGGTATATTCAAGAGATTAAAGCCAACACCTCTTCTGATTTTCTACCTGACATTTCTAATGAGGATAGTGTGGTCTGGATTCCTTCTCGTAATGGTATTTACTCATTAAAATCTGCCTGGGAAGCCATTAGAGTTGTCACATGGTGCCCAGGAATGGTGTCATATTGTTTGGTTTCCCAAATCTGTCCCTAGATGGGCACTTATTTTATGGATGGCCATGCAATGCCATACTTGCTACTAAGGACAGGCTGCTGAAATGGAGTGTGGTGGGAAATTTCAATTGTGTTTTGTGCAGGAATGGGGCTATTGAATCTCACAATCACTTATTTTTTTATTGTTAGAAAAGCTCAGCCCATAAAGTCTTCTTAAAACCCAGGTATTAAGGAGAGGGAAGCTAGAGCCTTATAACCAGTACAGAGGAGGCATGTCCAGGCGATGTGGGACACAATCCAACACATCCCCTGGCCCACAAAGCGTGGCAACCGGACAACGGTTCACCAACGATCAAAGCTTTGATACCATGTAAACTTTAGGGGAAAATGAGAGCCAACCCAAATTAGGTTTCTCTCTCTCACACTTTGTATTTATATAGACGAGTAAAAGAACAAACATATGAGACTTTATGGGCTGAGCTATTCTAACATGGTATCAGAGCTTTGATTGGGCCTTTCGTTGGTGAGCCGTTGTTCAGTTGCCATGCTTTGTGGGCCAGGGGGTGTGTTTGGATTGTGTCCCACATCGCCTCGACGAGCCCCCTCTATACTGGTTGTAAGGCCCTAGCTTCCCTCTCCTTAATACCTGGTTTTTAAGGAGACTTTATGGGTTGAGCTTTTCTAACATGGTATCAGAGCGCAAGATCTACCTGAGGTTACCAACAATGACTGGCTTTCCTCGTTGATCCTCGTCGGCGATTAACGTCTCACGTCTGTTCTCCAACAGACTTTTCCAACAACGTATTTGAAGACTCAGTAGCTGTACGACCTCCGATGACCTCAGAAGAACTCAGATCTTGAGTCCTGACCACTTTCCGACATCACCCATACTCACCGGAGCCTCGCCGCCCATTTCTGACGCTGCACGACTCTTGTTTGTCTTCAACAACTCTTGAACAGCTGTGTTTTCAAGGTTCTGTGTTGTCTGAGGTCATCTAGGCTTGGTTTTGGGGCCTTTTCAGGACCGATTGCTTACGAAACTCACTTGGTAGCCACAAAATTTACTGGGCTTGATTCGCCTCGCTCTCGTGGTAGTATTGGTGATTTTTCTGGATTTTTGGCCTCGCCGGACCTTCGCCGGCCTTTCCTGACATTCACCGGACCCCAGCGACTTTACGTATTTTGACGTTACAAGGTATTTAAGACATGGGCTCTCCATTTTCAGTATTGTCCGACATCATCTTAGCCATTTCGGAACTCGAAACAATGATTCCTTACTTGCATAGTGCCTTTTTGGTGTTGGTACTTGAAACAGTCGTAAGGGCTTGTTCTACCTTTTTTTGGCACTCGAATCAGTGGTTCAAGTAAGATTTCAGCTCGCTTTGTCTCCATTGTTGTGATTTACTACGATTAGTGTTGATTTCTGTGATTGTTTGCTGAGTTACCTCGCTTCAATCAGTTTTTTGGTGGAGTTACTGAGTTTTCTTGATTGAATTGACTGGGAGAGTTGACCAAATTGACTATTTGGACTGAGAATAGTTGGGCACATTTGAAGATTTCTGCTTCAGATTTTTTGGTATTTCATATTGTTTGGGGCTATTTGATACTATTTTGCATTGTTGAGGCTGTGTTTGTAGTCTTTTACCGCTTTTCTGTTGCTATGGTGGAGAATGCCAAGAATGTTCCAGTCGGTGCTCTTTCTCAGGGAGAGTTACAAACTCTCAGCGCCTAATGGCTAAGCTTGATGCTCTGTCTTCCACAGCTTCTACTCCCACTACTTCCTTTGCTCACATAGGTATCCAACCTAGTGCATCTACTGCTTCCTCCTCTTCCTTGGATAATAGATTCAGGTGCTACGAATCATATGATAGGTTGTTCATCTCTTTTTTACTCATATTCTACATATTCTGGTAAGGATAAAGTCAGAGTCGCAGATGGATCCCTATCTGTTATTTCAGGGAAAGGTTTCATTCGCCACTCTCCAACCATTTCACTTTCTTTAGTTCTTCATGTTCCAAATTTTTCTACTAACCTTCTCTCTATTAGTAGTCTTACCCATTCATTAAATTGCTCCGTGACATTCTTTCCCACATATTGTGTCTTTCAGGAACTAGATATGAGGAGAGTGATTGGTAGTGGTAAAGCCCATGGCGGTCTATACTTTTTGGAGCCTGCATCTAGTCCATCTTTTTCGCTCTCGTCTTGTGGTCAAGCTCTTGAGACAGATACGGGTTTAGCTCTTCATTTATTACATCAGTGGCATCGGAGATTGGGTCATCCCTCTTTTGGAGTTTTAGAAAAACTTTTTCCTAATTTAACCAAGCACTGTCCTAGGAGTTAGTTTTTTTGTGAAGCTTGTGAGCTTGCAAAACATAAACGTTCCTTTTATGCTCCTGTTAATCAAAGAAGTGCTTCTCCGTTTATGGCTATCCACTCTGATGTTTGGGGTCCTTCTCCTGTCACCTCACTTTCTGGTTATCGATGGTTTGTCACCTTTATTAACTGTCATTCTTGTGTCACTTGGGGTGTACTTACTTCGATCGAAATGAAGTGTTTTCGTTCTTTAAATCCTTTCATAATAAAATGGTTTGTACTCAGTTTGACACCAACATTAAGATTCTCCGTAGTGATAATGGGACTGAGTATTTAGATGGGCTCTTTCGAGCATATCTTGATGATAATGGCATTCTTTTTCAAACAACTTGTGTTGGTATTCCACAACAGAATGGAGTTGCTGAACATAAAAATCGTCATCTTGCTGAGGTAGCTCGCTCTCTCTTGCTCACCATGCATGTCCCTAAGCACTTTTGGGGGGAAGCTGTTCTCACTACAGCTTATCTTATCAACCGTATGCCATCCAATGTTCTTCAGTTCAAAACTCCTCTTGAGTTTCTTCCTATCAATTTTCGGGTCTCTTCTCTTCCACCAAAGATCTTTGGTTGTGTGTGTTTTGTTCATACCCCTAAACATTCCCGTGGTAAGTTAGATCCTAAAGCCCGTAAATGTATTTTTCTTGGCTACGCTCCTACCCAGAAAGGTACAAATGCTATGACCCTCACTCTCGGAAAATGTTAGTTTCTATGGATGCCACCTTTTGGAAACTTAAGTCCTTTTATCCTTCCTTTAGCCCATCTCTTCAGGGGGAGAGTGATAAAGAGGAAGAGATATTTGATATCTCATAATCAAGAGTCATGGCCTTACTTCCCAATACGTTGTTATGGTGAGGGGGAGAAGGAAAACTCAAGGAAAGAACCTATATCTGAAGCAAGAGCAGAACATGACATAGTGACCGAGATGTTGATGACGATAGGCTTTACCCGCATAGTTTGCCTAACTTGCAAAAGTTTTCTCGACGGAAAAAGGGACAGCCGACATGTGCGATGCCACCTTGCCAATCGCTATCACCTACTCCAGCTTCAATTCCAGTTTCTAATTCTTCGACTGACTCATCTGGTAATGAACCATCCCTTCTTGTTTCTGATGATCTTGATGCTCCTTTTGCTCTTAGAAAAGGAGTTAGAACATGTACTCAACATCCCATCTCACAATTTATTTCATATGATTGTTTATCCCCTTCATATCGTGCATTTCTTTCCTCTCTCTCTTCCTTATCTATTCCATAGAGTTGGAAGGAAGCTCTCATAATACCTAAGTGGAAAGAAGCTATGGTAGAGGAGATTATAACTTTGAAGAAGAATGGCACCTGGGAACTAGTGTCTCCTTCGGAGGGAAATAAATCAGCGGGTTGTAAATGGGTGTTCACAATAAAACACAAAACAGATGGAACAGTTGAGAGATACAAGCCGAGACTTGTTGCCAAGGGCTTTACTCAGACATACGGTATCAACTATGAGGAAACCTTTGCTCCGGTAGCAAAGATGAACTATTCGGACTTTGCTCTCTTGTGCTACTAATTTGAATTGGCCTCTTCAACAATTTGATGTAAAAAATGCATTTCTTCTTGGTGACTTGGAAGAAGTGTACATGGATATACCACCAAGTTTCTCTTCCTCTGTCACTGAAGGGAAGGTTTGTAAATTGAGAAAGGCCTTCTATGGATTAAAGTAGTCACCTAGAGCTTAGTTTGACAGATTTCTCAAAGCTATGTTGAGATTTGGATACAGGCAGAGTCATACAGATCACACTATATTCATCAAAGGAGGTATGATAAGATTGCTATTCTTATTGTCTATGTGGATGGCATAATCATGACAGGCAATGATGTTGATGAAATACTCAAGTCTTAAAGCTCGTCTTGCTCAAGAGTTTGAGATTAACGACTTGGGATCTATGCGATACTTTCTTGGGATGGAGGTGGCCCGATTTGATAAAGGAATTTTTATCTCCCAGCAGAAGTATATTCTTGATCTTTTGGAAGAAACAGGTTTGGTGGGATGCAAACCTGCAGACTCTCCCATTGAGGCTAATCATTATCTTCGTGGAGATGTTGGAGAACATACAGATAAAGAGAGATATCAGAGACTTGTGGGCCATCTAATATACTTATCTCATACGAGACAAGATATTACATATGCCGTAGTAGGTGTCAATCAATTTATGCATGAGCCACGTACAGTGCACATGGATGCAGTTTACCGTATTTTGAGATATCTCAAATCGGCTCCAGGTAAAGAAATTTTGTTCTCCAACCACGGTCACCTGAGGTTGGAAGCCTTTATTGATGCCGATTGGGCTGGTTCACTGGATGATACACGCTCTACTTCTGGCTACTGCACCTTTTTTGGTGGAAATTTGGTCACTTGGGGTAGTAAGAAGCAGTCAGTGGTTGCTAGATCAAGTGCAGAAGCTGAATATAGGACTATGGCTCATGCGTGTGAGCTTTTGTGGCTCCAAGCCTTGTTGAAGGATTTGGGGATCTCTGATGGTGGTCCTATGAAGCTTTACTGTGAAAACAAAGCGGCTATAAATATTGCTCATTAACCTACGCAACATGATAGAATGAAGCATATAGAAATTGATCGGCATTTCGTAAAGGAGAAGTTGAGCAAGGGTTTGATATGTATGCCGTTTGTAAGGTCTAAAGACTAGTTAGCTGGTATATTTACGAAGGGACTTAGTAAGATCTTTCACCCCATTGTGTTCAAGTTGGGCTTGATAGATATCTTTGCACCAACTTGAGGGGGAGTGTTAAGTTAGGGTTCACCTTGTTATGTATTTGTTACTTAGGGGTATATTTGTACTTTTACTCTTGTCCATATAAATAAAAAGTGTGAGAGAGAGAAATCTTATTTGGGTTGGCTCTCATTTTTCCCCCAAAGTTAACATTGATTGCTCTCACTCTAGAGCTGTCTGGATGGAGATTTTAAGAAGGAACCATGTTCACAGAGGCCCCTACAATTGGGAAGAAGAAAAGAACTGGTTCTTGTTACATTCTAAGGGCAAAACTTTACAGAAATCTGTACTCAAAATATCCTCGGCAGCTGTTGTTTATGGTTTTTGGTGCGAGAGGAATCTGAGAATTTTTCAGCAGAAGTTGTTGGAGGCTGCTTTTTTGGGCTCCAAGGTTTGCAATAACATTAGAGATGCCATGTTGGCTTGGAGAAACATAAGATCTACGCAGAAGAATAAGGTCCTGTGCAGGACTTGGGGTGTTCCTATATCAATTTTGAGACCTTCTACTGCTGTAGGGTAATTTTGGCTTTTGCATTTTGTTGATAAGCTCTTGGCTGTATAATTTTGTTTCTTTTGACTTTGGTGACTTCTGGTTTTGTGAAGGAGTTGCTGAGATACATTTTGGTTATGAGTCCTGTTTTTTACTTTTGCTGTATTTGGCTATTTGCTTGGAGTTTTAATGAAAGAGTACATATATCGGGGAAAAAAGAAGCAGTTAATTAACTCTCTAAGGCAAACATTAAAACAGATATCCCCGACCTTCAAAGAAGAAGAAGGAAGAAAAGAGAAAGTAGCTGCAAGTCTCTGATTGTAAACGCTTCTTCAGACGTGAATGAAGATCAAGGACAAACAACACAGTTTTTAATTCTTTTTTCACAGAAATCTTAGTAGAACCAGAGACAGAGACAGACACAACACAAACATGACACAGTGACGCCAACATGGTGAATATAAAAGTTGCATTACACAGCATGCCTGGGATTCGTCAAAAAATCAAATTTTGTAAATTATCTCATTATACATGTCCACAGTTTACTCCAAGGCATTCAGAAATAGCAACATAGCACTAATCAAGATTAAAAAGGAAAATATTCCATTACTTAAACAACAAAATATTGTCAAACAACCATTGCTTTTTCAACGAATCCAAAACAATTGCTAAAACTGTACTACATGGTTATCTTGTATCAAAATATATTGAGTGCATAAGTTGCATTCCATAGAATATACTATGGGCCCTATGGGGAGATTCTTCACCTGACTCGTTGGCTGTTCAACAATGGTCGCTAAAGCATCAGCGAGTAGCAGTAAATAGTTAGATATTCTGCTTTTAATTTTTTATTTAAACATATTTGCAGGGGTGTTGCATATAGTTTTAGGACTGTCCAAGAAGTGTCCATTTCTTCCACAACACGCTGCCTCCAGAAAATGTCGGTGCTTCTAAGACCATAATGGTTTTCATATTAAATTTGGTTAAACACACCCATTACCATCCCTATTCTCTGAAAAGGTTTCAAAGACATCACACCGAAGATCGCAAATGGCGAAAAGTTCATGTTTGAGACGTCTTATGAATCTGATAGATATACATGCTAGATTGCAATTCAAATGAGGTTTTCTTCTTAGGTCTTAGGCCCCTTCTTTTTCCAACCTATGACAAACACTCCATGCACTTGCAAAATGTGTATTGTGATAGATGACATGAGCAACTTCATCTTTGTAAAGAAGTTTCATAAAAAGGTGCAAAAGTAAACAGCTGACATCAACGTGAATAAGTGCTGCTACCTGGAATTTTTAGTTAAAGTCTGATGGGTGTATAGAATGTTCATAATAGCACATGCAACTTTTCCCAACTTATCTCATTCAACAACATGGAAGCACACCTGTTGAATTTTGTTAAATCGCACTCTTTCATCATCTTCAAGAGAAACACCATTGAGAATTGCCTCCTTCAATTGAGCTGTGCAGGCATGAAAAAATATCTTCTGATATCAAAACTCAGCTATTCACTTGACGATTCAGGCACAATTACTTATTATATCAAACTCAGCTACGAGCAAATAAGATCAAAATTAAAAAAAATGCAAAAGGATGCATATTGCAAGAGCAGCCGCAACAAGTAGCTAAAGGGTGTTTAGATACTTGCAATATGAAGGCACTACCTTATTATCCAATACAAATTTTAATACGCACCAACTCGTAATCCACAAACTTTTGAATTGAGATATGAATGCAAAGATAACATACAAAAAAATTACAAGTGGCAAAACCTCTTTATTCTGATGCTTATGTAAAATTCTGTATTGTACAAGTTTACAATTAAAAGTACACGCAATTGTTAGACTTGTCCCACATCGCTCATCTAAGCCACCTAAGTTTGGTTAATAAATTCTAGAGGCTACTCCACCTATTGCCAATTGGTTTTAGGTTGGAACCCTTCAAGAAATCTAACATGGTATCAAAGCTAGGTCTTGGGTGGCTTCACCTCTCATGGGAAAGTCTTTGTCATCTCTATCACCCGAGTCAGTCAGTCATAAGCTCCTGGTCTCCTGGTTTGTCACCTCCACGTGCATCCGGGCTGCACGTGAGGGAGAGTGTTAGACTTGCCCCACATCGCTCATCTAAGCCACCCAAGCTTGGTTAATAAATTCTAGAGGCTACTCCACCTATTGCCAATTGATTTTAGGCTGGAACCCTTCAAGAAATCTAACAGCAATATATGACACAGGAAAGAGAAAATTGCGGGGATGCCCTTTATCACAATTAAACCAACGTATAAGGGCATCAAGACACATCGATTCCCGAAAAGCTAGAAGAACAGAGATGATCTTGTACTCTCATGGTCTCAGTGGCCATGACAAGTGATGAGGCATGATTGAAAATTGAAGGGAGTAACTAAGAGAAAAGAGAGGTGAAATCAGAATGATACAATGGGTAACTACGCAAACAGTTTGAATGTATAAAATAATCAAGCACATAGCAAGAGAAAGAATACTCAATAGTTTCTATCAATAAAATGAGAATCTCAAATGAAGAAAGAACAAGTTCAAAATAAGATACCTGCCTTCAACTATGCGTTTATGAGCATCACTCAGGGCTTCCCAGTCAGAAGATTCTCTTATAGCTTTAAATGCATTATAAATTGGTTTACTCTGCCCCAATTTAAGCGCCAACTCAACTTTTTCTGGCTGCAAACCACAACTTAAAGGAATAAACACCTCATCTGCAAATCTATGTATCACCGACATAATTGCGCTACGCAGCACAAATGAACGACTGGACATGGACACGACATTGACACTTCCAGACGTAAATTTTAAAAAGCAGGAGGACACGACACTTGGGGATACACTTTTTAAAATACATTTATAATTTATCTATACTATTGTGGGAATAAGAATTAAAAAATACGGTCCTAAAGGTGAATCTATAACACCATAAATAACTTAAATCATATTTATCATGAAATCATCATTCACAAAAGTATTTCAACAAAAAGCGTTTCATCATTCATGTGTCCTTACAATCAACAACCATCATCTGTCACAAAACAAAAAGATTTTCCGAAGTTTTAATTTGAATCCATTATTTTGTTGAACACTCCTGACTTATTTTGGTAAAATAATGAGTGTCCGATGCATTTTACAGAGAATCCCTGAAGTGTCCAAGTGAAAAACCATTGAGGACACTTTGGATTTGAGTGTCGGATAAGCGTCTGGAGGGTACCTATACATGACCTCTGACGAAGTCTAAGCAGTTCTACGAAAGCACAAATTTATGCCCAAAATCCAGAACAAATGCATTCCCAATCAAATATGACAATTCCCCTTCATCTAAAGGTCTAAAGAGAACAATCACTCCAGTAACAACTAACAAATGCATTGTCAATCACAAACAACAATCCCTCTTCAACTAAAGGAAACAATCATTCCAACAGATGCCATATAAATCTAATGTCTAATTCATGGACTAAATGAGAATCAAAAAGCAGCCAATCAACTCTAAATTAGTCTTTTGCGTGAATCGACATTCTGCAATAGGTGCAACCGTGCAAGTATGTCTACCAATAGAACCATAGAAATGCCAGATTCTTAACCATACGCCCATGGCCCTATGCTTGACCATAAACTCCTTTTTCCATTTCAAATACCTAAAGGATTCACTAGCTCAACACCTGATTCCTCATGCTTATTGCTTCATACTCCTAATATCGTAACACTTTAACCATGGTTTGCATCTATGTAATTGTGTCTACTGCAGATAGATTTAAGAATCATCTTTAACATAGAAAGAAAGAGCCCCTGAGATGTAGCTTAAGCAATCGTGAGAGGGCAATAAGGTGCCAGTGTGTGAGATTTCATGTTCAAGTTCATGGAATGACATTGGCATGCCGTAGTAATCTAACTCCACTAACATACTAAACTCCTACCTTTGGCCGGAAAAAAAAATTGGAAAGAAAGAAAAACAGTACCTGAACTTCTTCAATGGCGGAACGCAGTTCAGGAGTATCTTTAACGGCCTTAAGATGATTAACAGCCCCCCAAACAACCACTAGCCGATCCATAACCTTCTCCAACGGCTCAACTAGCTTCGGCCATGTCGGTTCCACTGTCTTCTCCAATTCCACAATTTCACTCTCCTACCAAAACCAAAAACACAAAATCCATCATCAAACACGACCAAAACACCTCACTATACATACACACAGATACATAATGAGAATGTCTAGAACCACAAAAACGTGCACAACATTTTGCATATACCACATGGCAGTGTTTCATCCGCAACCGGATGGATTGCTAGTTTTCAACTATACTGCCACACAGCCATGATATGTAAAAGTGCACATGACACAGTCCAGTGTTTCATAGACAACTAAATTCATTGCTAGTTTTCAACTATTAACGAGACACTGTCACTTTTCAACTATTAACGAGACACGGTCACGAAAACGAAAGCACGTTGTTCATAATGTTGTGCATGACGCATAGTCAGTAGTTAATTGGCAACTGGATGTATTGCAAGGCACGAATACGCATAAAAATACATACGAGTTTCTTCAACAAGGCACGAATCCCCGGCCGGACGTGTTCGGCCTGGACCGCGTCGAAGGGCGGGAACACGAAGTCCTTCAACAGAGGATTATCTTCCGCAGCCGCCGCCTCCGAAATTGGCACCGACGATGTAGGGGAGGAGAATGAGCGGGTGGCGGCGGTATAAGGAGGAGATGCGGCGGACTTGCGGCGGAGGGTGTGGAGCCGGAGGCAGAGAGAGAAGGAAGTGGACCAGAGGGGGCAGGCACGGGATTTGTGGAATTGGGTGGGGGTAGCACGGGGAAGAGGAAGAGGGCGTCGTAAGCAGATTGGGTGGAGCGGGAGTTGGATAGAGCGGGATAGAGACATGCGGGCCGCCATTAGCAGGAAGAGAGCTCCGAGCAATGGAGCGCCCTTTATAGGCGGGCGTATGCTTGTGCCGGTGGAATTCATTTTTTGGCTGCCTACTGATTTCCTTCAGTCTTGTGGTCCAGCTCTATGGAGACTCAGTGGTGCAAAGACTATACAGTAGTTGTGCACAGATTTATTTTGCACCCATCTTGAATCTCAAAAAAATGACCGGAGTCGTTCATTTATTTAAAGTCTTTGTAAGAAATCATCTCAATCCGACATCAATCGATAAAAGCATATACGACTCATCTAACTTTATTTCAGAATTTAGGCCAAATTCTAAAGCAAAGTTGTATAATTCGTAAATGCTCTTACCGATATTGGATTGAGATGATTTTTTACGGAAGAGCCTAAACAAAATGAACAGCTTCGATCATCTTTGTAGAATCCAAGATAGACGCAAAATTAATCTATGCATAGCTGCTGTACAGCATTTGCTGTATTTGTAGCATTGCTGGTGGAGACTAGAGTCCATGAATCCCACCATGAAATCTTGGCTTATTATTTTTTTTTTCAAAGAAAAACGCCAGAAATGCATATATATATATATATATATATATATATATCTCAAGATTTGAATTTTCTCTCTCCAGTCAAGCGTGTTTTGGAAGCTGGAAATGAAAAGGGAGGATCCGCGTGTGGGATCCGGTTGACCCGAAACCATTTTACCTGACCCATGGGCGATTATAACCCGCGAGTTCCTCTTTAAAATCTCAGCCGTTGGATGAGATCCAACGGCTTAAACGAAAAGTCTGCATTTTAGGAAAATACGGACGTCCCTGCCAGATTGGGATTATATATATACACACACACTAGGAGAAATCGAGGTAAACACGTATGTTGATCTGGATTGCAAAATTAAAGCAGAGTAGCAATGAGTGATCAGAGATTGCATTATGCTAATTTTGTTTAAGAAACTATAAACATGTTAGGAACGTGTACAGTATTACTATAATTGAACACTTTATCAAAAAAATGTGCCCCAAAATGCAAGTGATCTAGCACTATGAGAATGATGCTGGTTGACCTCACTATGAACTAAACAGGGTGTGGTTGATTAGGTTTGGTCATTAATTAGTGATAATGGTGGGATTTTAATTTTGGATGAAACAAAAGTCCACTCCAAGAATTTGGTCTAGATACACTGTTTTTTAACATTACTAAAAAAAAAAGAGTATATTTGCCTTCACTTTATATAATTTCTACCTGGTATAAAATGTAGCAACGACGAGAACGAAGTGCATTTGCGCTTGTGTAATTCACTGCTAAGAAATCGTTACTTCCTCTCCCCGGTTTGGTTTACGGGTTTAATGTTTTCTAGTCTAAAGAAATCCGTAAAAGTTTTTACGAAGAACAAAAGTAAATTGAAAACATGTGAAAATTGCTAGATTCAAGATCAATCCTGACATGTCCTATAGTGATAACACAAGAACAGTGTTCTTGAGAAAAGTTGTGCAGAAAAATGTCCTACGACGTCATTGGAGTTTATTTATATTTATATTGATTGTCTCTCAATTTCCCATTAAGAATTCAATGCTATATACGGTATCTATGAAATTCGTATCTTCAAATTACGGTGATTGACAAATAAATTGATTCTCCTTATTTTATTCTTTTACGTTAATTTTGGTAATAAAAAAAAGAATCAAAAGGAAAGGGCCGGGGTTGATTACATGAATGATTTGATTATGCATGTGAAGAATCTTCTATTTTGTTCCACTTGTGATTAACCTCTTCAAGTTAGCACTTCTCACTTTTCTTCTTAATTTATCACTACCTTAGCCAAGCAAATATAATTCGCCTGCATGACGACACCTTCTTTTTTTTCGGACTATGTAGTATTGCAAAATGACATTTCGTGAGGAGGCCTACGGATGCGCAAGTGGTCCAAATTATTGGGCCAAGACAATTGCTTTTTTAATTTATTAATTGTATAGAGATTTGAAAGAATTTATTTTGGTCAATCAAATCTTGATTTGGGGATAATTTTTCAGATCATGGAAAATATTCGCAAGGAGCTTATAAATTGAGGCATGATATGCAGGAAGGAAGAGAAAATCCCCCACGAAGATCTAGAAGTCAACTTTGTTCTTCAATGAAATATATGATCTGTTCATATCTTTCCTATTCCTAAATGAGGTTTAAACTACAATCAGTTTAATCAAAATAAGGATATATAACAACAACTATTACTTAAAGATATGGGCTAAAGTTGAATAAAAGAATATGTAATGAGTTAATACTGTTATTTAATCAAGTACTAACTTAATTTGTACTAGCATTGTTGTTGTCTCTATTTATTTTAATTTTTTGATTGTATATAGTTGTCCTCCTATGCAAAAATCCTAGTTCTATTCCTGATTCTAGCCTCGGTTGGGAGTCGGTTTTACCGGCCCCATTAAAAATAAGAAAAAAATTTGTTTAACTAAATGCAAAATAGGAGAAAATAGTTCTATCAAGTTGGTATTTTAGTATAATGGTGAAACTATGAGCTAGAGGAGTAATTTAAATTTCCAAGTATAATACAAAAGTAAGAATCTAATTTTATATGTAAAAACGTTTTGGGTGGGTTCTGGACACATAACATCAACTTAAAGCCTACCTGACAGCGATCGGTACTAAAAAATTTGATGAAAACCTGTCCAAATATGACGGGTTAGGGGTGTGTTCGGGGTGGCGCCAATTGCCATCCCCAACTACCATCACAATGTCAAAAAGGACTGCCAAGCGGCTCCGAGGAGGGGTTTGATTAGCTCCTTAATTGGTTCTATTACCTCTTGAAAATACTATGTGTATATCGATGTAAATCTCAACGAATGATTTTGTAGGCCCCTTATGACATTTTACACGATCCATGCCGTTCACAAATTTAAAACTTCTTCTTTCAAGTCACTCGAAAAGATTAAGGTACCGTTCCACTTTTAAAAAAAGTGGTTTTTGAAAAAGAAGGTAAATTTCAAGGTCAAAAATCATGTGTTTACCCAAATAATTTTCTTACCAATATAGATCTTGCTTGATAGATCTCATTAAGATCTTTTAAACGGTGCAAAAATAATTGAAAATTTATTTTTCATTTTCGTTATATTTGAGTTTGAAATTACCTTCTTTTTGAAAAAGAAGGTTTTTAGAAAAAAGCGGAACGGGGTCTAAGTGTTCAATTAGACAAGTGTAAATGACTGTTCCAATTTAATTTATTAACTTTTTTTTTCAAATTCAACTATAAACATTAGTATTGTATTTTATTAACAACTTGAATATTAATCGTTTGTGCAATAGCTGTACTTGAGTCTCAGGGAGCTATCGGTGGTCGATTACATCAACCTCCTTTTAGGTTAATGATGATGATATGATTAACAAAACTTTCTACATTTACACTTATCCACCGCAATCCCAACCACACTATCATACACGGCATGCCAACTGAGCACATTGGACCCCACACACACTCTTCCCCCCCTCTCTCCCTCCTCACAGTCCCAAAAAAACACAGCGACACCATCCTCCTCACTGACACATCTCGTCGACGGAAGCCTCCAGTCACCAATGCTCCCTCTAGTGGAAAACTCCACCACCAAGACGCAGCTCTTTTCCAAATATGGCGCCGTTAACAAACCCGTTAATTGGTTTACAAACAACCTTAACTCAGTACAAATTTAGGGACTTTGCTAAGCTCCCAGGCAAATCACCTCCCAATTGTAATTTCGGTTTTGCTAACCTCTGCTTCCACTAGGCGAAGGATAATATACACCTAATTCAAAACAAGTTCGGATATCAATGCATATCTCATACATAGTAATATACTTTCACAGATATCAATACACTTTTTTCGGACATTAATGCATCTTTTACCAAGAAATTTGGATAGAGAAAAAGGAGTGAGAAAGAGGATAAAGTGTTTCAATCTGGGCCGTCCAACACACTTTTGGACAGACTGGATGGGCTGCTCGGGCCCACGTGGTACGTACCCACCCGGCATCCAAAAATTTCTCCCTTTTATCTATTATCCTACACACTTTGGGCGAATGTTCGAATAATCCTCGTTCAGTATAACATGGTTTGTATGTACATAGAACTCCAAAAAGGGAGCTCAGCGTGATTTTCAGTAACTTAGTGGGTGCACCTGCCTTAGTCATGAACCTCAAGGGTGGTTGATGTACTTTACCCTTTCTGAAAATGGGGCTCTGTTTCTTCTCTCAGTTCCTTTGGCGCAGTGGCGCGAAACGAGGTCATAGAACAACCCCCTCCCACACTCGATGGCCGCTACTCTGAATTTGTTTGCCGTTTTTTGTACTTTGAACTCGACTGGCCTTCTATATATCTTTTCTTACATTCTTCATTCTCCTCCTTTAATTCTATATCAGAATGAATTCAAACTTCTCCTTCTCAATAAATTTTCTCTTCACCCAAAAATTTTCAACTTTTTTTCCCCCACCTTCCTCATACTTGATATTGCTTCTCATTCCTCTACGGCAAAGGGATCTGAAAATGGAGCCATCCCTTCGATCCTTGCATCACTTTGGAAGATCAGGTCCTGCTGGGGCAGAGCCAGCTGGGGCAGAGCCTGCCGTGGTCGTGGGACTTGATCCAGCCATGATCAGTCTATTCTCGCTATTTCCTTTTATATCCAATGGGCCAATTGGATTTGGACGATCCAAGTGCCAGATATGCTTGGAGCAATGTGTACACGAGGAGAACGTAAGAGTTTTCCCCACATGTAGACATATTATTCCACGATCTTTGCATCAAAGCGTGGTTGACCAACCACACAGAATGCGCTGTTTGTCGCCATGAGTATTTAGGCTAGGAACCCGATATGTTGCCAATTGATGTACCTTGACTTATTTACTATTTCCTGAAGTACATGTTGTATAAAGTCTTTCATTGCTAGTTTTTTTTTTTTTTTTTTGTGAGGTTGTTTCTTGAGTTAGTCTATACTGATATTCAATTAGTTGTTGCAAACCTGAAGTATTAATGTGGTGTTCAGTTATTTATTTTTTGAAACGGTAAAAAGAAAGCTTTATTAACTCATAACATAAAGTACAGAGCTAAAAGGTTCATGGATACACCGACCTGACCATCCATGGCAATCCATGGCAATTAATGTGTTGGTGAATGTATTCTTTTCAAACCAGATTCATTAATCAAGTTAGTGAAGAAAGGGTGTCACCAATTACTCTAGGTTGGTATGGTTGGTGTGTTGTTTTGAAAAATATGGGACGAGCACGGCAATGGCACAGAAAAAGCACATGCACGAAAAAAGCACGAGCACGGCAATGACACGAAAAAAGCACGGGTACGAAACGACATGAGTAAATATAATAGGATAAGTTGTTATATTTATTTTTTTAATATTGGGTGTAAATTACTTTCAACCATACTACAGAAGGCTGTAAGGAACAAGTCGTTGGCAGGTATTAAAATGAAGAAGCATTGCCCAGTTATTTCCCACTTGTGCTTCGCTGATGACTCCCTGATTTTCCTTGAAGCAATCCCCTTGTATTGCTCCAACTTAAGGCAAATATTGGAGTGTTTTAGTGAAGCTTCAATTTAAGGCAAATATTGGAGTATTTTGCTAAATCAAGGAATTGGTCTTTTAGCTAGTCGGGTAGAGAGAAGAACAAAGTTGCTAATTGGTTGGCCATGTATAGTCTTGATAGGATTTTTCTTTTCACTTAGGTTGTATTCCGCCCGAATTAGATTTCATATTGCACAAAGATTGTAATTCCTAATTCCGTTGCCTGGATATTAATGTGACAACTGAAAAAAAAAAATTTCATTCACTGCGTTGACAAAGTATTCCTCAAACACAACTCATGCAACATTACAGTCATACACGAGTAGAGGGAAAGCAATCGTGCATACCTTGCTGATGAGTTGGATAACATGCTCAAGGCCAATGGAAATCGCAACTAACACAAAAAAAACAATGGCAACAGCCCACGTTGGGGTCTACTCCAACGACACATTGATGCCCGCCATATTCTTTGTGGGGGGGGGGGGGGGGGGGGGGGCGCGGTTTGTTGTAAGGCATGAAGTGGTATTTATATAGAATGTGATTGTGATACAGTTTAAAGTAAACGAAGGTGTGGAAGAGAATGAATGGATGACTTTGACATATAATTTTATATATGTACTAGCAGTGGTTTAGAGTAGGCCAGTTTCCTCATACCCCAATCCAAAAACAGCCCACTCGTATGTTTTGTAAGTACTAGCATTTGAGGTGAAAGAACCGATTGCAATGCCATAATATTAAGATTTTTGCACTTTGATACGTTGACTCTCTGTATAAATTGATGATCCTCAGTAGAGATGACAAACGGACAGCTACAGGCAGGTTGGAATGGGTCATGATCAGGTTAAATATGAGCGGGTTAAATATGGGTCAATGGAAGGCAACGAGTCGTACACTGATTAATTGATCCATCTTTCTAGACTACAAAATGGTGAGTCCCTTATTTTTCTCATAAAAATTATTGCTATTCTCTATAATTCTTAAATGTTGAACCTCTATTTATTATATTATACGTATATAGAAGAGGACATGTGTTTGCTTCACTTGAAATTAAGGACCCAATCTAAAGTGTTTGAATTTGTTATTAGAGACTTGATATGAGAATTCACTAAATAAGAGTATGTGTATCTAAACCCCTATAATTTTTTGTTTTCTTCGATAGCTTCCCAAAAAAAACAAACTCTTCATTGAATGGGGCACTCCCCACCCATGTTAAATTAAACACCACGAATCCAACATTAAGACACTGCTGAAGTAGATGATTTACTTATCCTATCGTTCATTACATAACGGGATTTCGGACCTCCGATATTGTTGTTTACTTATATATCAGCCATTACGTAACGGGATTTACTCAAACTTGTGTTTTGATATTTGAAATCAAGCCCAAGGGAAGATTACTGATAACTGGAGTCATGCGGATGAATCTTACAACGAAAATAAGTACTTAATCTTAGGACTAGTGGTTGTCGGTACTTTTATGTTTGTCCCATGCGTTCTTTTTGTGTCTTGGTGGAGATACACACATTAGAATGCTCAGGAGACCGCTAGCGCTAAGCAAGTTGAGATCAAATCATGATCGAACAATTTTTGTTACTTGCTTTTCCAGTCGATGAAGCAACCTGATTTTGCGAATCAGAATGTCAAATATGCCAAAACCGTTTGAGCATGGGCGCAACTTACGAGTTCTCCTTGCATGCAATCACATTTTCCATACCTATTGCATCATTGTGTGGTTGCCATCACGCATAAATTGCCCCATATGCCGCAACAACTATGTTGGTTGGGAATCTAGAGGGTAGAACATACTTTGTGGATGGTTGTTGAACATACTTTAATTTCAGCGCATAGATGTAATTGGTCAAGGCTTATGTAATGCAATGAAAATATGGGGAGGAGCCTATTTCTTGTTTGCTTCGAATGTGCACTATTCTTTTATAATTTGAAGAGATCCCTTTTTTTCCTTTCTCCCAACTATGCATTGTTTTTTTTTTTTTTTTTTTTGAAATTTGCAGAGAAATACATTTTTTTACTTATTCCAAACATGCATTGTTTGCAAGAAAACTAATGTTGTTTGCGAGGTAACATTGTTTCAATTAAGGTCTCAGTTTTTGCTTATCTCAGTTGTTGTTTGTGCAAAATGATAAGTTTAGTGTCAAGATCTACACGGTGGAGGACTTTAAGGGCTATTAAGATGGTATTCGGAAGGGGAAAGGGTAATGTAGCATTGAGGTGTCTTTTTTCATCCAATTGTTGGTTGGATGAGTTTTCTGTTTTCATTAATGCAGTTAAGCACTTTTAGGCTTTCCTGCTTTTGACCTTGATGTACCCCTTCCGTGTTTCATAAAATGTTTCGTTTGCCGAGGAAAAAAAGAAAGTAACAAGGTCTCTATTTTCACAAATCCAAGCCAAAAAGGAATTAAGAGTCATATATGAGACTGTTTTTATTTTTAAGCTCAATACGATGTAGCATTAAGGAAAAGCTACTCCCTGCAGTCATCCCCCCACCTCAGGAACTATAAGGAGGTCCCCCATAGAGGAACAGATGTCCCAGTTTAGCGTGTTCCAAATCAACAACACCATATATGCATGTGTCTTCAAAGGTCTTCGTGTTGTAGGCATCAATATTAATTCTGCCCCGCAGCATTCATGACTTCAACATTCCTTAGATATGCATCGTATATATTTTGTCTCGTACAAGGAGAAAACCACACCCCATTTTTGTGTAGGGGTGCCTGGCGGATAAAACACCTCTCCTCCCCATTCAGCATTAGATGCCAAGTGTGCCAATCCGGTGAATATTCTTTTTGGCCAAAATCCAACCTCGGTATTACTTTCTCCTACTAAGAGCCACCAGTTTCCATTAAGTAAGTCATGTTACAACAACCAAAAATTATCAAGTTCTCTTCTTTGCCACTGCAATTACTAATCTTAAATAAATATTTCTTTTTACGCAAATAATGAATTGTAGAAGCACAATGAGAGATAGTTAGCATTACCCGATCAATGAAAAGTGGCGCCTCATACCTGAGTTCTCCACTTTTAGAAACTTGTGGATAAACTAGGTGGTTTGCTGTTCTCATCATGCTCTTATTAACTTATATTTACTTATTATTTGCCAAGTTAATTCCTACAAATTTAGGCCTATGTTTTGTGGCATTGTGCTAATAAATATTTTTATTGTATATATATATATATATATATATATATATATTTCACATGGTTTCCATCAAATTTTTGTTTTTAGATACCAACCCGGGCTAACATAGCTCCACCGAATCTGGATGAGCAACATCCTGACAAGGTGAGTTTGTCCTTCGTTGCTAATACTTATATGTGTTTGATGGTGGTTAATTAGTTTTTATTAAATACATTAAATAATAGTTTACCAATTGATAACGTACCCACAATTGAATATGGGTGAATTTGGGTGGGTTATAAATGGGCGTTTATGGATGGGTAAATGGATTTTGATTGACATTGCCACCTTTAATTAGGATACTTGAAAGGGTGAAACATTGCTCCATGCGAAATTTATTTGGCTTGAACTTGTCATGTTATCAAAACAAAAGAACATTATCTGTTTTATTCGTACTAAATTAAGCAGTTAGCATGCTAATTAATAGTGGTTCCCCACCCCAACCCCAAAGTACTTCTCTTAAACAGTTGAACTGATATGTAGTTTCACTATAATTATGTTGTCTGGTAGAGCCACTTTGATTGGGACAAATCTGCATGTAAGTCGTATAAAATTCAAAGAAAAGACCATGTAAGTATATGGTCGCATAAAATTTGAAAAAAAAGAAAACATAACTGTAAGTATAAGAGAGAGCTAATCCGGAGAGAATATATGATAGCGGCAATGGTATTTTTGTTTTAAATTGTAAATTATAATCAATAGTGTTTAAATTGAAATGAAAGGGAAATAATGCAGAGTATACGCCAATTCTATGTGATTTTATGTATTGTTTATTCGTATCATAATAAAAGTTGATAGTAACAAAAAAACATTATCAAAATTGATGGAGGTGATATGTAATTTTGAAATTAAAATATAAGTTTGAAATTAACTCAATTGAATGACTAAAAGTGAGTGAATGTACCAATTTTTCATTCAGAAAAATCCCTAAGTTGGATCAATTCCACACTTGTACTTATTCGATTGTGCTAAATTTATCATAGACCACTTGAAAAAATATTTTAAAATTAATGAACGGTTCGAATAATTTATGTAGAACCCGAAAACGAGACCTGCACGCCAATCTGGTGCACATCTCCTCCATTCCCATAAGATTTTAAGTGATTCACATGGTGGAGGAAACAAAGATCAATGACGAATCTTGGACCATGAAAGAGAAAGGAAATTGATATTCGTGGTCCCTTTTTTGATGCAGGCACTCCACTTTCAACGTGAAGCTACTAGTGCAGCAACTACATCAAAAAAGAGAGCACAAATATCAATTCTTAATATGTTACGTGAAACACATAAGACTACTTACGTGGGCATCCTCAACGGTTGACGCATAATAAAGGCTGTCGGATTTCCTCCTCCCTAGGTTAGAGGAAATCTCTCCTCATCCCATAAATCACTTCATTGCAACCACTAGAAATTAAGAGTAGACCTTGCTCCGATGGTTTTGGTAGATATATAATTTTCTTAGAATGACAACCCATTAAACAGTGACTCTTTGGCACTAAAAGTCCACAACCTATGACTATTCTTGTATTCAATAATCCAGCATAGGCCCCTCATCATGAAAATTTATTTAGTGCTCCAGGACCACGCCATATTCTCTCCATCAAAAGGTGCTGGAAAGAGCACTCATTTGGCATTTAGGTTTCAGAGAAGGGAGTTGATAATGTCAAAACCCAATTTGTCCTGCAAAAACTCAAAATTATTTCTGCCAAAACTCAACTCCATCTTGACTTATTTGCCCTCTTTGCTGCATCAATGACTTTTCATGCTCATTTTAATTGATTGAACTACCCTTTAAATCACTTAGTTATCATTGTCTAGGGGCAAAATTCATAGATCCAATTCAAGTCTAGTGATGATTGTGGAAGACAATTGGACCTAATTTAGCTAATTTCTACAAACATGAACAGAGGCTTTACCAAATATCTTGGCTTAACTAGTGTTTTTACCTTGTTTGCTATATGTCCAATACAAACTCAAAATTGCAGAGAGAACATTACCAAATCCAAACCAAATTTAATTCTAGTTCACAATTTCCATGATTCTAGCTCATCAAATCTACATTATAAAAATTGTAGGCAGATTTTACATTTTCATAATAAACAAGAGAAAGTAATTTATGAAATGCTTAGAAAAAACAAACGCCATCCTCCTCGACATTCTAATAGAAAGAAAAAAACGAAAGAAGAGAACAAGAGATTAAACTTAAGTATTTGTTCAAACCCTAAAAGTAACGGTAAAATATTACGGAGTAGGAGAAGAATAAAGATGAGGGGAAATCATATAAAAAACAAGAAAGTTCAAATACTCATGTGTAGAGAAATATAATACTTATTATTAGAGGAAAATCCGGTTGATTGGTTGCCTAATTGATTGATTGAAGATCTTTGATTGTAGCAAAGGAATATTGTATATTTATTCTTTCCTAGTTTAACTTCTTTCTTAGTTCAGGTTCTTTATATGCATATAAAGTGCTTCGTATATTTGTAAAGGATTCGTTCAAGAAATATGGAAATATTCTCTCAATTTTCGCTCTCCTAAATTCAACACTTATGCACCTTGATTGACTAGAATAGAGAACATATGGGAATGTATTTGAGGAGCTGACCTCAGGAAGAAGAAAGCTCGCCTTCAAGCTTCGAAGGATTGCAGCAGAGCAAAAGTCACGTTGGATGCACTTGCAATTAACAAAAGAAATTGAAGGGGTACTTAGTTTTGTAAAGTAAAATAAAAATGAGAAGTCCCTGGTGGAGTAAGAGGGCAAATAATTAAGTTAAGTGGAGGGTTTTTTTTTTTTTAATCAAAAGGGAGAAGATTGTATTGATAAACGCCCAGCGGCACTTACAAAATGGAGATCATTACAAACAACTTGAATAGAGCCAACTAATTATTTAACAAATACAAAACGAGTAAATCACACGACATTCAATGTCTTTCATTCTAACTCAGGCAAGGTGGAGTTCAGTTTTGGCATCATAAGCTCCCTCGAAGAATATATCCAAGTATCACAGTGGTATATATATACAAGTATACATGACATATGTGTGTGTGTGTGCGCGCGCACCCGCGTTCGTGAGTATGTGAAACTGAAAAGGCCAAGGATAGGACACTATCAAAAGATAAACTAGTACTGAAATACCCCGAGAAGCTGCCCTACATTCTCATATGGTATAGGGTAGGATACATATTTCCCTCATCGTAAAAGAAATGCCTAACATGTCTTGAAACGGACTAACCTTAGTGGGATAGCATTGGGGATTTAGCCTAGATGAGTACATGTATCTTACACCAAACTTGTTAGTACTCTTTAAAACCATAAAAAATTCACCAAGAAAATGTGTGGTTTTAACACTTCTCTTTTCAGAGACAAGCTTGAAAGAGAGGTCTCATGTTCAAGTTCATGGAGAGCCATCGAATTCTTGTACTAACTTACAAATGCTATCACTGTGGGAAAAAGAAAAGAAAAGAAGCAGCTAGCCTAATGGGAGTGCTTAGTTTGACGATTTAGCAGACCTATAGTAGTGGGCCATGTGCCGAATTATGAGACACATGTTGTGGCAGCCGTGATGTTTGGTTTCAGTTCAGTGATGACTAGGGGACTTTTATCACGAGACTTGTAAAGTGCAAAGACTTTTCATGATGTTAAGGTGTTACTGCAATATTCTTGTATTATAAAAATCTTTACCGTCAAATTGGTTAAGCTCATGTTTGCACTTCCGCCATGGGTTTGAGTCTATTCCTCCAATCATTTCTTTCCTCTGTAAATCATATTACTGTCCTCTGGGTTGGTATGTGCATCATGGTTTTGTTGCATCAATCTAATTCTGCCTCCGCCAGACAAAGTGGAAATGAGACAGACAAGTTAGCTTTGGTTTCCATCAAGGCCCGAATAACTCACGACCCTACAAACATCACAAGCTCATGGAACAATTCTCACCACTTTTGTCGCTGGAACGGGGTCTTATGTGGCCGCCGCCATAGGCGAGTCACCGGGTTGGTTATGGACTCCTTGAACTTGGCCGGTACCATATCTCCTTCCATTGGAAACCTTAGTTTCCTCCGAACTGTTAGTCTCTCAAACAACAGTTTTCGAGGTGAAATTCCTGGTGAAATGGGTTGGTTATTCAAGCTGCAAATACTGAACTTGAGCAATAACTTGTTGGAAGGACATATTCCAGTGAATCTCTCTCGCTGCAGTAACATGAGGAGCCTTGGATTATATGGGAACAAGCTCAATGGAAATCTTCCGGAGGAGCTTGGTTCGTTGTCCAAATTGGTGCAACTAGTTATCGACTCCAACAATTTAGCAGGAGCAATCCCACCATCTTTTGGGAATCTCTCCTCTCTCGAAGTTTTCTCAGCACGAGAGAATAAGTTGGAGGGAAGTAATTCCTAATTCACTTGGCAGTCTGAGGAACTTAACACAATTTTCATTCTACTCAAATAACCTATCAGGTGTGATTCCTTCATCTTTCTATAATCTTTCTTCATTGGAAGTTTTTGCGGCGCCCCAAAATCAACTTGAAGGAAGTCTTCCACAAAATTTGAGCCTTACTTTGCCCAATATCAAAGTGCTTAACGTTTGGGGAAACCAGTTAAGTGGATCCATTCCGCTTTCCATATCAAATTCTTCAAAGTTTGAACTAATTAACTTAGCACTTAACCAACTTTCTCCCGGAGTGCCTGTTAATTTTGGAAGCCTAAAGAATCTTTGGTATCTTAATTTATTTGGGAGCGGTCTAGGTACTGGTGGTGACAATGACCTTAATTTCATCTTCACTTTGACCAACTGTAGCAAATTGAGAGTTTTCCAAATAGATGGCAACGATTTTGGAGGTGTTTTGCCGAACTCCTTGGGCAACCTCACAACCCAACTTCAGTTCCTATCAGTTGCAGGAAATCGGATATACGGCAACGTTCCAGCAAACATTGGAAATCTCGTGGGCTTAACTGCTTTAAATTTGCACGTGAACCAATTGACAGGGAGTGTTCCGGCCTCTATTGGTAGACTTCATAAAATTCAAGAAATGGGGTTTGGTACAAACAATTTGTCTGGGGAAATCCCTTCCTCCATTGGGAATTTATCACTTTTGAACCAACTCTGGTTAGAAGAAAATGAATTTCAGGGAACTATACCTTCAAGTCTTGGAAATTGCAAGGATTTGTTAAGACTACATCTTTATGGCAATAATCTTAGTGGCAGCATTCCCCGAGAAGTATTTGGTCTTTCATCTTTGTCAATATCTCTGGACTTGTCTCCAAACAATCTAAGCGGCCCTCTACCTCAGGAAGTGGGTAACTTGAGACATCTTGGTGAGCTAAATCTTTCCCATAACAAGTTATCTGGTGAAATTCCTAGCCGCCTTGGTAGTTGCTTTAGCCTGCAATACCTCTATTTGGACAACAATTTATTTACAGGATCCATTCCCCAATCTTTGGAGTCTCTCAAGGCCATTGATGAATTAGATCTCTCGCATAATAACCTCTTCGGAAAGATTCCCAGGTATTTTGGAAACTTTAAATTTTTGAGGAATTTGAACCTTTCTTTCAATAACCTAGAGGGAGAGATACCGTCGCGAGGAGTGTTCCAAAATGCAAGTGCAATTTCAGTCTCTGGAAATAACAAGCTCTGTGGGGGTATACCTACATTACAGCTCCCAGCATGTGCTTCTGGAAAAGAAAGAAAGAATAAAATGTCTCTCAGTCCACCCTTAATCGCTGTCATAACATGTGGGCTTTTGAGTATAATTTTGGCATCATCTGTCATAATCCTTTGTCGGCTTAGAAAGATGAGACAACTGCCTTCTGTGGCATCTTCTATACTGGGTTCACAGAGGAATGTTTCATATGGAATGCTCCTCAAAGCAACGAACGGCTTCTCTCCACAAAACTTAATTGGTTCAGGAAGCTTTGGTTCAGTATACAAAGGAATTCTTCATCCAAGCAATCAGAAAGCTATTGCAGTGAAAGTACTCCACCAAGATAATAAAGGAGCTTCAAAGAGTTTTATGACTGAATGCAAAGCTTTGAAAAACATTAGGCACAGAAACCTTCTCAAAATCATAAGTGCTTGTGCAAGTATTGATTTCCGAGGTAATGACTTCAAGGCCCTTGTTTATGAGTACATGGACAACGGAAATCTTGAAAGTTGGTTGCATCCGGTTTTTCCGCAAACTGGCATTGCTGATGAGCAGCCTAGAAGTTTGAATCTCCTTCAGCGATTGGGCATAGCTATTGATGTGTCTTCTGCTTTGGATTATCTTCACAATCATTGTCACATACCAATTATACATTGTGATATCAAGCCAAGCAATGTTCTTCTTGACGGTGACATGACTGCACACTTAGGCGATTTTGGATTAGCAAGGTTCCTGCATCGTGAACTTTCTCAGAGCCAAACCAACTCTGTTGGTTTAATAGGGACAATTGGATACACAGCGCCAGGTAAAACATGTATATCGATGCTTATATATTGGTTTATAATTATCAAGAGTGAACTTAATTTTCGTGTATATGTTGCAGAATATGGCATGGGGCTTGATCCATCTACCAGTGGTGATGTATAGAGCTATGGAATCCTGTTGTTAGAGTTGTTCACTGGAAAAAGTCCCACAGATGGCATGTTTAGAGATGGCACGAACATTCACAGATATTCCAAGATGGCTTTGCCAGAAAGAGTGATGAAGATTGTTGATCACAAACTTTTAGAAAACGAGGAAGGAGGCAGCAAAAGTTCTTGGACAGAAACAGAAACGGCAAAAATACATGATTGTTTGATTCTGATACTCAAAATCGGAGTTGCGTGTTCTGAGGAATCACCAACAGAACGAGTAACCATTGTCGACGCGGCTAGGGAATTGCGTTTGATCAAGGAGATGCTGGTTGATAGAAGGACTAGAGAATAAACCTGCAAACCGTCCAAACAGGTTACTATAAGGTATGCTCTCATTTGATATTGGCACTTATTTTATGGCTGCCTTTCTTATCTGATTAAGATAACATTTACAGGGCATTTGGAACCATGTCGAACAACTTCCTTCAACATCTCCACTAGGATCATCACCACAAAAACAAGTGAAGCCCAAAGTATTCTTCTAATCTAGCAGTTGATCAGTTCGACTTGTTCCTCTCATGCAGCGATCTTGGTAAGGGGCTTATTTTCCCTGTTCTTATTGCATACACCGATTACTTGTAACCTGTAAATGTTGAAATTAAGTTGCAAAACTCTGATTGAAATCTCTCTTTTCTATGTTCTGTTTTTGTTTTCCTATATTGTGTGTTGTCTATGTTTGAGAATTTCATGGTTTAAATTTAACTGTTAGTTCAGTTATGCTTTTAATTTAGCCTTTTGATGTTTGGCTTTTCTTTTGCTGTGACTAACTTTGCTATAGCTTTGGTTACTGAAAACAATGAGAAGCCCTTTTTTCTCCTTTGGAGGAAAATTCCGGCTATTTGAATGTCGTCCGGGAGGGCGTAGATCACAAACACAAAGATTGTTCTCTGGCTGGACTGAATTCTCCTTCATCTCTTTTGCTAGCCGTTCGCAAGTGTTTTGAGGCTCTGCTCGGTAAGGGTTCAGTCGAGCATGGATCATTAAGTTAATAATGAGCTCGAGCAAGAATATTAGGCTCGTTTTGTAAAGAATTGAGCCGACCTTGAGTTAGCCAAAGCAAGACCACAAAAATCCATTTTGTATATAAAAACTAAAAAGGAGATTGATTTTCACACTCCCTATTTCTCCACGTACACTCCCTTTTTTTGTCTCTATTATGTGAAGTTACTATCCGCTCGGCTCGTTAAAAGCTCGAGTTCGAATCCGTTAAAAACTTAATAAACAAGCTTGAGCACAGTAAAACTTGACTCGATTCGTTTGCAGTCCTAAATTTACATGAATGCATGATTTGATTATGCATGTGAAGAATCTTCTACTATTTTGTTCCACTTGTCCAGATCGAGGAGACTAAGTGCCGTTTTTGTAACGTCTTCAAGTTAGCACTTGTCAATTTTCTTCTTAATTTATCACTACCCTAGCTAAGCAAATATAACTCACGTGTCACCTTCTATTTATTCCTCATCTAAACTAACGTAAAAAATAAATTCACTCACGTGTCACCTTCTATGTAGCGACGGAAAAAGTAATTTAGTCACCAAGGGTACTCATTTGGCGACGAAATCCATTTTTTCTTCGCCAAAAGTGTAATAACGGAGATGAAATAATTTAGTCACAGAAGTTGTCAAAATAGTGACGAATTGAACGAATTTATTTTTTCGTCGCCACTTTTTGATCACCAAATATATTTTTCCTTCTAATGTTTTAGCCTCATTGGATTAGTCGCTAATTAACTGTTTTCAAACAACATGTAACTATTTGAAAAAATTACTAATCAAAGCATTTTGAAACAGTAAAATTGCACTAAATGCAATGAAATTTCATTTTGATGTTGAAATGTGTAATAGTAAATTCGAGATACTAAAGATACTCAAGCCTAACTAAGGGCACACGTATCACCTCCAACCGCCCTATATGGAGTTGGAATCTTTTATTATTATTATTATTATTATTATTATTATTATTATTATTATTTTATATCGGCAACCTCCACATGGAACCTATTACCTATAAAAGAGCATGCCATTTTGGGAGCATCTCGAACTTTTTTTCAAGCATTACCAACGGTTCGTGTTTTCTTTGGTAACCGGCCGAGGCCACCCAGCCAAGGAAATCTAGTTTCTGTTAGGTAGAGTTGTGTTTTGCCTTGCCAAGACCAGCTTAAATAGCATGTTGTTTCAGAGGTATTTCAGTGATCTTTTTTCCAAGCATTACCGGCGGGGTTGTGTTTTCTCATGTAACGATGCCAAACGGCCAAGGATTGCTCGAGTGGTCTTGATAACATCATGCCTTGGCAGCCGGCATCGGGTGGCCATGGCTCCCCAAGAGAGGGAGACCACAACCCCCTATAATAGCAAAATGAGCCTTTGTCCTTGTGGCACGAAAAAAACATGACTTTGTATGAGAAATCATAATGGGGTTTTTTTAGCAACACAACTCATTTTTTGAGCTTTTGGTTACGAGGGCAATCGCATGGGAAAGTTGGAGTAAAGTCCTTTTGGTTACGAAAGGCAATCGCCAACTATATTCAATAGCATTTTTATCTATTTTGACTTTCAAAACTAGTTCCTAATTCTTATCTTTTTTTTTTTTTTGTCCAAACGGCATCTACTATATCATTCCCCTAAATCACACCTTTCGCAGATTTTTATTTGTGTTTCCAAATCCATTACCAACTGTTGGAAACTTCCAAGTGATTTTTTAAAGCAGTCCATTTCAACATTCCATGTAACTGAAAAATGCAGCAAAATTCCGGAAAGTGCCTCAGGTCTGCGATTTTCCATGAATTTCACACATCAATAAGAATCAATGACATAATCTGAATTTGCCAAAACTAAGTGCCCAACCTGCAAAAAGGACATCATAACCATGAAAGCTGAAAGATAAAGAGAGAATATATCAACCATGTCTTGTACTCACCGTTGGATAACCACATGTAGAAGAAACGACATGTAAGACAGCATCAAATGCACTTCTTATTTGGAAGTTTGAGCAAATTAAATTCTCAAGCAACACATAAAGAGATGAAAGAAGAAATCCACAAGCAGCAAAAGTTTCCCCGAGGCACATACTAAATATGCCAATCCCTCGATGATAACCTGCTTGAAGAAACATGACAAATATCAATAGAATGTACTTAAAACCCAACGGACACATTATAATTTTTATCATTAGGTGCAGTGTTGATGAAGAAAAATGTATCTTTCCTGGTAGAGCAGAGCAGCATCATGGAAGAAGTGCAAAGTTATATCTTCTTCACCGTCAGGCTGCTCAAAAGAAGATTTATGATCTAAAGGGAGACTCCAAAGTTCAGGAGATTGGTATTCGTGTAAAATACTACCAATGCTATCAATCAAGTGACTCTTTGCATGCTTCTCCTCAAAATCTTCCAAATGGATGCAAAAGGCACAGAATGGGGAGGCTCAACATTATCAGATCCTCCCCCACATCCCTCTGTATCCTCCCATCTTAACCCAAAATCGTCAAACATCAATGCAAAAGAATCAACTAATTTACTGATACACCAAAAAGTATCTCATTTAAAAGACATACAGCAGTACAAGCCTGCCACAATAACTGTCCTGAGCCGGTTCTATGGTACCAAGATTGCCAGCTTTCTTTACTATTCTCTTTCAACCTAACCTCAGAAACCAATTTCCGTATGTAGCTCAGTGGAACATTAGTGACAATTGACAAAGACAGTTCACTTCTACAATCTAGTCACAAACAAAAACAGACGAACCAGCATATTCTAAGCAGAGATAATCACTAAATCTAGCAAAGAATTTAAATCGAAGAGCCAACCTGCCATTAGAGATAAACCTACGAGTCTAAGAATTCCAGCGAGAGCGAGGAATAGTTTCTGACTGCCCACATTAACAAACCAAGGTGGCATGCGCGAAAGCTCGTATTCTTGTGAACGTTTTCCAGCGGGCATAATGCTTTTTTGCTCTGGGTACAAGAGAATTTTGAGACTTCTGAGGGAGTGGCATCTGTGCCAGCCTTATTCTCATTGGTAAAGATGCTAGCTCTCATCTCAGTTCATCTCAGTTATGGAGTGAAGGTATCCCGTTGAGGATGGCCTTGCTGAAACAAGTTTGTCCGGAGAACTAACAAATGCTGAATTCTGACTGAAGCAGAGGGCAAAAACATCCAAGAATCTAGCTGTTGTCACCTATACATTCTACAAGAGAGCAAATCATGATTAATAATTGACATGATGTAATTAGGATAAAAATATACAACATTATGGAATATGTGAAAGAAGCACCCAGTGTGCTTGTTTCCAGTAACCTAATTATCCCCTTCACTGAATGAAGAAAATGATAATCTAGTTAATGTCTGGACCTTTGATATGCTATGGACGTCCATTTCACTCGATTCAAAGTGTGTTATGGACGTCCCCTTCGGTTCTCTATAACTTTGTTTAAATACTATTTCCCAAACCCGAAGTTTGGAAGGCTAAAAGGGGCTTGAAATCAAAGTCTACAAACTCGAAACACTTTTGCATAATCTTCTTTGTGCCTGAGCCTGAGGACCCTATACTATTAAAATCACTGTAAACATTTTCAGAACACTTTTTTCACACTTATCTGAACTAACCACAATCTTTGAAACTTACTGGGGAGGTCGACGGTCGGAGCAATATTTGGTTGAACTAAAAGAGAGAGAGAGAGAGAGAGAGAGAGAGAGAGAGCTGCAAGTCGGAAATATGTGAGATCATCTTGGCTTTGATTTTTCTTGGTAGGGAAGCAAGACAATAAAGTGAGGAAAATCTGGAGGAAAATTCTTGCATGTACTCCTCCTTTTAAGGGATTGATTTGTCCTTCCCCTGGAAACAAGGGGAAAGAGTTTGTCCTTGAGGTACTGTAGTTGCGGCTAAGAACTGTAGAAAAAGCACAGGTTATTGAGTGAAGGAAGTAAAACACAGAATACCTAAACTACCATCAGCTCAACACATGCAAGAACCAATTGGAGGGCAAACCTTACAAGGGCAATTTCGTATTTTCAGAGTATGCCTTGGCTTGCCATCCTTGTTTCTTTTATTACAAGTGTATTGATATATATATATATATATATATATATATATATATATATATGGAAATAGTAACAGTTTACAAGGGGAAACATAAAACGAAATTTATACATGCAGAGACAAGTACAACCACGAAAACAAAATATGATAATCCGCAATAGCTCCCGTCCAAAAAGAAATTCCCCGTGCAGCTCCAGACACAGTAGAGGATCACATTGCCTGACTTGCAAGATTGTGTGCAAGCTGATTGTCCTTGCAATCAATCTCGATTAACCTGCAAAAAGTTAATTTGAAAAGTTCTTGACTGAGATTGTGCAACAAAAAATTGTTTGCAAAGTGGGGCTCAATCTGCCCTACCAACTGCATGATAGCATTTAAATAATCAGAATAGATAAATGTGGCATTAAAATTAAATTATGATGCAAAGCTCAAATGGTCGCTTGGAGTTCTTGGTTATTGAATAAAGTTACTTGAACTTACTTTCTCCTTTTTTCTTAACGGTATTGTATATTACGGAGTTATCAGTGTTTGTTTTCAGGTTCTTTGTAATGACAATTACATTGACCTCCCTCTAAAAAATAGAATATATACGTCGTTGGGGAGCTCATTATTATGATATTTTCTATTTTATATTCAAATTATTTGGGAGTCAAATGTATAATAATGCATTATAAAAAGGAGAAGGTAAAATCTAACGATGGCCTTAGTTTAGAGAATCCTTTTGAATTTTTAGTATGCTTTCAAAACATAGGAGTAAAACATAATCTGGTGCGAACAATTATTTTGCACATATCATGGAAACACTTTTTTTACGGGTTCTGATTGTATTGGAAAAGTATAATATTTTACAATTTAGAATCTACACTTTAAAAATAATTGACACCAGAAGACTTTCTAAATTAACTTCCGCAAGTCCTGAATGTCCTGATGATTTATCGTATTCAAACTAGGCCTGTCACGGGACAGATTAAATTAGATCCATTCTTACATAATTTGAACGATTCGATATAATTCGAACATGATTATCAAAATTCAATTCGATAAGTTTTTTATCCGAATCATATATATACTTAATTTGGAAACTAACAACTTCAATTCAGATATATCCAGTCCGATCGATCAGTTTAAGTATCGTATCCGATAACTTTAACTTTGGTTATAAATTTCGATGTTGTTGTAAGATGTCAAGTGATAGAATTTTTGCGCTTGCATGCTACATTTTTGAATAGGTTGAATGAACGGAAATCCATCGGATATTTGATTCTTCCTATTTGGATTCAAATTTTTCATAGCCGCAGGTCCTGTTATTTTCAAATTTGATTCTTGCCATTGACAATTTGACAGGGCTAACTCAAACAATGAGGACATCTCCATTTTTTTTTTTCCCACAACAATAGTGTTTAGCTTGTGATCAAGACCTAATTCGACTAGGGTCGTGCTTCAGGGTTTACGGTTTGACCGGCCCGGTCAAGTTGTGGGGTACAAATTGGTGATAAAAAGAGGGGAAAAAAATGTGAACCAAGTCACATCTTGTCCGTGTTGGTGGTACAAAAATGTGTTGCCATTCTTTTAAAGAGTTGAGAATGCACCTTTAATGTTTACAAACACTTCATGATTTTCAAAATGTGTATACAAATACACCCAAAATATTTGGAAAAAATGACAGAATTGTACAAATATTACAATATTCTTTTGTCATGTAACTTTCTAGGTGAGTTCTTGCCGTAGTCTTTTAAGTTTCATTGACTCAGGCTCCGTTCTTGTAAACTTATAACTCTGAAACTTATTTCGGTATTTTTTACTTTTCGTAATTATTTATTTAGTTTTTCGTCGTAATTTTTGGACCAATGTTGAAAAAATTCAAATAAGACAGCTGTTTAATAATTTTTTCGTCTTCAGTGATTTTTTTTTCTGGTCATAATTTTATACTTTTTAAACTCCCATCGTCCATAATTAATCCAAAAAATATCACGCGAATCTAACACAAATTCATAAAAGACGAACAAAACACACAAAACAAAGAAGAAAATTAAGTTTACAAGAATGAAGCGTCAACGTTACTTGCAGGATACAATTTTTATGAACATGAAACGCTATCATATATAGACTGAACAACTTTCTAATAATATTCAGACCAACGGCTCTCATGGTACAATTTTTATGAGCATGAAACTCTATCATATATAGACGCCATTTTGCGATTAATTATAAGGATTTTGTAGTAATTCTGTGTTATTGAATTCTTATGGTTTAGTATCTGCATACAATAAAGGCTGTTTCCACAGCCAACATGTTACTTACGTGATCTTTCTTTTATTAAATATGCAGTTTAGGTATTATTGTATATATGTTTTCGTTTATGTAAATTTTTTTTTTTTTGCTTTCGATCGGTTTTGCTTATGTAATTTTTGCTTGTAGTTTTTCAGGGGCGGCTCCACTAGGGTTTGAAGGGTTCAAGCGAATCCCCTGAGTTCTAAAAATGTTCTAAGATTTTGTATTTTTTTTGCATATAATTTGATATTTCTTTTCTAGCGTCGGCACTTATAAATGAAAATTTAAATTTAGTGAAATTTGTGAGTAAATATATCATATAGCTCAACAAAATAAAATAAATTAGGCTCGATAAGTTTTCAAGCAAAGTAAATATAGTTATCTTATGTAGTGTTTTGTATGCAACATTTTTTTTTATACATTCTTGTCACCGCTGAGTTTTTTTCGCATTATGACTAGATTGGTTACATGTGTCATAGTATGTAATTAATATTTGGTCATACATAAACATCTCTAGGTATATGAGATTGCATGATTCTGGTGTTTTGGTTCATAAACATCTCTAGCAAAGTAATTAATGGGTTTATTTTTTACACTTTTACCAAAAGACACCTCTATATATATACACATGTAATTAACTAACATAGTATATATGTTGAGGTTAATGGGTGGAAGCCAAAAGGTGTGATTCTCGGATTTAAATTAAAATGGTGTGATTAATGGAGGCTAAACCAAGTGGTGCATGGAGTTCTATAAATAGGCTTTGGATCCAGTCATTCAATTTTCCCTTTTACATTCTAAATTAAACCTCAGACTTTGTTTCCTTGTAAAATTATGCTTTGCTTTCAAGTTTCTTTTGAGACTGTTAATTCTAGGTATGAATTTACAGTATATTGCAAGTGTTGCTTTTTGCATCAGGCTACATCTGAGTGTGAACTTCGATTGCCTTGTGCTTTCTCGTTTTACAATATATAGTTAGATGATTAGTTTGACTATATACAAATTTTTTTGTAATGAACTCCGTTATGTGAGTGCAGCTGGGCAATTATCAATATAATCTTATCAATTTTGTCAAAAAAAAAAAAAAAAAGGGTAGACGTGTATTTTGGGACAATCAAAAATAAAATGTACTCCGTAGGAGATTAAATTATTTACACCGCCGGTGTAAATATTTCTTTCCTCCAAATCAATTACATTGTGCCATGTCTCAATATTCTATTAATTGAGACCATTGTTTAGATGACGTGAGGCAATGTAATTGATTTGAAAAAAATAAATATTTATACTGCCGGTATAATTTATTCTCAAACTGTAGACTAAAATTATGGGATGGATAGACTATGATTGATGGATTTGTTATTCTTTGTTTGCATTCATGCAACAAAGCTAGCCCACGAAGCCAGCTTATTTGTCAATAGGTTTTTTGGGGGGAAAGTGGAAAACCTAGTATAAGTTTATTTTATTTTAACACGGAAGGGTAAGAGAATGATTCCACTTACCACCTTCATTAGGCAATTGCTGGAGAAACCTAGTTTAAGTTACGTTCGTATAGACGCATGGAAGCCAAACATCTAAGTCGCAACGCTCTTCCCTCTTCTTCTTTTTCCTTTTACAACTTAGGTGTCCGAGCCAGCCTATGTTTCAACTAATTTTATGAGACTAATTCCACTGCCCACTTGGACTCCATTATGAACTTGCCTCAAAATAATTAATAGCGCATGAGAGGTTTTGATATTGTGACCTTAATACACAACAAAGACCCACATAATTAATCGATCGAATCAAGAGAGAGAGAGAGAGAGAGAGAGAGAGAGAGAGAGAGAGAGGGTACCGTTCAATCTGAATAAAAGCTCTAGGAGAAATGGTTGTGCGTCCTTTCCAATCTGTATGAGCTTCTGGTTTGATTTACAGAGAGAGAGAGAGAGAGAGAGAGAGAGAGAGAATGTGAAAAGTGAAGCTCCATAGGCCGAGCTCCCTTTTGGTTGGCACGTTCATGTCCAAATAACACCTTTCCATGTATCCCCTTTTTATCAAGTTGTAATTTTTTCTTTTGATTAGAAGCGTCTGTTTAGGATGTGGAAAGGAATCTTTATATTGTATTGTTTTTTTTGTGCGGTGGATGTTAGTCGAGTTTTTATTGGGCCGGTCCGTGACAGAGTTGGAAAAACAGGATATTTTGCCAAAGCCAAACAAAATTCTTAGTGGGCCAATTTCTATTTTGCTCGAATGCATTTTTGGGCCCTTTATTGCGTCAACTTATTAGGTCATCAAAAAAAAACAAGTCGAGTACGGCAATTATTTGGTAACCCTCTCGTTCTTACAGCAGAGCAGGGATTATGGCGAGAGTCTGTTTATTTTTGGTGGCTGCTTGAAGACGAACCGAAGTTTGATTAATCAATTGGGTCTAAAAATCTTTTGAGAGGCTGTTCATTGGTTTCCTACTTCAACATCCGGTACAGCAGCCTTGGGTGCTGAATATTGATCTTCGAGGGACTCTGTTCTTGTTCTTATTTCAACATCTGTATGACATTCTTTCGTGGAGTTCGAAAGGATTTTTGGAAGGCCTGAGGATTCAGGATTCGGTGATCATGCAAGGGTACGATGAACGTGGATTCGGCAAATAGTTCTTGGGACTCGTGGTGAGGATACACAGTCAATTAGTAAGAATATTTGTAATCGTACATTTGTTTTAGTGCATGATTCCTTCCCGTGGTTTTTACCCGATATTGGGGTTTTCCACGTAACTTTGGTGTCTCATTATTTTTGGTTGATTTTTGCTGTGGGATTGAAGTCATCTAGTACGGCGAAGTTAATACTCCTAGCATCACTTTAGAGATTTCATTTGGTATCAGAGCAGGTCACTATATATTAGAATTTTTTGAATTCTTAGTGGATCCTTAGGTTGCAATGGAGTTGAATACAAATCGCCCCCCTGTTCTGGATCGTACTAATTTTGATCATTGGAAGGCAAAGATGGAGGCCTATTTAAAGGCCATTGACGAAGATGTTTGGAATGCATGTGAAGTGAGGTATATGCCGCCAACTGTAACTGTTGAGGGAACTTCGGCACCTAAGCCTAGTGCGAAGTTTACAGCGGAGGAGAAGGCACTACGTGCAGCAAATAGCAGGGCACTGAATGTACTGTTTACTCATGTCGATACAAAGGAGTTCCACCGTATATCTACATGTAAAACGGCAAAGGATGCGTGGGATATTCTTGTCACTACCCACGAAGGAACTGATACAGTAAAGCAAGGGAAGCTGCAACGGGTCACTACCAAGTTTGAAATGCTGCGCATGAAGGAAGATGAGACATTTGACGAGTTCTATGCCAAACTCAACCATATAGTCAACACCAGCTATACCTTGGGTGAGCCTATTACTCCCTTTCGTGTTGTCAAGAAAATCTTGCGATCTCTTCCTGAACGATTTAAAAATAAAGTTGATATTTTGGAAAGTAAGAGAAAATTACCTGAAATGTCTGTGGAAGAAATAGTAGGGCAATTTCAAAATTATGAGCTTACACATTTTGATCATGACTTATTTCCTACTAAAAGTACTAATAAAGGATCGGAAAAACAAATTGCTTTTTCTAGTAAGAATACTACTAGAGGTTTGGAAAGACAAACAATTTTTTCTAGTAAAAATAATGAATCTAATGAGTCAGACAACGATGACAATTACGATACGGAGGCCATGGCTTTATTTACCAAGAACTTCAAGCGATTTTTTAAGAAAAAGAATAATGATAGTGATAACAGTGGTAAGAAAGGTAATGGAAAATTTGAGTCCTCTAGTAACAAAGATCGGAAAGGAGTAAAGGGACCACCCTCGGGGCCGAAGTGCTATGAGTGCCATGGGTATGGACATCTCGCTCAGGACTGCGCAAATAAAAAGGCTAAGCAAAAATTATTCAGTGTGACGACTTGGGATGATGACACTGATAGTGAGAAGTCGAATAGTGATAGAGAGGAGGAAAACAATGAAAAAAACTTCTTGGCCTTCGCAGCAAATCATCACGAAAGTGATATGACCCAACAAAAGTTGGGGAATGGAGGAACCCATGAGAGTGACAATGAAGATGAGGAAGTGAAGTTTGATGAGTTGCAGGAGGCTTATAACAATTTATATGAAGAAAGCCGGAAACTCACCAAACAGAATGATAAGCTAGCCAGTAAGAGTGAGGCAGCTGTGGCTGATCTGGCAAAAGCACTATCTTCAGCAAGGGAGCTCTCAGAAAATCTAGAAAGTGTCACTCATGAGAGGAATCAACTTAAACTGGAAGTAATGCAACTTCGGGAGAAAGTCAGCAAGTTTGAAGAGCTGAACGGGATAAACAAAGGTAAAATAAATAAATTGACTACTGACTTGACTAAAGCTAATGCTATTTTTGAGCGCATGAATGCAGGTTCTAAGCATTTAGATGATATTCTTGATGTACAAAGATCATTCAGTGACCGATCTGGACTTGGGTTCAATGCCACGTGCTCAAATCAAGAAAATGTCATAAAGATATCTGAAGAAAAGCACAAGGAGATAGCTTTAAAAAATCCAGTAAGTTCGTCAATTTTTGAAAATCGACACAAAGAGGTAAAATCAAAAGCTAGTTACAATACTGTTAAGCCTCAAGTTTTTATTAAGATGCCTGCTCATATTCAAAGAACTATTGTTGGGAGATTTATCCCTGTGTGCCATTATTGCGGTGTTAAAGGACATATTCGTCCTTATTGTTTTCAATTGTATGGCTATCCTACACGTCATTATGTGAGTAGTAGCAAGAAAAGTATGCATCAAAATGGTAGTAATCATAAGAAACAAACTCATAATTTGGTTAAACAGAATAAACCCAATGAGAAAGATCATGTTAAAACTTACAGTTATAAGACTAAGCCTGTATGGGTTAGGAGTGCTGATTTGCATTGCATGGTTGTTCACACTGCACTAAAAGCACAGAACACTAATATGTGGTATCTTGATAGTGGATGCTCTCGTCACATGTCAGGAGACAGATCTCTTTTTACAAAGTTTGAAAATTACAATGGAGGTTCTGTTACGTTTGGTGATGGTAGCAAGTCCAAAGTTGTCGGGAAAGGGATCATTCAGGCCCTTGGAGTTGGTACCTTGGAAAATGTTCTTTTTGTAGAAGGACTCAAAGCTAACTTGATTAGTATAAGTCAAATGTGTGATTCCCGTCATGAAGTTAGATTCTCCAAAAATGATTGTTATATCTTAGATGTGAACGGGGCTAATGTAATGCATGGTATTAGAACTTCTGACAATTGCTATGGTATTATACCCTCAGATAATGTGACTTGTCACTCCACTAAATTAGATGAAATAGATCTTTGGCATCAACGGTTAGGCCATATCAATTACAAGGACCTATCTATATTAACTAAAAAGGAGTTAATTCGCGGGGTACCTAGACTGAGTCGCCCATCTCATCATATTTGTGGTCCGTGTCAGATTGGAAAGCAAACTAGAGCTGTTCATAAAAAGACTAACACGTTGGCCACCACTAGACCTCTAGAATTGCTTCATATGGACTTAATGGGTCCCTCAAGAGTAGCTAGTATTGCTGGAAAGAAATACATTTTTGTTATAGTGGATGATTTCACACGGTTTACATGGGTTAATTTTTTACGTGAAAAATTTGAAACCATTACATTCTTTAAGTCATTTGTCAAAAGTGTGCAAAATGAAAAGAGCATGAAAATTGGTATGATAGTTCGTATTCGCTCAGATCATGGCAAAGAGTTTGAAAATAGTGAATATGCAAAGTTTTGTGAGGATCTAGGGATTAATCATGAGTTTTCTGCCCCTAAGACCCCTCAACAAAATGGGGTGGTTGAACGCAAGAATAGAGTGATTCAGGAGATGGCACGAGTCATGCTTCATTCTCGTAAGATTGCACTTAGGTTTTGGGCTGAGGCTGTAAACACTGCGTGCTATATTATTAACAGGGTATATCTTCGTCCAGGAACCAAGAATACCCCGTATGAACTATGGAAAGGGAAGAAGCCAAATGTAAAGTACTTTAGAACCTTTGGTAGTAAGTGCTACATAATGAAAGATAGGCAGAAATTGGGTAAGTTTGACTCTCGTAGTGACGAAGGCATTTTTCTTGGGTATTCTCCAAATAGTCGTGCATTTCGTGTTTTTAATCTTCGCACATCCTCTGTTATGGAATCTATTAATGTTGTTATTGATGACATGACTCTAGATGAGCCAGAGGTTACTAATTACGAGTGTTTTGAGCCTTTTTGTGTTCAAGAACAAACTGATCAAGCGAACTATCAAGATGATGGAGATACTGAAAATGGAGTTGAAAACGATGAAGAGGAAATCAAAACAGAGGAACAGGATGATTCAATAGAGATGGGTGATACCCTGAAACCCTCAGCGCGGGTCAAATTAAATCATCCAGAAACACAAGTGATTGGAAACGTATCGGATCCTATGAAAACTCGCAGGCAGATTCGAGATGAGGTAACCTATTTCTGTTATGTCTCCTTAATCGAACCTAAAAATATCAAGGAAGCTTTACTTGATGATTGTTGGATTAGCGCTATGCATGAGGAACTACATCAATTCGAACGTAATGATGTGTGGGCATTGGTTCCCAAACCTAAAGATACAAACGTTATTGGAACAAAATGGATCTTTAAAAATAAAACCAATGAGGAAGGTGTAGTCATCAGAAATAAAGCTAGGCTTGTGGCTCAAGGATATACTCAGGTAGAGGGAATAGATTTTGATGAAACCTTTGCCCCAGTAGCTCGTCTAGAATCCATACGACTCATGCTAGCTGTTGCCTGTCACATGAAGTTTAAACTGTTTCAGATGGATGTGAAAAGTGCTTTTTTGAATGGCATCATTAAAGAAGAGGTGTATGTTTCACAACCTAAGGGTTTTGAAGATCCCCATAAGCTAGACCATGTTTATCACCTAAAAAAGGCCCTATATGGGTTAAAGCAGGCTCCTCGAGCTTGGTATGAACGCCTGACTCAATTTCTAATTCAAAATGGTTTTTCCAGAGGAAACGTTGATAAAACGCTCTTTGTGAAACATGATAATAAACACATTTTGGTTGCTCAAATCTATGTTGATGATATAATTTTTGGTTCGACATCACCATCTCTTGTCCAATATTTTTCTAACACCATGCAAAGTGAGTTTGAGATGAGTATGATGGGAGAATTGTCTTATTTTCTCGGTCTTCAAGTTAAACAATTTGATATCGGCATGTTTATATCTCAGTATAAGTATGCAAAAGGGCTTGTTAGCAAGTTTGGTCTTGAGCTTGCTAAGCATGCTCGTACTCCTATGAGCACTACTTTGAAGCTTGCACGAGATAGTGAGGGCATAGATGTTGATCAGACCACGTATCGTAGTATGATAGGTAGCTTACTATACCTTACTGCTAGTCGTCCAGATATTGCATTTAGTGTTGGGGTTTGTGCTCGGTACCAGGCGTCTCCTAAAGAGTCTCATCTCTCAGCCGTTAAACGTATCATAAAATATGTGAGTGGAACTCTTAACTATGGAATATGGTTTACCAATGACACTACTACTAACTTGGCCGGCTACACTGATGCCGATTGGGCAGGTTGTGCAGATGATAGGAAGAGTACTTCTGGTGGATGTTTCTACATAGGAAACAATCTAGTTTCTTGGCTTAGTAAAAAACAGAATTCAATTTCCCTATCTACAGCCGAGGCTGAATATATCGCAGCGGGTAGTGGATGTACTCAATTGTTATGGATGAAACAGATGCTTGCTGATTATGGTATTACCCAGGGTACTATCACTCTTTTCTGTGACAATACTAGCGCTATAAATATCTCTAAAAATCCTGTTCAGCACTCTCGTACTAAACATATAGACATTCGTCACCATTTCATTCGAGATCTTGTCGAGAATAGGGTAATTCTCTTAGAATATCTGGATACTGAACATCAGAAGGCCGACATCTTTACTAAACCTCTTGATCACATTCGTTTCGATTATCTTCGTAAATCTGTGGGGGTATGCTCTGTCAATTGAGTTTTGTTTTATCTTTTTCTTTAATTTTTTTTTTTTCTTCTCTTTTCCTTGTTCGTTTCTTTCTGTTAGTTTATCTTTCTTTATTTTTTTTAAAGTTTGCTGCATATGCTTATAATATTTATTTTTAAAACATTAGCGTCTTTTTCTGTTGAGGTCAATTTTTGTGAGCTTTAAGTTGTTGGCTGACATGGTGCAATAGTAGTGTGTTATTGTTTTGTTTATGACTATGCTCACTAGTAGTGTGTGCATGATTTTTGAGTACAAATCTTGATATACTTCGTATTGTTTGGAAGTAGTATGAGTCTTCTCTAAATGACCTCCACTTGTTCGTTCACGTCAGAAATAGCTGCTCCCTAATTCTTGCATGTCATTTCTCATGTAGCTACATTGTGTCTTGTTTTCTTCACTCGAGATTGACCTTTCTGCATTTTGGATAATCTGTGGGAGTTGAATATATAAAAAAAAAAAAAAAAAATTCTCATCAAAAGTCGCAGGAGGAGGAACGGAAGTATATTAAAAAAAAAAAAAAAGGAAGAGGAGGTTTTGTATATGGTGCATTTTATTTCTTATGGCCTTTCGGGCTTTTCACTTAGTAACCGGGCCTCTTGCCTCAGTAAGCAGTGAGTGTTCGCGTCAAACGGTGACGAGTTCCAAGAGTGTCTTGTGTGGCTTGTTTGGGTTCGTAGCCTTTTTGACTCGAGTAAGTAAGTCCGTTGGGGTGTTCTCTACATCTAGTGCCCTAAAACCGTCTGGTTTGGGTGTCACTGGCCTAAAGCTCGCTACAAGGGTCAATTAGAAAGCTTAAGGGACCACAGCATTGCACGGCCACATTATAGTTGTTGGAGTTTGGTTGAGGGGGAGTTTGTAGTATATTGATTATCGAAATGTCTTGGTTTGACTTCTTGAGGGGGAGATCACTTGACCTTCTTACATACATGAGAGACCAAGGTTAGCTCTTAGGTCGAGCTGCATATCTCTGACGTGATGCACACACACGCTTTTGTCATTTGGATCTTGATTCATAATACTTCTCTTGCTCTTGATGTATACATGCTTTGGTGCTCAAAAATTCACGTCACCGTTTTATCCTAGTGTGTGTTTTCTTGATTTTCAATAACCCCCTACTGTTAATCTTGGTCTTGCCATCGAAATATGCTCTCAAAGATTGGACTTTATTGAATCTATTTTGCCCGAGTGTGTTTTCTATATGGAGTATCTAACTTTGGTCGAGTCTATATTCACTTATAGTGGGTGAACAGCTCTATCATTGGCAGGCCACTCAAATCCATCAAACAAGTTTTAGCCTCTTTGCAATCCATCAACTCAAAATCCCCCTCAGTATCTTATGTTTCTTAGCTTCCGGTTTAGGCTCTTAAAACTTATGCTGTCTTTGGGATTCGTATGGTTTGTTTCTCTATACTCTGTTATGGCTATTTTTGTTGCCCTCGTACCGGTTAGTAACTCCCGCTAGCATGGTTTGTACGGTTGTCTTCTGGACTTTGCTATTGCAAGTTAATTCCTTTGTCCTTCCATTGACAAAAAGGGGGAGATGATATTATTCCGTGTTTGTGTTTGTGGGTTTCTAACGTTCTAATAGCTGTGAGATGTTTTTTATGGTGCAGCGATACAGATTTCCAACTCACAGTTTTCTTAGGGGATAGGTGTTATAATTGTTGAGTGTGTTTTGTCATGGAAGTGCCAAAGGGGGAGATTGAAGCTCCATAGGCCGAGCTCCCTTTTGGTTGGCACGTTCATGTCCAAATAACACCTTTCCATGTATCCCCTTTTTATCAAGTTGTAATTTTTTCTTTTGATTAGAAGCGTCTGTTTAGGATGTGGAAAGGAATCTTTATATTGTATTGTTTTTTTTGTGCGGTGGATGTTAGTCGAGTTTTTATTGGGCCGGTCCGTGACAGAGTTGGAAAAACAGGATATTTTGCCAAAGCCAAACAAAATTCTTAGTGGGCCAATTTCTATTTTGCTCGAATGCATTTTTGGGCCCTTTATTGCGTCAACTTATTAGGTCATCAAAAAAAAACAAGTCGAGTACGGCAATTATTTGGTAACCCTCTCGTTCTTACAGCAGAGCAGGGATTATGGCGAGAGTCTGTTTATTTTTGGTGGCTGCTTGAAGACGAACCGAAGTTTGATTAATCAATTGGGTCTAAAAATCTTTTGAGAGGCTGTTCATTGGTTTCCTACTTCAACATCCGGTACAGCAGCCTTGGGTGCTGAATATTGATCTTCGAGGGACTCTGTTCTTGTTCTTATTTCAACATCTGTATGACATTCTTTCGTGGAGTTCGAAAGGATTTTTGGAAGGCCTGAGGATTCAGGATTCGGTGATCATGCAAGGGTACGATGAACGTGGATTCGGCAAATAGTTCTTGGGACTCGTGGTGAGGATACACAGTCAATTAGTAAGAATATTTGTAATCGTACATTTGTTTTAGTGCATGATTCCTTCCCGTGGTTTTTACCCGATATTGGGGTTTTCCACGTAACTTTGGTGTCTCATTATTTTTGGTTGATTTTTGCTGTGGGATTGAAGTCATCTAGTACGGCGAAGTTAATACTCCTAGCATCACTTTAGAGATTTCAAAAAGCAACAAATTATGGCCTGTAAATAGAAAGCCACAAAAGAATAAAGCCCGCAAATTATGGAGAGCCAAGCGTCGGCCTCAACTGCTGGAATTCAAACCAGTCTCCCTCCCCCTCCAGTCCGGTCCAATTTGTCTCATCCGGGGCCCTTTGCGGGCCTATACAAATGATTGGAATCGCTCAATTTTTAAATTTCACCGAGAACATCAATCACGTTGATCGGTAATTGTTTGATTTGGTTTCGTAATGCGTTATGTTCCGGATAATTGTGTCAAGTTGCAATCTAGTATTGTGCACCTTTTTTTACTAAATTTTATGCATCTGGTTGGTAAAAAAAAATTTATATCATATGAAACGGTAAACTTGATTTTTGATGTAGCTAATATTCTCGACGAGCTCTAAACTGAACCGGACTAGGGAGGAGGTGATTGGATGGGAGCTCAGTCCGCTCCACTCGGTACAAAATTAAGAAACAGGCGGCTAATAAAAGAATTTCCATAGCAAAGTCTTGAATACCAGTTTGAGAAAGGAAAAATAAGTCTTGAATACCGTACCAGCTCCAGTATCAAAATTTCTTTGGTATAAAATGTGTTGATATGGGAGAGATATTGGGTGCTGTGTGAATTATCAATATTAGAATTATTTCTTTGCATCAAACATTTAGCATAACTAGTGTCAATGCTTCGTGCTTTGCACGTTATTGACGTGCCAGTTGATTATTTTTAGAGCATGAAATCGACATGCCCGTTGACTATTTTTAAAAAAGTTGCTAACTAAATATATCCAACTATAAAAAAGTAATTATGGGTAAAAATGTTGCTAAGTTTTGATCAATATTGCTCATGTTCAAAATATTTGGGCTTTCTTATGTAATTGAGAATTCTCTGAGCATGCGAGGTTACTCAATATTTCAAACTAAAAAATAACAACCGAAAATCCAAGTTTAATAGCGATAACCGGCTCAGTCAAGTCCGGCTCATGCATGGATACCCTCCGGTGCATCCGGCTCGGCGTGGCTGAATGGTTCGGGCAAAACCCACCCAAATCCGACGTCGTGCCCTGGATCCGACTGGTGCGACCCATCCACCAAACCATGCACCTTACAAGTGGATTTCAAAGCAACCATCAAGATTCCAGATGGCCACAACAGAACTGGAAAGCTGAAAAAGCCCCAAGATTTGAAGGGCAAAGCTTCTGTCATTTCCCATGATTGCAGGAGCTTTTACTTTCATAGTAATGAGACTGTTATTACTGCCTGACTTTCTCAAAGAATAGTGAAACCCGTTCCTCAAATTTGAATGCTGATGGAACTACACTGAAAAATTGACCGAGTCTACGACACTCGAAAGCATAAAAAAGAAAATAGTAAATAACACTTCTGCAATTCACAATCTTCCAAGAATTAGTACAAAAGAAGCCACCAGTCAAGAAAATTACTGCCAGCAACGTTTTCATATTTTGTGCACTAAAGGCTTAAAACATCCATAATAACGGATGTAAGGCCCCATCTATTATGAGTAGTAAGTGAGAGAAATAGCATCCCGAAAGCCTCCATGTCAATCGTGCCTGAGCAGAGGCTAAGGCAGAGACCGTCAAATAGCATTGTGATGTAATTAGTGAGGTAATCACCAGTGTCAGTATTCCCTCCCTATGCCTATAAAAGGAGGGTTCCGCTTATTGTAAAACCAAGTCAGTTTAAGTTAATACAAGCTTGTGTTTTCATAGTAATTGATTTATACTATTCACACCAGCCTTTATTCTTACTAGTCGTATTCTACAATTCTACTAACAATACAGTAAGACACTTTACCATAACTACTACTAGCACATAGTCTTCACTAGCATTTATTACAAACTTTACACATCACTACATATGAACAGTACCACCTAATAATATGATACAACAAACAGTAAACACCAATAATATGCCGAAAGCCTCCATGTTAATATTGTGCCTAAGCAGAGGCTAAGGCAGAGACCGACAAACATCGGCATTTCAAGCAGAGGCTGAGATGAGACCGACAATAACCCGTTGTGCCTGAGCATTGCCTCGGGAGAAGGTTCACGTCCTCGGAATTCCACAAACACCTGGAACAAGTACGCATGTTAGTTATGAACAACTGGCAATGTGGCTAACAAAGTTTAGGAAGACCCAATTGAAGTTGGGAAACAAGGGACCAAGGGAGTTATGCAACATTGCGAAGATTAATGGGCCATATCGGCATCCGTAGAGAGCTTGGCCCATTGAAAATTTATCCCATGGACCAACTATGGAACTTTTTGAAAAATAAGGCAGTGAGATTAACCTCCATTGGTGCTTTTCCACCTCCGAGAGCAAGTATTGTTTCCCGGAACCTTTTCCCTGTTTCTTTGACGGCCTGTTGCCAGACACATAATATCCCATTAATAGTCTAACAGATCATTTGTGAACTATCCTTCGGTAACATGGGTAATTCAAATTTTGAGAAACGAGCTGCTGACCAGAGCCATAACAAATTCCACAAATTGTTCACAGATGACACAAGTAACAACATATTTTAGATGAATTAACCAAAGTGCATACCCAGCAACACCGAACAAAACTGGAAAAGCACTGTCAGTGTTACAATCTTGTGCCAGATCTTAATGGAGTATTACGCGGAAACCAAACACCTACTTTTTGTGCTACACACAAATCTTTGCACATGTATTCCAAAACTATAAGTCAATGACACAAGATAATGGCTACCGGCCATATCTCATCAGCTCCTGCCACACTATCAGCTCGTCGCAACTTGAACCCTAGCTATACCAATTGAAGGGAGGAAACTTTGTCCTGGACAAGAACCCTCGCTTAACATCATGCCAAACTTCACCCTCCACCTATCCAAACTAGTAGGACCCGTTGCTGAATTAGCCATCACTCACCTTCCTACTTTCCCTCTAACTCGCATATCCCCACAACTACTAAAACGGTAAAAGGTTAATTTTGTCTATGGATTCATGTAAACTCCGATCTCCCCAATGAAATTGAATCTACCACTTGAGAAAGCCACTAATGCCAGAAGTCATTCCCCAACATTCAGTAATGCAAGTATACATTACCGAATGCACAAAATCCATTTAAATTGCAACAGAGGCAACGGAAAGGGTAATTGATGAGACAACAGTTAATTTGGATAACTTCAAACTATGATCTAAACACGCATTTTAAAGATCTAAAGAGCAATTTCAATAATCAAGTAAAATAGGTAATACTTTGAACTGCCTTCCCTGTTGTACCTTTTCATCATTTAATCCAGCATCCTCAAATGCCGAGAATGCATCTGCGGACAACACCTCTGCCCACTGCAAAATATGATCATTGCTATAAAAAAAAACCACCAGAACAACAACCTATAGATCAAAGAGCGGACACATAGCATGACAAGTTCTACATCGCCATTGGCAAGCAATGAAAAACCAATCTAAGGGAGGCAGGGTAAAATGGTATAAAAATAATCAAAATCATCATCAGCCTTCCACAGAATAGAGGTGCAAAATGTAAAACAGAAAGCAAAAAGAACAAGAAGGAACCCACATGTACAAAATAATAAATAAATCAAATAAAAACAAATACCTGGTAACTGTAGTATCCAGCAGCATATCCGTCTGAAATGAAGAAGACAGAGGAACAAGTTAGGAAAATAAAATAACCCATATATATCGTCATGAGATTGCAGCTAAAAAACCAGAGAATCTCATAACAAAAGCGCAATTACTAGGAAGAGCAAACCTGCAAATATATGGCTAAAACTGCAAAGCAATCTGTCCTCTGGCAATGGAGGGATCACTTGTGTTCCTTTACTAACCCTCTGATCAACATCAAATATTGATTCTGATCCACCAGGAACATACTTGGTATGCAACTCCAAATCAAGAAATGATAATCTCAACTACAAAACACAATTAGATGAAATACTTAATTCTTCCCTGGGTGCAAGTACTTTTGAATTATCAGCCTCTTCTGCAATGAAATGCACTCAACCAATTATGCTTTGTTTGGTTTGTGTTTTGAAAATTTATTTGAAAAATTGTAGGGGTAATAAGTGGAGAGAGATAGAGAGAAATGTTTGAAGTAGGGGGAATATAGGGGGAGTTTTTTGAAAAATTCTTTTTGAAAAGGGAAGAGAACAAGGCATAAAACATGACAATTACGACAATGACAGTCAACTTAGAAACATGAGATCTGGCGAGATTAAAGCTTGAACATCCTACAACAGAGCTTAATGAAACTTTGGCTGCAACTGCAAGAGAGAGAAGTACAAATGAATAGCGCATAAATAATCATTGGCATGCATCAATCCCCGTAAAACTCAACAAATATATGGACAACTAGTTTAACTCAACAGTTGTCAATCAATTAACAAGGACTCTTCAACTTGTTTTTTTTTTTTTTTTTTTCCTTCCTCCTGAAAGAATTAAGCACAAAACCAGCATTTTCCAGCCAGCCAGGATAATATGTAAATCCTTGTACAAGCAAAAATCCTTGGTAAGGTCCCAGAAAATTACAGTGGTCAGTGGTCACTAACCGTTCTCAACAACATGACATTGAGATTGGAAAGATCCTTCTAGACTATTCTGACAAATTTTCAACCCAATAGAAACGCTTTACTAGCACAAAAGAAGATTGACATAAGCCCACCATAATAGCTCCTATTATGTGATCATGTATAGGTTTTTCCTTGTGATACAGGTGAAATGAAGATCATGTTACAATCCAACGCGGATGAAATGGAATACAATCCAAGTACTGACACATTAGTGATCCAAAATGCTAAACCAGACCTAAAAAAAGAATTTGAGAACAAAGTAACTTGTTGCACTGACCTCAAGAAGACTTTGGGAACCTGCACCATAAGTTGGAGCCTCAAGGAGCTTATTATAGATTTCTTCAGGGAGACTCTCTCCAGTTTCATAGTGCTTTGCTATGCCCATCAAAGTATCCCTGTAAAACTTGGTAAGGAAATCTTGTTCAGAGAAAATTAATACACCATACATTTGCAGCAGTTGTACTAGTAAGATTGGCAGAAACGAGAAGACACATTCCTAGATTCTCAATAAGTAGATGTTAAATACTATCGACTGTTACATTACCACTGGTAGAATATAAAGTATCATTATCTTAGTCCCACAATGGTTAGTTGAATATTTTAATGGGGTGTTGCATTATACAAATAAAAATCGTGTGTGTTAGGGTTAATTAACACCCTAGACAGTTTCTCTCATCTCTGACAACCACCACCAACCCAACAGTTTGAAGTTTGCTAATTGCTAGTGGGTAAATTAGTTTGTACGTCCATGAATAGTTTATCATCAGGGTTTATTTATTGTTACAGAGGTAAAATCAGATTGCAGTGAAGCAACATTACCTATGATAACACCAATTTTCCATGAATTGAGAAGGTAATTCAACAGCATCCAACTCTATGCCTCGAATACCAGCAACCAGACCCTCATCCTGCTTCGTCAGCATATGCTGAAGTGCATGACCGAACTCATGGAAGACCGTCTCAACCTACAAAAAACAACTACAATTAGCAATATAAAAATTAACATATGGTAGCATTACTATAATGCATTTGCTATTAGCATTCATGGAAAAATTAAGCCTCAGTAGACAGTGGTGACTCCAGGAGTGTGGGAGCATGGGTTCATTCATAAACATCAATACTCCTACCAAATAATATGCAATTCCCCAAACAATGAAACCAATATCTAAATACTCCCTCCGTCCCAAAATGATAGTCTGTCAGTCCCCTTCGAAAAGACGTGCAATTTTTGAATATAAAATCAAAGTATTTCCATTCATATTTTTTTGAATCTTTTCGCACCAAATCAAAGGACTAATCGAGATCTATAATTTGGTGCGAAGAAACTCAAAAAATTATGTACCAAAGTACTTTATTTTTTTATTTAAAAATTGCATGTCATTTCGTAGGGGCTATCAAAATAAGACCGAGGGACTATATACAACTCCCATACCTAGGTGTTAGACTTTCATGCTTACACCTTAAGCAATATATATGTACATCATTCATAAACTATAATAGATATACTACAACCCTAGAATACTCATTTTTGTGTGTGGCTAACTTAGAATACTCAAGTTAAGTCAGAGGAGCAAACACTAGAATCCGCACCAATGCTTTAGTGTTTGATGCTAAATATGCAAAAGCGATGAGAGAGAAAATTGGCGAGAACTCTAATCAACTACGCGATGAATAGATGAAGAGAGAACAAAGGGGTAAAGATGAACTGAGTTTACCTTGCATTATGTCGATTTAATTTTAGTGGCGGTTTTTTTTCCTGGAAACAATCTTGTGGGTGACACCATGGAATGGGTTTTAGCCTTTGTTTTGTATTATATTGAAAATTATCTAGAGTGGTGCCACCATCAAATGGGTTTTAGCCTTTCGTTTTGTGTTCTCTTGGAATTTTTAGTGGGTTTCAAACATTGCAAAACTATCTACTCTGGAGTCAATATCAAACTTCGATGGGGTCATTTATAAATCTAGAAAAAGAAATTCAATACAATACTATTAATTTAATTTTTTCCTGTGGTGTCGCCCAAACCCACACTCTACCATGTGGTGTCGCCACTGTTAGTAGAGAATATAAAGATGAAAATCTAAGAAAAGAAAAAACTTAAGTAATGTTAATGTCATGTTGTGCTATTATAAATGAAGGAAGCATGGTAATGTGCTCAGAAATTGAATTGGATCTCCAAGCCTGCCCTCTCTGATGCTATTTGGCTTTGATTTGGGGGTATGGTTCCGCAATAAAACAAGTATAAGGGGGCAATGCTTCAGTGGTATTCTGAGGGCAGTCACTTTGTGCATATTTCCAAAGATTAGGTCTGTCTCCAATACTCCCCCACCCATACCCCAATGATTGGGGACTACATGGGTTCTGTTGTTGTTGTGCTATCATTTATACTCCCCCGCCCATACCCCCAATGATTAGGGACTACATGAGTTCTGTTGTTGTTGTGCTATTATAAATGAATTTGAAAATACATAGGCTAACAAAGCACGCTAGCTAAAACGGTGGGACTACATATTAGTGATATCAAGTCAACGACAAAGATAGTGATAAAACCTCAAGGGCATAGCTATAAGCCTATAACTAGAAGGCAATTCCCAGGATGCAGTATCCAAAAACCAACTACATTGTTTAAGATGATTCAGAAATTATAAATAGCGTGAAACTTTAAGAAAGACTCAAATTGATTCAGATGCTGGTTCTTAGCCAATGTCCATGATGATAACCACATCTCACAAATGAGACCACGAAATGGTTTAGCCCAGACCCATACCCTTCGATCATTATAGTGCTGACAAATCAGATCCTACCACTTCTTTCTTGTTTGAACGACCGCGCACTATGATGCTAAGCAAATGCTGCCTCCCTAGATTGAAAATGTTGGACAACATACAACAAAAAATGTATTATCGTTTGAGTATTCACTTCCAGATATTGAATCCACAGGATACAGGACTCAGAAGGTAGAAATTTCATATTCAAGCTGGAAATTGAAATGGATGCATTACTTTGTGTTTAGTCTAACTCAAATGACCTCAAATTGGGCGCCTGGACAAGACTTTTGCTAAGAAGCTAAGCTGTTGCTTGCTACTCCAAATGGTCTTCAATCCTTGTCATTTTAAGAACCAAAATTCCAGCAACTTTAGGTAGAAGCTACCATGCTTACCTCATCAAAAGTCATAAGGCTTGGTTTGTCCCCTACTGGTGGCATTTGATTGCACACCATGAGAGCAACAGGCAACCTAGGAGAGCCATCATCACGTGAAAGTACACGACTTCGACCAACAACCTCAACCATCCAAGCACCTTCCATTTTTTCAGATGGACGAGAGTATGGATCAAAATAGAAGTATGCGATCGGATTACCAGTAGAATCTTTGACACAAAAGAATCTGACATCCTTGTTCCAAACCTAAACAGTGATAACATTGTAAAATCAGATTGGGAAACACCAATTATGTATTAAGCAAACAAGAATAATAAGAAAGAGAGAAATTTGTATTTATTACTGGAGCTAAACCGTCAGCTGGTTCAATATCAATCCCAAAGAGCATCTTTGCAAGGTTGAAAAGTCCATCCATAACTTTAGGCAACGAGAAATATGGGCGCAACTCTTCCTATATAATTTCAACCAGAGAATCATAAGTTCCTTCATGCCACACTTAGAGCTCCAACACGCAAGGAGCAGGAGAAAAAAATACGCCATATTCAAGATTTAAATAGCTAAAGCAAATTTTCCAACCCCGGTGACAGATTTTAGCCAATCAGTTGCTCCTGTTCAACACATGCCAACCACTGGAAAGAGATGAAATTTCAAATCCACACAGAAACCTTGTGCAGTTAAGATTCAAAGTGGAAACAGTTAATAACTCAAGATAAACTGCAGGCAAGTCGTGCACAGATAACTGACAATGTAGGCATATGCTGGTCAAAGACTAACAAAACAGTATCTAGAGCCCTATACAGCATGCCCAAGATAACACGCATGTAATAAGGAAGAAAACGAAAAAAAAAAATTAGCTTAATTTATTGTTAAGGTGAATTATGTTCCAAAGATGAAAGGCAGAAAGAAGGTGCTAACCAAGTACAGATAAAGCAAAACTGTTGTCCTAAACTAGAAACAAAAGCAGCTATTGTGCTGAAACTTTGTTCATGGGTAACTAGAAGCAAATCATTGGATATCAGAATACTACCAGCATAAGAAAATAGCACTTTCACATGCCAGTAGAGACGACAAGATTTGGGGTTGCAATTGACAAAGATGATGGTGGAGAAAGGATAGCAACTGACAGATACGTAACCTCTGTGCATGGTAGTGGCACGCGGTGCTTCCAAGGGGGAGGGAGGCCTTCCAAATGGAACTGGAATATCGGTCAAATTTTATGTCATAATCTCAGCAGATATGGCTGGGCTGGGGAGTGGAGCACGTGGCAGTAATGAGGAAGCTGCATGGAAATCATAGATCAAGGATGGGGTCTCAAAAAGTTCATACTGGTTGGAGCTCAAAATGGATACGGCTCAATGCAGTTAAGACTTAAGAGGCAGAGAAAATGCACATTGGTTGAAAGTTGAGACTAAAAGACACGAGCAGCAGATGAATCTGTGACGGCTTAAGAATCAATCAGTAATCAATCAGGATCCAAGTATGGCGTCAAATTAGAGAAGGCAAACAATGTTAATCAGACATAGATATCTCGCCCACGTCTGCTGGGCCTTTAGCTAGGGATCATCGTGGGCTTTCATAGCAAGTGGTGTCACAAGACATCTTCCACCAAGTGACTCGTCATTCTTAAATTGATTAAGGTGATTAAGCTAATTAATCCACGCATAAAACTTCTTAATACATCAACATCTAACTATCCAAATACCGTATTATGCCTCGACTAGTGGTTAAAGAATTAGCTTTACCAAGATGAAGTGGAGGGTAAGAATTTAACTGTTATGCACAAACGCTCATTAAATCTCCCATTATTGGGGTTCACTATTCAATTAATCAGTAATAATTTTGCTAAACAAAATGTTGACAGTAGCAACTCAAGATTTGGTCTTCTCAACAATTCCTAAAGAAGAATAGATGAAACAGAAAAAGGGAGTAAAAGAAAGAGAAAAAAAAGGTTGACACCAATCCTCTTCCAATACAATATAAATTTCCAGCACTGATTTTTCCCTCTCCAGATTTTACCTCCTACATATGTATTAAGCATGAAAAAACATCAGCATAGATAGTATTTCATCTTACTTATCAAAGATTTAATAACCATAAAGATCAAATGTCAAACACTCAAACATACCATATAGCAGGGTTGCACTTAAGTTTGTTCCCAAAATCCTTAAGTTTTTGAATCGGTATGTTAATATGGTTGTATTACAAGGAAACATAAAATAGAACGTTAAAATAGCGCGTTAATCAGTATAATATATGTTACAATAGCGCGTGTCAGATCAAACTTGTAAAAGAAAACTTTCAACTCATTATGGAATTAAGTAGATAGGGAAAGAGAAAATGAGACCGAACCTCTTCAATTTCGTACTCTGACTCAAGAAGCCTCTCACTCCAAAAGCTAATGTCCCAATGACTCAAATTATTAGCTTCAGGGGCACCTTGAGTTTGGCAGAACTGTTTGAGATCTTCCATATCTTCATAGAGAAATTAAAAAAACCAAAGATCAGGCTAAAAATGTCCACCAACTTGATGGACTTATGCTTCAAAAAGGTTATACAAAAAAAGAAGAATAAGAAGCTATTTAGAAAAGAAAAATCCAAATGAAAGATAAAACAGAGTATGCTCTTTGAATTGCCAGAAGGCAGAAACAAAAAAAAATATTCCTTGGTAAGCTAAGACAGTTTTACTTTTCACGTTTGTGATTGATATGAAATGATCACCTTTTAACAAGAATGTGTGAACTAACAATCAACTTAAAGAATCTAAATTAAGTATGTGCTGAAATCCATTTGAATTTTGCAGTACTAGTAACTAAGAAAAGTTTTGGTGTTCTTAAAATGCTAAATACTGAAAGTTTTCTCAAAAAACGCCATTAGAATCTTAGTCTGCGAGGCAGACGCAATCTTGTCATAAACCTAAATTTAGAGCTTTAGATAATAGATATCATATATGTGCAATACAAATTTCTAAGTTTCTCGCAACTCATTTAGGTAATTAAAGATGTACACAGGAAGTTCTCAAGAAATTGTATAGAGCAGATTACCTTGGACAGCAGCATTCCATGAAGCACTCCGAAGCTTTTCTAGGAGCTCTTCTGCTTTTTCAACGGTAGCCATATTGGTGGCCATGCTTAACTGATAATACCGCAGTAAGCCTATAAATAAAGCATATTCCACAAATCATGAGTATTCAACAAATCACGGATCATACCTCGGCGTAATTTTTGTAGCCAAGAAGGTTAGCCTCTTCCAACCTAAGCTTCAAAATTTGGTCAATAATTGCAGTATTGTCTAGATCTCCACTAGAAGCAAGGGTTAAGTCAGCACGATAGAGTTCCTCACGCAACTTTCGGTTTTGAGCATGTTGCATAACAGCCATGAAACTTGGAGCATCCAATGTAATCACCCACGGCCCATTTTCAGCTGTAGCATTTTCATGGCCCTGGAATAGTTGATGGAGATGCATGAAGAGATCATATGAGAGACGAAAGCTAAATGCCCCACAAGAGTAACTATAAAATATGTTCACCAGAATCAATGTTAAATACCTTTGAAACAGCAGTTTGTGCAGCCAATCCTAGAGCAGTAGCTGGGAGTCCTTCAATCTCCTTCTTGTCTACTATTAGTTTTTCAAACTTTTTTGTGGCATCGAAAACATTGTCCTCAAATTTTTGAGATAACTTTGCCAATTCCTGCAAATATACACATGGTGAAAGGCAACCAATCAGCAGAAGAAGAAAATCATACGACTTCAATTTGGTGAAATGCAAACAATCCTTTAAGTTTGTAAAATTGAGAGACCTAGAAATTTAGGTTATATTTTCACACGTAAACTGAATACAACATAAGCACTTATACAACACATTAGACTAATTATACTATGGTCCTAGAGAATGAACTAGTTACATAATAGAACAACTAATAAACTAATTACAAATAAACCCATAATAATCTAACACTCCCCCTCAAGTTGGTGCGAAGATATCAATCAAGCCCAACTTGAACACAATGGGGTGGAAACTCTTGCGACCAAGTCCTTTTGTGAATATTTTAGCTAATTGATCTTCGGATCTCACAAAAGGCACGCATATCAACCCCTCGCTCAACTTCTCCTTGATGAAGTGCCTGTCAATCTCTATGTGCTTTGTTTAGTCATGTTGAATAGGATTATGAGCAATGTTTATGGCAGCTTTGTTGTCACAGAAGAGTTTCAATAGACCATTATCAGAAATTCCCAAATCACGTAGCACTGTTTGGAGCTCTTATGCGCCATATTGCTATACTCTGCTTCTGCACTAGACCTGGCAACCACTGATTGCTTCTTACTTCGCCAAGTAATCAAATTCGCCCCAAGGGAAGTACAGTAGCCAGAAGTAGAACATCTATCATCCACAGAACCAGCCCACTCAGCATCAGTAAATGCCTCCAACCGTAGGTGACCATGATTAGAAAACAGAATTCCTCTCCCTGGGGCAACCTTGAGATACCTCAAGATACGATAAACTGCATCTAGATGTGAAGTACGAGGACCATGCATAAATTGGCTAACAACACTTACTGCATAAGTAACATCAGGTCGGGTGTGCGCTAAGTATATTAGTCGACCCACAAGTCGCTGATATCTCTCCTTATTAGTGCGCTCCCCCACATCTCCACTAAGATGATAATTCGCCTCAATAGGAGAATCTGCAGGTCTACAACCCAACATACCTGTTTCTTTCAAAAGATCAAGTTTATACTTCCGTTGAGAGATAAAAATACCTTTATCAGACCTTCCCACTTCCATTCCAAGAAAATATCTTAGTGGTCCCAAATCCTTAATCTCAAATTTTTGAGCGAGACTAGACTTGAGATTAACAAACTCATTCACATCATTGCCTGTCATTATCATGTCATCAACATAAACAATAAGGACAACGATCTTACCAGCACCTCCTTTGATGAACATAGTATGATTTGCATGGCTCTGTTTGTAATCAAACTTCAACATAGCCTTTGAAAACCTATCAAACCACGCTCGAGGTGATTGCTTTAACCCATAAAGAGCCTTTTTCAATCTACACACCTTTCCCTCAGTCTCTGAGGAAGAAAACCCGGTGGTATATCTATATACACCTCCTCCTCTAACTCACCATGAAGGAATGTATTTTTTACATCGAACTGGTGAAGAAGCCAATTCAGATTGGCAGCGCACGAAATCAAAGCCCGCACAGTGTTCATCTTCGCTACTAGAGCAAACGTCTCCTCGTAGTCAATGCCATAGGTTTGAGTAAAACCCTTGGCTACAAGCCTCGCCTTGTATCTCTCAACTGTACCATCAGCATTTTGCTTAACAGTGAAAACTCACTTACATCCCACTGATCTCTTTCCTCTTGGAAGTGATACCAACTCCCAAGTGCCATTCTTTTTCAAAGCTGTCATCTCTTCTACCATAGCTTCTTTCCACTCATATATCATGAACGCATCCTGCCAATGCTGTGGAATAGATATAGAAGAAAGAGACGAAACAAAGACATGGTATGAAGGAGATAAACGATCATAAGAGACATACTGAAAAATGGGATGTTGAGTACATGACCTAACACCTTTCCGAAGAGCAACAGTAAGATTATCAGAGTCAATAATAGGAGGTTCAATACGAGAAGATTCATTACCAGATGAGTCAACTGAGTAGTCCGGAACTGAAGCAGGGGATGGTGATTGGCAAGGTGGCATTACACATGAAGACTGGCCTTTCTTTCCTTTCTTTTGATACGTTGCCAAGGTAGTAGGCCATTCACTGGGTCTGATACGCCTATCCACATCCACTCGTCCACCAATGTCCTGTTTTGCACTATCAACAGACACTGGTTCCACTCCAGACTTCTCCTTCTCCCCCGCACTATAAAAAGGAAGTGACCATGATCCTTGAGTCGAAGAAGTAAACACTTCTTCCTCCCTCATCTCTTCCTGATTAACATGCTGCTCCCCCTAAAGAGATGGAGTGGAAGGAGAGTAAAAAGACTTGGTTTCCCAAAAGGTGACATCCATAGAGACAAAAAACTTCCTAGAGTGAGGATCATAACATTTATAGCCCTTCTGGGTAGGAGAATATCCAACAAAAACACACTTATGAGCTTTATGACCCAACTTGCCACCAGTAGGGTGAGAAGCATGAATAAAACACACACAACCAAAAACTCTCGGAGGAAGAGTTAGGACACGAGAACTGCTAGGAAGACACTCAATAGGAGTTTTGAAGTGAAGAACACTAGATGGCATACGGTTAATAAGATAAGTTGCAGTCAAAATCGCTTTTTCTCATAAATATTTGGGAACATTCATGGTGAACAAAAGAAAGCGAGCAACTTCAGCAAGATGACGATTTTTGCGTTCAGCAACTCCATTTTGTTGTGGAGTGTCAACACAAGTCGTCTGAAAAAAAATACCATTGTCATCCAGAAAAGCACGGAAATTCCGATCGATATACTCAATGCCATTGTCACTACGGAGAATTTTGATATTCGTGTCAAATTGAGTGCGCACCATTGCATAAAAAGATTTGAAACTAGAAAATACTTCACTTTTTGACTTAAGTAAATACACCCAAGTCACAGGAGAACAACAGTCAATAAAAGTGACAAACCACCGAAAACCTTTAAAAGAGATAACAGGAGAAGGACCCAAACATCAGAATGAATAACCGTAAAAGGAGAGTCACTCTGTTTATTAATACTTGCATAGAATGAACGTTTATGTTTTCCAAGCTCACAGGCTTCACAAAAAAACTGATTTCTAGAACAATGCTTAATTAAAGTAGGAAAAAGTTTTTCTAAAATCCCAAAAGAGGGATGACCCAATCTACGGTGCCATTGATGTAACATAAAGAGAGCTGAACTCGTATCTGCTTGTAGAGCAAGACCACATGACAGAGGTGGACGAGATGCAGACTCCAAAAAATAAATGCCACCCTGTGCTTTACCACTGTCAATCACTTTGCCCGTATCCAGTTCCTGAAAAACACAATGAGTAGGAAAAAAGGTCACTGAGCAATTTGCAGAACGAGTAAGACTACTAACGGACAGAAAGTTAGTTACAAAGTTTTGGAATATGGAGAACTGAAGAGAGGGAAATAGAGGGAGAATAACGAACGGAACCTTTCCCTGAAATAGGAGAGAATGATCCATCTACTATTCTGACCTTATCCTTACCAGAACAAGTAGAGTAAAAATCAAATACAGAGGAACAACCTGTCATATGATCTGAGACACTAGAATCTATAATCCAAGGAATAGCAGAAGAGGCAGTAAATGTGCTAGCTGGAATACTTGTGTGGGCAAAATAGGATGACGTGGAACCTGTTGTGGAGGTGGGAGCTATAGTAGATGGAGAATCAGCCCGAGCCATGAAGCGCCTAAGAGCTTGCATCTTCCCCTGAGAAAATCCACTAACATGATCAGAAGGCAGCTGAACGCCAGTATTGAACCCAGAATCAGGCAAGGTAGCAGCTGTGGACTCTGAAACATGAGCATGAGCCTAAGAACGCATGAAACCACGATCGCAACCACAGCGTCCACCCCCTCACCCTCGAGAGGGACGGCCATGTAACTTCCAATAGAAGTCCTTGGTATGGCCGGTGTTGTGGCAATGATCACACCGGAGTGACTCACGATCAATAGGCCCACTGCTAGCACCAGCCTGTGACTTACCACTCTGTGAAACAAGCCCACCACTAGAACAAAATTGACCCTGAAGAATGGCAACCAAAGTAGAACGATCAGAAGTAGGAGTATGCACCATAGCACTCTTCCTACTCTCCTCCTGCTCTGATACCATGTTAAAGCATCCAACTCCAAACCAATTGGCAAAGAGTGGAGAGGCCGCCTAGGCTCATATACTAGTTTTGAAGAAGATAATTAACCAATGTGGGACAAATCTCAACACTCCTCCGCACGTGCGACCCCGATTCGCACATGAAGAAGTAAACAAAGGATCCATTTAACATTTGGATCACAACAAATAACGGTGCACTTATGGCACAAACAAGGGGAATAAATTTTCCGAAACTCTAGCTCTGATACCATGTAAAATTGAGAGACCAAGAAATTTAAGTTATATTTTCACACATAAACTGAATACAACGTAAGCACTTATACAACACATTAGACTAATTATACTATGGTCCTAGAGAATGAACTAGTTACATAATAGAACAACTAATAAACTAATTACAAATAAACCCATAATAATTTAACAAAGTTCTTTAATTTTTGGATGACTAATCCCTACTTCAAGACTGTTATAAAAAATTCTTGGGTTGTGGACATGAATGTTAGCCCATGTTTGCTTTTGGTGCTAAATTGAAAAGATTGAAGTTGGTGCTTAGGGGTTTCAACAAAAAATTCTATTTTGGTATCAATACGAGAGTTCAAAATGTTAGAGACCAGTTGACTGCAGTGCCCCCACCAACCTTCCACGCCCCCCCCCCCCCCCCCCCCCCCCCCCCCCCCCCCCCAATGATGTGGCTTTGAGTAATTTGGAGGAGGACTTGAGGGCTAAATTTGTGGAGCATGCTTGTCCAACCTGTCACTTTGGAGGAAGTAAAGAGAGCTTTGTTCTCTATCAATTCAAACAAAGTTCGTGGACCTGACGGTTATGGATCTGCTTTCTATCAACAAAATTGGGATGGTATTGGCCTAGAGCTTGTGCAAGCTGTCCAGTATTTCTTCTCAAAAGGTTTTATGCTAAAGTCTGGAATACTACAGCTATTTCTCTGATTCCGAAGGTGAACATGCCAGTGAATATTAAGGACTATAGGCCCATCTCCTGCTGCAATATTCAATATAAATGCAAAACTAATATTCTGGCAAATCGACTTCAAGGGGTGCTCACCTATATCAATGACAAGAACCAATCTGCCTTTATTAAGGCAGATCTAGTATTGATAATGTCCTGTTTATGCAAGAAGTTGTTAAGAGGATATCATAGAGATTCTGAGCCTCCAAGGTTCACAATCAAGGTTGATCTAACTAAGGCCTTTGATTCAGTTGCTTGGGGGTTCCTCTTTGACACAATTGCGGCCATGGGCTTTCCTCTTTATCTTCATTCATTGGGTCTCTCAATGTTTATATACTGCTAGCTACTCAATGATTGTCAAAGGAAGTTTGGAGGGATTCGTTTCTGGTCAGGGGGGATTGAGGCAAGGGGATCTACTATCCCCTTACATGTACTTAATTGTCATGGAAGCCTTCTCAGCTATTTTTCACCAGAGAGTTGCTACATCTGCTTTCAGTTTCCATCCTAAATGTCAGGCCATCCAACTTTCTCAACTTGCTTTTGCTGATGATATATCATCAGTGGGGCTAATCAAGGTATGTTGAGGCCAAATCTTAATAACTGTTCAATCTTCTCTGGGGTAAGTGAAGAGCAAATTCAGCTGCTTAGAGGGATTTTGGCCATTCCTGTAAAATATTTAGGGGTCCCTCTGATTTCCACTAGACTCAAGGCATGTGATTGCTCAGTTTTGCAAGAGAAGATCTTGGGTCGTATCCAAAGATGGTCTAATAAGGTTCTTACATATGGTGGAAGAGCTCAACTTAACTTGTCTGTTCTCAGCAGTATTCAGACCTACTGGAGTCAGCTTTTTGTTATTCCCCAGAAAGTCCTAAAAGGTATTGAAAGCAAGCTTATGGCTTTTTTGCGGTCAGGGTGTGATCTTAATCATAAATGTGCAAGAGTTAAGTGGAGTCAAGTTTGTTCTCCTAAAGATGAAGGGGGCTTGGGCTTTAGAAAGCTAAGAGAAGGCAATGTAACTGCCACGCTCCAACTTTTTTGGGCTGTTAGTAGAAAAGCTGACTCCCTTTGGGTGAAATAGGTCCACACATACATCATCAAGGATCATAATCTCTGGACTAGGGCAAGGATCATAATCTCTGGACTATGGGTCTGCCATATGATGTATCCTGGACTATCAGAAAGATTTTTCAGTTCAGAGATGTTTCTCAACCTTTGATTCAATATAAAATTGGGAACGGGGCTCAACCTTTGATTCAATATAAAATTGGGAACGGGGCTTCTACTCACCTTTGGCTTGACAATTGGCACCCATTGGGGCCTTTGTATAAGAGATATGGGGAAAATGTTTGCTCTAACATTGGTAGATCTTTGTGTGCCAGGGTGTCCTCTATTATCAGTGATGGAGCTTGGTCTATTATCAGGGTGTCCTCTATTATCGTGTGCCAGGGTGTCCTCGACAAAGGAACAGGTATATTCAAGAGATTAAAGCCACCACTTCTTCTGATTTCTTTCTGACATTTCTAATGAGGATAGTGTGGTCTGGATTCCATCTCGTAATGGTATTTATTCATTAAAATCTGCTTGGGAAGCCATTAGAGTGTCACATGGTGCCCAGGAATGGTGTCATATTGTTTGGTTTCCCACATCTGTCCCTAGATGGGCACTTTTTTTATGGATGGCCATGCAATGCATACTTGCTACTAAGGACAGGCTGCTGAAATGGAGTGTGGTGGGAACTTTCAATTGCGTTTTGTGCGGGAATGGGGATCACTTGTTTTTTGATTGCTCTCATTCTAGAGCTGTCTGGATGGAGATTTTAAGAAGGAACCATTTTCACAGAGGCCCCTACAATTGGGAAGAAGAAAAGAACTGGTTCTTGTTACATTCTAAGGGCAAAACTTTAAAGAAATCTGTACTCAAAATATCCTCGGCAGCTGCTGTTTCTGGTATTTGGTGCGAGAGGAATCTGAGATTTTTCCAGCAGAAGTCGTTGGAGGCTGTTTTTTTGGGCTCCAAGGTTTGCAACAACATTAGAGATGCTCTGTTGGCTTGGAGAAACATAAGTTCTACGCAGGAGAATAAGGTCCTGTGCAGGACTTGGGGGGTTCCTTTATCAATTTTGAGACCTTCTGCTGCTGTAGGGTAATTTTGGTTCTTGCATTTTGTTGATAAGGTCTTGGCTGTATAGTTTTGTTTCTTTTAGCTTTGGTGACTTCTGGTTTTGTGAAGGAGTTGCTGAGATAGGTTTTGGTAATGAGTCCTGTTTTTTACTTTTGCTGTATTTGCTAGGAGTTTTAATGAAAGAGTACATATATCGGGGAAAAAAGAAGCAGCGGTTAACTCTCTAAGGCTAACATTAAAACAGATATCCCCAACCTTCAAAGAAGAAGGAAGGAAGAAAAGAGAGAGTAGCTGCAAGTCTCTGATTGTAAACACTTCTTCAGACGTGAATGAGGATTAAGAACAAACAAAACAGAGTTTTTTTAATTCTTTCTTCACAGAAATCTTAGTAGGTACAGAGAAAGACACAACATAAACACGACACAGAGACGCCAACATGGTGGATATAAAAGTTGCATCACACGGCATGCCTAGGATCCGTCAAAAAATCAAATTTTGTAAATTATCTCATGATACATGTCTACAGTTTACTCCAAGGCATTCAGAAATAGCAACATAGCACTAATCAAGATTAAGAAGGAAAATATTCCATTACTTAAAAATCATTGCTTTTTCAACGAATTCAAAACAATTGCTAAAAATGTACCACGTGGTTATCTTGTATCAAAATATATTGAGTGCATAAGTTGCATTCCATAGAATATACTGTGGGCCCTATGGGGAGATTCTTCACCTTACTTGTTGGCTATTCAACAATGGTGGCTAAAGCAACCGCTAGTAGCAGTAACTAGTTAGATACTATCCTTTTAATTTTTATTTAAACATATTTGCAGAGGTAGTGCGTATAGTTTTAGGACTGTCCAAGAAGTGTCCATTTCTTCCGCAACACGCTGCCTCCAGAAAATGTCGGTGCTTCTAAGACCATAATGGTTTTCACATTAAATTTGGTTAAACATAGCCATTACCATCCCTATTCTCTGAAAAGGTTCCAAAGACATCACACTGAAGATCGCAAATGGCGAAAAGTTCATGTATGAGACGTCTTATGAATCTGATAGATACACATGCTAGATTGCAATACAAATGAGGTTTTCTTCTTAGGTCTTAGGCCCCTTCTTTTTCCAACCTATGACAAACACTCCACGCACTTGCAAAATGTGTATTGTGATAGATGACATGAGCAACTTCATCATTGTAAAGAAGTTTCATAAAAAGGTGCAAAAGGAAACAGCTGACATCAACGTGAATAAGTGTTTGTCCAACCTATGACAAACCCTCCACGCACTTGCAAAATGTGTATTGTGATAGATGACATGAGCAACTTCATCATTATAAAGAAGTTTTGTAAAAAGGTGCAAAAGGAAACAGCTGACATCAACGTGAATAAGTGCTGCTACCTGGAATTTTTAGTTAAAGTCTGATGGGTGTATAGAATGTTGATAATAGCACATGCAACTTTTCCCAACTTATCTCGTTCAACAACATGGAAGCACACCTGTTGAATTTCGTTAAATCGCACTCTTTTATCATCTTCAAGAGAAATGCCATTGAGAATTGCCTCCTTCAATTGAGCTGTGCAGGCATGAAAAAATATCTTCTGATATCAAAACTCAGCAATTCACTTGATGATTCAGGCACAATTACTTATGATATCAAACTCAGCTACGAGCAAATAAGATGAAAACAAAAAAAAAAAGAAGCAAAAGGATGCATATTGCAAGAGCAGCCGCAACAAGTAGCTAAAGGGTGTTAGATACTTGCAATATGAAGTCACCACCTTATTATCCAATACAAATTTTAATACGCACGAACTCGTAATCCACAAACTTTTGAATTGAGATACGAACACAAAGATAACATACAAAAAAATTACAAGAGGCGAAACCTCTTTATTCTGATGCTTATGTAAAAGTTTGTATTGTACAAGTTTACAATTAAAAGTACACGCAATATATGACACAGGAAAGAGAAAATTACGGGGATGTTCTTATCACAATTAAACCAACATATAAGGGCATCAAGACACATTGATTCCCGAAAAGCTAGAAGAACAGAGGAGATCTTGTACTCTCATGGTCTCAGTGGCCACGACAAGTGATGAGGCATGATTGAAAATTGAAGTAACTAAGAGAAAAGAGAGGTGAAATCAGCATGATACTACGGGGTAACAGCACAAACAGTTTGAATGTATAAAATTATCAAGCATATGCAAGAGAAAGAATACTCAATAGTTTCTACCAATAAAATGAGAAAATCTCAAATGAAGAAAGAACGAGTTCAAAATAAGATACCTGCCTTCAACTATACGTTTATGAGCATCACTCAGGGCTTCCCAATCAGAAGATTCTCTTATAGCTTTAAATGCATTATGAAGTGGTTTACTCTGCCCCAGCTTAAGATCCAACTCAACTATTTCTGGCTGCAAACCCACAACTTAATAGAATAAACACCTCATCTGCAGATCGATGTATCACTGACACAGATGTGCTACGCGACACAAATGCGTGACAAGACATGAACGTTACACTAACACTTCCAGATGTAAATTTTAAAAAGCAAGAGGACAAGACAATTTGGGAGACACTTTTTAAAATACATTTATAATTTATCTATACTATCGTGGGAATAAGAATTAAAAAATAAGGTCTTAAAGGTGAATCTACAACACCATAAATAACTTAAATCATATTTATCATGAAATCATCATTCACAAAAGTATTTCAACGAAAAGCAATTCATCATTCATGTGTCCTTATAATCAACAACCATCATCCGTCGAAAAACAAAAAGATTTTCCCAAGTTTTAATTCGAATCCATTATTTTGTTGAACACTCCTGACTTATTTTGGTAAAATAATTGTGGGCACGCGCCCCGGAAATTTTTATTATGAAAAATTTGGGTGCGGCCCTTTTTTTTTCGAAAAAGGCGAGGCAAAACGCTTCGATTCAGAGTCGCCACTCTGGTTTTAGCGGTGAAACACCCAAGGAACCGAACTTGAAATGTTTGCTACATGTTTGATTTGAAAAAGGCTTGTAGACTGGACCGTCGTCACCTTCGATATCTGAGGTTCGGGAGCCAGGTTACGAGAGGAGAAGGGTTTTATGGCACCCCTCCCGCCCAATCCGGAGATCGGTCTCTACTCGGGCATTTTGTAAAATATTTGCATTTTTCTCTCATTGATCATTTTTTAGCCAGTTAGGGCGGGAAAACAGTTAAAAAGGATTAAAACTGTAACAAGTTGCATTTATGTGACAAAATGATGTGAATGTTTGATTTAAACAAATGTAATAGATTGAGAATAAGCATATGTGAGTGTTTTAAACAGACTGGAGCACGTTGATCTAAAATGAGGCACGCAGGAGTAAACCTGTATGCATTGGCAAGGCCACTGCATGCAGATATGACCTGTGTACTTCACTCCAAGACTGGCGTGCGCCGGTAAGTCTAAACCCACAACTTCTACTCTCAACCCTTTGGGCCCAGGACAAACCACGCAGTTATATATAGCAGCATATATACAGTTACACACAGGGAGATGGCTTTAAGCCATGAAAAGGAAAAGAACGCCCCATAAACAGTGTGGGGAATAACTAGAGGCCAAGACTAAGCTACCATGCAAGGGCCACTGGACCTTGACATAAGTGCCGCACGCCAGTCATGTGAGACCATACGCCAATCATATCTCTTCTCCAGTGCTTGGCTTTGCATCATCTGGGCTCTGGAACATGACCAGAAAGATCCCAGAGGCCTTCTAAAGCAGATATGAATAAATATTGAATGCTATAACTAAACAGTTCTAAATACAGAAAGCAGTAAACTAGTCTTTTACATGCAATAAGGTGATGAAAAGATAAGAAATAAAGCATAAAAAAAAAATCCAGACCCTAGTTCACGACTGGAGTACGCCAGTTGCAGACAGATCCCAGACAGATCAATTTAAAAACGGTACGTACTGCCACGCACCGGCGTACACGTGCTTATGACCGGCGCACGCTGATTCTAGTCAGAAAAGTTTTTCTTTTTTTGAAACTTTGCTAGCTTTAGGGCCAGAATTGGTATTGATTACCAGCCTTGACCCTGCCAGCCCCCCTCAGGGATCAGAACAGAGAAATATACCCAGGTGATATACCTTTTGTTTTTGAGTTTAAAAGAGTGCTTGAGCTTGAACTTAGCTTTGAAAGGAGAATATGGGTGGATGGATGTATGTTGTAGTGTATGAGAGAGCTTCTTGTTGCCTCTTTCTCAAGGAGAGGAAAGGAAGAACAAGGAAACTAATGGAGAGAGAGAGATAACTTGAATGCTTCAAGTTTTGGTAACCCCTTTGCAACATTGTAACCCTTTGCAAGAGTGAGAGAGGGGAGTATATATAGAGGGTGAGGGAGAGAAAAGGGTTAAGGCCAGTCATAGGGGTTGGTGCCTTAGCCCTTAAGACTTCCTTCCCATTGGATGAGAGGAAAAAGGTGATGGGATGGGTGTAAGAGACGTCCCCTGGCCGAGACTGCTTTTTCGATGGATTGGAAGGTTCCCAAATGCTGTAGACCCTACCCATGGCTTCTGCATGCTGAAAAATACAAGTTTGACCGGAGGTTTGACTGGCGTACGCCAGTAGGTAACTGGCGTATGCCAGTTCAAGCCTGGTTAACGGTCAAAGTTGACCGATAACTGACACGCGGCAGAGGACCAGCGCACACCAGTTGAGTACCAGCGTATGCAAGTTGGGTTTTGATAAGGCCTTTTGGTTCTGGTTTAGAGATATTGAAAGGGATCTGAAAGGGTTTTGGAATGCTCAAAGCTCAAACATACTAACATTTCTGGGGTGTTCTTGATCCGTTTCATCATCGGGGAATCAAATACCGTAAGTAAACAAATTTGGCAAAGTCCAAAATAGGGTGTCAACAATAATGAGTGTTCAAAGCATTTTACAAAGTGTCCCTGAAGTGTCCAAACGAAAAACCATTGAAGACACTCTGGATTTGAGTGTCGGATAAGTGTCTGGAGGGTACCTATACATGACCTCGGACGAAGTCTAAGCAGTTCTAGAAAAGCACAAATTTATTCCCAAATTCCAGAACAAATGCATTCGCAATCAAATACAACAATTCCCCTTCATCTAAAGGCCTAAAGGGAACAATCACTCCAGTAACAACTAACAAATGCATTCTCAATCACAAACAACAATCCCTCTTAACTAAAGGAAACAATCATTCCAACAAATGCCAAGTAAATCTAATGTCTAATTCATGGACTAAATGAGAATCAACAAGCAGCCAATCAACTCCAAATTAGTCTTTTGCATGAATCGGCATTCTGCAATAGGTGAAACCGTGCAAGTATGTCTACCAATAGAACCATAGAAATGCCAGAATCTTAACCATATGCCCATGGCCCTATGCTTGACCATAAACTCCTTTTTTCCATTTCAAATACCTAAAGGATTCACTAGCTCAACAGCTGATTCCTGATGCTTATTGCTTCATACTCCTAATATCGTAACACTTTAACCATGGTTTACAATTTAGAGGTGACAAACGGGCGGGCCTGGGCGGGTTTGGGCGGGTTGAAACGGGTCGCGGGTCAAATATAGACGGGTCGAATATGGGTCAATAGGTAAACGTGTTGAAACGGGTCGGGTCAAATATGGGTCGAGTCAAACCCGACCCGACCCGACCCGTTTTCCCTCCTCTCTCTCTCTCTCTCTCTCTCTCTCTCTCTCTCTCTCTCTCTCTCTCTCTCTCTCTCTCTCTCTCTCTCTCTCTCTCTCTCTCTCTCCCTCTTGATCTGTCTCAATAAGGGGATTTAGAAAAGTAAAATTGTACGATTAAAACTCAATAAGGGTATACCAATGCCGGCTTCGGGTGTGTTTGGATTAAAAATTGAGCGACTTTTTTTTCTTTATTTAAATTTTTTTTGTATTTGTTTAATTTGTGTTAAACTTTTGTAGTTTATTGATTCGTCTCAACGAGAGGAATCGAAAAAAATAAAAAATTATAATCGAAACTAATGATTTTTTGAATAAAGACAAAATAAGTAAAAAAAAAAATCTTTTTTGTAAAACAGATTACGAAAAAGAAAAGATAATGCCTGACCCAACCAGTTTTTCCTCATCCCCTGCCCCTTTTTTTCTCAGTCCAGAGAATTCAACATTTTAGATTCAGAAAGAAAAGATAATGCGCTTTCTTTTTTTCCCACAATCTGTTCAAATAGTAATCAGGGAAAAAATTAAGATCGAAAAAATAAAAAATATATGAAACGTAGTCCCATAATTTTTTGAATAAAACGACAATAAGCGAAAAAGACAGAATTTTTGACGTTATTTAAAATAATTCTAAATTTTGATCATAACTTTTTATTTTTGGATTCCTCTCAACAAGACAAATCATAAAATCACAAAAATTTGACGCAAAATTAACAAATGTACAACTTTTTTGGGAATATGAAAAGAATAATTGAATAAGTGTGTGTGCCTATGTGATTTGTAAAAGTTTTGTTGGTTTAATTTCGTTTGACCCAAAAAAAAAAAAAAGTTTGGCCGGTAAAAAGTGACCCCATTTTCTAAAAAAATTTGAAAAATCCTTTCCTGTCCTAGGGAGTAAACTGTGAAAGAATGAGAGGGAGAGAAAATTTGGCTGTACGTGCGCTCTCCCGTCAAGCTACGGGAGTTTAGATTCTTTGTGGGTTTTTAGTTTCAATTCATGTTGAACCCATTTTTAACCCATCTAAATCCACGTAGATATGGGTTAATATGGGTTATAATATGGGCGGATTGGGTTGGGTTATAAATAGGCGGATTGGGCGGATTAAAAAAATATGAGTTGGGATTGCCACCGCTCATTTACATCTATGCAATTGTGTCTACTGATAGATAGATTTAAGAATCATCTTTAACATAGAAAAGAAAGAGCCCCTGAGATGTAGCTCAAGCGGTCGTGAGAGGGCACTAAGGTGCCAGTGTGTGAGATTTCATGTTCAAGTTCATGGAACGACATTGGCATGCCGTAGTAATCTAACTCCACTAACATACTAAACTCCTACCTTTGGCCGAAAAAAAAAAACATGGAAAGAAAGAAAAACAGTACCTGAACTTCTTCAACGGCGGAACGCAGTTCGGGAGTATCTTTAACGGCCTTAAGATGATTAACAGCCCCCCAAACAACCGCTAGCCGATCCGTAACCTTCTCCAACGGCTCAACTAGCTTCGGCCATGTCGGTTCCACCGTCTTCTCCAATTCCACAATTTCACTCTCCTACCAAAACCAAAACAGAAACAAAAACAAAAGAGTAAATTACACTAAGCCCCCATCAACTAATCCATATTTTTATTTAACCCCCTAAAATTACAAAACTTAACATTGTGCTCTCTCAAACTATCCAGAGTTGACACTAAACACCCTTCTTCTAGATTTCCGTCCATATGGCAAACGGAAAAAGGCTGTCAGCTTAAATGAGGTGTTTAGATCGAGTATCTACGCGCGTTGGATGCCGTTGATTCCCGCATAGGCACACTCAGTTTTTTTTTTTTAAATTTTTGGACAGCTCGGATCGGCCGTTTGGTTGTACGAGAGCCCTAAAGCAAAAAATTAACGAAAATGATATTAGTACCGTAGGGAAAATGCACCGACGGCCGATCCGAGCGGTCCAAAAATTTAAAAAAAAAACTGAGTGGGCTAATGAGGGAATCAACGGCATCCAACACGCGTAGATGCTCAATCCAAACACCCCATTTAAGCTGACTGTCTTTTTCCATTTGCCATATGGACGGAAACCTAACAGAAGGGTGTTAAGTGTCAACTCTGGATAATTAGAGAGTACACAATGTCAAATTTTGTAGTTTAAGAGGGTTAAGTAAAAATACGGATTAGTTAAGGGGGGCTTAGTGTAATTTACTCAAAACAAAAACACAAAATCCATCGTCAAACACAACCAAAAGGGCCGGGCTATTCGCACCCACAAATTTACTCCCATACCCCGTTAAAAATTTTCAATTAGACTCGACAGTTAGTTACCGAAATTGAGATACATTTTCAGCATCCAATTACCGAAATATGATATTTTTTTCAACAGCTGTTTACCGAAAATGCATGTTTGGCAATTGTCTACCGAAAATTGAATATATTTTCGACATGTAGTTACCGAAATATAATCTTATTTTCAACAACTATTTACCGAAATGTTATTTATGATTTTCAACAACCGCTTGCCGAAATATAGTGGGGTATGGGAGTAAATTTGTGGGTGCGAATAGCCCGGCCCAACCAAAATTACCTCACTATACATACACACAGATACATAATGAGAATGTCTAGAACCACTACATGCACAACATTTTGCACATACCACATAGGCAGTGTTTCATTGGCAACCGGATGGATTGCTAGTTTTCAACTATACTGCCCTGTAGGCATGTTATGTAAAATGTGCACATGACACAGTCCAGTGTTTCATTGACAATGGAATGTATTGCTAGTTTTCAACTATTAACGAGACACTGTCACACAAGCATGTTGTTCAAAATGTTGCGCATGACGCATAGTCATTGTTCAATTGGCAACTGGATGTATTGCAAGTTTTCAACAACCAACGAGTCGCCGCCAATAAGTAATGCTGTGCAAAATATTGAGCTATATCTACTATAGAAATACGCATAAAAATACACACGAGTTTCTTCAACAAGGCACGAATCCCCGGCCGGACGTGTTCAGCCCGGATGGCGTCGAAGGGTGGGAACACGAAGTCCTTCAACAGAGGATTATCTTCCGCATCTGCCGCCACCGGTATCATCGATGATGTAGCAGAGGAGAATGGGCGGGTGGTGGTGGTGGTGGGAGGGTAAGGAGGAGACGCGGTGGACTTGCTGCGCAGGGTGTGGAGCCGGAGGCAGAGGGAGAAGGAAGTGGACCAGAGGGGGCAGGCACAGGATTTGGGGAATTGGGTGGGGGTAGTACCGGGAAGAGGAAGAGGGCGGCGTAAGCAGATTGGGTGGAGCGGGAGTTGGATAGAGCAGGAGAGAGACAAGCGGGCCGCCATAACTAGGAAGAGAGCTCCGAGCAATGGAGCGCCTTTAATAGGCGGGAGTTTGGTTGTGCCGGTGGAATTCATATTTTGGCCTTCTACCGATTTCCTTCACATATAGTCTTGTGGTCCAGCTCTATGGAGACTCGATCCTGCTGCAAGTAAAAGCAAAAGCGCACATATTAATTTTAATTTTGCTTCCCTCTCTCGGGTTCTACAAATAAAATCAGAATCGTTTTTTTTTTAATATTTTGTTTAGAATCTCTGTAAAATCATTTACATAAATTTGTTCTTTTGGACACTTAATTTAAATTTGAAAATTTTATCCTTATTTGAATTTTTTTCATTTATTAATTTTAATTTTGCGTCAAATTTGTTTGAGATATTGATTCGTCGATATTTTTCACTAAAAAGTAGTTATTTATCAAAATACTTGGATAAAAGAAAAAAAAATTACTTTTCTGATTTCTCTCGTCGAGAAAAATCAAGACTCCAAAAAAATTTAGCACAGAACTAATAAATGTGAAAAAAAATCAAATAAAGACAAAATTTTCAAATTTAAATTAAGTTTAAGTTAAGTCCAAAAGAACGGAGCTACCGAATTAGGTAAACCCTAGACCAAATTTCTGGCTTCTTTGATTCAAAATATCGGATACCCATCACCCAAGACCTTAAGTTGTTGACCTTAAATTTGTTGGGATAACGAAAAATAAACAACACAAATACTCCGATAATACATGAAGGGGAATCTCCTTGTAGTTTGTGACATAACCAGAAATTAAGTTCAGAGAAAATCCGAAGGAGAAGGGACCGTACCTTTTCGAAGAAGAAGAATGGGGAGATGAGATAGAAAAGATCAAAACAGCTTTCTTGTTGCCGGACGCGAAGGCGAAGTTGGTTTGATTGTTGATAATATAGTAAAATAATGGCGGCTATGCATTGCTTTCGTTTCCAAACTGCTCCATTTATTTTATTTTCTTTCTTTCCGATGATTAGGATTGTCCGGGTTATAGACAAGCCCATCCACGTAAGAATTGATTCACAAGAAATTACTCTCTTGCGTCTTGACCTTAATATTCAAACCTGATCTATTATGTGAAAATCAAAACCAACCAACCAACCGTTAAACTACTCCTTTTATTTCCTCCTAATCCTCAATAATAGTATAATACTATCCATTTGTTATGGACAAAGCTCCCATCCAGTGTTTGTCAACTCCGGTCTGGTTATGTTTGAATCATTGCGGGCCTCTATTTGGTTCATAACAATGATCAAAATAGTTCATTTCGTAGATCTTATCAAGTACAAAATACAAAAAAAAAAAAAAAAAAATAGTTTGATCAAACATCAAAAGCTATATGAGTGACACAAATTTGTACGAAAAAAATGACAGATAAGTATCAAATCATATTTTCTCATGTCATTTTTTCTCACATAACTTTGTTTTCTTTATACATGTATCAAGGTTTAATCAACCTGATTTTTCACATCGGATTATTTGTGTGGGGCTCAAAAGTCTGTGCACATGCAATAGTCTGTGTCAGCAGTGTTTCCGATTTAAAAATAATTGACACTAGAAGACTTTCTAAAATAACTTCCACAAGTCCTGACGATTTATCATATTCAAACTAGGTCTGTCACAGAATGAATTAAATTAGATCCGTTCCTATATAATTTGAACGATCCAATATAATCCGAACCTGATTAATTATCAAAATTCAATTCGATAAGTTTTTGATCCGAATCATATACTTAGTTTGGAAACTAACCGGTTCAATTCGAATATATCCAGTCCGATCGATCAGTTTATGAATCGTATCCGATAAATTTTGCTTTGGTTATAAATTTCAATGTCGTTGTAAGATGTCAAGTGATAGAATTTTGGGGCTTGCATGCTAAAGTTTTGGATAGGCCAGTTGAATGAATGGGCATGCATCGGATGTATTTGATTCTTCCTATTTGGATTCAGATTTTTCGTAACCGTAGGTCCTGCTAGTTTCAAACTTAATTCTTGCCAAGTTGCCATTGACGGGGCTTGTAACGACCCGGATTTTTTGCCCTAATTTTTTTTTTGATACAAATTTGAAATGTTAAAACTAATTCAATAGTTAGTTAGATTTATTAATTAAATTACATTATTATGTGTATAGTTGATATTACAAAAAAAAAAAATCGTATTCGAAACATATTATATTTTAGAGATATACATTCATCCCTTATCCTTCGTATCTAAACGCTAATTAGAATTCTATTAAAACTATATATCTCTCTCCTCCCGAATTCCACCACCTCTATACTCCTCCTCTATAAGTACCTCTCTCCTCTCTCACAATACAACACTCCTAGTCCTCTACAAAAACAAAAACAAGAAAAGAGGGATCACAAATTTTCGTCCATATCACGTCCCTCTATTCACGGCCTGTTTCCTCCTAGTTGCTGTCGTTTTTAGGCCTAAGTTTCTTCATAAAAGTTGTAGAGGGCGTCGAGAGCTTCGATTTCGACCCAAGAATCGCCCAGAACGATCAAGAATTGATAGAGTTATCGCCATTCAAAGTTAGGTAAAATTCTCGGATTCTGATTTTCAGGCAGATTTAGCGACCCTTCTAAACTTCCATTTTTCTACTACTTAGAGTGGTTTTCGGACTTAGACTTCTTCACGAAAGTCGTAGAGCGTTTCAAGATCTTCGCGAGAGACACAAGAATCATCCTAAACGGCAGATGTTTGGTCAAGTTATTCCAGCCCTAAGTTGCTGCTAGAATATCAATCTTTCGCAATCAAACGAAAACCCACCGGACTCCACCGAATCGCCTTGTCCGGATTAAAGGTATTATAATCCTTCTCCTACCTCTCCCTAAGTATATTAATGTACTAAGTTGTTAGTTTTTATGAATAGAATCGAAAAAAATCGAAATTGGAATCGAACGAATGAAACCTAGTTTTTCCGAAGATTCACTGTTCACTGTTCATGGGCGTGAACAGTACTCACGTTTTTTTTTACTGTTCACCCGCTGGAAGTTTTAAAAGAATGGCACAACAATTACAGTTATCCCCCTGGACTTATTGAATTTATAATTTTGGCTCCAAGAGATATGTTTTGTTCTTGGTGGTTTTAACTTACGTGTTGTATATGAATGATAATGAAAATAATTGAGTTCATAATTATGTTGCCTTGGTTTAGTGTTAATTGAATATGATTCTTATAATAAATAAAAAGAATGATGAAAGATTAATAATTAAATTACTTATTTGATAAAATTTCTCATTAAGGGCATCGGCCCAATCATAAAACGCTATTTGTTTTACTTACTCGCACAATATCAATTGTTATGTTGGCTTTCACATAGATACGTATCATGTTTACGGATTCATGATTGTTGTATTTGTTGGATCAGACTTTGGTTCGCTTGGTGGTTTCAAATGAGAAATTATACAAACATTGATATGGTTAATGGAAAAGAAAAACAGATGAAAATTTGTGGGCTTAGCAGGACCTCGGGGGTGGCCTGACAGGACCTCGTGTGATCGGGGGTAGCCTGGTAGGACCTTGAGGGTAGCCTGAAAGACCTAGAATTGTGAGGGTGGCCAAGCAGGACCTCAGGTATTGAGGGCAGCCTGATGGACCTAGAATTGTGAGGGTGGCCAAGCAGGACCTCAGGGGTAGCCTGGCAGGACCTCAGGTATTGAGGGTAGCCTAGCAGGACCTTGAGGGCAGCCTGATGGACCTAGAATTGTGAGGGTGGCCAAGCAGGACCTCAGGTATTGAGGGCAGCCTGATGGACCAAGAATTGTGAGGGTAGCCAAGCAGGACCTCAGGGGTAGCCTGGCAGGACCTCAGGTATTGAGGGTAGCCTAGCAGGACCTTGAGGGCAGCCTGATGGACCTAGAATTGTGAGGGTGGCCAAGCAGGACCTCAGGTATTGAGGGCAGCCTGATGGACCAAGAATTGTGAGGGTAGCCAAGCAGGACCTCAGGGGTAGCCTGGCAGGACCTCAGGTATTGAGGGTAGCCTAACAGGACCTTGAGGGCAGCCTGATGGACCTGAATTGTGTGGATAGTTTAGTAATATCTCGTGATGTTGAAGGTAACAGGTCATTTAAAATATGTTCAATGAAATACTGAGTTCGTAAGACGATGGATACTGTGGTACAGGTATGATTATGAAATGTGTGATTCAAAAGAAGGTAATTTAAAGGCTTACTAATGGTTTTACTTATTTAATGCTTGTTTTTTCTATTATTTTCTTATGAATTGTGATAAAACTGCTTAGCTGTAAAGTAAGGGGTTGGCAGGGTTAGGATTATTCTACTGGGTGAATTATCACTCACGGATACGTCTGTATCCTGGCAAATCGTTTGCTTCGGCGATCAATTTGCCAGATGGTGCAGGATTCAATGGCGGGTATTCAAGGAGAGTGCAGTTCGACACGAAAAGAATATCAGGAACGAAGATCGAGTATGCCTGGAATCTGTATCAAGCCTAGAGTCGGCTTTGAAGTTAATATATTTTGAATCGATAAATCTATCTTGAGTTTGTAATAGTTAAAAACTTTGGAAAATTATATTTATTTAGTAAAATTTCTTAAGATATTATTTTCTTGCTTCCGAAAAATCGGGGCGTTACAAATGGTATCAGAGCCTAGGTTCAACTCTCGGCCTTGGGTAGATGGGGTAGATCACTTCCATGAGCGTAAACTTGAGTTACTAATTGAAGTTGTTACCTATTTAAAGTCTAAATTATAAGTACAATTCAAGTTGTCTCCTGACCTAGACTTTGGGAGAGTACCGTGAGAAAACATAGGTTTTACTTGTTTGACTAACAACTAGGCTAATTGTAAATGGTATGTGTCCGGTATATATGACGTTCCCTGTATGGATACGTGACTTGTTTGCTATTATTTATTTAATATTCCAAAAAAAAAAGGGAGAAAAAGGGTGATATTTCATTATTATGAATGGTTAAAAATATGTATGCATAATAGTAATATTACTTATTCTTATAACTTCAAAATCTTTGTCTCGAAACCGATTTGTTAACATGATAATTAGAAACCCTTGAAACCCTAAACCTAACTTCGTGGGGGTAGTCGTTATAAGATTGGTACAAAAGGGTCAACGACGTTATTCTCTACCGTTATTTAGTCGACCTCAGCAGCAAGGACAATACGTGTAGCCCTGACGCCAATGACAATGTTGCCAACGTCAACAAGAATGCTTGTGCGAGTCCTAAGGTCATGCCAACGCTAACCCCTGTGCAATATACACTTGAAATCGACAAAACCATTCAGCTACTACTAGTGATCGACAACACGGCTTATCAACACCCCTGACTTAAACTTATAAATTTTAGATGGAAGAGACGAGAAACAGTTTGCACGAAAACAACAACCAGAATAATGGTCAGAACAATGGACAAAATGGAGGTCCACAGCCTAATGGACAAACCGAAGTGGAAGACTTGTTTCAACTCATGCAAGCATTTATTGCTGCTGCCACCGCCAATCCTCAACATCAACAGCAGGCCACACATGTACCACGAGGCCCTCTGACTAGGAGTCAGGCGTTGAATGAATTTTGTAAACGCCGCCCACCGTACTTTCGAGGCGAGCCGAACCCCGCTGCTGCGGAATCCTGGTTGGAAGAAATCAAGAAGATTCATGAAGTCCTAGACATCCGCGAAGATGACAATCGCATCGCGCTAGCCACCTACCAAATGCAAGGAGAAGCTCAACATTGGTGGAAACTAATGAAGAATACACATGCTATAGAGACAATGACTTGGGAGAGGTTTGAAGAAATCTTCCTCGATAAGTACTTTCCTGCCCCAATTAAACAGGAAATGGTTCAAGAGTTCATGAACCTTGAACAAGGTGAAATGACAGTCTCCCAGTATGCTGCGCGATTCGAAGAGTTGTCTCGTCACGCCATAACTATCATACCAACAGATGATGACAAGGCGAGAAAGTTTGAATGGGGACTCAATGAGACACGCCGAGCAGTAGTAGCGCAGACACTCCCCACCTACTCACAAGTGGTACAATGCGCGCTTAAAATGGAGAGAGAAAGTTTGGATTTTAAGACAAGGCGTGAGCAAAAGAAAACAATACCAGCAGCTGGAGGACCGATCCGCAACAACGATAAGGGGTTCGATACACCCAAACCCTACGCTCACCCACAACAATCTAACCAACCTTGGAAGAACCCAAATCAAGAGCAAAGCCAGAACCATGACCAGGCAGGCAGATGCTACCACTGTAATGAGGTAGGCCATTTCAAGTTTGCCTGTCCTCAACTTAATGAATCTAGAAGTTCCAGAAATAGGGGACAACAGGTACCAACAAAATCAATTGGTTTTGGAAATCAACAAGGAGGTCAGAATCAGCCACGAACTGGATGGAATCAACAACAGCAACCACCTCGCCAAAATAAGAAGTTTGGAATAGAAAATGGTCCAGCAAAGCCAAATCAGTCGTTTGGAGAAAGGATCTTCGCACTTCAAGGAGATTACGAAGAATATGATCATATGGCGATCTGAGGTAATCTTATAATTACTCAACGCGTAAATTTAAGCATTATACAATTTGGAGCATCGCACGCCTTTCTATCTGCAGCAAGTGTTAAATCACTGGGACTAAAAACGAAACCCCTAGGAACTATGAATGGAACCTCAACATTAGGGGTAGAATTTCCGTAAGTCTTATACGGCAAGTTTGCATAGTAGAAGTCTCCAATCTGGGTTCGACCTTTGACCATCGAGTCAAAAAAAAGAAAGAAGAAGGGGTCAACTGCAAATGTCAATTTGGGAAAGAATTGACTACATGCTCACTCTGCTATCATAGGACGCTATCAGAAGATAGTGATGGGTTACTCTTCAAACATAACGTGTCCTAAATTTTTAAGGGGGATAGACGAATCCATCATGAACAGCGACTCGGTGTTCGACGTAGCATGACAAGTTAGTTAGGATAACTACCAAGTCTCATCTCAAAATCATGAGAAGAAGAATCAACCGAGAGTCAACAGATGCCAACTGCACACAATGGAAGTAACGCTTTAATTTCGAGGACGAAATTGTTTTAAGGGGGATAGGTTGTAACGACCCGGATTTTTTGCCCTAATTTTTTTTTTGATACAAATTTGAAATGTTAAAACTAATTCAATAGTTAGTTAGATTTATTAATTAAATTACATTATTATGTGTATAGTTGATATTACAAAAAAAAAAAATCGTATTCGAAACATATTATATTTTAGAGATATACATTCATCCCTTATCCTTCGTATCTAAACGCTAATTAGAATTCTATTAAAACTATATATCTCTCTCCTCCCGAATTCCACCACCTCTATACTCCTCCTCTATAAGTACCTCTCTCCTCTCTCACAATACAACACTCCTAGTCCTCTACAAAAACAAAAACAAGAAAAGAGGGATCACAAATTTTCGTCCATATCACGTCCCTTTATTCACGGCCTGTTTCCTCCTAGTTGCTGTCGTTTTTAGGCCTAAGTTTCTTCATAAAAGTTGTAGAGGACGTCGAGAGCTTCGATTTCGACCCAAGAATCGCCCAGAACGATCAAGAATTGATAGAGTTATCGCCATTCAAAGTTAGGTAAAATTCTCGGATTCTGATTTTCAGGCAGATTTAGCGACCCTTCTAAACTTCCATTTTTCTACTACTTAGAGTGGTTTTCGGACTTAGACTTCTTCACGAAAGTCGTAGAGCGTTTCAAGATCTTCGCGAGAGACACAAGAATCATCCTAAACGGCAGATGTTTGGTCAAGTTATTCCAGCCCTAAGTTGCTGCTAGAATATCAATCTTTCGCAATCAAACGAAAACCCACCGGACTCCACCGAATCGCCTTGTCCGGATTAAAGGTATTATAATCCTTCTCCTACCTCTCCCTAAGTATATTAATGTACTAAGTTGTTAGTTTTTATGAATAGAATCGAAAAAAATCGAAATTGGAATCGAACGAATGAAACCTAGTTTTTCCGAAGATTCACTGTTCACTGTTCATGGGCGTGAACAGTACTCACGTTTTTTTTACTGTTCACCCGCTGGAAGTTTTAAAAGAATGGCACAACAATTACAGTTATCCCCCTGGACTTATTGAATTTATAATTTTGGCTCCAAGAGATATGTTTTGTTCTTGGTGGTTTTAACTTACGTGTTGTATATGAATGATAATGAAAATAATTGAGTTCATAATTATGTTGCCTTGGTTTAGTGTTAATTGAATATGATTCTTATAATAAATAAAAAGAATGATGAAAGATTAATAATTAAATTACTTATTTGATAAAATTTCTCATTAAGGGCATCGGCCCAATCATAAAACGCTATTTGTTTTACTTACTCGCACAATATCAATTGTTATGTTGGCTTTCACATAGATACGTATCATGTTTACGGATTCATGATTGTTGTATTTGTTGGATCAGACTTTGGTTCGCTTGGTGGTTTCAAATGAGAAATTATACAAACATTGATATGGTTAATGGAAAAGAAAAACAGATGAAAATTTGTGGGCTTAGCAGGACCTCGGGGGTGGCCTGACAGGACCTCGTGTGATCGGGGGTAGCCTGGTAGGACCTTGAGGGTAGCCTGAAAGACCTAGAATTGTGAGGGTGGCCAAGCAGGACCTCAGGTATTGAGGGCAGCCTGATGGACCTAGAATTGTGAGGGTGGCCAAGCAGGACCTCAGGGGTAGCCTGGCAGGACCTCAGGTATTGAGGGTAGCCTAGCAGGACCTTGAGGGCAGCCTGATGGACCTAGAATTGTGAGGGTGGCCAAGCAGGACCTCAGGTATTGAGGGCAGCCTGATGGACCAAGAATTGTGAGGGTAGCCAAGCAGGACCTCAGGGGTAGCCTGGCAGGACCTCAGGTATTGAGGGTAGCCTAGCAGGACCTTGAGGGCAGCCTGATGGACCTAGAATTGTGAGGGTGGCCAAGCAGGACCTCAGGTATTGAGGGCAGCCTGATGGACCAAGAATTGTGAGGGTAGCCAAGCAGGACCTCAGGGGTAGCCTGGCAGGACCTCAGGTATTGAGGGTAGCCTAACAGGACCTTGAGGGCAGCCTGATGGACCTGAATTGTGTGGATAGTTTAGTAATATCTCGTGATGTTGAAGGTAACAGGTCATTTAAAATATGTTCAATGAAATACTGAGTTCGTAAGACGATGGATACTGTGGTACAGGTATGATTATGAAATGTGTGATTCAAAAGAAGGTAATTTAAAGGCTTACTAATGGTTTTACTTATTTAATGCTTGTTTTTTCTATTATTTTCTTATGAATTGTGATAAAACTGCTTAGCTGTAAAGTAAGGGGTTGGCAGGGTTAGGATTATTCTACTGGGTGAATTATCACTCACGGATACGTCTGTATCCTGGCAAATCGTTTGCTTCGGCGATCAATTTGCCAGATGGTGCAGGATTCAATGGCGGGTATTCAAGGAGAGTGCAGTTCGACACGAAAAGAATATCAGGAACGAAGATCGAGTATGCCTGGAATCTGTATCAAGCCTAGAGTCGGCTTTGAAGTTAATATATTTTGAATCGATAAATCTATCTTGAGTTTGTAATAGTTAAAAACTTTGGAAAATTATATTTATTTAGTAAAATTTCTTAAGATATTATTTTCTTGCTTCCGAAAAATCGGGGCGTTACAGGGCTAACTCGAACAATGACATCTTTTTTTTCCCCCACGATAGTGTTTAACTTGTGATCAAGACCTAATTTGACTAGGATCGACGTGCTTTAGGGTTTACGGTTTGACCAGCTCGGTCAAGTTGTGGGATACAAATTGTTGGTAAAAAGTGGGGAAAAGAAGTGAACCAAGTCACATATGGCCCGTGTTGGTGGTACAAAAATGTGTTAAAAAACCTTCCAATAGGTAAATATCCGGTGTCTAAATTTGCCATTCTTTTGAAGAGTTGAGAATGCACCTTTATCGTTTACTAACGCTTCATGAATTTTCAAAATGTGTATACAAATACACCCAAAATATTTGGAAAAGATGACGGAATTGTACAAATATTTCAATTTTCTCTTGTCGTGTAACTTTCTAGTTGAGTTCTTGCCGTAGTCTTTTAAGTTTCATTGACTCAGGCTCTGTTCTTGTAAACTTATAAGTCTGAAACTTATTTCGGTATTATTTACTTTTTATAATTATTTATTTAGTTTTTCGTCGTAATTTTTGGACCAATGTTGAAAAAATTCAAATAAAACTGCTGTTTAATAATTTTTTCGTCTTTAGTGTTTTTTTTTCCAGTCATAATTTTGTACTTTTTAAACTTCCGTCGTCGAGACACATGATTAATTCAAAAAATATCACATGAATCTAACACAAATTCAGAAAAGACGAACAAAACGTACACACAAAACGAATAAGAAAATTAAGTTTACAAGAACGGAGCGTCAACGTTACTTGCAGGATACAGTTTTTATGAACATGAAACGCTATCATAGACGCCATTAAAGCTGAGATAGCTAATGCTAGTTAATAATCGTCGTAACGCCACTTCATTAAAACCTACTGTATATAAACCCGGGAACATTCAAACTCATCTATAGATCCCGTAACTCCAAAACTACAAGTCCAAACAAAGAAATAAAGGGAAAAACAAAAAAAGAAGGCACCATGGTGAAGCTTACCAACTTCTCGATCGTGGCCATCTTGCTTGTAGCGATCATCGCGATCGCGATGAAAGCCAGAGTTACCTCGGGTGACCCGACAGCGAAGGAGATCCTCTCCGATGCTTACTATGAGACGTGTAAGAGTAAGGTTGGAAGGGATTGCGGAGTAATGATCGTGAGCGAGATGTTCTTCCAGAACGCGACCACCGACGCTCCGTGTTGCAGGAAGGTGCTGACAATGGGAAAGAACTGTCACGCTAATATGTTGGGGAAGATTTTGCAGCAGTCTCCGTTCAAGGAAAACAAGGGTCTTGCATTGGACAGGAGTAGGGCAATATTGGCTAGGTGTTCTTCAATGTAGAACTAAATTCGGTCGAACCAACTACGAATAAATGGCGGATAAAAAAAAAAAAAAAAACCCACGAAAAAATGTGGGGCACAAAGGCGGCCGATGAATTTTCGTCTAGCGGTGACAAAAATGTATGAAAAAGACTTTGTATACAAAACACTATACAAAATGAGCATATTTGTTTTGGTAGATAGATGAAAAAATGTATGAAATAGAATTTGTATACAAAAAAAACACAATACAGAATGAGCATATTTGTTTTGATAATCAGGCCTAATTTATTTTGTTTATTGAGCTTTTTGACCAGCCTACTTGCTAATTTGAGTGGTTTATCATTTACTCTTGACTTTGTACTAATAATTCAGTACAGACAATATTAGAAACATTAAAAAAGAATTAAAATATGCACAAATACATATATAGAATTTTAGAACAATATTTTGAACCCCGCTTGAAACCCCAAAATTACTAGTGGAGCCGCTCTTGGTGGGAGCATAAACCCTAGGATACAAGTACTTTTGAGGGGCGGAGGCTCAATGGGTCAAATGGGATCACTTGACCCACTAGCCTCCAAAATTTTCTATTGCTAACTCATATTTTTTCATGAATTTGCAAGGAAATTTTGGCTCCACGCATGTTGTGAGTGCGATTTTGTTTACCCTCCTTAAAAGAAGGTGAATATTACCCTCCCTCTAAATGATTGAAATAGTGTGAATTCCACCACAAAATGATATCATGCTTATCATACAATACACTTTTTGATAAGTATGACATCACTTTATGGTGGGATCCACACCATTTCAACCAATAGAAAAGAGGGTAATGTTCATCCTCTTAAGTGGAGGGTGAACAAAACTCAACTCATGCATAGTGGAGCTGGTGTGTAAGTTGTGGATGTACTCAACAAACTGTTGAGGAACCACGTAAAATATCTTTGTATCTTGCGTTCTTATTTTTTTGTTATTTTGATTATTCTTTTGCGCTTAATTTGTGTGTTTGTTGGCCAAATCCAATAGATATAAATTCCAATGGATACATGATGAGTATTGCTAAGCAATGTGAGCATCACCGAAAAGGGGTTGATTTAGTGGTAAGAAGTTGAACTTGGTTGGTCAAGGCTCCGGTTCAAGTTCCCGTATCCCTAATTGGGGCTAAATGTTGATATCTTTTCTATATTGCTTCTGATCAACTAGTGCTTGTCCATGTTAGAATAGGTCCAATGAATTCGACTTCGAGAACATACAGGAAATCTACAATGAAAAACATTCAATATAGATGTACTTCATATTGGAATGTCTTTCATGATGGTGGACATTGTTTTTGGGACTCGGGGATCCTGGAGGGTGGGCTGATTCGGCCGTCTATTTCAGCAATGGACGGCTCGGATTTTAATTCGAGCAATGGATGGTCCAAATCAATAGGAGCTAAATCCGAGCCCATCGGCGTCGAAATGGACGTCCACATCAGCCACCCTATAGGATCCCCGAGTCTTTTGAGGTATTATCTTCCTGCATATGGACCTACAAAACTCTCCTTCCAAATGCTGACATGGGAGTGATAGTGATGGGGCTCTCTTCTGGCAGATTTCTTATGATTTGTTCTTAATGTAATTTCCTCCCCTCCTGTCATTTTTCTGTTTTTACCTATTCATCTACAACTGCAGAAACTTCAGATTAGTAACTTTAGAAGGCTAAACTATCTCCCAGGTATCCTCTCTTTGACTTAGTATTTTATTTCTTGAAGTGAACATTGAAGGCATTAATTCTTTTTGTCAATTCCTGGAATCCTGTCTCAATGGTGCACGCTTGTTTCTTTTTCTCTTTTTCGACTCCAGTACGACTGATAATATTGACTAAAATGCTGCTCAGTTATCTCATATCCGATTTATAAGATGTGGGTAATTTGTGGTATCTGTCCTTGTTATTTGAGGATGCTGGCATGGGAGGGTCATTTGATGCAGATTTAAACCCGTGCATTGTAGTTGTAAAGTGGATGCTCCCAGCTTTTCTTCGCAGAATCGCAACATACTCCAACATTTTACGCGGGTAGCATCAGTAAAGTACTATGGCAGCCATTATGATTTTCCAGGTTTATGAGTTTGGAACATTAGAAACACAGCTTAGCATTATGATTAACAGAAATACATGAACATTGCATGCAACTGTAGAAACCTTTTTCACCCTACATCTGCTCACCCTTTGTGAGACGGTGCCAAATGTTTATCTGATTCGGGTTGAATCCTGGAGGCTTCTTTCACTATGAAGCATGTTCGCCTGTAAGCAAGGAAATTATTATGATGAATAAATTGATTGATGAAATTATGAAAAAATATTCGTGGTAACTGTTGTTTTGTGGTTTCTGCTGAATCCTCTAGTGAGAAGTAGAGTACCTAAAGACAAGATACCAAATTGCTGGTGTGGGTTTGTGTGCACTGAGCAATATAAACATGATAATCCTTATTTTCACTGGATATATCTATTGAAGGGTTTACTCAGTTGTTAACTTCAGGGCCCTGGAATTAGTCTAGGTGCGTGGAAACTGGCCCGAACACCCGGTTATCGGAAAAAAATAAAGGGCCCCTGGTGAAGTAATATTTTAGTGCCATTGCTCTCTTTAGTCATTGGAGAGTATAAATTGGATCCAAGACTGAATGAGACTCTTTTTTTTTTTTTTTTAGTGAAATTACTTTTCAAGAGTGTCAAGACTCTAGAAATAGAGACTTTACCCTGATCTCGTAGCCCTTGGTGTCACCTCTTGACTCTGCTGCTGAGGTTGGCTTAACTGGAGATGCATGGGCTCATATGAGTCCGCTGTAATGCTAAAACCATAAGAATTTTGTGTGTTTGTAGAAATCGCTATCAAATTGCTTGCTCCATAAATCTGCCACAACAAGCCTTTCTTTAGTCAGGAACCAACTTACATGCTATGCAAGCACTGGTATGAGTTTAGTTAAGGATGTGAGAATATTGAGTTCGTTGATTAACCACGTACCTTCTTATACAATTCCATGTTTTCTTGACGGATGATGTTTACCTTCTCGTAAAGTTCTGCATTTTCCTGAGTCATAAGGTGTCCCTATAATGAATCAAGAAACGATTAGTTTATACAACTCGCACTATCCTTGAACAAAATGGTTGCTTAACAGATATCAGTTGGAGCCTTGGAGGGACCTTTCGGTTTAGCTCTTGTATCTCATCTGTTAGAATTTTGTCCTGTTGAAGTTAGAAAACCAAAAAAATGTCATTAAGTATGAAGGTCTTCATCATAAATGGTCACGAGTTCGAAGACAGGATTAATAGTGACCTTTTTCGTGCGGACACCTCGCAAACTCATCTCCAGTTGGCTCTCTAGATTTTGTAGATCTTTGGCAGTCAAACCGTATAGCTCTTGTCCCATCAACTGCCTGTCTCATACAATGGCAATCTATTTATTTTGTTACTTTCAGGCAGCATATATTCATGGTAACTGGTAAGTCTTAGGTGTTTTGAAGAGGTAAGGGAAGCAATTTTAATTTCATTATTCGTCCAGAGAAGTCTAGGAATCCTTTTTCTCTTTCAGCCATTTCGATAATCTCATTGCTTGTTAATCATTTCTTGTTCTCCAGTTTAGGAGGAAACGACTAGCTGTCTCAATTATAATGCGACCAAATCAAGGATTGGACTTCATGAGATAGAATTCCTAAAGGGAATACAAAGAGTATAAGCTCTAATATGACGCAACCAAATCAAGGATGGGATTTCAGAAGAGAGAAAAGCCCAAAATGTGATAGAAGAGTCTAAGCTCTAATATTTGTTCTTTTAAAATGATCAAAAGTAACTTATGAGGAGTCTAGACACCTATCTATAGACTCACTAACACTGGAGGACAAAAATGAATTAAAGACTAAAATGGACTGCATCAATCAACTGAAAAAAGCAAAAATTCAAAGTGCCATAAATAAGGCAATGTTTAGGGATAACCTTTGAAAAAATGTGGGCAGAATTATAATATATAATATCCTGAGAAGCTAAGACATGTCTACCGGCTTTGGGTATCAATTTCTAACACATATCAAGCAGGGTCACGGCACTATATGCTTTGGACACGAGCCATCTATGCTTAATTACGTTCCCAATTTTGTTTATTTTATGTGTTTTAGTGGGACGTGTTTGGGACACGCTAGGATTTGTTGAGCACACAATAGGGACACATCAGGATCTTATAGACTTGCCTAGTTAATGATTCTTGTTCCGTGAATTTAATATCTTCATAACGTTAATATTATCTGTCTTATAGCATAGTTTGTATGAATGTACAGTATAATTGAAGAAAATAAGTTCCAATGAGTTCATGTTCTGATATTTGTATGATATACGTGTCGTGCCAATGTTTCTGTGTTCGTGCCTCAAACAATATAGTAGTCAGATCTTGAATTACTGAAGTTTGTTAGATGATCTTGTTATCAGTTATAGCCAAAGCTTCTATGTTTTGCTTAGGAATATTTGGTGTAATTACATAACAGGACCTGAAGTGGTGACATTACTAGCCGGTGAGGACATGGCAAATGTGGTACAACAAAAGATGTTGACTGGTACAATATTGTAAGAGGTTGCTGTGTCAATGTGAGGCTCTTTCTCTTGTCAGAGGTTTTTAAGAAAGGTACGAGTCATTGAACAAATCTATACAGTTACATTGAAGTCTTACTTGAGTAGTTCTAATCCTTTCCTTTTTTGGCCAAATGGCGCTTGAAGACTAGACTACAATTTAGTAGGTGTTTGAGAATGTATGTTGGTATTTCTGAATAAATGAGTGAATATTATCATTGTTTCTTCTTCTTCTTCTTCTTCTTCTTCTTCTTCTTGTATTTCAACCAGAGCAGTATGGGAAAAATACAAGAGCAACAATTTGAATGGTTCGTTGAAAAAATCACGATGACCTTGTTTCACGTCCATTGGCTTTTAACCTGTTGTTTTGATTGTAACAAAATCACAGCGTTTCTGACTTGAGAGTCTTTTCAAATATGGATGTTAAAATGCTTTTATTCCATATTTGTCCTTTTTTGTTTATTTATTTTATTGTACCTAGCTAGTCTCTCTATTGGGTCTACCAAATTGTGTTTGGCAGACCATTCCTTTGTAAGCTAAGGTTGTTGGTTGTCAAGTATGTTACAGGAAGAAAACTAAACTGAGGACTCAGGTAAGCCTATCAGATAAACCTGTCTAAGGCTAGTAATGCCGTAAGCCAATCAGGCCTATGAATTTGTTGACTGAGTAGAACCTTCATCGTTGTGTACAGGTTGCACTCGTTTTCTTTTGTTCGAGTACTTTTGCAATGCCACTGAGTGTCTGCTGCAGTTATTATTTCTCCATTATCTTCTCTAATAATTGTCTCAGATATGATGGGGATAAATAGCAGAGAAGTTATAAACCATGCTATCGACATAGCCAACTCTTCTATGGAAGTAGTGCTATTAATTACCGTTTCAATTACTACCTTGTCATTTGAAAGTAAGTGTTTCCCGGCTAAAGGTGAAGGATTTACCGATGATTTTCTTCCAAGTTGTGTAATTGTTGCCTCAAGATTGCTGCTTCCCTTTGCCAAAACTAGCACGTATGGTGGCAAGAATTAAGTACAAGTACATACAGAAGAATTAGATACTCTACAGCATCATGACTAACTTCTATATGATATGCATGTAGCACAGCAGTAAGCCAAGTGACTAAAACAAATGCATTCTCTAAGGTAATTCAACTTTTAATGGGTTTAGAATCACTTCATCATTTTGTTAATTGTATACAATGAAAACAGGGCACCCTTTTTTATTTTGAAATCTGTTTAGAATCCATTATCCCCAGATTTGGTGAATTTGGGGAGTCATGAGGATTGGAAAGAATTCGTGGTCCTGTCCAGTGATGCACGTTAACATCTCAAAATCTGTAATACTAATAAATTTTCTTTCATTTCATGGCGTAATCCTACCCTACTTCTACCGATTTTGAGTTCTGTATACCTTCAATAACTTGCGGGATACTTCCCACGTAAATCGTAATCTGGATTGACCTCAGTTACATTGACTGACATATAAATTTGTTTACTGTTAGAGATCTTTTCATATAGTTGACAATACAAATGGGTCCCCATAAGGGCTTAGTAGTATTGATCTTGATGCTCACTCTGCCTAGATAAGATTGGACCACTGTCGTGCTTTTCAAGTTTTTCCTTGCTTGAACTACTTTACAAGTTATTTCAGTTCATCCCTTCCCCTTGACCTTTGATTCTCCGCTGCTTGCTCCTATCATCATTCGTAATACAATTACGACGATGCTAAATTGTGTTCATGTTAAGTCATAAAGTGGGAAATGGGTTCAAATTATGTGTATGTATATCATTATATGTGTGTGTGTGTGTGTGTGTGTGTGAAGCTATGCTTACCAACACTCCCATCATGTGCAATTCTAAATATATGGAGAATTTTACAAGATGAATGCATGAACTAAATCAAACAAATTTCAGACGGATGTATAGACATGTAGTATCAACAAGTTGCTGATATAGTGATATATAGGTTTTGTCTCGAGAAGTAATCTGGTGGCACATCCAAATTTATCTTGAGAAGTTATCCGGCAGCACATCCAAATTTGTCTTAGGTGTTAGTTTATTTCAGAAATACTACTGAGTCAAGACAAACTAACTAACTGTCTTTTAATGGAACTATGTCAATGATTTTGTTGTCATTCATAGGCTTTTCGGAACATAAACAAACGGTGTAGACTATTCATGTATGGTACTCTTTTGGTCTTGCAAACGATTGGACATGGACTTATTTACTTGCCTTCATAGAGACAACATTCTAATTATGGGAGGTATGGAAGTAAAGAATTCTATTGACTTAGACAGACCCATGTGGATAATTAGCTTAGATAAAATCAAGTTGTCATGTTGCATGCTTCAATCGATCTTTAGATGGTAAATGTGTAAGCTAGCTAGGGAGTTATGCTTCCTTGATCAGAAGTTTCATCGATCCTTCAACCTACTATTATGTGTCGATACTCCTCATTGTGCTCTTGAACTGGAGTACCGGAAAGTTTGTAGTTCTCCGACATATACTTGTCAAAGATAATCCCATCATCTTCTGATCATTCTTGAGCTTTGCCACTCTCCAGTTGCATCTTGAAGTGAGATGCAAACAAGACGTGTGAGCTATAAGATAGCTCTCCAGCCTCCAGATTGTTTGGATAACGTAAACTACGCGAAGCTAAGACATAAATGAGAGTTCAAGGACTCGAACACTTCTATTGACATAATTCTATTAAAAGACGGTAATTCGTTTCTCTTAGCCGAGCAAAATTTGAGAACAGTATGATTCCACTTCTTTGCCTATTAGGGTACATGAAGTGATTTGGGATCACCTATAGTTTCTTCACCACTGTTCCCTTTTGTGTTTTCCAGCCACTTATCAGCTCCTAGATGTGCTTTTAGAGCTGTGTCTAGCTCTCACCTGCTAGGTGGTGTTCTTTGGGTTTACAACACATGGGTTAAAGGAAAACAAAAAGGTTGCCCCCGCAGCCAATGGCAGACACAGAATTTGTACATAGTGGGGGCCCGAACCAATGTATGGGTCCCTATAATAACGTAAAGGAGTACATCTTTATATAGAGGCACTAGGCATGTATGTATGTCCACTAAATTTTTCAGCGCTGATGCTGGAAAGATCAAAGACAAAAAAAAGTTAGAAATGCAGGGTCAGTTTCTTCCGGAGAGGGAGCTAGATATAGGGTGGTTAAAGAAAGTGTACCTTGACTTCTGATGCTTGATTATGTAGTTGATGATGCTCTTCTTTGGATTTGTTGTATCTCTCAATTACTGACTTCATGCTGGTGAAGTAAACACCAAAGCGATTATATTCTTATCAGTTGTTATATGGTGTCTAATACGCAAGTAACGGCGCACATAATGCAGAGCAATGAGCATACATACATATATATATATATATACATATATATATATATACATATATATATATATATATATATAGAGAGAGAGAGAGAGAGAGAGAGAGAGAGAGAGAGAGAGAGAGAGAGAGAGATGAAAGGTATGACGCGACGCCACAAAATAATCACTTTGTCTCTAATAACTGCTTAAGTTATTAAATCTATGCATTTGGGGATGCAACCTTTGAAATCCAGTTGATCGTTTCTAGATCGGGATATATAGTTTTGCAGATCCTTGTGGTGGTTGACTTAAGATGCAACTATATGGAGCAATAAATGGATAGGTATGATGGAAACAATTTCCTAAGGTGGCAGGAGGAATATTGTGATGGGAATATGAGATCCCCCCAAGGAGAGGCTCGTATTTGATTAGCTAGTCGGTGTGGCAATAGCTTACTAAGGCAATGATAAATGTAGCTGGTCGTATAAAGGAATGGATCAGATTTTGGTTCAAATATATAGACCTGAGAACCAAATGTGGTTTTGGAAGTCAATTTTCAGCTATATATTTAGTTACAATTCCTAGTACTTCCCAAAACAAGTGTCAATCGTGTTTCGTGTTGCTCTTTCTTGTCTTAAGGTTAGCGTCGGTTGTCAATGACTGTACAAAGATCTTCCTATAGTACACTGCTAAATTCTCAACACTGAACTGATTTGATAGGTCCGATACTTTTATTCATCCAAAATGAATTTTTTTATTGCTTTCTTTATTTATAAGGTCCTTGCTCTAGACTCAAGTTCAAACTGTTTTGGCAAATTACTTCAAACCCATGTCAAAAAAAAACTACTTAAGAGCAACTCCAACAGGCTAGGCTAAGTTTTTGTAGAAGGGTATAGGTTGAGTTTTGCAAGTATCAGCATTGGTGGAGTCCATGTCAACTCTTTGAAGCTCTCTCATGTATTTATTTTCCTATATTTATGATTTCATCATTTTATCTTTATGATAAATGAAAATTTTCTTGGGCGATAAATAACAATTCCTCCAACAAGCTAGGCGAATTAGGTGAAAAATGTAATGTGTGCATGCATACTATAAATAACCTTGGATACAATGTCATTGTTTTGAGAGATTCTTCATTGGAACCAAGTCCTGTGCCATTCTTTGGTTTTGAGAATAGAAAGCGGTTTTCGCTAGGCATGGTCTGTCTTTTGCATGTTAATCAACCGATTTATCTAGATATTTCTCATGATGAAGAAGGGCCAATATATCGATGCAGAAGAATCAATCGGAGACATTGCAAATTCGTTTGGAGCGTTGGAGGAAGAATGATCTCGCGAAAGTGAAGAGGGCTTAACCACTAAGGCTAATTCTCATGTCACAAGTGAGATTTATCCATTGCAAAATTGGAAAATGTGGAGCCTTCAGATGAATCGATTGTGGCTGTGGGAAGTTGGCAAGATGTCATCTCCCGCATGGCACAATGTTTTCACCACGATTTTGTGCCACACTCCAATTTTGGCTAAAATCGTGGATTGATGTCACCTCCACCAGGTTTTGAAGGAGCAAGGGAGAATGTGTCTGCTCCGACTTCCTTTATGTCAAATGCGGACATTGGAAGCAGCGAAAAAGGAACATCGTGACGTTCTCGTTCGCAGACGGCCGAGATTTAAGCGCCGCACGACATGAAAGAGTGTTCCTTGTCATGCTTCTCTTGAGAAGATCAATAATTCATTTTGCGATTAATAAGGATTTTGTAGTAATTCTGTGTTATTGAATTCTTATGGTTTAGTATCTGCATACAATATAGGCTATATGCCCACAGCCCCAACATGTTACTTACGTGATCTTTCTTTTATTATATGCAGTTTAGGTATTATTGTATGTTTTCTTTACGTAATTTTTTTTTTTTTTTTTTTGTTTTTGATCGGCTTTGCTTTTGTAATTTTTGAGTGTAGTTTTTTGAGGGGCGGCTCCACTAGGGTTTGAGGGGTTCAAGCGAATCCCCCGATTTCTAAAATGTACTAAGATTTTGTATTTTTTTTTGCATATAATTTGATATTTCTTTTCTAGTGTCGGCACTGTATCAGATGTGCAAAGCAGAGTAAATACAAATTTATTGAAATTTGTGGGTAAATAGATCATATAGCTCAACAAAATAAAATAAATTAGGCTCGATAAGTCTTCAAGCAAAATAAATGTAGTTATCTTGTGTAGTGTTTTGTATGCAACATTTTTTGTATACATTCTTGTCTTGTCACCGCTGAGTTTTTTCGCATTATGACTAGATTGGTTACATGTGCCATAGTATGTAATTAATATTTGGTCATACATAAACATCTCTAGGTATATAAGATATGAGATTAATTGCATGATTCTGGTGTTTTGGTTCATAGACTCTCACTTCATCAATAACAAAATTTACTGGACTTGTATTTCAAGATATGCAGAATTTAATTTTTTTTTATTTGCAAGCCATTTTGAAGCTGTACATAACATAATATGTTTGTAGAATTTATATGCATGTTTTCTTCATAAAATAAACAAAATGGTGCACGCATGTAAAGGATTCTTATAATGAATGGGTTTATTTTTTACACTTTTACCAAAAGACACCTCTTTATATACATGTAATTGACTAACATAGCATGTTGAGGTTAATGGGTGGAAGCCAAAAGGTGTGATTCTTGGATTTAAATTAAAATGGTGTGATTATTGGAGGCTAAACCAAGTGGTGCATGGAGTTCTATAAATAGGCTTTGGATCCAGTCATTCAATTTCCCTTTCACATTCTAAATTAAACCTCAGACTTTGTTTCCTTGTAAAATGCTTTGCTTTCAAGCTTCTTTTGAGACTGTTGATTCTAGATATGAATTTATAGCAGATTGCGAGTGCTACTTTTTTGCATCAGGCTACGTCTGAGTGAAATTATTGATTGCCTTGTGCTTTTTCATTTTACAATATATAGTTAGATGATTAGTTTGACTTTGTCCAAATTTTTTGTGATGAACTTCGTTATGTGAGTGCAGCTGGGCAATTATCATTATAATCGTATCAATTTTGTCAAAAAAAAAGTAGATGTGTATTTTGGGACAATCAAAAATAAAATGTAGGAGATTAAATTATTTACACAGTTGGTGTAAACATTTCTTTTCTCCAAATTAATTACATTGCACCACGTCTCAATATTCTATTAATTGGGACCACTGTTTTGATGATGCGGGGTAATGTAATTGATTTGGAGAAAATAAATATTTACACCGTCAGTGATATAATTTATTCTCAGGCTCTGTTTGATAACAGTGATAGATGGATGAGATTCGTAAGGAGATGGGATTAGAATTGGGATTGATAATGAGAAGGGATTGGTAATGAGAAGGGATTGATAATGAGTATGTTTGTTTGGGATGAGATTAATAATATCATATTTGTTTGAGATGGGATTAGATGATGGGATTGGATTGATAGAAGAAATTGGTAATGAGAAGGGGTTGGGTTCGGACTATGAATACCAAGTCCCACGGGGTATTGCTAATACCCCCTAAAGGCCGGATTGAACATCCCAACGGACTAGTAATCCGGACCCTTTTTGGTTACCAAACAGAGTATTAATACTCCCATGGAATCCAATCCCAAGTCTCAAACCTCTTATCAAACGGGGCCAAATTGTAGACTAAAATTATGGGATGGATAGACTATGATTGAAGGATTTGTTATTCTTTGTTTGCATTCATGCAACAAGCCCACGAAGCCAGCTTATTTGTCAATAGGTTTTTTTTTTTGGAACAGTGGAAAACCTAGTTTAAGTTTATTTTATTTTAACACGGAAGGGTAAGAGAATGATTCAATTTACCACATTCATTAGGCAATTGCTGAAAAAACCTTGTTTAAGTTACATTAGTTTAGAAGCATGGAAGCCAAACATCTAAGTCACAACGCTCCCCACTTCCTCCTTTCCCTTTTTCAACTTAGGTGTCCGAGCCAGCCTATGTCTCGACTAATTTTATGAGGCCAATCCTATTGCCTACTTACAGAGGACTCCATTATGAATTTGCCTCAAAATAATTAGTAGCGCATGAGAGGTTTCAATATTGTAACCTTAGAAAGAGCAATCCCCTAAACCTTAAGCCTTAGCAACTAGGCCACTCCTTGGGCTTAAATGCTTCCCACTTTCTCTACGATTAAAGAAAGGCTTCCCACTTCTACGATTAAAGAAAGGATCGGAGAACCAGAACACAGACAGATAGTTACCAGATCTCCATAGTTGATCCAGTTGGGTTGAACTCCACCGAGTTTGGCCAAGTGGGAATCGGAAAATTAATCAACAAGTGCTTATCCTTCTATGGGATCAAACATTTCAAACTTTGACTTTAGGGGCCACTAGATTATTTGTCCGATCGCTACCTTCAGAGCCCCAACATTATTTGAAGTGTGTACAAGTTGGCCCGAACATACGGATATTAAAAAATAGATACAAGACCAAGTGTTATTATATATATACTTATGGACAGGTCAAGGACAAAAGGTCTTATTGATGCCCTCATCAAGAAAGAGAACTGTACATAACGGAGTACTTGTTTGTTCACTTGTTAATATGCATGTGTTTAATTTCGAGGAATTATTTTCCGGAGTTTCTCTCATCTCTTCACTAAAGCATATCCTTGAAGCCAATCAATTTCATGGTGCTTTTAGATATATATATATATATATATATATATATATATATATATATTATCACTACTACAATAATCGTAAAAGATGACAGTTTAAAAGTGTCATTAAACGTGAAAGATGGTAGTTTTAAAACTGTCATCTATTGAGCTGTCATAAAAGTTTGAATCTTAAAATGACGGTTTGAAACTGTCATTAATATCTATAAAAGATGATGCTTTATAAACGTAATTGAAAGTAAAAAATGATAGTTGTGAAACATCATTAAAGTGTTTTAAAGCCGTCATCTTTTGTAATGACTCGCTCCTGCCCTGTATAATATTGTCCGCTTTGAACACCAAACCTCATCAAACCTCCCAGTGATGTCACCCATCCCAGAATTACTCCAGTGCGAGCACACTTAACTATGAAGTTTCAATTGACTTTGGCACCCTTATAGCTTTAAAAGTCCTTATATAAAATAGAATGACAATATATTATTTATAGAACACAACTTACACTTCACCAAATGATATGGGACTACCCTCAATTGACCCTTCTGGTCATTGATCCAGTAGCCCCTCGCACGGGTCCCAATTGCTCTTGGGCCGGTTGACCACTACCTGGAACTCCCCAGGGGCAAGGCATCACAATCTCCCCCACTTAGGAACACACGTCCTCGTATGGGGTCGAGATTTTGTCTAACCTTTTTAGTTGGTACAGGCTTTGATACCATATGTAACAACCCGCTCCTGATTTGAAACTTCAAAGTAACGACACTCATAGATGGCATTGTTTTCTCCAAAAACAAATTTTTGTTCTTTAATGTCACTTATAAGGAGAAACCGACATTAAAAAGAAAGAATCGTTATGTCACTATTTTACAAAGTGACATCATAAATATATTAGATCACAGATTAGGAGAAATTGACATTAAAAAGAAAGAATAGTTATGTCACTATTTTTACAAAGTGACATCATAAATATATTATATCACAGTTCCGGAGAAACTGACATTAAAAAGAAATAATAGTTATGTGACTATTTTACAAAGTGACATCATAAATATATTATATCACAGTTCGGAGAAAATGACATTAAAAAGAAATAATAGTTATGTCACTATTTTACAAAGTGACATCATAAATATATTATATCACAATTTAGGAGAAACTGACATTAAAAATAAAGAATAGTTATGTCACTATTTTAGAAAGTGACATCATAAATATATTATATCATAGTTTTTAGATGACTGACATTATTTATCTATTGGAATCTTTTTAATTACGGTTTTTTAAAAAACTGACATCTTTTCACTTTTTCAAGCGTCATCTTTTAACAATATTGTAGTAGAGTATTGGGCCTGTTTCCTAACAACTTAAGCTTTTGAGAGAATTGATAATTTAACATGGTATCAGAGTTCTCGTCGGGAGAGGTCTTGGGTTCAACTATCTATGTCTACATTTGTCCCCCTGTTTGCATTATGTTTCGGATCCCATTCATATTTTGTTTCTCTTTCCCTATGAAATTTGAATCTTCACGAGTAAGACGGGATTGCACGTGAAGCAGGGTGTTATATAACTTGATATACATTGTTGGGTCACCTGCGTAACTTACGTTTTTGGGAGAGTTTGTAACTTAACGCTACTTCCAAGCACTAGAACTTCTGTGTTGTATAATAGTATAAGGGGGAACAAGTTATTGTTAACCTGGCCTCCACCCTCTACAAGTATTACTGGAAAAGCTTGAAATACCCAGATATGGTTTCCTTCTATGTAATCGAAATGTATATCTCATGGAACTCCTTGAAAAGAATTGCATGATTTGTTGGCTCTATCTTCCAGGTGGAACCTAATTTGGGTGGCTCATTCAAATTTGTTGGATCTATCTTTCTGGTGGTTTTTGTCTCGGTTCAAAAATTTGGAGAAACATATGTGGGAATGTTGCTTTTATGCAACATTATGGTCTATTTGGATTGCAAGGTATGATGTTATTTTTAACAACAAAGCTACGGATCGTAACCAAGTGGAGTGGTAGAGCTAACCAAGCAGCTTTATGGATCAAAGCCAGATTTGATACAAGGTGTATATGGTGGAAAATATTAAAAGAAATCTTGATGGTGCTAGACGACTCATTATTTAGGAGTATTTGGGTGTAATTTTCCTTTTATTTACCTTGTCTTTGCAGGGTTGGGTTGAACTTTCTGGTTCTCCCTTCCCTTTTACTCGATGTACTCTTTTCGAGTTTAATAAAATTTTCTTTTGCCAATAAAAAAAAAAAAAGAATTGCATGATTTTTTTTTTTGCCACAACGATAACATGTGATATTATAGATCCAAGAAATAGTACATCAAGAGGAAACTCTATCCCTAAACAAGGGATCAAGAAATCGAATAGGAGGGGACTCAGTTCAAAGACTATATCCAACTCCAACTAAATCAATCGCTCCAAACAGACGGAGCACTGCAGAAAGCAACCAAAAACACCCACATAGGGGTGATAGAAGCCCCACAAATAGGGAGAAATCCCACACAAGGGACATCAAAGAAAAGAACCAAAAAAAGAGAAACCGGTAACGGAACCGGACGGAGTCCGCCGTACCGGAGCAGACTTCATCCACCCACCTAGGTCTCCTACTCCGGCGAGAGGAGGACGCCTCCGGCAACCACGATTTGCAAGCCCCTACATCCAAAAGTCGTCGGACTGCATGACGGAAGAGGCGGAGGAGGGCCGGCGGATGGTGGTTTGGAGAGGAGGAGGATGGGGGTGAAGAGGGAAAGAGAGAAAACCTTTGAGATCTATAATCGAGAGATTGAAAAATCCCACAAGGGAGAGAAATCCCTCCCCTCCCGTCACCCATTGGGGCATAAAACCCTGGGGGGGGAGGGGAAGGAGAGAGATGGGGGCGACGGCTTCTTTAGGGTTAGAGAGAGAGAGAGAGAGAGAGAGAGAGAGAGAGAGTGAGTGAGTGAGTGAGTGAGTTAGTTAATGCAGGCTATTCTTTGCTTGTATAAAATCCACGAGGGGGAGAAATCCCTCACCTCCCGTCACCACTTGATTCTATTGCCTCCTTGAAATTGTAGGATCGGAGTTGGAGTTAAGGCTATATGCTTGTATAAAGAACAAGTTACTCGAACTTGAGCTCTACATCAAATTGTTTTGTAACCAAGCCTAGCTCTGATCGAGCATATTTTTTTTAGATTCAAAGTGATAGCCGTTGTCGTTAAAATAGGAGATCCAGATGATCAAATTACTGAGATCAGGACATAAAGAACAGGGGAACAAACTCCCAAACAAGCACTAGATAGGTTAATTATTTCTTGAATCTAACTCAGTGCTTTGAGCATATTTTTGAGTTAGCGATTTCATTAAGCCCGCCATGCTAGGTCGATTAATATTGGCACTATATTAGTGAAGAAAAAGGTCATGCTACAGAGATTCATCTCGAATCAAACCCATTTAAATCCACCTGAAAACCTAAAAAGTCATGGTCCTTTCTGATTCGCATCGGCTTGTTTAGAAAACCCTTGTCAAATGAGCTCGTGACTTAAAAGAACAAGACTTTTTTTCGTGATCGTAGATCGTTCCTATCCCCCAAAGTAGACATCATGATATATTAATATCACACCATAAGATCACGTACTGATCTTTGAATTCCTAGTTGGATTACTGATACCGGTTGAGAGAAATTCGCAACTGGTTCAAAGGTCATGAGTCACGCGTACCTATAATTATCGTTGTATTATTCAAGAGAAACGTTGCAGCTAGTGTTGTAAATCTAGCTAGAACACAAAACTATAGTACCAAAAATAGAATGTTGAGATAGATGAGGCCAAAGTACTTAAACAGTTAAACTCTAAGGTAGCTGATCATGATACTAAATTGTGTAAGTGATGTTCGAACCTGGTGCTTGAATACTCAAACAACTTGCCGGTGCTGGAGACGATGATCAGACCTACTTCTGCGTCGCACAGGATCCCCAACTCCTTCGCCTTCTTCAGGAGTCCGTTCTTCCGCTTGGAAAAAGTCACTTGTCTGCTCGTTGTGTTATCGATCCTTCTTATCGCAATCTTCCCTCTTCCCATGCTCTCACTTTCTAGATTCTAGGGTTTCTGCGAGTACTGTTGCAAAGTATTTACATTTGAGAACTAGATATTAACAACAACAAATGCATTGAATTACTAGATATTAACCAATGGAAGACAGAGATAAAATAAACACATTAACTGAAAAATAATGAAAGAAGATCCAAAGGAAAAAAGCTTACAATGGAACTTCAGATCTGAAAATGGAATGTATGAGTACTTCTTGTTGTGAGAGCATTTGTTTCAGGTTGAAGTCAAGGTCTTTTTATACTGAAGGGGGGGCTTTTTTATAATCTAAAACTGCAAAAAGATAATGGTTTTTAAACTTGAAAAGATGATAAAATGAACTTTAAACACTGGAGAGATCGAGGGCAAGTTGGGCACTTTTTAGAATTTAATTTAATGAATCCCAGTACTTTGATGGCGCCGCCGCGTATCTTGAACCGACACGTGGGGAATCAGTCTAACCTTAATGCCTTCTAAAAAGGGAAATAATAGAACATTTCTGGTTAAAGTTGGTCGCACGTCCAAGTCATGGTGCAACTGCGCCATTTTTTCTTTTCTTAATTCCTCCATTGATGTTGTCAAAATTTTTAAGTAATTAATACAAATTTCGAATTCCTTTATATTCTAGTAATTATTTTCTCTGAACGTTTCCTAAAAATTAGTTGAGGAATCAAATGGGTATAGTATTCTTCCCAAATTGTTGAAATTTGGGCCAGTCCAGGACGAAATCAGATCGCTCATGTGGACATGACCCGATGACCCATTAGTTAGAGAATTCTATTTTGTCTTAGAGATAAGATAGGAGAAGTTGAAATAATTATAATCTCTTAAAATTAGAAGATTTCTAAAGCATCTAGAATGCTCTCTCTCTCTCTCTCTCTCTCTCTATATATATATATATATATATATATATGTATATTTAATTCCTGCAGGATGTTGACTGGTTCATAGATATATACAACATAATATATGAGATATACAAACTAATAGAGTTCTGCAAAACTCTCTCTTTACCATTAAAGAGCAATTTGAGCTTTTGCACCGTGGAATAGAGGGTGTTACTCGATCACTGTAGTATCACTCCATCGTAGGAGTTTGTCGTTGATTTAGTACGTGATCAAGAGTTCGTAATCCATTCACAAGGTCTGATTCGATTAAAGTTCGCAAGAGGTAACCTGAATCATCCGCTTCTGCACTATTGTTATATTTTTCTGACAAACATACACAAGATATCACTAGCGAAATTAGAAAGAATACTCTATAGCAGTGTAGAGCTGCTAGTCTAGGGATATTCAGTCGAGTAGCAGCATAAAATCAATTAAGTAAGGGCTGTATACAATTTCAAATCGACAGGAAGAAAAAAGGCTCTTGGTGACACTAGGGGTTCACCTAGTTATATAGTTGCTAATTTCCTGACATTAGAATTAGTTGATGTACATGCATGCAAGTTGTCTCGAAACGACAAATAAAGGAACCATAACTTGAATCAATTCAATTTGCCAAGAGGCAATTAAAGAATCGGAAGTGGGCGATACTTTGGGTATTATATATCATGGTGGGGAAAGAGAAATTTTTAAAAATTATATTGAGATAGAAATGGAGGATGGTGAGATTTTGGATCGATAAAGAGCTTGAGGCTATTGTTGATGGTTATGATGATTTGGAAGGAGTTGCTTCCATCTTTGAGGAGTTTTGATATCGTTTTCTTATGTTCCTTTTGGGTTTACGATGGCTGGTCTTGCTGTTTTTCCTGCTCTCTCCGCTATTGGTTGGCCGTTTTGTTTTTGGTGTTTCGATTTTTATGTTGCAGTTGGTGGGTTGGTTTTTCGGCTGTTTTCCTCGTCTAAGGTCTTTCAGGTTTTTTCTTGGCTTTAATGGTCATTTGGATCGCTTGCAGTTTGCTACTGTTTCATTTTGGACGTGGGTTGCTTGCTGTTTGTTGTTGCTAGTGTCTGATTTTGCTGGTCTTGGTGGCTGGTTTTTGTTGTAGTGGCGGTTTTTTTGTCTTGTCTTTTCCTTGTTGGTTTCTTGCTAATGTATTGGGTCTCGGGTTGCTTTTTGCTTGCCCTTGTCCTTTTAATCTTTGTATTCCTTTCAAAGATTAATAAATTTCTTTTGCTGAGGAAAAAAAAAACTAAAGAATTGAACGCAAAATAATTTGTAAAGTATTTTGATTTACGATGTGCGGCATGTGCCCTACCCGAAAAAGCAAATACACATTTTGAATGAAAGAATAGTATGCTCTATAGTCAAAAGATGTCGAGAATTTTAGGTAGTTGAAGTTACTTAACCAACCTAGTTGCAATTGTCAATTGTGGATAGTTTAAAATGTCATTTTCTCTTGATGTTTTAAAGCTTTCAAATTCGGTACAAAAGTAGGAAATTAAGGATGCATGCGAATTCAAGTCCAAAAGCAAATAGGTGGTTAGTAGATAAACCTTCCAAACAGTAAAAAGAGAACAAAAGCATAGAGAGGGGACTTAGGGGGTTTGCCTGATTAATGTCTGGGATTAATTATTAGGGTTTGCTCCCTTCTAAAGTCTCAACTTCGAAATCTCTTAGATGCTATCAACTTCTTTGGAGTCAGCCCATACAAAGTTTTGCTCCGACTTTAATTGGACTCCCAACAATAAACGGTTGGATTAGTCCTTGAAAATAAGTCGATGTGAGTTTAAAACTTATCCAGACACCTGAATTATCTCAAAATAAAATCATGGAGAAGAGGGGACATGCTTTTTGTTCCAAAGTTTCCAAAATTAGGTGAAAAGTGAATGATGCATGCATAGAAGCCATCTTATTTCTCCTCTGCTAGCTACTTTAATTTGTTCTTTACAAACAGCAGCTGCTAGTTAGTAGTTAAACCTACCAAACTTCTATTTGAAGATTCAAAATCATTTTTTTTTTCCATGCTTCTCTCAATATGTAAATTCCTTGTTTCCTACTTTCCTTAGTCAGATACACTGACGTCTCCAGAAATTATTAATAAGGTGTTCAAAAGTATTTCTAAAGTTGCTATTACATGTAATAAAGTAGAAATTCCAAGTATGGGAATTGGGTGTTAAAAAAATGTCAAAACTAAAATAATTAAATGTAAAATAGAATTTTTTTTCAAAGGGTGTTCATTTGACCATCTTATAGAAAATGCTACATACGATTTAAATGTGTATAGTTTCGACTCCTTTAATTAATTTAACATTTATAATATTCATACAGCAAAAAGTCCTACAAATGCATAATTTTGTGCATAATTTCATAATAATATTGACTTCACAATTGTAATTCTTGGCTTTCTCTTGTAGGAAATCAGGGTTCGAACCCTGTCGTAGGCATTTGTGGGTTCAGGACTATGGACAGTCTTTGAACTCTTTGTGGACTAACAAACTCTAACCTCGTTGACGTATAAAGCATGGAAAAAAAAAAAAAAACCATCTTGCTTTTTTTTGATAGGCAACAAAATTTTATTAGAAACTCTACAAAGGGTACATTGAGGCGAGACCAAGTATGAACCACATAGATTGAGATACCATAAAACGCCTGCGAGGAAAAAAGGGAAAAAAAAATTTACATTCAAGTAGTCCAAGGTTACAATAGTCCAAAATATCAAACCAGAAAACTCATCCTGAAAATCCCAAGATAACCATGTTTTACCCCATAATTCATTTTTTCTTGATTGTCCCAAGCCCACGTGAACAAGATTTGACAAACCAATGCGATCCATTCTTCCCAAGTACTAATTTCTAAATAAGGTAGTATTAGAATGGCCACCAAAACCTAGAAATTGTTTCTTTTTCCCCCATACATAAAAATCAAGGTATCAGACTTCACTTATGCCTCCAAGTACGAGCTTAGCCAGGTGTCAATCATCAACAAATCATAGATCCACAAAAGCCAAGAAGATAGGTGGCCGGTGTAAGATTTGCACAAATTATTATTATTATTATTTTTGATCTTCTTAAGATTTGCACATTTGATCAACTTTTTTGATTTTTGAAAAATATGGAGCATTGATATGATATGTATAAAAGAAATAAAGACAAGTAGCACATGATCAACTTTATCGTGACTGTTCATCCACCCAAGTAAAAGGAGGTGGATATTTTTTGGAAGAGGAGAGATATGTCCGGTTGAAAGAGACCCATGCCCACATGCATGCTTCAAAAAAGCTGTTAGTAGTTCATAGAGTGTAGTGGGCCGAATATAATGGTTCGAGCTTAGTTGGTTGAGCCCGGCCGATAAAAGTTTACAAGCCCAAGGATGGGTCAGAATGAAACGGGCCGAAATGTTTTGATTCACCTTTCAAATGCATTTCAATAGTTTAGTAGTAGTTAAAAACTACACAAATTCTAATAGCAGAGACAATTTGCAGAGAACCACGTAGAGACAAACGTGTTTGGCCCAATTTCGGATTCCGAAAAAATCTAGAAAAATGTTCGCCCCTACGAATCCAAACGTAATACTTATCGATATCCGCTGGAGCTGATTTTTTACAGGATCCCATAAAATAAAGGGCAAATTTTCGTAGTAGTCCTTGTAGTTTTATGGTTGTCTCACTTTCGTCCCTCTAGTTTCAAAGTGCTCGAATTTCGTCCCTGTAGTTTGTTTTACGTTCCAAATTGGTAAAATCGTTAATGCCATTAACGAAACTAACGGGAAAAAAAAATAAGTGTTCTAATTTTCAATCCGTTTGAACCGGTGCGAAGATCTTATTTTTTTGATCATTTTATCCTGAATGGTCGTAATGGATTTTTAACTCTAATGGCTTTCAATGAGCACCCTAAGAGAGCCCTGAAACTAAATAAAGAGTCTTCGGGTGCTCGTTGAAAGACTTTAGAGCCAAAAATTCATTACGACATTTTAGGATAAAATGATCAAAAAAATAAGATCTTCGCACCGGTTCAAACGGATTGAAAATTGAAACACTTATTTTTTTTCCCGTTAGTTTCGTTAACGGTGTTAACGATTTTACCAATTTGGAACGTAAAACAAACTACAGGGACGAAATTCGAGCACTTTGAAACTAGAGGGACGAAAGTGAGACAACCATAAAACTACAAGGACTACTACGAAAATTTGCCCTAAAATAAATATTCAAAAATTTATGGATATTTTTCTAGATTTTTTCGGGACCCGAAATTGGACCAAACGCGTTTGTCTCTGCGTGGTTCTCTGCAAATTGTCTCTGCGGATAGCAGGGCTCAACTAAAAACTAATGGCATTAGTGCCAAATTAACGAAATGACACTAATCCTATACAGATTACAAGCCCAAGGATAGTAGTACCGCCTATTACCCTTATCTTGTCCAGAAAACTTCGCTCGACTTTTGACTTTTACTGCTTCACCCTCCATTCTGGACATTTTGTATTAAGTTTTTCTCAGTCTCTAGCATTGCGTTTCATCGTTCGATATATCCCTAGAACTGTTTGTTTTGAACATCATTTCTCTTCTCATTTTGATTAGACTCACCGAGGTAATTAAAGTTGTTGAATTTATATTTTCTAAAATTCAGAACTCCCAAACTGGACGGTAGCACTAGCTCGGTGGATGCCTGACTGACTGCTCGGTTGACCGACTTTAATCTTGTAATTGCCTTTCCAAAAGTCTTCATCACCTCGAACCAAACCTGTCTGCTTTTAATTACAAGAATGAATCATTCCACTCTAATCCTATACAGATTCACTAAGCTTAAAGAAATGAAAAAAAGAAAGTTACAACTCGATAAAAATGGGATACACACAAATATGTGATTTTGTCAATTGAATTACCAACCGAAAAAGGAATTACCAACCAAAAAAGGATCGCGACTTTTTGGAGCTAACCAGAGACTTCATCCAAAGAATCACTTAGGCTGAGTTTGAAACTTGGAAAAGAGGAAAGAAAAAAATGTGATTAGGACAGAAATTCTGAAAAAAGTTACCAAGTTTTTCTTTGTTTGGCTTTGTAAAGAGAAGGAAAGGAAAGTCAGAAGGATATAACTTACTACTTTGTTTTACTATTTGGAAGAGAAAATGGGAAGAAAATAGTTGGCAGGAAAGGAGCTGGAATGAGTGAGAAAGGGCTGTGATAGATACAATAACTGATTACCATATATATTAATCGTTTATTTCCAAACATGGGATTAATTATCCGGCCAACCATTGATATGAAGTAACCATATACCAACCATATTTGACAAATGACATAGACAGCTTCAGGGTTAGTTCAGGTGGTTGGTGCATTTAATTTTCACACAATTCACCAGGGTTTGATTACTGGGTGAGCCCGTAAGAAAGTAATTTCTTACAATGTAGATGGCTTGTGTTTGACTGGACCGAGGAGAAAATTAATTGATATGCACGTATATAAGGTGGCCTGCACAACCCTGACCGCCAGGGAAAAAAAAAAACAGGGGTTGCAAGTGGACATTCTGGATTCTAGTAAACAATGAGAGAAAAGAATAATACAAACTTTTACTTGGAAAAAGTCGACCATCTCGTGAAAACCCTCTAGCCTCTTGAAAACCTCTACGTGTTTGGTGCTCCGGATCCTTGGTGGAATGGTTTGAAGTCCCACACGTAGCGGTGCCTCTCACCAATAAACGAATATTTTTAAAACCGCTCCGATATTTGACTAGCTAGTTAAGTAGATGCCTTGAATTATTATACAGCGATACCACAAGTAGCGGTTCTGATCATTGTTGTAGACCAAAATGGTCAAAAACTAGATCAGACTAGTTGAAAGAAAACTGGACAGGACCCTTGTCCGCTATCCTCTTTTTTAATGTCAGAGCCGACCCAACCCCAAGGCCCAAGAGGCATGGGCCTTGGGCATTCCTAAAATTCCAATTTTCAAGGGCACTCTAATATGGGAAAATGACGGCCAATGACGTGTTTTGATAAGGGAAAATAACGGTCAAGGACGTGTTTTGATAATTAATACCCGCCAAGGACATTTTCAGTATTAACAAATGTTCTTAGCTTGTCCTTGGCGGGTGTTAATTATCAAAACACGTTCTGGGCCGTCATTTTTCATTTTGATAATTAATACCCGCCAAGGACAAGTTAAGTATAACGACTCTGATTTTTTGTAAATAAAAATTTCACTAAATATTTGAATTTTTTTTTAATTACTTGAATTGCTTTTAAAATTCCTTTTAATTTACAATAATCCGTCATAATTAGATTTAAGCCCTTCAAATTATTTTTCTTGACTAGAAATCCTTCATGGCAAGTAGAATTAGTTTCCAACCAACTAGTTGAAGGAACCGAACTATCAAATCACCTAGTTACAATTTCCTAACCCTAGATGAACCTTTTCAAGCCTCTTTGAACCATATGAACCTTTTGGACCATAGGAAGTAATCATTGCACCTTCTTGACTAGTCAATTCTTGACTTTATTCCTCATCAGTACATCTTTCAAGTATAACTTTTCTCTTTACCCATTGAACGATAGTTGTTAGGGGAATTCTTATCCTTTGGGTAATAGATTTTATTCCAACAATTTAGTTAGGCAAACCTAAGTACCAATTGACTTAGTTACCTTTTCCTAGCATTTAAGAACCATTGGACAAAGATAATCATCATGATACTAAAAAAAAGTAGCACTCATAACCTACTTTAATCATGACTACTTAACCATAGACTTACTTTCTAAGAAATGGTTAACCATTGGTCCATAGGATTACCTTTGGAAGCCTAACCTTGATCATTACCTTCCTTAAGACCCATTAGGGCTACTTAGACCTAAGTACACCTAGATATATATGTATCTATATATATATATATATATATATATATATATATATATATATATGATTACTAGCGGAAATATTATCCATTGGGTATTATCCAGTCATTCAAAGCCCATACCTATCATCTTTATTTCTCTACCCATTGGTCAATAATTGTTAGGGTCTTGAAAAGACAAGTCATACCAAAAGAAGTCATCATTTTGCTTCCAAAAGAAGCAACCTTAGCCTTGTCATGCATGCAAACCCAGGGTTGTAGCCTTAAGCCTAATTATTCTAGGGTTACTTTCATAGAGATATATATATATATACACACACACACACACACTTATATATATGTAAATATGTGTTCATAGTACTAGAGAGAGAGAGTGAGAGAGGAAGCCAAGAGAGGGAGAGAGAGGAGAGGCCGAGAGAGAGAGAGGGAGGGAGTGAGGTGTGTGCTTGTGTGTTGTGCACTCCAAGCTACCCTTTAGCCTTAAGCCTATTTATGACTTGACAACTCATTCTTGTCTTTCTCAAGTATAGAATCCTAACCCTTAATCATCCTAGATTGCTTTCAAACTAGCCTTTGATTACCCTAAGATTTGACTACAACCTAGACCTAGGAATGACTAAACATGGAAGACTAGTCATTAGACTTGTAAATCTTGTAATCTAGCTTATAATTACCTAGGATTTACCTAGAAAACCTAAGATCCTACTTGATTTTATAGCCGTATGCCTAAAGATTGGATTTGACAATACTTGGCATTATTTGACATGACCATGGAGCAAATTCATGGGATAGAGAGAGAGAGAGAGATATGGCCGGCCAATAGGAGAGAGGAGGAGCCAAGAATTTTGCTATAAATAGGACCCCTCACTTGCCATTCCAACCCACACCTTCATCCTCCAACTTCTCTCTCTAGAATTCTAGCATTCTTACTTTGTTCTTGTTGCTCTTGCTTAATTCTTCTTTGTTCTTGTGTTCTTCAAGAAACTCAACCTAAACCACCTTTTCGATCCATAAAGTCTAGTAGTTTTAGTCAAGAAGTAGTTTTGAGAGAAACCCTTCTCTTTCGAAGCTACCGAAAGCACTGTAAGAAGTTACTCCGCCCGATCGACACTTACCTTCCGTAGACACCACTACCGCCAAGAAGAAAGGTAGAATCCCTTGTTCTTAACTCCACGTATAGTATAAAACCGTATGTTGGAAAGTAGAATGTTCTTAGTTCAAAGTATAAATATTCTTAATCGTTTTCTCTAAGTAGATAAGGTTATCTATCGGAATGCATGATTGTCAAAAAGTTATCCTGCTAATGGAAGTATGAGCATGATTGACTTATGTTTACGTATGTGAAAAGTCCCACCGCGGAGTCATTGCATGAATGCGAGACACAAAAATCGAGAAAGTAGAAACATGACACATAGGGTATGTTAAGGGCAAGATAAGTTTTGAAACCACAATGGGGCCGGACTTGGCAGCGCATTGTGTGGTGTGTGAAAACGTTTTTCGAAAAACCCAATGAGAACCCAGACCGGCGGCATCATTGTAGAGATACTCGGGAACCGGCTGGACCGGCGGAACTGAGGGATGAATTGTGATTTGGTTATCCACGGAAAGGAGCCAACACAATTGTTTTTAATGATTTTCAAAAACCCAAATGGGAACCCGGACCTGCGGAAACCATTGTGGGAATACTCGGGAACCTGAAACGGCAGAACCGAGGGTTTTGAATTGTGGGTTGGTTATCCGTAGGGAGGAGCCAATGCTAGATTCAATGTTTTGTGTGCCAATGGGAACTTGGTGCGGCGGAACCATAGTGAGGATACTCGGGAGACCGGAACGGCGGAACCGAGGTTGGGTGAGTTAAAACGATTTTGGAAATGTTGATTTGGTATATGAAAAATGATGACACGGTCTATGACGAGTCGCGTAGGAGAAACTCAGAAAATCATGGACACCAACGTTAATTTGATTAGTGAATGTGGATGTGTCATTGTTAACTGTTTATCTGAAGGTTGTTGAATACGCATGTGTCGTTTAATCGACAGATTACACGAGTTAGTATACTTTTGTTATGATCTTTTGTTTGTAAGTTAAAGGTTAGTGGGTTGGATTATTCTATTAAGCTCCTGTAGCTCATGGTGTTATCTTTTCGTGATCCTGACATATTATACTGGGGGTGACGCCGGTATAATGTGTCAGACCTTGTAGATGATCAGGGTGAGTTGTACACCTTGGAAGCCTTTGGAGCTGAGGAGCTGGTTAGGATGGAGGAGCAGACTGAGCTGTAGTTAGGAACCCTAGTTTTTTTCCTCTTTTGTTGAACAAAAGTACGTTTGTTAAGATTATGCTGTAATATTGAGCCAGACTCTATCTAGATTTTCAATGAAATTTTCTATTTAACGTTCCCAAAATTCGGGGCGTTACATTAAGAACATTTTTTAATGCTGAAAATGTCCTTGACGGATATTAATTATCAAAACATGTCATTAGCCGTTATTTTCCCCTCTAATATTGTCACTATTTGAGTTTGAGTATGACTTTTGTAAGCCCAATAGAATGAAAAAAACGTCCAATTAGAGGTAATGAGTTAGCCCAACGTACCATCTCATATGCCTAAGTGCCCAACCCACTAAATCCCCAATCATTTCTCCCAAACCACCGAATAACACCTCCCAAAATCGTTTCCCCCCAAACTCACCCCAAAATCTTGACGATCTCGTATTTTGTATTTGTATGTAATGATTAGTAGAACTTTATATTGGTTTGGCTTTCTTATATTGTGATTGTTGCTGTGAAAATTGTTAAGTATTATTTTTTAAAGGGCACATTTTTTTTTAATTGACCTTGGGCACTAAAAACCTTTGGGTCGGCCCTGAATGTCACTATATATTTATAGTTTTATCTCCTACTAGTGTAACATGTTTTGATTATATTGGCACACCCCCATTGAAGGCCCAAAGTCAATTTAAAATTTTAATATCAAAGTAAATTTACATTGGGCTTTGAGTTTGATTTTCTAACCTACGAGTTGGACTTTTATTTTAGTTGACGGAAATAAATTATAGACTTTCTATTCTATTAAGTTTGTACACTGAAATGAAAATTGTCTTGAAATTCAACACAAACACAGTCATAAATGACTTTTGCGGCTTGAAAGAAAGTTGATTTTTTGTTATAATAGGTGGTTTTAGCAGCTGGTTGGGTTGTATATTAGAAAATTTTACTTTGTCATCACTTTTATATATGCTTTTGAGAAGTTTGGAGCAACTTATTTGAATTGATTTTTACACTCTCATTTTTATAATTCACACTTCCTTTTTTTTTTTTTTATCTTTATCCACTTGAATTTACTATTTTGCTCTTTATTCAATATACATTTTCACACATTCAAGGACAATATTGTAAATTCATATGAATAAAAATAAAAAGATGGGAGTGTAGATGGTTAAAAGAGAAATGTAAAAATCATTTTCTCTTATTTATATTTCTTCTTTGAAGTTTTATAGTCTTACATTTTAATTTTGTTCCAATGCTTTGACATTTAAAATTCTTGCACCCCTATATATTCGAGTAAGAAATTCTGGTTCTGCCACAGGCCCACCGATAGTCCAGTAGAATTTCTCATCCTATGACATATATTCATTGTGGATGACCTAATTACTTATACAGAAAGTCTAAGGCCACCGCACCAAACCACCGCATAAGGCACCACACGCCATGTAGGGTCTACTCCGGGCCCCGCAAAAATACAGAAAATATCCATAAATTTTAAAATATTTATTCATGGTACTACGTAAAAAAATCATCTCCAACGGCTATCGATATATATGTTTTCTAAATTTTTGCCTTTACGAATTCGAAAAACATACCCCCTGATATCCGTTGGAGTTGTTTTTTTACAGGGCTCCATGAATAAATAAACTAAAATTTATGAATATTATTCTGTATTTTTGTGGAGCCTGGAGTAGGCCTCACATGGCATGCAGTGGTTTGATGCGGTGGATGTAGCACGTTTGTTACTTACTCCCTCCGTTCCAATTCTTTAGTTCCATTTGCCACTTTTCAATTGATTATATCCTGCAATCTATAATCTTTTAGGTAATTTTGAAAACATCTTTTTACAGAACTCATTGAGATCTATCAAACAAGATCCATATTGCGCATAAACAGTACTATCAACTAAAAGTTATAATCAATTATTTATCCGATTAAATTAAAATTAGAGACAAAAGAATGGAGACAGAGAGAGTACAAGAGACTTCATCCAAGGCTGCTTTTGAAACTTAGAAAGAGGAAAGAAAGAAAAAATGTGATTAAGACAGAAATTCTGATAAAAGTTGAGTTTTTCTTTGCTTGGCTTTGTAAAGAGAAGGAAAGGAAGTCAGAAGGATATTTTACTACTTTGTTTTATTTGAAAGAGAGAAAGCGGGAAGAAACAGGAAAGGAGCTGGAATGAATGAGAAAAGGGCTGTGATGGATACACTAACTGATTACCATATATATTAAAATTGCTTCTTTCCAAATATGGGATTAATTATCCAACCATTGATATGAAGTCACCATATACCAGCCATATTTGACAAATTAAATGACATAGACAGCTACAACCCGCTAACTAACTATCAGAGCCTCAGGGTTAGTTCGGTTGGGTGGTAGGTTTACTCTTCACACACTTGATCAAGGTTCATGTGACACCCCGCTTCCCGATGGTACTACAGGATAGCAGGCTCCGTCCGGACGAGAGGGGGCAAGTCATGATTTATAATAAAAGATCTCTCCTACTTGTAAAAGGCCTTTTAAAACCGTAAGGGTGGGTCAAAATACATAAGAACTTCACAATTAAGCATCCCATCCTAAGGAAGTCCAGGGATGGATGACCTACTGAAAAGTCTATGGCGCCTTGGACATTTAAAGCGGACAATATTGTATAAAGATGAAGGGGGTCGTTACAGTTCGATTACTGGGGAAAAGAAAGTAATTTGCTGTGAATGAAGAAGAAATTAAAAGGCTCAGACACCCCAAGCCGTTGGGGAAAAGAAAAAAGAAAAACAGGAGTTGCAAGTGGACATTCTGGATTCTAATAAACAATGAGAGAAAAGAAACTTACACGTATAATAAAACTTTTACTTGGAAAAAGTCGACCATCTCATGTGAACCCTCTAGCTTCTTGAAAACCTCCACGTGTTTCATGCTCCGAACCCCTCTGTCACCATACATTAAACAAGTTCATATATGTTGGTAGAGTGGTCTGGAATACCACACGTAACAGTGCCTCCCACTGGTAGACGAATTTTTTTTAGAGCCGATCCGGCAGATATTTGACCAGTAGTTAAGTAGATATCCCTTGAATTGCATGCTATAAATTAAGAAATTAAAGAATCATTCTTCACTAGTAATATTTCTAGTTCCTGGGATTCGGTTCATTTTTTAGATTGGTGGTTTGGTCTTGCTATCATCTCCCAGTCATATGTTGGTGGTACTGATATGGGGGCACTTCTTGCGTCAATTTGTTGGTTCTTATGGAAGACCCGCAATAAAACCCATTTCGAAAGTTAAAAATGGAATAGCTCCAGAATCTTGGAAGAAAGTTTTGCGATCTGTTCTGAATTCAAGGTTGCCAATGCTCCTACTTGTATTTCCTCTAATAATGTTGGTCTTTCCCCTCCTGGTAATTGGTGTCTCCCCCCTCCTGGTACCATTAAACTTAATGTTGATGGTGCTGTGGATAAGAATGGTGGTCTGGTTGGTGTTGGGATAGTAGCGCGAGATCATGCGGGGCAAATTTTGGGAACGACATCCATTCCTTTTCCAGGTTTATTTTCTCCAAGGACTGCGGAAGCACTGGGCTTTCGTGAAGCGCTGCTGCAAACAAAGGTTTCTCTAGTATTATTGTAGAAGGTGATTCTTTTCAGATTGTGCAAGCTCTTACTCAAGTTAAAAAATCTTTCTCTGATTGTAACTCTATTCTTTCTAATTGTTTAGAGATTATTCATTTGTTTTCCTCTTGTGTTTTTAGATATATTAAGCGTTCTTTAAATAGGGTAGCCCATTCGTTGGCTAAGCAATCCCTATTAGGTGTTAGGTTAGAGAATTGGGGGGGTCCTGTCCCTCATTTTTTGGCTAACCTTGCCCTTGATGATGTACGGTCTTCGGGCCATCTTTCCTCTTAATAAAATTTTTATCTCTTTCCGTGAAAAAAAAAAAAAAACAAAGACTAGTACTAATTCCGATACTAAAGAATATACGTATAATTAACCTGGAATGGACCACTCTTTGAACATGAGCCTCTACTTTTGCAAAGTTTTGCCCTTATTCTCCAAGTAAAAGCAAATCAATTGCACTGATCGAACAAACCTCTTTTATCTCTCCCTCTCTCTCTCTCTCTCTCACCTTCCTCAGGTAGATTCTTTCTGTAATCCCAGTAGTAGTAATACTAGAATATGTTCACCAGAAAAGACTAGGGAAACAGCCATTCAAAAGTCAAAAGGGGGAACACTTTAGTACGTGGAAACAAAGCCAAATTAACAAAGGTTATTATTCCTCAGTGCACTAGCAAATTATTGTAAGCTAAACTCTTTACTTTATGCATGTGAAAACACTTTAGCTAGGGGAGTGATCCCAAATTGTTAACCGACACCCTCAAAAAATTAATAATTTTAGGGGTGCGAAAATCGCTTTGTTTATTTAATTGTTCATAATAACTCGATTAAGTATATAATCTAGAGTAATACTTTCTGCGTTATAAAAACTTCCAAGCGCTAGCAGATTTTAGAAATTTAACCTTTTGAAAATGGGTTGTGAGTGTTTGTTAAAAATTCTTATCGGTAGGTTTTGGAATTCTAGGAATTTCTAAAAGCTGAAAAGGATTTAAAATTTGACTATAGAAAAGCTGGGTTTGGGGTGTTTTTTGATCAACTTTTAGATTCTAAATATTCCGGAAGCTGAATTTTAATTTCTTATACTCCTCCCTTGTCTACTTTTAGACTTTGTGGTGTCCAAAAATGTTTTCCCATTGGACTTTTGAGTGATTCAAGTTTCCATTTTGCCTTTTTTTTTTTTTTTTGTTGTTGAGATAAAGTAACTTTTTATAAAATATAAAAAAGGGTAAATGTGGGAAAGAAACTTTCTAGGTGTGATAACTGTGTTTCCTAAAAAAATTCAATTTTTAAAATTGGACAAACAAATTAAGACGGAAGCAAAACAATAATGATTTTTAAAACAACTTAAACATAATTTCATCCAACTAGAGCTACCTTAGTTGAACAGGACTCTTGCATTTCATTAGGAGGTCTAGAGTTCGAGTCTCCCCACCTTCGTGTGTATTCTTCCCTTAGAGGGCTTTTCCTTTCTTTCCCGTTCGTTGTTTCTACCATATAATGGACTTATTTTTGTATTTATTTAGCTGTTGGGCTTGGTTATCTCATAAAATCTCACAATTGATCTAGTGTCCCGGATTTGTATTCTGTACTTTATATCTGATGTAAAATGATCTCTTCTATCGAATGGAAAAAAAAAAAAAAACATAATCTCAAAACTATTGTATACTACAAGTTTATCTGCTTCAACTGAAATTCAAAATCTCAATCTGCAATAGAATTTGAAGTAACATTCTAAAATTTGTTTCACAACTATCAAAAACACCCCCCTTTCGTCAACTAAAAGCATTTTATTGTGCAAATTATGCAAGACACAAACTCTATAATTTCTTTATACACCTGTTGATGGCTTGGAAAGTTTCATATCATACAAAGAAAAGATCAAATACAAGTTCATACAAGATCACTATAACAAATAGTACGAAAGATCATATATAAGTCCAAGTACGGTCACCAATAACAATTATGATAAATCAAACAGACAGTCGATGCAGATAGTTTAACCGATTTACCGGTCTATGAAACACAAGCGGATCAATTTAACATTTTCCAATAATAAGCATAACTTCAATGCGATGCGACTTTGAAGTTAAAGGACTTATTGAGCCATGTCTTCCAGCTGCTTCCGCTTCCCTTTGCAATCATCTCTGACCTTCCTTCTGTCATATTTGGTTGCTTCTGCTTCTTGCACAGCACGAAATTCCTTCCTCCAGTCGATCCAATCGAATCGGATGGACCCAGAGCTGTAGAAGATTGAATACCCTCAATTTGAAAATTCAAAAAAAGCTCAAAATTCGAAAAATTTTATGAAGCAAAAGTCACAAATGGACCCAAAACAAAGCCTGGATATTGCTTTTTTTTTTTTTTTTTTAAATTAACGCGATAAAACGGTAGGAAGGGGAACCGGCGTAGCAGCCCTCCTTGGACATAACCATAGAGGTTCCTTACCGGTAGCCAGTTGGGAAATGTTTGGCTGGGAATGCTCTTGTGAGGTAGCCACTAAACCGAAGGGAATTGTCACCACAGCCCCACTAGAAGTCTAGTGCGTGAGCTGAACAAGGGTGTCCTCTCTCTCTCTCACACGACATCTGGTTCACGAGGACTACAACCGCAAGCGGATTTGAACTCACAATCGTGTGGAGAGGGAGGGAGTTTCAGCCCGCAACTTTGCCAATTCGGCTACCACCACCGGCTGTGGTATTGCTAACTCAAAACTATGCCCCTAGTTAATTGGTTTGCTCTCTTCATAGTCTTTTCTATGTCTATATTTTCCATGACGTCTGAACTTCTATTTTTGAGAAATCTAAAAACACCATTTTTGAAAACATGTTATGATCATGTTCAAACAAAACATTACTCCCTGTTTAGAATCAACAAGATATGAAAACGATGAAGAGAGATTTAATTTCTGAAAGAGATTCTAAAAAGCGTTTGGCGAAACAGATTCTGAAAACTGCAACCTAAATAATAACGGGTTTTGAAGGAGGTTTTTTGGGAATGAGTGGCGAGAGAGATAGAGAACTGAGATTAGTAATTTGAGAGAAAGCTTATTGGATACCGTGTGCAGAGAAAGGGGTCGGGTTTTGAGACCCAAAGCGAACACAGTCTAAATAGTTCTCGGAAGATCATTAGGCATGAGATCGAGGACATACCGTCGGATCCTGCATTGGCTGGATAAAGGAGGAAGTTACTGACATCAGAACCAAGAACAGGAAGCCTCCCTTCACGAGCATACATTTTCAGAGCCGTATCGATCACCCCCTTCACATTGTCTTCCTCGTTCACCACAAATCTTATCGGCCCGGCGCTTCCCAGAACGTTGATCGTAATCAAGAACCGATTCTTCTTCATACTCTGCTTCTCCACGCCCTTCTTCTTCTCCTTCTCCTTCTGCGCCAACATTTTCTCGGATACGCTAGCGCTTTTATTCATTTCTTAACTTCCTCTGTAAGTAATTGCACTTTCTTTTTGGGTTTTCTTTTCTTCCCTTCCTCTAGATCGAAAAACAAACTAAAAAGGCTTTAAAACGAGAGGATAACAATTGGGTTTTAGAGAGAGAGAGAGAGAGAGAGAGAGAGAGAGGGGAGATGGCGGCTGGTTCAGGGGTCGACGCCAAGGCAGCGGTAGTACCAGGCTTGTTTGGAGGAACCGAAGGAAGAGGACGAGAGGAGGAGGGAGAGAATCGAATGATGCGCCGGTTGCGTACGCGCAGCAGAGGAGGAAGGATTGGGTGAAGGAGAAAGCATGAAATTCGAGTCGGTTTCTACCATTCAAGAGATGCGAATTCGAGGTTGGCTATGAGCACAAATTTAGTTGAAAACAGAGAGAAAGGATGAAACAGACGGAAATGGGGAATTTGGCGAGAGGAGAGTGTTTGTTGCGTGGAAAACGATCTGGGGAGCAAATGCATATAAGTCTTGTCTATGCTTGTCGGGTTTTTTTTTTTCCTTTATTTTTTTTTTCCTTCTTTGTCCTTTATTTTTTATTTTTTATTTTTTTATGCGCGCGCGCTTGCAGGGTTGTTAGGGCGGCACACAAACCATATATGCAATGATACTTTATTTTATAATATGGTATTGTATCACAGGTAGATATAGGTATTTATCGGGGCAGGTTTTGGGCAAGGTGGAAGGACGGGAGAGTGATTATTTAGTGTGTGTATCACGCGGTGTGCATACGTAGTAATGGGTTGTTCTGGCTTATTTTTTTGTTCTTATTCAAAAAAAATTTGCATTTGTTAATTTTTTGTCAATTTTTTTTTGAGGATTATTACTTCGTCATGACGAGAGCAATCTAAAAAGTAAAAAATTACGATCGATACCTAATTTTTTTGAATAATGACAAAAATAAGCCAATAAGCCAATATTTTTGTCTTTATTCAAAAAAAATTTGAATTTCAATCGTAATTTTTTACTTTTTAGATTACTCTGGTCATAAACAAGAAATAATTCCCATAAAATTGACAAAAAACTAACAAATGCAAAAAAACAAATTTAAATAAGGACAAAAAAATAAATCAAATGACTTATTTAGCCGAACAACTTGGTCTTTGGCCTCGCATCAATGTGCGTTGGCAGAGCACTGGATGATTTTTTTTATAAGATGGCTTCCTCACCTATTTGTATCAAACATTTTTGAAATATGACGTCAAAAAAATGAAGAAAGATAAAAAGATGATTTTTGAGAGATAAAATTCACCATTAACTAGCGGAGAACCCTTTAAACTTGGCTATATAGCACCAAACTTGTATTGGATAAAGTTTCTTTTTGAGACGAACAACTTAATTTATATTAACACAAAAAAGTAACAAACTGGTAGAGTTTTACAAAACGGGGAACTACTATCCCGAGCTGATCTTTACACAAAGTCTCCAACAAAAACGCAGGTGCACTATTATATAAAACAAAACGCTCTTGAGTTGTTGTAGTATACTTGGCTAACGAGTTAGCTACTCCATTAGCCTCACGATAACAATACACGATCCGCAGCGAAGAGAACTCAGAAGCGAGTACCAGAATCTCTTGCAACACCTCCAACGGAGCCGACCTGTTTGGAGCAGCCTCCCACATAGAGCATTGAACACAAATGTGGAATCAATCTCAACAACTATATTAGCAAAACCAGAACGACAGGCAACCCATAACCCATCTCGCACAGCCCACATTTTTGTCATCGTATCGGAGTTGACATGGATATATATTTCTAATTAAATTTTTTTTTTTTTGAAGATGCTAATTAAAAATTTGAATCATGCAAGTGCAAACAAAGAACTCTATATTTCTCTAATTAAAGATGTTATTGAATATTGAGCTTATTGTTGCTACAAAGTAAACTAAAGTTTTGGAGGTCTTTGAGGCCGCCCCAAGTTGTAAGAAGATCTCAGTTCCGCTTGTCCAGGACAACTACTGTTTGTTTGTTTTGCTGCGTTTGATGGGTTTTTGAGAATTTTTGAATTTAGTTTTTTAGATAATGAGTAGAGAGAGAAATTAGATAATGATTGAAAGTAAAAGTAATAACGGAAGAGAGATAGAGAAAGAAATGAAAATAATGACTGAAGAGTGAAGAGAGAAATGAAAGTAATGATTGAAAATATGGATAATGAGTATTTTTTTAGTTGAATGTTTTTTTTTTCAAATCCCGTCCAAACAAAGTATGACAAGTCAACTCTCTATCATCACCAGGCCCGACTAGAGCTGCCGTACATCTCTAGAGAATATCTAACGGAAAGCCATCCCAAAAACAAAAATATAATTTGGCTTGAAGGAGAAAATTTTCAGTGCCGGGTGGGGTGGGTACCACGTGGTGCCCGCTCGGCGCATCCGGGCTATCCATTTTGGTTTTAGACGGCTCGGATTTGGAGAGAAAAAAAAGAGAGAGAAAGAGGAGAGAGAGTGGTGGAGTGAGAAGAGAGGGTTTCAATTTGAGCTGCCCAACACACTTTTAGACAGTCCGGATGGACTGCTCGGACACCACGAGTTACCCACCCAGTACCCAGAAATTTCTCGACTTCAAGACCATTTTGCACCTCTCTAATTGCTCGGTTATTTGGCCGGGGGCCATTTCTTTCCCTATGGCTGGGATTGAGAGCGATTCTATGGCTGTGATGTGGGAGTAATCCAACTGCTACAAATCAAGTTGGTTAAGAAAAGTAGTTATGGTAGTGCCATTTAGTGCTGGCACCGGGGTAAGCACCGCAAGCTCCAAGTTTGGGCAACTCCCGGATTAGGGCAATTCCAAAAAAAAATTCTATGTAAATATATATATATATATATATATATTGACGAATATATAACTCCAAGGATGCTATTGCTTGTTGGCTAGAAGCATGCAGTTAAATTCTTACCTTCTAGTGTTTGATTCTTATGCCCTGCATTGGGGATTCTTTTTTTCCCAATTACAAGCCAACTAGAAGCGTGTAGTTAAGTTCTTACCTTATAGGGTTTGATTCTTATGCCCTGCATTGGGGATTCTTTTTTTCCCAATTACAAGCTAGCTAGAAGCGTGTAGTTAAGTTATTACCTTCTAGGGTTTGATTCTTATGCCATGCATTGGGGATTCTTTTTTGGAGTAGTTAAGTTCTTACCTTCTAGAGTTCGATTCTTATGCCCTGTATTGGGGATTCTTTTTTTTTCCCAATTACAAGCCAGCTAGAAGCGTGTAGTCAAGTTCTTACCTTTTAGGGTTTGATTCTTATGTCTTGCATTGAGGATTCTTTTTTTTCCAATTAATGCTTCCAAAAATAGTTCAGGATTATTTTTTTCCCAATTAATGCTTCCGAAAATAATTCTTTTTTTTTTCCCCAATTAATGCTTTTGAAAATAGTTCTTAACTCCTCTCTCTCTCTCTCTCTCTCTCTTTCTTTATTTGTCCATGAAGTGGAGTGGTATTTGTCCATGTATGTAAATAAATATAAAAAATGTACGCATATGTATTATTTTTACACAGGACTCACAATGGTTATTTGCATATATGTATATATATGCACAGGCACCACTTTACAAAACTTCAATGAAAAAATTAACCAATTTTTAAGTCAGGTTTGTATTTTTGCAAGTTGGCTCCTAATGTTTTCTCATTTCCATTTATTATTAAACATTGAACAGTGATAAGAATAAGAAAAATAACGGCATGAAACCTAAAAATAAGGGAAATGATTTTGCCACTCCTTTTTTTTATTAATGTCTCTCCCTGCAAGTGTATTTTTTGCACCAAAAATACACTTGCAAAAAAATACACTTGCAGGGGAGTGGTGTTAACAAAAAAAGGAGTGGCAAAATCAACAGCCAAAAATAAATATAAACGCATTATAATCTTTTTTTTAATCGGATCATGCTAAATCATAAAGAGCTTTAACCAGGGTTAATTGTTTGTTTTTTGTTTTTTTTTATATAATTCAAACTAAAAGTATAATATAATTTTGATTTTTATTGAGTTTTTTTTAAAATTTTTTATGACTTAATAATGAGCAGGCAACCAAGCTTACGGTCGGACTTGAGCAACCCAAATGTCGAAACCGACACTGGTACCATTGGAGCAGTTTTGTCAAATCTTGGCAGAATGACGGTGTAGCATAGCAAGCCGAAAAATAGATTTGGCCTTTCAGAAATTGGCTCGGCTCCAACCACTGGATATGCTCTAATTAATTGTCAAAAAGAGTATTGTGCTACTAAAGTTTGCAGTCTACTGTGTGATATTTTGAGATGGTAAAGACACATTAGTTTAAAACTTTGAGAGAGGACAAAGTGAAAATTTTCACTAAATCCGTGATGGGATTTTTTTATTTATTCTTTATTATTTATATTTTTTGTGTTTCAATTTGGATAATATATTGTAGTTCCCTTGACTTTTAGCCCTAGATTTTATTGGATTAATATATATAGGTTGTTTATTGCTCGAGTTGTTGTCAGCACCTCCTTCTTTGCTCCTTCCTTCGACCAGTTGGAGTATGTAATGTAAGGAGAAACATCACCTATCACCTAGGAGTAAAACTTATTATTTATGTAAGAGCTTTTTCCTTTTTGATAATTAATCGAATGTCTGGTCCAGCTTACGCGCACCTCGATTAATTTGAAGAATAAAATTAATGACCAGGCAAACCTCCGTGGCTTCAAAAGAATTTATAGAAGCGAGTGAAAGATTTCGATCCTATATATGTAAGTTATATAATATCCGAGCCTGCACTATGTGTTCTAAAATTAGCTCTACTCCACCATTAGAAAATTCAAGATTTTAATGTATTATCAAAATTAGAAGCGATAAGGTGATATACTTTTGTCCATAATAATAAAATAATGTTTTATAAAATCACTAGTGCTTGCCAATGCTTACGGCTCTACGCACCCCGATAGTGCCGTAGGCACGGGCATTTTTATAATATATTTTTTTTTTTTACCAACTCTAGAAGCCGAGCATTTTGTAAAAAAAACTGATGGCATTTTTGTAATATATTTGTAAGAGTGTGAGTGTTTTCTTAAGAGAGTTGAAGAGCACACATCAGCCTTTGGATCAAATAAATCTCAACCATTCTGTCAATTTGTATTTGTGTCGTCTCCGCACCCTTGTGTTTTATTAGGTAGATTGATATTGTGACCGGGAACTATTTGATGCATCCCTTTCCACTACATCTGAATTGGCCGGTGCACTAGATAAAAAAAAAAAAGGAAAAGAAAATAGTTTGACTTCTGAAGACATGTGTAGTGTGAATGCACAGCCCAAAATATTTGGGTGCCCAAGATCTGTTCTAAGAATAATGTCCTAAACGTTTAACAACTTTCACAGAAAAAAAAAAAAAACAATCAGAGAATCAAACTTGAAAGAGTAAAAAAAAACTTCTCTCTCAAATAATGCAGGGAGAATCATGTAAAGATGGCAACATCTGATTTTGCTTAGGAACGACGGGCAAAGCTTTGCTACAGTCGTGATATTTCCGATCATGTAAAGTTGGCATCTCTTCTAGAATCTGCACACTAATATGGCATAACAATTTCAAATTAGTTTTTGGTATTGCATATAACAATAGATCGCACCTAGGGGCACACTACATAAATGTAGGCCATGATCCGAGCCGTCTGTCTGGACAATCAATGGTCCAAATTTTATCTTGGCTCTTATGGATCCGAGTCGTCCATTGCCTGGATAACAGATGCTATATACTCTCTAACAACACCAAAAACGAACCCCAACAATACGTGATTCTATGCATGCAGTCATATACCATACATGCAGTTAGAATTCCTCCACCAAAAAGGGCATCAAAAAGGGTTGGGACTCGGAGAAGTCTATCTTAATTTTCCAGAACCAGAGCTCCACCGGCCCTATACAAAATTACCAGTATTATACTGGCAGTATATAATAAGTCCATCTCAATCCATCCATCCAAATCACCATTTCCTCTTATTGATCGGATGATTTAGATCCTAGATATGTGTCACAGTATTAATTCATTTATCATTTCGTCTAAGAGAAGTTCCTCTAGTTTCGACGAAACTTTTTTTTTTTATGACCAGATGTCCAGACTAATCTGTACGCACCTTGAGTAAATCCGAGAAGTTAAAAGAGAAAGAGAAAGTTGAACGTCGTTTAATTTCATACTTTTTTTTTTTTTTTGCTGCTTATTCTCTCTTGTTCTTTTTTTAAGTTCCAAACAACAAAAGGAAAGAAAATAATATATTTTTGTTCTCTTTGAATTTCCAAGGCAACCCGAATACAATTTTCTTTTCCCTAAACTTATTACAATTGTTTACTAAGATACTTCTAAGGGCAAAGTATCGATTACCTCCATGTGGTTTGACTGTTTGACAGTTGACCATTCTGATATTTGAAAATGACCAACTTGCCCCCTCGCGATTTTGGAGTAAACTGCCACTGTTAACTGTAGGTATAAAATTACCAAAGTCTCCCTATTTTTCTTGGTTTTTATTCCCTCATTTGTCCTCCAACCTAGAAGTGTTTGTATACTCGTACATGCTTAAATCCCCAGTTGGAGTTAAAGCCACATAGTAATAACTAATTCCTTATTTTGGCATAACTTTTTAATTTGTTTTTTTAACTTCTTTCTCTGAAAAAGTAAAATAAAAACCACAGCCCCAGCCCCGTTAATCAGCGAGAAAGCAAAGAACAAAACTAGATGCTTCCGGGGGCACGGGGGTAAGCGGATCGACGGAGGCCGGGCCGGAGAGAAGTAGAAGAAACCAGCGAAGAACAAAACTAGATGCTTTCGGCGACGGCGAAGAGGATTGGGAGGAGAGGTTGAAGGGGATTCAGGACGATGGTGGATGGTAACGGAAACGGTGGCGGCTAAGAATGAGTGTAGACAATCCTTGTTTGCTTCAGTTGATTTTGAATGGTTGTCAGTGAGAAGAATCATTTAAAATCTATTTTTTTTTTAAAGAAGAATCATTTTGGTCCCAAGTAATTTTTCTGTTGGAGTGAAGACGGGGGATTGGGAGAGACTAGAGAGAGAGAGAGAGAGAGAGAGAGGGGTGAAGATGAAGGGTATTGTAGTCTTCTTAATTTGGAATCAATCTCTCTTTCACTATTTTTTTCATTTTCACTCTCATAATGGACGTGTGAAACACACCTTCCGTCAAATTAGATGAAAAATTTAATTGTTACATTTTACTCCAAAACCATAAGAGACAAAGTTGATCGTTTTCAAATGTCAGAGAGGTCAACAGTCAAACGCCCAAACCATATAGAGTTAATATGTACTTTGCCCTACTTCTAAAGGCAAGCTCTAAAAACTATACCATAGGTGTATTTTGAAGGAAGTATATACTATATAGAATGTGCCAGTCCAAGCAAGTTCAATGAAATGAATAAGCGTCATCCTAAAAAGAAAGAAAAACAAATAGTAGTAAATGCTTAATATAAGATACCCCGTGATTCATGCCTTCTCGAATCTCTCGCCATTAAATTATTGAGCAAAAGCAGAAGGTCCTATTGTATCAAATACCAGTGGTCTAGAGACTGGGTCTTTTTTCTGAAATTTAGATTGGGTCTTTTCTTAAAAAAGTCCTACCCATCTCAAATGGTAAAAAAAAATTGGGTTGTCCCAAAAATTGAACATTTTGGAGATGCCCAAGGCCCAGCTTTGTGTGGATGGGGTGTTCCGACACCTCGTGACCGGGCTGTGGAGAGACACATGGACCCTCGTCATAGGCACGCGTGGTAGAATGATGGTGGAAGTGACAATAACCGTTTTACTTTCTTTCTAAACCTTCGTTTTAAAAAATAAGGTAATTTCAAACTCAAATATAACGAAAATAAAAGATAATTTTTTAATTTTTTTTGGCATCGTTTAAAAAATCTCAATGAGATCTATCAAACAAGATCCATATTGATAGAAAAATTATTATCGTAAACACATAATTTTTGAGGTTAAAATTATCTTCTTTTTAAAAATTTCTTTTTGCAAGAAAGTGGAACACCCTCTGAGTACTTCCCCTCAATATGCTTGATGTAGAGTTGAATGTCCACTCTGGTCGATTGGGAGCGGTACATATTAGCAAGACGGAGAAAGGCCATGAATATCATAGTAAAATGCTAGATTTTTTGTGGGGCCCACCACGGGTCCCACACAAATGATTCGAATCGTTCATTAAATGTAAAACATTTTTTCAAGGGTTCTTGTAAAAAATCAGCTCAATCCAATATCTTTAGGGGCTTGATCTAATTATCTAACTTTTCATTATTCGGAAATCTGAACAAAAATTTAGATGATTGAATCGAGCACTTATAGGTGTTAGATATCATATACGCGAGGGAACGTAGGGATCTAGTGTGAAAAAGGAGGAATAAACCCGATCATCTAGAAGGAATGCTGAATACTTCCCACTGTTTGCCTAGTTCCACGTGATCACCCAGCAAGTCCACACGGTCTATAATACTGAAGTCATTTCCTCAAATTATAACCAATTTCGGTTCTCGCTTCTCGCTTCTTGCTTGAGCCCGAGGATGAAAAAATTATCAAGTCCGGTTTTTTGAAGGATTGATGGACAATCATTGGCTTTGATCAAGCCACTAGGCAGTTTGATTAAGACATTGCCCAATGATCCAAAGACTTTTCACATTCTCTTTTCGATCGATACAAATACAGTAATGATCAATTATTAGAGGGGGGGATTCTTTTTTTTTTTTAGGAGAGAATCTAATTGTAATATCCTCCTAATATTCTTTTTCTATTGCAGCATTCGCACCAGTCTCTCTAAAGCCACTTTATTACTTTAGCTACCCATTTTAAAAATGTCTACTGCATCAAATTCTTTATTTTCACTCTCTACCATTCAATTAAATATTCAAATCTTTTGTAAAATGGTTTCGTACATGTTTACAGAGTATTCCCAGTGGGTTTGTCAGCCACTTTACCGGTGGGTTTGTTGACACGAATACTGAAATTGTATTAGCCTCTTTTCTACTAACGAGGTACTGTAGCAAAATTAAAATTTTGCAAAGTGGCGACGAAGTCCACGAGCCTGGTGCAGGGAGGTTTTCAGTCTTTTGCTCTCTAATCTAGCGGCAGAAGAAGAATGGAGGGTGAGATGTGGATGCTCTTACTTGCTTAAGTTGCTTTGCTAGACAAGATCCCCCAAGGGAACCTTGATTGATTGTGACTCAACCAAATCTCCCTCACATATTCATTTCGAACCTAGCTCCTACGATGTTTGTTTATATAATGAAGGCAGAAATTAATTTCAATTAATTTGTTTTGCTGTCCTTTCAAGCACTGATTAGCGCCCTTTATTAAACAAATCAGGGCTGGACACGTAGATTAGTTTTAACTCATCACCATAATAATAATATTGTTGATCTAATCAAGAAAGTGAAAGGATAGCTTTCCTGTATTTTTCACACATGACTAAAGAAAATTAGATGGCAACAAAGTCAATAAAGAAAGAAAGTACAATTAGTACAATACCAACTGATGAAATCACCATAGAACATTTTAACTTTTGTGAAGATATTAAAATTAAAAGTATATATCATAATTTACTAGATATTAAAATTAATAATGTATATGGGGCTTTGTCTTTGACTTTTGTGAAGATCGATCGAAAGAACAAATCAGAAGAGGAGAAAACATATTTGGAGGAAAGAAGGTTTGTGTCTAAGCCCTGCTTGAACGTACGATTTCTAATTACTCTGTACAAAGAGTATCACCTGATGTACATACAAGCTAAGATTAAAAGGACTAAGCTAGCAAGTAAGCTACCCTTAGAAGAAGAAAAGAAATTTACAAGGCATTAATATAAAAAGACAAAAAACACCCCTTCGTTTTCTCCCAACTTTAATAAGGCACTTGCTAATGAGCGGTGATAGGAGATGATCCCCTGAAGGTTAGATATGATAAATCCGAAATAAAAGTTCTTGACATTAAAACTGGACCGTAATGGACACTAAGTGATTGGTTGAGAACTTCATCCATGGAATCCCACCCTCCCACGGTTTTAGCTAATTAAGGAAGATGTGAGCCCATTATATATAGATTGATTTATGTTCTCATAACCTTTCGTTGTGCAATAAATCTATCACCACAAACAAAAACACACACATACTCACATAATGTGTGGAAACATGATTAAGACAGTGTAGGCGCGGTCAAAAGTCAATAAGTTGGAATCAGAGAGAGCGACTATTTGACTCTCCAATTACGGGCAAACACGTGGCACCCAGTTGACTACGCTGACCAACCAATGAAGCCGTGACGCGTGGAGTAGTGAATTGAAGTAGGTGGACCGCGGGAGTCGCCCGCAGGGGAGTTATAGGGTCCACCGCGGAACTCACTCCCGCGGGTCCTCTTCGCGGGGCCATCTGTTGGTTTATATCGAGATCCCGCGCGTCACTCCCCGGAAACGTCATAATAATCAATCGTTCGTCTCGCGAAATCTCCGCGGACCTCTACCGGAAGCCCAGAGGCAGGGCCCGGGCGGGTCTCCGCGGGGAGATAACGATCGCCGCGGGTCGCGACCTCGCTCAGCGGGAATTTGGGGCTTTCTTGTGGTTTGGCGGCTTGGAATGTGAGGTGACGCCGCGGGAAAACGAGCCCTCCCGCGGAAAATCGTCCGCGGGAAGGCAAGCTTTCCCAAGGTCAGGAAGCACAGGAGGGACACGTGTCGGGGACTAATAGGACCGCCGTTCTGGGCCTATGTCAGGCCCAGGTGCCCTATAAATACCCCTGACATTCCCAATGATGACAGAGGACCTTTCTCTGGGAAAAAGTGAGTGAGCACTGAATTTGAGGGAGAAGAACATTCTTCCTCGAGAAAACGTGTGACCTCACTTGCCAGAGCCCGGGAAAGGTCGAGTACCCCGCGGAAAACTAAGGAGACACGCTGCCTCTGTCTTTCTTGTGCTTCTTGCTCACACTCCTCTACCCCACGAGATCTCACTCATCTTCCTTCGACTAATCATCAACCAATCACACCTCTCCAGCTCACGGATAATCACACGTAAGCGATCCCGTACGACCCCCATCACCCACATTTAGGCGACTCTGCTGGGGAGGTGTTTTTTGGTTTATGGTTAGTACTCGGTCCAAAGAATACGTCGAACCGCCGCGCCGAAGAGTAATGGCGACACCAGAAAATACCGTCCCAACCCCCGAGGACGTCGGAGAAACAAACAATGCAGGTGCGTCTGCACAAACGCTACGCGCCCTCCAAGAGGGTCAGCGCCAATTTCTCGAAACGCAGAAACAACTGCTGGCGGCCTTCACAGGTCTCACGGAGCTCATTTCGGCAGCACTACCACGAGCCACAGTTAGTCAAGGTGACGATGTACCACAGAACCATGCTGGTGGGAGTACCAGCCAGACGGCACAACACCTACAGCCTCAACTCCCTTTGTCTTCCTCGCACCCTCTGCGCGGGGTCCTTGTTGGCGGAATCGCTGCAAACTCGTCCGATACCCGAGGCAAAGAACCCGCCATAGACGGAGCCGGTGCACCCTCGATGGGCCCCTACATCACGTTGGCAGAGGTCCAAACCTTGCTAACACAACAGAAAACTGTCGAAACAAGCCAGAAGGAGGCTGCTGTCGCGCAAGCCAGCCACACCGCTACTGCGGGACAGTTTATGACTCTAGCAGATGTACAGGCCCTCCTCAACAAGGAAAAAAGCCAGCACGGTCCTACCTTCTTTACCGAGCCCAGACATTCGCCCTCCCTACCCTCTGGCTGTACTATCTTCACCCTATCCGGAAGGGTATGCCCCTCCCAAGTTTGTAAAGTTTGATGGCAAGGAGGGTAGTGCCCAGGAGCATGTCGTCCGTTTCATTGAATCTCTTGGAGCCCACGCATCGGACTCCAACCTACGCCTCCGCGAGTTTTTCAAAGTCTCTCACGTCGCGAGCTTACACATGGTACGTCAATTTGGAGCCTTACTCGATAGCCACTTGGGAGGAAATGGTGAATAGTTTCTACGCCAAATTCTTCCAAGTACGCGAGAAGGTGACAGTGATTAGCCTAACCAAGGAAACGCAGGCAACTGGAGAGGATGTCGTCGATTACATCAGGCGATTTCAAGACCGTGCAGTAGACTGCACTGAATCAGTTAAAGAGGCCCAACTCGTTGAGATTTGCATCGGAGGGATGATGGACGAATTCAAGATGCTCCTGGTTAATTTGAGACTGGGTACTTTCTCCGCGTTGCTGGAATCCGCGTACAATATTCGCTACGTGGTTAAGCCGCTAAAGCGGGATAGTTGGAAGAATAAGCCCGCGGTGGCCGCGGTTGCTGCCGCGGAGGCACCGCGGGGACAGCAAGCCGTCGGGACAAGAAAACGGAGAGAGCGCGAGCCGGGGCCCGCGCCAGACTATCCATGCAGTATGGATGAGGTCCGGGCCTTGGTAAACGCATGGATAGCGGATGGTGAACTGGAGCTCCCCCCCGTGGAGTATGAGCCAACACGAGAAGACCGTGAGAGCCCCCGGTACTGCATGTATCACAGACACACCAGACACCCGACCAGCGACTGTTGGTCCCTCAAGCGACTGTTCAAACGCAAGCAAAACGCCAATGAGCTTCGGATAGGGCGTCGCGACATCCGTGTCGAGCCCTATCCGGCTCACGGCGATAATGCCGGCGCGGTAAACATGGCAGAATGTTATCCGTTCATGTACGAAGAAGCATGGGATTCAGATTATCACTCTTACTCCGATGAGGAAGCGGACGGGTCCGCTTATATGGTGTATTGCCACGAGATTGTTGACGAAAGCGAAGACGTAGCAGCCCCCATGATCGCACCAGATCCTAGCGACTCAGCAAAAACCTTGCAGAATAGCGTGAAGTTCCGTACGTTCTTTGACGGGTTCGGCTTTACTCCTGCCGCCAGACTAGAGATAACTAAAGCCATTATCAGCATCGCGGAGATTCACCAAGAGGCATGTATGTCCGTCGAGGGGTCCTTACCACGGACCATTCGTGACGAATCCAATTCGGTTACCTTCTCCGACGCTGACAGGGCAGCACCCCATCCCCACAACCGTCCCCTGTACGTGACCTCCCGTGTCAATGGGGTCGAGTTGAAGAGGACGTTTCTCGATGGCGGGGCCTCCATTAATCTCATGCCCATCCCAACGTTCCGCCGACTGGGGATTCAAGATAACCGAATAGTGGACTCTCCCATCACCATCACGGGTTTTGGGGGTGACAGAAGGCGATCCCTGGGATATGTTGTGGTCAATTTGGAAGTAGGACCAATCCGCTCTGCCACAAAATTCCACCTAATCGATGCGGACCCCAACTACCACATCATCCTCGGGCGCAGTTGGATGCACAAGTACGCGGTTGTGCCATCCAGCTACCATCAGTGTCTCAAGGGCGTTTGGGCAGGCAAGAGGGTTACCGTCCGCGCTTCGGAAAGCCCGTTTGACACCCACGAAACCCATCTCTCAGACGCTGTATACTTTTCGGGGTTGAGCGACACGCCGCAGGCCATAACTACACGGCCACGCGGTGCTGTAATCCCTCGATGGGAGGACATACGCGATATTCAGCGCGGGGACCCCAGCGGAAGCCCGCCGATGTTGGAGTCGACAGCCCCCCGAAAAATTGTCAAGACCAAGGAAGGGGGCAAAACCGTCTATCACTTATGACGGTCTTCCGGGGCACCGGTCAACCAAAAAGCCGATGACCCCGGGAAAACATGTAGCACCGAGGAAGACGACGTCATCCAGAAACCAGAGCCCGCCCCAGAATGCATGCAGGACCGACCCAAGCCGCAGCCGGAAGACATGGAGGAGGTCGACCTCAGTGACGGGGTGGGCAGGAAGAGACTAGTTTTCATAAGTAAAAAGTTGGGCGCGGACTTCCGCGCCAAGTTGATCGATTTATTGCGCAAGAACTCCGACGTCTTCGCATGGTACTACGAAGAAATGCCGGGCTTAGATCCTCAGCTCGTGGCTCACCACCTGGATGTTTTCCCCAATTCCAAGCCCGTAAAACAAGCCCAGCGGAAATACCACCCCGATTTGGAAAAGCAAATTCAGGAGGAAATAGAGAAGTTGCGGAAGGCGGGATTCATCTGCCCAATCCAATACCCCGAATGGCTTGCCAACATTGTCCCTGTCAAGAAGAAAAACGGGCAAATCCGCGTGTGTGTGTGGACTTCCGCGATCTAAACAAGGCGTGCCCGAAGGACGAGTTCCCGCTCCCACACATCGACACCCTTGTCGATGCCACCTCAGGTCACCAAATGTTCTCGTTTATGGATGGATTCAGCGGGTATAATCAGATCAGGATGGCCCCGGAAGACGCCGAAAAAACAGCCTTCCGCACACCGCTAGGTAATTTCCACTATGTTGTGATGCCTTTTGGACTGAAAAATGCGGGGGCAACATATCAGCGCGTGATGACAGCGATCTTCCATGATTTAATGCACAAAATCGTGGAGGATTACGTTGACGATTTAGTCGTCAAGTCTAAGGAGCAAGCGGAGCACCTCGCGGATTTGGCCACAGTATTCGCCCGCTGCAGGAAATTCAACCTCAAAATGAACCCTCTCAAATGCGCATTTGGCGTCACCGCGGGGAAATTCTTGGGCTTCCTAGTACACAGGCAAGGAATTGACGCAGATGAGACCAAGATCAGGTCCATCGCGGAAATGCCCGCGCCACATTCTCAGAAAGCCCTCAAACGATTCTTGGGAAAGGTATCCTACTTACGACGCTTCATTCCCGCGCTAGCAGAGATTGCGGCACCCTTTGCAGACTTATTGAAGGGAGATGCGCAATTTGAATGGACAGCGGAACACCACCAGGCCTTCCAGCGGATCAAGACGGTCCTGACTTCACCCCAGACGATGGTGGCCCCAGTTCATGGAAAACCATTGATACTATATCTCACTTCCACTACCAAGTCCATCGGGGCCTTATTGGTACAAGAGGCAGATGGGGTAGAGCGTCCCGTATACTACATCAGCAGAAAGGTCCAGGGAGCGGAGGAGCGATACACGGCCATCGAGCGTCATTGCTTAGCCTTGGTCTTTACTGCACAAAAGCTCAGACATTACTTCCTCTCCTTCCCCATACAGATTATCACCAAATCCGACCCAATCAGGTACCTCTTGTCTAGACCCGCGCTCACAGGCCGCGCAGCGCGTTGGCTATTGGCCCTAGCCGAATTCGACATCTCCTGTGCCTCGCCAAAAGCAATCAAGTGTCAAGCACTCGCGGACCTCCTGGCACAATTTCCAAGCGGCCAATGCGAACCACTCGAAGAGGCTTTACCAGGTGAGAATTTCGAAGCTTTTGCGACCAGCGCGATCAATCCCCACTGGACGCTCAGCTTCGACGGGGCCCGCGGGTAACGAGAGCGGAGGAGCGGGAATAGTATTACGAAATGACGAGGCTGGAGAAAAGATCCAGTTGGCTTACAAGCTAAGTTTCCCTTGTTCCAATAACGAGGCGGAGTACGAAGCCTTGATTTTGGGTCTATTAGCTGCAAGGGAGCGAGGAATCAAACACTTGAGAATAGCGGGAGATTCAAAATTGGTGATATTACAGACGGAGGGGGTGTACGCGCTGAAGGAGCCAACACTAGCCCCATATCGGACTACTGTGCAGAAGTTGACCAAGTCCTTCGAAAGCATCGACATTGTGCACAAGCCTAGGTCAGAAAATCGTTTCCCCGACGCCTTGGCAACGCTGGGGGCAAGAACAGAGTTCGAAGAGGAGAAGACTTGTATAGAAATTGTAAAGAGGTTCGAGCCCTCCGCGATTTCGAATTTTTCTGAACCAACGGAGGATTGGCGCGGAGCTATTAAGATACAGCTGAGCAATGGTATGGGACACTTATCTACCACGGAACTTTCGTGCTTTCTGGTCTTGCGCGGGGAGTTATATCACCGCGCCCCTCAGGGTTGGTTAGCACGGTGCGTGGACGCGGCGGAGGCACAGGGAATCTTAAATCGGATTCATGATGGCAATTGTGCGAATAACGAAATAGCGTTGTACCGGCGAATTCAGCGACAGGGCTATTACTGGCCCAGCATGAAAAGAGACGCGGAGCTGACTACAAAGAACTGTACGCGGTGCTCCTTGTACGTGGCCAAACCCGAATGCCTGAGGGTGAGCAGCGACAACCAGGAAAATGACTGGAGACAGGTATACGTGGATTATTTACGAGAAGGAGCCTTACCCTCAGAGCGGGCAGAATCCGCGAAAGTCACCCGCGGGGCCCGACGGTTCTTCTTGCAAAAAGGGATGCTGTTCAGAAGAACCCTAGATGGAACACCACAGAGATGTATAAATGAAGGAGAAGCGGAGGTAGTCTTAAAAAACACCCACGGGACGGAACACCAAGGATGGAGAAAACTCTACGAGCAACTGATTCATTTGGGGTATTTTTGGCCCACCATGGAAAGCGACGCCAGGCAACACGTGCGGAGGTGTCAAGCGTGTCAAAAGTTTGGTAATCTAGTCCATGCCCCTTCGGTGGAATTACACTCCATCCGCGCCCCATACCCCTTCCATACGTGGGCGATGGATTTAATAGGACCAATCAGGCCGGCGTCACGAAAGAATAGATGGATCCTTGCGGCTACCGAAATCTATACCAAGTGGGTTGAAGCAATTCCGCTGAAAAGGGCTACCGGGGAGGCAGTAGCACTGTTCATCAAAGAGAACATCATCTGCAGGTTCGGGATACCTAAGGTGATACTGTCGGACAACGGGACTCCATTTATTAACCAGCACGTGGGAAATCTCCTCGACGAGTACATGGTGGACCATCATACCTCCAGTACGTACTACCCTCAAGGCAACGGACAGGCTGAGGCGACGAACAAAACCTTAATAAGAATCTTAAGCAAACTGTTGGATGAGCGCGGAGGGACGTGGGCGGACCATTTACCCGTAGCCTTATGGGCATACCGCACGTCAAAGCGGAAGTCCACGCGCACCAGCCCTTTCAGTCTAGTATACGGAGCGGAAACAGTGTTACCCGCGGAGCTCAGAGTCCCGTCCGCGCGAATGATCCTCGCCATGGAAGAATCCGCGGAAGGAAGGAGGGCGGATCTAGAAGCCTTGGAAGAAAGAAGAGCCGCTGCGGCCATGGTTCATCAGAAATACTGGGAGTCCGTCGCTCGTTATTACAACAAGGGAGTGGTGCCGCGAACATTCAATGTAGGGGACTTGGTGTGGAAAGCCACTACCGCGGTGATGAGGGACCTAAAGACACCAAAGTTCACGCCTAGATGGGAGGGGCCTTATGAGATAATCAAAGCGTCCGCGGCTGGCCATTACGACCTGGCCCGCGTAGAGGATGGGTTCCGCACGGGTGCAGTTAACGCGAAGTATGTGAAAAAGTTTTATCCGTGAAGAGCTAAATAAAGAGGAAAAGGAAGCATACCTGTGTGGTCTAATTGTTTTCCTTCTCTTGTAAGTGGTTGTCACTGTCAATCATTTTCTATATTATTTGGTTGTTCTTTCTCTTATTTAGCCAAGTCTAATGTGGCGGCCTTTTCCTTGTTAACTTTGTTTGCAATGTAATCACGGAAGCCTTAGTAAATGCTAGTCAGTGAAAAGTTGTTGGGATATCTCGAATTTGTATACTTTTGAAGTTTCTTCTATAATGTTATTGTTTGTTTCACAACACGAGTATTCCGAGATCAGTAATCATTAGACGGAGATGACACCAAATTGCAAAGGGTCAGAACATGACCCGAACACGTTAAGTCCCGTAAAGTCAGAACATGACTTACGCATTAAGTCGCGCGGAGTCAGAACATGACCCGCGCCTTATTAAGTCGCGCGGAGCCAGAACATGACCCGCGCCCTATTAAGCAGCAAGGGGTCAGAACATGACCCGAGTATCAAACAGCGAATGGTCAGAACATGACCCGCGTGTGTTGAGTCGCGAATGGTCAGAGCATGACCCGCGTGCAATCATAAGTTTGATAACCGGTAAACGAAAAAGATGTTGGATCGCAAGGGGCGTCAGAGCATGGCCCTCGCACGATCCCGGGCTTAGTGATTGACAAACAATGCAAACATGGCCCGCGTGTAGTTCTAACAAAAAAAAAAAAAAGAGTGAAATGAAACGATCTTTTATTGCAGACTAAATGTGGAGTGTACTAAACAAATGGAACGATTACAATGTGCGAATAAAAAAAAAAAAAAGAAAAGAAAAAGAAGAAAAGAGAAGCGGGTAGAAAGAAGCTCAGCCCAGCCATTCTGAAAAAACAAGCTCCTCCGGATCCGGGTCTTCAAGATTCAAGGCCGCAGTGGCTAACTCCGCGTCATACTTGGAGATCTGGGCGAACCTGGCCTCCAAATCCGCGACGTTCTGCCTAGCGGCCGCCAGTTGCGCGGAAAGCTGTTGAATCTCGGGCCTGATAGCCATCCTCTCCCCCGCGGCCCTCAGCGCGGAACTCCTCGTGCTCAGCCAGGCCAGATCGAAGCCCATGGCCGCCATGTCCTGCGCAACCTCTTGGAGGGCAACCTCTGCCTCCGCGGTGAAGTCCCTCAGACGCAGTTGTGCCCAAGGAGCAAGCACCTCGTGAAGGTCCCTCAAGAGAAGTCCCCCGAGCCGGGCCGACCGCGGACTGAATGGGGCGAAAGTCTCCGGGTGTGCGCGGGCTATGGCGTTGAGAAGAGGATAGTAGACTTCTTCCACAGGAAAGCCCGCGGGGAACAGGCGTACCGGAGCTTCCGATTGTAAGGTCGCCGGCCCCTTCCCATGAGCCGCGACCGGGCTGTGCTGAGGAGGAGGACGCTCCCTGGACTCAACCTCGTCCCTGTTCTGCTCGCCCATGTCTAATTCAGCAGCAAAATCCCCAAGAGCAGCACTCCCTTGGCCTCCCAGAATATCGTCAGTCTGTATGAAAGTCATGCCTTTAAATAAGGAATTCAGATCTGAGTCAGTAATGGAGGTGGGCCCCCCAATAAATGCTTCGTTTACCTCCAGCTGTCGGTCTTCCCCTGAGGGCGGAGGCTGGCGCGGCGAGGCCAGTGCGCGGTCCAGGCTCGGACGCGGAGAGGCGGTCTGAGAGGTCGAGCAGGCCGGTGAGCCTGGAGCAGTCCTGCTTGTTGAGGCGCCCTCCCCCGCGGAAGACCCTTGTCCTTGCAGGAAAGGAGTGTTGGAGATGCCGGGGGAGCCCGCTGCCACGCGGTTCAGGAAGCTGGTCGACGAGGGGACGCGGGCGCTGGAGGAATGTTGCTGTGACCCAGAAGGGGCAGCGGACGCTGTCACTCGTGGCGAAGGCACGCCGCCGGGACTCACGGCACGAGGGACCAGGGCCTCCAGGCCATCATCTTCCTCTTCCCTCAAAATCTGGGCCGCGGTCGTTGAAATGGGCCCGGCGGTGGCCTCTGTTTGGCCGATGGATTCGCGGGAGCCCATTGGGGGTGGCGGCTCGCGGGCTTCAGAATCAGCTGCATGAGGTGGAGAAAGGTCTCGGTCAATAGAGGAAGGGATCATGTTATCGGACTCCGCGGAAGAAGAGGGCGAGTCCGTGGAAGCCGTGTTGGGGTCCCCTCCGAGGTCCATAATTGAGGGTTCATCAGGTAACGTACCTCCAACCACCGCGGAAGTCTCGGGCTCAGGCTGAGGATAGGGAAGAGGCTCCGTGCGAGGTTGGATAAGCTCTACTTCCCTCGCCCCGGCGGTGTCTGTCGCGGGAGCCCCTCTGAAGGCCAGAGTTTGGCTCTGCATGGCATGGAAGCGGACGCTCAGAGGAATGTCATCTTGATCAGGACCACCGTCGTCATCTATATCGACGATAATGTCATCGCGACCAGCCCATGCCTGCATCCCCATCCCCGTCCTCATCATCGTCGGACTCAATGATCACTGCAAAGACAAGATAAAATGAGTACAAGTGAGGGATGTTAATGGCGGGGAATAGCAAGGTAACAAGTACGAGACATACCTTCCAGACGACGCCGCTTAGCGAGAGCAGCGGATGCGGCCCCCAGCGGCTGTTCCTCCGCGGCATGTTCCTCCGACCCTGCGGCCGCCTCTGGCTCGAAGGCCACAAAGGTGCTGGCATCCAGCTCCCGCTGCTGAGAAAGGAAAATAACGACAGGATAAGTACTGAGAATAGTGGTGAAAATGCATGCATGCGCTGTTGATGGACTGAAGTATAGCATGAGAAGAAAGAGTACCGTGCGAAGACGCTTGCATGGGCGTGCTCCTCCCGTTGCGGGAGCGCTTGAGGAGGTCGGCTGGGAAGTTGCCCCCGCGGCAGGCGGGTGAGCACGGGCGCGGGAGGCCCGCGCCGGAGCCTGCCGTATCGTTGTTGGAGCGGTGGAAGGTAGGCCCGGCGGGAACGCTACGCTCAGAGGCGCGATGTCCGCGGCCACCATCATGCTATGAGGACCGCGCCAATCCACCCCCTTTATCTCCGTAATGGCCCTTAAGGAGGTGTCCCGGCTGCGGATCTCAGGCACAGGGAGGACTTCTGGTTCTCCGCTGACAAAGAGGAGGAATGTGTCCAGGTTCCTCCTCCAAAATACGCGGAATTCCGCGGTGTAGCGTCCCACCTCGTCCCTACTTGGGATGGGAAGATTCCCAAGATTGGCCAAGATGCTGGAGGTATGAGGCCGCGTGAAGCGGCGCTGAGAGTCGATGAAAGAAGATGGCGGTGGGGCGTGCCCTGGCACTCCTTGATCGAAGCTCAGCTGCCGCGCGAACCTGTCTGGCCGGTAGACAGACACGCCGTGCGCCTCGCCGCTGAGGAACGGCACCCACCCTGGCAGAGCAATGAGGGCGGAATTGATAACCGCTCGGGCTATCGCGTTGTTTCCGCTCATACTGGATAGGGAAGAGCGAGTAGGCAGGAGGCATTGGCCCAGACCAACAATCCCGGGGGAGGCGACGGCGTAGGGACGTGGGACGAAGTTCCCTGGAATGTCACAGGCCTCACTCCAGAGAGCATCGCTGCTCGTGCCAATCCATCGTTCTGAGCGGGACCTGCTAGCGGACGCCAGAAAACCTCGAGGGACCGGAGCAACGGCGGGAAAATGCTCGAAAAAGTAGGCCAGAAGGAAGCCGGTGTGGGCCATGGAAAGGTGGTCGCACCTCCCCAGAGACCGCACGTGGTCAGCATGGACCAGGTCCAGCTGGCAGTGAAGGGACCCCAGGAAAAGAGGAGCAAGCGCGACTGGCTCGCCGCGGGCAAGCAACACCGCGAGCGGAAAAAACCGCGGGAGAGGGGCTGTCCGCCGGGTAATCTGGGAAGACGAAGTAGGATAAGAAAAAGGCGAAGAAGCCAGCCATGTAGAGCCGCCCCTCGTAGTGGGGACCAGCAACAAAGTCGCGCGGAGTCCCTGTCCGCTACTGACCTCACGGGCTGAAGGTCCTTGAAGAAGAAGCGGATCCAGCTCGCGAATGAGGTCTTTTTGGCGTTGGCAGCAACACTCTTGCGAACGCCCTGGGCCGTAAAGATTGGGGCCAGATTGGGCTAGCTTGCCCAACCTCCTAAGCTCCGCGATGTCGTGCTGGTCCGCGGAGGAAAGATTGTCGAGGTCAAGAAGCGTGGCCCCTCGCAGGGGAAGACGGGTGAGGATCACCACGTCCTCCAATGAGAGCCCACTTTCGCCCCACGCCCATACGAATGAGTGGGTGTCGAAGCTCCACCGCGAGCATGCGTGGTTCAGGTTCCTCAGTGCCGCTCCTTGCCTCGGGATGCTCAAGCTCCGCGACAGAACTACGGCGTCATAAGCCCCGCTGGCCATCAGAGTCTGCTTCAAGGCGGCGTTCCCCGTCACCTCGTCGACCCATTCAGCCCAATCGGAGGGTGGCGAGGTTTGGGCCCCAAACCTGCACTCCGAGTAAGGGAAGTCCCCACGCTCCAAGCAGAAGCGTGAAACAGATGAAGGATTGACAGGCTCTGCGCTATCCACACCGGCGGGGACCACAAAAAAGGTGGGGTCAGTGATGGAGGCCTCCTCCACGACCTCCGCCGTGTAGGCGGCCACCTGTGTCCAGAACGGGTCCCCTACAGATTGAAGATAGGGGGCCCTCCTCCATTGGTCCGCGGTAGGGACGGGCTCTTCAATAGTTGCACCACGTGCGGCCATGTTGATTCTTTATGAGAACGAGAGCGAAAAGAGAAAGACGGCGTTTGGAGAAGAACAGAGAAAGAAAATGACAGCTTTTGACTTGAGATTGAACGGTAGGTGAAAAGGAAGTGACGGATAAAGTGACTTATATAGTAAGCATATTGGGAAGGCATTTATTGCGACCGTACACCAAAGGTCACGATCAGCATGCGAAGCGACGCCGCCCATTCAGTAGCCTCCTCACTCCGCGCGACGCTTCGAGTATGACCGCGGAAGACGGGAGTCCTTCGCGCGCGGGCGACGACCCCGTCAACCGCGCGCGGGGGGCATATGTAGGCGCGGTCAAAAGTCAATAAGTTGGAATCAGAGAGAGCGACTATTTGACTCTCCAATTACGGGCAAACACGTGGCACCCAGTTGACTACGCTGACCAACCAATGAAGCCGTGACGCGTGGAGTGGTGAATTGAAGTAGGTGGACCGCGGGAGTCGCCCGCAGGGGAGTTATAGGGTCCACCGCGGAACTCACTCCCGCGGGTCCTCTTCGCGGGGCCATCTGTTGGTTTATATCGAGATCCCGCGCGTCACTCCCCGGAAACGTCATAATAATCAATCGTTCGTCTCGCGAAATCTCCGCGGACCTCTACCGGAAGCCCAGAGGCAGGGCCCGGGCGGGTCTCCGCGGGGAGATAACGATCGCCGCGGGTCGCGACCTCGCTCAGCGGGAATTTGGGGCTTTCTTGTGGTTTGGCGGCTTGGAATGTGAGGTGACGCCGCGGGAAAACGAGCCCTCCCGCGGAAAATCGTCCGCGGGAAGGCAAGCTTTCCCAAGGTCAGGAAGCACAGGAGGGACACGTGTCGGGGACTAATAGGACCACCGTTCTGGGCCTATGTCAGGCCCAGGTGCCCTATAAATACCCCTGACATTCCCAATGATGACAGAGGACCTTTCTCTGGGAAAAAGTGAGTGAGCACTGAATTTGAGGGAGAAGAACATTCTTCCTCGAGAAAACGTGTGACCTCACTTGCCAGAGCCCGGGAAAGGTCGAGTACCCCGCGGAAAACTAAGGAGACACGCTGCCTCTGTCTTTCTTGTGCTTCTTGCTCACACTCCTCTACCCCACGAGATCTCACTCATCTTCCTTCGACTAATCATCAACCAATCACACCTCTCCAGTTCACGGATAATCACACGTAAGCGATCCCGTACGACCCCCATCACCCACAGACAGTTAGCACATGATTTTTTAATCCATCTTTCAAACTTTCAATTTCGTGGATTAATAGAATTTCTTATAACTCTGCTCACAAAATCCGTATAGATTTGATGTAGAAGTAGAACAAATCATAAGACATTTTCTGGAAAGATTCAACAAGCACAAGACAAGAAAGAATCATTGATTGAGATCTCTGCCTCATCGATCAAAACTTTGCATATTCTCTAGAATGTTCTTTTCTTTGACGCAAATGGTTTTGGCATGATCTTATTACCTTTTAGTTGTGGCGTGGACATACGTCATCTGAATACTATAGGTTTGTTAGTCTTCTAATTCCTTGATTAGCATGAATAGTCTTTTAATTATCCAAAAACAAATACTCCCTCCGTCCTGCAAATTTGGCACTTTGAGGAATTTGAACTTTTAAGAGAAAACAATTGATGTACAATTGAAATGCAATCTTTCTGATACCATTATATTACATTGAGGAGTATGTCACCCTAAGAAATAAGTGGACCCTCATCGTCAACACCGCACTTCTAATGAGATATATAAAACTTTTTTTTTTCCCTGACAAACGAAATTTTTATAAAACTCAAACTCGAAATGGGTACATCCAGAAGGAACACAATAAGCACAAAACGGTTACTTGTTTAGGGAAAAAGAAAAAATAAAAAAGAGAGGAGAAAAAGAAGAATATAAATATACATACACGAGCATCCAACCGAAAGTTAAATGGAACCACACCTAAAGATCTACCATACTAGAGTTTTCTAATGAGATAAAACCTTGATGAAAATTTAAGGATTTATTGAGCCGTGCCTTCCAAGTAAATATCATTGTGATCTAGCTTCTGGATCTTGCTTGCATAACACAAAATTCCCTGCTCCACTTGACCCTATCGACTCCAATCGATGAACTCAAAGCTGCAAGGAATTTAAGTAAAATGAGAAATCTTTTAAAAGAACACAAAATAAACATTAAAAATTCTTGAATCATTGATCGAGGTTTCTCCATCGTGGATATCGAAGAGGAAAAGAATGGCAAACTAGTAGCGTATAAACTGAAGGGTTGTGTTTCTTCTTGGGAGGACTAAGTAGTTAAAACTATCTAGGTAGTTACCGTGGCAACTCCGAAGTAGGATTCTCAGAAATCAAACAAAACCCTTGTGAAGAATAACCCTTACTCCCCTTCTTGCGCGAAATGATAAGTGTTATCGTTGCGGCGGGAGAATGGGATTTGAGGTTGCTGGCGTCTTTCAAGGCGTTTTTGGGATCGGCAGCTTCACGGCGATTCTCGCAACAACGACGGTGCTTCGGTTTACATTTCTTTGGTGGGATGGGTTTGGGTAGGGTTAACGTTTTGTTTAGGTGTGGTGACAGATCGGGAGACCGGCGGCATTTTGGGTTGGGGTGTTTTAGGGTTTTTTTTGTTTCTTGTACCCTTGTCCTTTTAATTTCTTTAATTTTTGAATTCGGTGATTAATAAAATAAATTTGCTGATAAAAAAAAAAAAGAAAAAGAAGTGTTATCGTTGACGATAGTGTGGGTTTACATTCTTATTTTATGCGCATTTAAGGCAATTAGTAAAAGAGTTTTCATAGATAAACTCAAATGAATAATTTGCACAAACAATTTTAGACAAAATCCATAAAATAACGCCATTATATTAATATATATAATCAAATAAACAAGCTTACATTTAGCCACACTCCCTCCTCCTCCCCCCCCCCCCCCCCCCACACACACACACACACACACACACACACACACAATATAAACTGTATACGATCAAGACCACTATATATGATACATTAAGGAACATGGCACCCTAAGAAATCAGTAGACCCTCCAAAGAAACACCACACTTTTATTAATGAGATAAAACCTTGAGGGAAAAGGACTTATTGAGCCATGCCTTCCAACTACTGCCATTTCCCTTCCGAGCAATTATCTGTGACCTAGCTTCTGTCATCTGTGGTTGCTTCTGAATCTTGCATAACACAAAATCCCTTGCTCCGCTTGACCCTATCGACTCAGTTGGACTTAGAGCTGCAGATATTTTGAAAAAAAGAGAGAAGTATTTAGCAGAGAAAACCAATTTTGGAGATCAAAAGTGATCAACAACTTCTTTACTACCATACACACAATTAATTGCCCGTAGACATATTGAATCGAGGCCCCACACATGCATTCTCATGCTGCAATGTTCGTGTGGGGCTCCACCTGAATGCGACTACGTGCAAATGTTTGTGTAAAAAGTGGGTAGTTTTAGTCTATTTGTTAGAGTTACTAGGATGTGACAATGGCAAGGTGCTTTTATTGTCAAAAATACTTTTCAAAAAGTACTTTGCAAATTGATAGAAATCCTCATATGGTTGGGCATAAAATGGGTGTGGTTTAGACCTTTTGTAACCGTAAGTAGGATTGTAAACGTCAAGGCGACTTTTTGGGCGTGTGTGTTTTTTTGTCAAACGGAAATTGATGCATTAACTTAGACGATCAACATCAACAAGCCAGATAAACGGCATACAGAAAATGTTTAAAAAGACTACAAGAGTCATAATCTAAGTCCTAAGGTGACCTAACACTCACGACATCTGCCAAGGCGAATCCCCTAGCTGCAAAAAGAATAGAGCTAGTGATCACTTAATCTTGATCCCATTGCGATCCAAATTTGGTCAGGCAGTCGGCAGTTTGGTTAGCTTGACTTTTTGTGTTTTCAAAATTACAAATCAAATGGCACTTTGCAAATTGAATTGTGAAAAGTACTATACAACCAACTTTGAAATTCTCAAATGAATTGGCAGCAAAACTAAAGAGAGAAAATCAAAATTCAGAGACAGGTTTGATCAATGAAGTACCGTCGGATCCTGCATTATTGGCTGGATAAAGAAGGAAATCAGAGACTTCAGAACCTAGAACCGGGAGCCTCCTTTCCCGGGCATACATTTTCAGAGCTATACTTAGCACCCCCTTAACACTTTCTCCCTCATCCACCACGAATCGTATTGGTCCAGCGCTACCCAGAACGTTAACCGTTACCAAGAACCGATTTTTCTTGGAACTCTGCTTCTCTGCACTCTTCTTCTCCTTCTCCTTCTCCGACAATATTTTCCCAGACACACTCCTCTTCATTTTCCTTGGGTTTTTTTTTTCGAAATTCGCGCTTTCTTTTTCGGTGTTTTCTCTTATACCCTAAACGTGAAAGTAGCAACTTTTATAGGTATTGGAAAATATGCTATGTATTGTGTGCAAAGGGGGATTGGGGTTTACGGATCGAGGCCAAGGCAGCGGAAGTACCAGGATTCTTTGAAAGAACCAAAGGAAGAAAAAGGGAAAGGGGAGAGAAGGGAAGAGAGTATCGAATGATACGCAGAAGAGGAGGAAGAAGAAAGCATCAAATTGGAGCCAAATAGAACTAGTTTTTCTGTGTAAAGAAGACGGCCGGGAAAGGAAGAGATGGAACTGGTTGAAAAGACTAGAGGTAAGAAGATCCGGCGATCGATGTTTTTCCGTTGGCTTGTATAGGATTTTTGATTTGTTGGGTCACATATACGGATATTTATACACGCCCACGCATGACGAGTGTGACATGTGACATAAGATGTTCGTCGTTACTATGAGCAAAATCATCGAATGGGGAAATTTAATCTAAACTGGTCTAAATCGGATACTTTTAATCCGTCTTATAAAAATGTGGTTTTGTCCTTGCTCTACGTCACCGGTTTCGATATATTCACAAGTATAGTTTTACCTAAAAATCTTTTAAATATTGATTTAGCCATATGTGACATTATTTGTGTTATTTTAATGGTTTTTGGTGATTGGTTCAGTATCTATCTTACGCGGTAACAATTCATATTTTTTTTAGATTTTTTGTTACAAGTTGGGGTGTTTGCTGCGAGTTGTGATGTTGTATTATCCTTGGTTCCTTTAATCTTTGTAATGCTTATTCAAAGATTAATAAAATTTATTCGCCGTTCAAAAAAAAAAAAAAGCAGCCTGAATTTCATCTTGTAATTTATTCACATTATATGTATTGAGTTCCCTTCAATTCTACAAAAGAATGTAAAAGTAAAGTTCATTTAACTTATTTTTCTGAATCAATGATTTATTTTGCTGTTTGTAGATTTGGACCATTTGGTTTTAGCTTTTGATGAAAATATTTGAAATTTCAAAATTCGTCTTGACGAGAAGAATAAACATAGTGAAGAAAATATGGATGGCATAAATAATCTAAAAATATTATGTGTTTTTGTTTTTTTTTAAAATTTAATAAACTTATTTTTTTTTGTCTTTGGTAATAATTCTTACTTTTAGATATATACAAATATGCTTAATTCAAAACAATTTGATTCAAAACTTGTAAAATATATTAAAAATAACCTATGACTAGGGCAAAGTTCAAGCTTAGCTCGTTTACTAAACGAGACAAAAATTTGAGCTCGGGCCTTAACGAGTCAAGCCGTTAATGAGTCGAGCTTAGTCATTTACTAAACGAGCCTATTTATCGATCTGAGCCTCCCTTAACGAGCCGAGCTCTACTCGACTCGTTTATTGTACGAGTCGAAAACTCGAGTTCGATATGCTTGATCGAGACACATGGACCCTCGTCATAGGCACGCGTGGTACAATGATGGTGGAAGTGGCAATAAGTATTTCCCCTCAATATGCTTGATGTCGATAGAGAGTTGAATGTCCACTCCGGTCGATTGGGGGTGCGGTATTAGCAAGACAGAGAAAGGCAATGAATATCATATACGGGAAGGAATGCTGAATATTTCCCACTGTTTGCCTTGTTCCGCGCGATCACCCAGCAAGTCCACACTGTCTATAATAGTAAGTCATTTCCTCAAATTATAACCAATTTTGGTTCTCGCTTCTTGCTTCAGCCGGAGGATGAAAAAATTATCAAGTCCGGTTCCTTCGGAGGATCGATGGACATAACTTACGCTCATCGGCTTTGATCAAGCCACTATCGAAGACTTTGTCGCATTCTCTTCGATCGATACGAATACAGTAATGATCAATTATTAGAGGGGGGAATTCTTTTTTGGAGAGAATCTAATTTTAATGTCCTCCTAATATTCTCTTTCTATTACTTGCTTAATATCCTCCCCCAACTGTCTCTTAGTTGATTGTGACCAATTACCTCAACCAAATCTCCCTCACATACTCATTTCGAACCTAGGCTGGTACGATGTTTGTTTAATGAAGGCAGAAATTCATTTCAATTAATTTGTTTTGCTGATTATCATTCAACTTCCAGCTGAGTTGAGCATGTTCGCTCCTCAACCTTCCCCCTCGATGTAACCTTTCGAATTCTATGAAATTTCTTTTAGCCGAGAAAAAAAAATTAATTTGTTTTGCTACCCCTTTCCAATATTCCTTCCTTCCTTTTGTACCCACCCTAACTGTCCTTTCAATGCATATATACCATGCCTCTCTTCACCCAAAAAAAAAAAAAGGTAAAAATATACCCATGCCTCTTGTGAATAAAGAAGGCAAAATTTTTAAAGCAACAATAATTCTATGGATGCTGACAAACCATGTACCGATGATGCACATATTAGTTTGTGGAGTCTACTTTTGGGTTACACACAAATGATCCGAACTGTTTCTTAATTTTAAGTGAAAAATTCATGTAAGATCTATCATTTTGAATTAAGAAAAAGGAAATGATATTGCCACACTATTTTTTGATAATGCCATACCTGCAAGTGTATTTTTGCACCAAAAAATACATTTACAAGGTGTGCCATTATCAAAAAAGGGGGTGACAAAATCACTAGCCTAAAAAAATTGGTACACTGGATCTATTAGCACTTAAAATTATTCTGTTAAGCTGACTTTTCTGAAGATCCCAATTGAAAAGCTATTTTAAAATTAAGTGAATATTACAGTAAGCCCCCTCTAACTAAACCTCGGTAACGAGTTGTCCCCTTCATCGTTTAACTCGGACACTTAACCTCTTTCATCGTTTATCGCGTGACACTTAACCATGCCACCATCCGTTAGTGAGCTGTTAGTCAAGAATACATACAACGGTACACACACACACACACACTCTCTCTCTCTCTCTCTCTCTCTCTCTCTCTCTCTCCCCCCCTCTCCCTCTCCCTCTGCCCCTCCCAAACGGTACTCTCTCTCTCTCTCTCTCTCTCTCTCCCTCTCTCTCTCTCTCTCTCTCTTTTTCTATGAAATCTCTCTCTCTCTCTCTGCCCCTCCCAATGGTACTCTCTCCCTCTCTCTTTTTCTCTGAAATCTCTCTCTCTCTCTCTCTCTCTCTCTGTGATGGAAGGTAGCACTGGGTCTCATTGTATTTGTGGTTGCAGACAAAATTCGATTGTGGGATTTTCATTTGGGTTGACCCACCAAAATCCGAGAGCACCCAATCCAACATAGAGAGCACCCAAAATTTACAGATCCGCAAGTCAGAGTTCCAGAGAAAGGTTGATGAATTGGAAAGTAGAGTGGAAGTGTTGGAAGCAATGAAAGAACAAATGCATAAATAAGTTCAACAAATGCAGAAAAAAATTGGGCATATGCAGAAAGAAGTCCTATGATTGAAGATGGAACCGTGGTGGAAGAAATTAGGTTTCCTTTTGATTGTTCTCTTTTTCTTATCCCACATGTGTAAAAGAAAATGGAGACTAAAAAGTACCCTGCTTTGGCTTAGGTACAATATGAATGAATATTGGTCGATTAATGTAGTGCATTCCAATAAAGATTACCACCTAGAAACAAAGTACAGGAAATGGTAGTTGTTACCCAAAAAGACAACTTACTTTTTTTTAATTGTCTCGTGCATCGAACGAACACAATGTTAGAACGGGTTAGTTTTGCCCTTGTATAGAATGGTTTGAACGCTAGTATGGAATTTGTTGGTAGGAACTATAGTGGGAACTAGCCATTGGAGGTCATTTTACACTGGCCGGTTGACAGAGTGGTCGACCAGGTGGACGACCTGGTGGTCGATCGAGTGGACGACCTGGTGATCGATCAAGTGGACGACCGGTTTGTCATCGGGGCATCATCTTATTCAGGGCTGAAAGAGGGTAAATTGGTAATTTCAGCAATTTCGTTAACGGCATCTTCCATTTTGCGCGAGATAAAAGATGAAGGGGGTTAAGTGTTCGAGTTAAACGATGAAGGAGGCAACTCGTTATCAAGGTCTAGTTGGAGGGGGCTTAATATAATTTCCCCTAAAATTAATGAACGATTTGAATGATTTATGTTGGATTTAAAAGTAGGCCCGTGCGCGCAGACGAGTCTGTGTACGTACTAGCGGTCAGAACCCAATGATGGGTAGATTTTTGGTTTTTGTTTTTTTAAGCAAAACACATGCATTTCAAGCATTGATTAGATTCCTTTATTAAACAATCAGGGCTTGACACGTAAATTAGTTTTAACTCATCTCCATAATAATAATAATAGGGAATTGACTTCTACACTTCCCCTTTACCACATACACTCTCTTTTTGGTTCTTATTCATGTGGATTTACCTTTTTACCCTTTCATAAGTTCACTTTTTTATACATTAAGGGGTAATAAAGTAAATTCACACCAAATAAAGACAAAAAAAGGAATGTATGTGGTAAAAAAAGAGTGTAGACGTCAATTTTCTAATAATAATAGTAATATTGTTGATCTAATCAAGAAAGTGAAAGGATTGCTTTGCTGTATTTCACACATGACTAAGAGAACTTAAAGAATAGTCTTCGGGTTCAACTCTTTGTAAGTTTTCATCCAGCACTTTTTGAACAGTCATATTTTCATCCTTTTAGATGGTTAATTATCTATATTACCCTTTTAATAAGATACTCAGTTTATACTTTCTTCCTAAATTAGTGGGATTATAGTTATTATTGTTACCTAAAATCATGGGATGATTAATGGATTGTGTTTTTCGAATTTTAAAATCTTTATTGAACATATTATAAACCATTTTCTCTCCTTAAATTAGTGGGAGGTATTGCTTTTCCGACAAAGACTTCGCCATCGCCGGGATGGAGTCCCTTGCTTTTTAAGGCGGGTCTTTTCTTCTCAAGGGTACCATCCTTAAGTGCTTCTTCAACAGCCAATCCAGAATCGTAGAAAGTCTCAAAATCGGGAGATGACTGCGACAAAACCATGTAGGGGCAAAGGCATTGGACAGGTTTTTAGTGATGATACGTATCTGCTCTTTTAGGTCTGGCTTATTGTGCATTTTGGGCAGTTTTGGCTCTCCAACTTTTTACATAGTCAGTGAAACTCTCATTTTCACCCATTTTAGTGTTCTCAAGTTCTCGGGTGGTCATTTTCAGCTCAACGTTGAAGTCATATTGAGACACAAAGGCCATTCCAATGTCCTCCCACGTCTTTTTCTTCGAAGGTGCTAGGGAAAGGAACCATTGTAGAGCTGGGCCAGTAAGTGACTCGTGGAACAATTGAGCCATGGCGTCTTTTTTGACCCCTCGCATGGAAAGGGACCTAACATACCCTAGCAAGTGGGCCTTCGGATCAGTAGTCCCATCGAATTTGGCAAAGTCCATCCCTTTAAACTTCTCAAGCAATTTTGCATTGGGAAACAAACTTAAACTATCCATGTCTACTTCACTCCTCCCCATCCTTTTTGTTTTGAAGATAGATTCCTCGAGTTTGCTGATTTTGGCAATCAATTCTGCCATTTGGGAGTCAGCGAGCGATGATTCTAGACTTGGAAAAGATTTGGCTGGTAGGCAGTCACTGATTTCTTGCATTGATTCAAACATCATGGTTATGTTCTTTTGGACATCGGCGACAACTGACTTGAGCTGACCATCTATGTTCATAATTTATTGCCTGAGTTGATCTTCTAGGTCAACCATAGCCTGCCTGATTTTCCTAATTTCATTCCCTTGACCCACCATTTCGGATATCACCGGTAGTGACTAAGCTTCTCTTTGCAAACCCACCTTTGAGCCAGATGGTTCTAATTGGGTGAAGTCCTTCAAATGTTTTAGAACTGACAGTTGATAAGCACCCGGAAATGTAATGAAAGGGTGCGCTAGTGTCTAGTTTTAGTTTAATTTAAGTGTTAATTAGTTGTTGTTATTTATGTTTGCTCGTAGAGTTTGTTGGTTTGTGTTGCAGAAAAAATCACTTAATAAAGGAGAATTGCCAAGGCAGACCAGGCGACGCCAAGGCAGGACCAAGCGCAGCTAAGGCAGAAGCTGCCCGACAGTCAAGGCAGAGCAGAAACGCCAAGGCAGAGCCAAAGCAAGGCAATGCAAGTGCCAAGGCAGCAGACCAAGTTTTAAGCCTATGGGGCTCGGAATCGATGGACTAAATTGCTTTACATCGATGCCGAGGCAATTAGTGGAACTTGGCTTATGGAGCTCGGCATCGATGTAAGGTTTTATGGTCCATCGATGCCGAGGTTGATAGTGGCCCAGCTTAAGGCCGTTGCCATCGATGCCGAGGGCCGTAGCGGGGCATCTTCAGAGAATCTGTGGAATATTCCAAGCGCGGAATATAATGCATGATGTAATTAGATCCAAAAACAAGTAGGAAAGATTAGGTAGTACAATTTCTAGATCTAGCTTGGATACTTTTCAACTTTTTGAATGTTCTTATTGTGTTCTTGCTTTCCAGCATTTTATTTCCTAATTTTATGCCTTAATTAGTTTTCTTTTGCTACTCTTATCTTAATTAAAGTTGTAGTTTCTTTCCCGATCTATCGTTTAAGCCAATTTTCTTCTAGTGTTGCCTTTCAATTATGCTAAGTAGATTTTTGTTGCTTGCTCCTATCTCTCTAGATATGAGTGAGTAGTTTCAAGGGTTGGGTAATGGGATGATTAGCATCCCATGGCTTGGGCGAAAATTGCATTGTTCACCAATAAAGCTTCAATTTTTGGATTTAAAAATTGATGTGGGGTTCGGATTCGTTTGGTAAATCGCCGAGGTGTTAACCTCTTTGATCATGTGTAGGTAGGAGCATTGCCTACCTACCACACATGATGCTTAGAGCTCTGACGCTCGAAGTGGTTATCGAACGAATTCTAGAGCTAGCTTGATAATTAAATCTCTATTTTCCGGTTTTGGAGCCTTAATTGCATATCTTGAACTGCGTGAATTAGTGAAAATGTGGTTTAGCTCAAGTCATGAGTGCTAATGATTCCTAGACCTAACCTGCGTTTTAATTTAGTTTATTCGTTTTAAATTAGCCTTTTTATTTCCACCGTTTGAAAGCAAAATACAGTTGGCTGTCTAAAAGCCGAAATCCTTACTTGCATCTACAAATCCAACCAAGTCATAAATTAATTCCCTTGGGTACGATCACAGACTTCTCCGGATTATCTTGCTTCAATCGACATTCAAACCCAACGCTTGGGGTGATATTCTTCTATATTGGAAGATTCGAAGCATTTTTGGGGCCGTTGCCGGGGATTTCTTATTATGGCTTTCTTGGAGGTTCGACAAGCTGCTGTAAGTATCCCGCTTTCGTCTCTTAGTATTAGTTTAGTAGTTTATGTGTTAGTTGCTTGTATTTAGTTTGGTGGATACCTCTAACATGACCTTGTTGTCAAACTTGAGGTGTAATGAAGCCAAGCTAAATGTTAAGTTTATTTTTAGTTAGTTTAATTAGTTTAATTTGATCGCATTGCTTAGCCGAGGTGGTGGCATAACCCCTCGCATATTCTGTTTGCTTCGTTGAGGTGGCGGCATAGCCCCTCCAGTCTGATAGTTTGTTGGTAGTTAGTTAGTAGTATTTGCTTGTGTATGCGTGTTTACCGAAGCCCAATTTCGAATTGGCTTCATCGTTCTTCGTCTCCGCCGAAAATCCGTAGGATTGCCAGGGCGTATCCTGCCCACTCTTCGCCTCACAAATTAAATCGCAATCGCAAAGGCCCAACGGCCAAATCAGCTCTAGTTCGTACTCTTCGTGATTATCTGAATCCGGAACGTGCTCCTCAAGTACCACCTATCGTTATTCCTACACCGACCGCTGGGAATACATTTGAATTTAAAGCTAAATATCTGAGGGTAATTCCATAGTTCAGGGGTCGGGAATTGGAAGATCCATATTTGCACATCCGGGAATTCGAGAATATTCTACACTCTTTTGTTACAGTTCAGGGGCAACTTGACCAAGCTTGTTTGAAGTTATTCCGTTCACTCTCAAGGACAAAGCAAAACAATGGTTCAATTCATTGCAGCCTCAACTTTGCGTAATTGGGGGGATGTCCAAGATGCTTTTACTTCAAAGTTCTTTCCAGCTAGCCGGACTAAATTACTTATCGACCAGATTCAAAGTTTCAAGCAAAGAGATAGGGAGACCTTCCATAAGTACTGGGAGAGATATAAGGATTTGCTCACGTCGGTTCCACATCAAAATTTTCCATTGGAGTTAACTACTTCTACACCGGATGTTCCCAAGAAAGTAAGCAGCTTTTGGATACGATGGGTGGCAGAGATTTCATGGGAAAAACACCGGAAGACACTTGGGATTATTACGAGACCTTAGCTGAGAAGACTCAGTCTTGGTAATTTATCGATCCAGGGGATAGAGCGATGTTTTCCCAAGGTCCTCAAGGCTCAGGCAAATTCTCTATTGCGGAGCACACAGCTGTTGAAACCCGATTGGAAGAGATCGCCTGAAAACTTGACTACTTGGAGCTTAAAAGCGCTCAATCTTAAGAAGTGAAAGTGGTACGCCAAGTGGAAGACGTTTGTGTTATTTGTGAGATGGTGGGCCACTCTACCGAGGCTTGTCCAAACATTCCGTCTTTAAAGAATGTGATTAATGGGATTGCTCCGGAAGAGGTTCATACCGTTCAACGTTTTGATCCATATTCTCAATCTTTTAATTCGGGGACACGTCAACATCCGGCTTTCCGTTGGAATCAATCTAATGAGGGGGGTTCTTCTCAAGCTCCACTACAAGCTCCTCAAATGCCTTGGAAGCAATCTCAAAATGCTTTCCGCTTTCCTCAAGCTCAAGGTCCACCGAGATTTGCTTCTTCTGGTTCGTTCCCACATGCAAATCAATTTCAACAACCACCTGCACAGTTCCAACAACCACCAAAGCGTTCTTGGGAAGGTCAATTCAGTGCTCTCTTGCAAAGTCAAACTGTTATCAATGAGCAACAAACTCAGATGATAAATGATATCAGAAATCAGTTGGGAAAGTTGACAACTACCGTGGGTATGCTTCAACAAGAAAAGGGGAAGTTTCCAACCCAACCCGCAAACAACGTCCACTCCACCTAATTCTCAAGGTCTTCACTTTGCTAGCTCTTCAGTGACTTTCTCCAAGCAAGCAAAGGCTATTATTTCTCTTTGAAGTGGAAAGGTGATTGACAACCAAGTGGAGATGCCGCCGGAACCATCTTATTTGCCTCCTCCTACTGATCGTTCAATTCCAACATCAACCTTTGGGGAATCTCCCAAGGAGGCAAGCGAAGAGGTTTCAAAGGAAAATGGTAAGGCGAAGGAACAAAGTGTACCGGATCCTCGAGTTATTCCAACACCGGCACCATTTCCTAACCGTTTGAGGGCTTTGGCGAAACCAAATTTGAATGCGAAATTGCATGAATTGTTCAACCAAGTGAAGATCAACATTCCTCTTATGCATGCAATCAAGCAAATTTCGTCATATGCTAAGTTTCTTAAAGATCTATGCACTCCGAAGCGTAAGCTTAATGTTCAAAAGAAGATATTCCTTACCGAGCAAGTGAGTTCTATCATCCAAACGAATATCGCTCCGAAGTACAAGGATTCGGGGAGTCCTACTATCGCGGTCACCATTGGAGGGAAGCGTATCGAACAAGCTTTACTTGATCTTGGTGCAAGTGTTAACCTGCTTCCATTTTCTATTTATCAAGAACTTGGCTTGGGGGAGATGAAACCTACTCGTGTCACTCTACAGTTGGCCGATCGGAGTGTTCGTACACCGAGGGGAGTAGTAGAAGATGTTTTGGTACAAGTTGGTCAATTTGTTTATTCGGTTGATTTCGTCATTCTGGACACCAATCCAACGGACTCTTCAGCTACTTCAACTCCGGTTATTCTTGGAAGACCCTTTTTAGCAACAGCGGATGCGGTCATCAACTGTCAAAATGGACTTCTTAATATGACCTTCGGCAACATGAAGATGGAGGTCAATATTTTTAATGTGGGCAATCAAATGGGGGATGAGAACGTGAATGAAGTGAGCCTCATTGATACTCTTGTGGAGGAACATGTGGACGAGTTGCTCTATAGTGATCCTTTGGAAGTTGCTCTTACAGCCGAAGAGGCTGAATTTCTTGAATCTTCTGATGTCAATTATTTGTATTCTTTGCTCAAAGACGGGGATGAAGCTTGTGTTATGAACGCGTGGACCCCAAAATTTGAAAAGTTTGAAGAACTACCTTAGATAGAGAAGAAGGTTCTTCCCTCTCTTGTGGATCCTCCTCTATATGATGATCCATGGGGGAAATGCCTCACCGCTAAAGTTGTCTCTTCTGATCCCTCGTATCTTGATTCTTCCCCGGAGGAATTACTCCTTGCTCATGAGATAAACATACTTGAAACATCGGGTGTCTACTATGAAGATCCATTGGCAAAACCTCTCACCGCTAAGGAAATGGATGTTGAAATGGATTACTTGTATTCGTTGTTGGCTAAACAAGATGCTTATGGACCAATCTTTGAAGAGTTGGCACCCATGGAAGCTGCAATTGTCCCTTCCAATCCCCCAAGTCTTGATATTCTCACTACTAAGGAAATGGATGCTGAGGTAGATTTTTTACACTCTTTGGTAGAAAAGCAAGATGCATGTTGGCCTAATCTTGAGAAGTTACCAATCATAGAACATATTGATTTTCTTGGTGTTGACAATTTTCTTATGGTTTATCATCCTTATATTGTAGATTTTGTCAACAAATTGAAAATTGATTTTGTTTGGGCTATGCACTTGGTGGAACTTAAGTTTTTAAAACGAATTCGGCAATTGCTTTACTCAAAGTATCTTATCTTATGGCATGGTCGAGTTCAATTTTTGGCAAAGAGTGTAGCTTGGAGTGCTCTGTTTAGTCTAATAGTTCTTAATGGCATGCTAAATGTTCGTAGCCCACGTGTGGCTGAACCCTCTCTCTCTTTTTCTCTTTCATTTTTCATTCTCTCCCTCTCTTAATGGCATACGTGTTTTTCTTTCTTGCTTTGTTCTCTTGTAGTTTAGTGATGCATGTTTTATTTTGTGGTGTTTTGTTTGGTTTTGTTATGTGTTTTGCATCGAATAAAATCTTGGATATCAATCACATGAAAAGATAACACTAATGTGCTAGTGTAACAAGGGCTTTCAGTAGTCTTTCTTGGTAATAGTCTATCGTTAATGATCCATGCACTCCGAGATTGACCCTATCGGTGGCAGTTTAGGTCTATGGGTGAGGTTTGGTATTCCCTAGAGTGCACGCTAAGTTGTATCGTATCTTACATTGTTTTGATCCAAGGGACGCTGAACTTCATTGTTTGGCGAGGTCGAGCGATAGATTTTATTACGGGCGCTAGCATAATACATTTTCAACGGTCTAGTATAGCCACCCATTGCTTACCCCACCGGTAAGGAATGGGAAGAAAAGTATGACTCGTATGATCGCGTGAGGATCGGGTGGTGCATTTCATTATATTTTGCATGTTTTCATTTGTTCTTTGCATTTTCTTTATATTCTGTCTTTTAGTTTTTGTTTGGTTTGAAGCTGGATAACACGGGCCGGTGGTTCTAATGTCAATTGTTTTGTGGAAGGTCATTCTCTTAAGTCTTCTGCAGGGTTTATGTGCTACCACACCAGCCTTGGTGGATTGGGTCTAAAGCCGGAGTGAGTGAGGCGTTCAGGAGTCCTAAGCATGGGTGCGGCTAAGCGTCGCGGTTATTAGTCCGATAAGGCTTTGGATATGGCCCTGTGTGACTAGCTATGGTTTCGAGTTGGTAGAACCGAAGATTGAACTCTGGAAGCATCTAATCTGGCTGGAGCAAAACATTGGCATAAAATCCTCCAACTTGGTCGAGGTATTTAGGGGTTGACATTCCCCTTGGACGGTACATTCACGCACTCTTCCTTTCTGATGCAGATTTGATTACATGTGCATACATGGATCAGCATGAGAGACAAAGGGCAAAGAAGTAATAAGATTTCGGTGGATTTTTCTAGAATTGGAATATTCTGGAAATCTTCTAAATCTTCATATATTATCCATGATAGGAACGATTTGATTTGCTAGTATCTTTTATTTCCATAATAGGCAGGATTTGATTTGCTAGTATCTTTTAATTAGGAAGTTTCTTCTTTCTGGTAATTGTTTTGTTTGGTTAGGAAGTATTACCTTATTTTTAATTTCCTAATATGTTTAGATTCTAGTAGCCTATAAATAAACACTGTAAGCCTTAGGGCAAATCAGTTGATGAATAAAAATTCGAGCTTTGCTTGATAAGAGAGAGTATCTCTTGTTCTTTAGGTTGTTCTTTATTGCGTGAGTTTATTCTTCGCTTTTACACTGCGTCAGTTGGTATCAGAGCCAGGTTCGCTTCCTGATCCATCACCAATGCCGCCAAAAGGAGGAGGTCGAGGTGCTGGTGGTCGACATGGCGCTGCCGACGAGGCGTATGAGCGCGATTATGCCGCGCTTGAAGCTCAACTAGAGGCCCGCTTAGCACAACTCTTTGACGACAAGTTCAATGCCTTGACAGAGCAACTTGTTGCTTTGACTGCTGCTAGAGGAGCACCTCAACACCAGAATCCCCATTCACGTCGAGTGAATGCGGAGAGCGGTGACGATGTCGAGAGTGAAGATGGCGACAACCCGTTTGCTGTGCTCAGGCCACAAAGGAAAGAGCTTGCTGTGGTTCCGGATACATTCAGGCGTTGGGAGTCGGGCTTCAAGCTTGACATACCAAAATTCAAGGGTTGCTCACAGCCCGATGAGTTTCTGGATTGGGTTGCGGCTGTGGAGGAAATTTTGGAGTTCAAAGAGGTACCTTTGGACAAACGAATTTCTTTGGTCGCAACAAAGTTTCGAGGGCGTGCCGCTGCATGGTGGCAACAACTTAAACAAACCCGTGAGCGACAAGGAAAAGAGAAGATTCGTTCGTGGGAGAAGTTGTTGAAACATATGCGGGCATCGTTCTTGCCCCATAACTACACAAGATCGCTGTACCAGCAGTTGCAGAACTTGCGGCAGGGCTCAAAGTCAGTGGATGATTATACCCAGGAGTTTTACCAACTCCTGGCCCGCAATGACCTATCAGAATCGCAAGATCAGTTGGTTTCACGGTATATTGGGGGCATGAGAGAACAATTTCAGGATGCTTTGAACTTTTACGACCCCGTTTCCGTTTCAGAAGCACATCAAAAGGCCTTGACATTGGAGAAGCAAGCTGGCCGGAAGAGCGGATTCCAGTTTGGCAACATTACCGGTAGCCGTCCCATCCCTCTAGTGAACAATCAGACCACTATTGGGAAGCCTCTTGCGGCTGGCCAAGCGAACCGTGCACCAATAAACAGCAACACAGCACGCTGTTTTAATTGCGGTGAACCGGGTCATAGGATGGCAGATTGCAAAAGAAACGAACGGTTTGGAAAGGGACTGTTTGTGGATGCCGGAGATAATGAAATTGAGCAACCTAGCGAGGAGCAAGCAGCACAGTACGATGAGGATGGGGTCGAAGAAGAGTTTGTGCAAGGAAATTATGGGCCTTTACTGGTAATTCGAAGGGCATGTTTCACCCCTCGAAAGGCCGGTGAGGATGATTGGCTTCGAAATAACATCTTTCAATCAACGTGTACAATTGGTGGTAAGGTATGTCGCCTTGTCATCGATTCTGGAAGTTGTGAGAATGTGGTTTCGGAAGAGGCTGTTCGCAAGTTGGGGCTAGCAACGGAGAAGCATCCAAGCCCTTATAAGTTGTCGTGGCTTATGAAAGGGAATGAGGTAACTGTTTCTAAGCGTTGTTTAGTTTCTTTTTCAATTGGCTCCAAGTACAAGGATAATGCATGGTGTGATGTTATTGCAATGGATGCTTGTCACCTTTTATTGGGAAGGCCTTGGCAGTATGACAGGAATGCTCTGCACGAGGGAAAGAAGAACACATATAACTTCATGTTTGGTAGTTCAAAAATAGTCCTTGTTCCAAGTAAAGAGGTTGATCCTAAACCTACTAAAGGGGAGGGTTCCAACCTTTTGGCGAGGAAGTTTATGGAAGATGCGGCAGATTCAGGACTTGTCTATGTTCTGATTAGCAAGGAGTGTGCAATAGATAGTCCGATTCCAGAATCAGTTAGACCGTTGGTTGAGGAGTTTTGGGATGTGTTTCCCGATGATTTGCCTGAAGAGTTGCCACCTCTGCGTGACATACAACATCAGATTGACTTGGTTCCGGGTTCAAATTTACCTAATCGGCCACATTATCGAATGAGTCCGAAGGAGCATGAGGAGCTTCGTCGACAAGTCGAAGCATTGTTATTAAAGGGCCATATTCGAGAGAGTCTCAGCCCGTGCGCAGTGCCTGCATTGCTCACACCGAAGAAGGATGGAACATGGCGAATGTGCGTGGACAGCCGTGCAATCAACAAAATAACGGTGCGGTACCGGTTTCCGATACCTCGACTCGATGATCTATTGGATCAGCTTAACGGGGCAAAGGTGTTTAGTAAGCTGGATCTCAAAAGCGGGTATCATTAGATTCGAATTCGTCCAGGCGACGAGTGGAAGACAGCTTTCAAGACTCGTGAGGGCTTATATGAGTGGCTGGTCATGCCATTCGGATTGTCCAACGCCCCCAGCACTTTCATGAGGGTTATGAACCAGATTTTCAGGCCTTTGATTGGTCGGTTTGTTGTGGTCTATTTCGATGATATCCTTGTCTATAGCGCTAACATGGAAGAGCACCTACATCACTTGCGAGAGGTCTTTGCAATATTGCGCCGAGATAAGTTCTTTGCTGCCATGCCTAAATGCTCTTTCATGACTAATAGTGTCTTATTTTTGGGGTATGTGGTGTCAAAAGATGGGTTGTGTGTGGATGGGTCCAAAGTAGAAGCTGTCAAGAATTGGCCCATCCCAACTAGTGTTCATGAAGTTCGGAGTTTTCATGGGCTTGTATCCTTTTACCGCCGTTTTATTCCAAATTTCAGTACCATTATGGCACCGATAACTGATTGCATGAAATTAGGAAGGTTCGAATGGATGGATGCCACAACACTAGCCTTCGAAAGGATTAAACAGAAACTGATTACAGCCCCGGTGCTTACTTTACCGGATTTCTCCCAGCCATTCGAGTTGCATTGTGATGCATCTAAAGTGGGGATAGGAGCTGTTTTGAGCCGACATGGTAAACCGGTAGCTTATTTCAGCGAGAAGTTGGGTGACTCAAAGTTAAATTACAGCACGTATGATATCGAGTTCTTCGCCATTGTTCGAGCTCTTAAGCATTGGAGTTCATACTTGGCATACAATGAGTTCATCCTGTATTCTGACCATGATGCTTTGAAGCATATTAATAGTCAGGAGAAGCTCTCTTCCAGGCATGCTACATGGGCCGCATATATTCAGCAATTCACCTTTGTTATAAAGCATAAGTCTAGCGCTTTAAACAAGGTAGCCGATGCTCTTAGTCGGCGAACACATCTCTTGGTCACCATGAGAGCTAAGGTATTGGGTTTTGATTTGTTTCGTGAATTATTGCCTAGTGATCCTTATTTTGGGCCGATTATGAAAGATGTAGATGCTGGAAATCGAGCAGATTATCAGATGCATGATGGATTTCTATTCAAAGGCAATCAGCTGTGTGTGCCGGCGAGTAGTTTACGCCTCAAAATCATAAAGGAGCTGCATGAGGAGGGACACGTTGGGAGAGACAAGACGGTTCAGCTTGTAGGGGACTCTTACTATTGGCCTACAATGCGCAAAGAGATTACAAGGTTTGTTGAGGGTTGCCGGGTTTGTCAAGTTTCCAAGGGAACGGCGACCAATGCAGGCTTATACATGCCGCTGCCTATACCGAATCAACCATGGGCCAACGTTAGTATGGATTTTATCCTAGGATTGCCAAGAACGCAGAAACGGAATGATTCTATCTTTGTTGTGGTGGATCGGTTCTAAAAAATGGCACACTTTATTGCCTGCAAGAAGACTACAGATGCTGTTAATGTCGCCCAACTCTATTTCCGTGAGGTTTATCGTTTGCATGGGCTACCCCAGTCTATTGTCTCTGATAGGGACACACGATTCCTTAGTCACTTTTGGCGCTGTCTGTGGAAGTTGGCCAACACAAAACTTGATTTTAGCACTGCATATCATCCGCAAACTGACGGTCAGACTGAGGTGGTTAATCGCTCTGTGGGTAATCTGCTTCGTAGCCTTGTGGGTGATCATCTCAAGTCTTGGGACCAGCGGTTGTATCAAGCTGAGTTCGCCTACAATCGCTCAGTCAATCGCAGCTCTGGGTTTAGTCCCTTCTTTGTTACATATGGGTTTAATCCTCGCGCGCCCATTGACTTGGCTCCTGTTCCGGACTTGAAGCGTCCCAATGGTAAAGCAGAGGATCTGATTTCAGGTTTGCAAGCGGTTCACAAGACAACTGTGCAACACTTGAAAGAATCTTCTGCAATATATAAGCAAGCTGCTGACAAAAAGCGTCGTGCTGTGGAATTTGAAGTGGGTGACTTTGTGTGGGTTGTTTTGACAAAGGATCGCTTCCCAACGGGTGAGTACAACAAGCTTGCAGCCCGGAAGATTGGACCATTGGAGATCCTTGAGAAAATTAACCCCAATGCATACAAGTTGAAGCTTCCAAGTCACATCCGTACTTCTGCTACGTTCAATGTCAAACATCTCATTCCATATCGAGGTGATAGTTCCGATGAGGAGTCTGTGAATTCGAGGGCGAATTCTCTCCAACCTGGAGAGGATGATGCAGATTTGATTGCATGTGCATACATGGATCAGCATGAGTGACAAAGGGCAAAGAAGTAATAAGATTTCGGTGGATTTTTCTAGAATTGGAATACTCTGGAAATCTTCTAAATCTTCATATATTGTCCATGATAGGAAGGATTTGATTTGCTAGTATCTTTTATTTCCATAATAGGAAGGATTTGATTGGCTAGTATCTTTTAATTAGGAAGTTTCTTCTTTCTGGTAATTGTTTTGTTTGGTTAGGAAGTATTACCTTATTTTTAATTTCCTAATATGTTTAGATTCTAGTAGCCTATAAATAAACACTGTAAGCCTTAGGGCAAATCAGTTGATGAATAAAAATTCGAGCTTTGCTTGAGAAGAGAGAGTATCTCTTGTTCTTTAGGTTGTTCTTTATTGCGTGAGTTTATTCTTCGCTTTTACGCTGCGTCACTTTCTTCACTCTTGTTCCTAATGCTATGAGGGCATAGCATCGCTTTAAGTTGGGGGGAAGGGTTAGCTTATGTGCTATTTGTTTGATTTTTTTGTTTTGCGTTAAATTTGAAAAATTCAAAAACAATAGAAAATTTGAAAATCCAAAAAAATTCAAAAATTCAAAAATTTCAACAATAAATAAAAGCTTTTTACTTGCAATTCCTTCCTTTTGTCATAATCTTTAGTTTTGTTCATGACTTGTTGCATGCTCAATAATTGTTAGTTGACGAGAATTCGTAGCAATCTTAAGAATTTTGTGCTTCTCAATTTGCGTGCTTAGTTGAAAATTGAATGGGTTAAGTTTTGAGTTAAGTTTTTGAGCAAGCTTTGGTCCATATCCCCATCTTCCAATAAATTGCTTGTAGTTAGGTGAATAATCGCATGTCCATGTCTAGTTGTATTTAATTGTCAATTTTCAATAATTTTTGGAATCCAAAGCGCACTTAGGAAAGGATACAAGGCATTCTTTGCATGATCATACCACATATGAGTCCCTTTGTCCTACTTTGCATCCTGTTTTCTTTCCCATTCTTTGCTTAACTTAGGCGACCGGTTGTTTGGAGGGTTGTTGAGATGAGTGTTCATTGTTTAAAAGGTGTTTTGGGGGTGTTGGGTGAGTTATTGGAAGAACTGGGGACCAAATTGAAGCAAAGCAAAACTTTTGGAATTAAAGGGCAGCGGCATCGATGGATTAAACCATGCTACATCGCTGCCGAGCAGCTTATTCCACCATCTAGTTAATCGAGTCGGCATCAATGGAGAAGGATTTATTGCATCGATGCCGAGGGGTCTTGAGCAGGCGTTGCTAAGGCATTAGGCAGCGATGGAAAGGGAAAGTTTACATCGATGCCGGTTGACTTTCAGCTACAAATCAGTCCCAATCTCGTCAGAAACCAAGGCAAAATTACCCCATCTTCAGAAACAACCGACTGCCCTCCTTCTTTTTCTCCATTAAACCACCAAAACCCTAACCCAAACCTTCAATAATCCACCAAATCTTCCACCTTTTTCCACAAAAATCCCCCAATCCTCCATCTCCTTCAACATTACTCAAGTTTTCTTCATCAATTTCAAGGGTTTCCAATTCAAAAAGAGGAAAACGCACTTTTCTCTCCTTTAATTTGAAATTTCCATCTTTTTCCCCCCAAAAATCCGAAATTCCTTCCTACTTTTCACTCCTTTATTCAACCCCCATCATATTTTACCCTACATTTTCAGTTACCACAAAAAAATCAGACTTCCAAAAAACCCTACCCCTCATAAACCCGAAAATTCCAAAATTAAACCAAAAATTCCATTTTACCCGCAATGCCGAGAAACACCGGGTAGCCCCTTTTCAACCTGAAATCGAAGAGGAGGATGATTTTATGGCCGAAAGTGAGGAAGAAAATCAACCCGAGGAGGCTAGTGGATCTTGGAGTAAGAGGAGGAGATGGACTCCGGCTCAGATTGCAATGGATAAAAGACAGCAATGGGAGAGCAGTTTTATGGGCAAGAAGTTCAAGAATGAGAGGCAAGTGGATGCTAAGGCATTTTCCGATGATCATACGGGGCTTCGGTACATTCAGCGAAAAGGTTTGAATTTTTGGACTGAAAAATTGCTTGGATATAATAAGAATGTTGTGATTGAGTTTTATAAGTGCATGATAATTCCCGAAGGTAATTGGGAAAGTGATCCAACTGTTAGAAGTGTTTCTAGAGTAGGGGGAATTGATATTATAATCACTCCGGACGATATTGCCAAGTATTTGAGAATTCAAAGGCCTCCTCTTGAGTCTGTGAATTACCCTAGGAAAGATGAATTGATTGATCTGCAAGTTGTGAATGAGACTTTGTATAGTGACCCTGCTTTGGCTTCATTACCCCATGTTCCCGGGAACTTTAAAGCAAGTTTTAGGTTTTTGAACAAAGTGATACATTATAATCTTTATCACCGAGGCTCAAAGAGTAGACCAACAAGGAAGAGTGGAGAAATTCTATTTGCATTCACGGCTAATGATTTGGTAGTTGATTAGGCCATGTTCATCTTCACTCAGCTGCGTGATTTTACGGCCAATACTCTGATTAATGTCAACATGCCATTTCCTTGTATGATTACCAGTCTGTGTAAAGAGAAGGGAGTTACGGGGGTAGCTTATGAGAAATTGGAAGAACTTTTCCCAGGGTCGATAGATGATACTTTTTGTAACGACCCTGATTTTTGGTCGTTAAAAATTTCGTTAAATATTTGAATTTTATTTTAATACTCTTGTGGTTTATCAAAATTACGTTTTTGCCCTTCAAATTGATTTCTTTGCGCTTTGGCCTATTTAGCAAGCCTAGTTAGTTTCTAACCAACTCGTTTGAGGAACCAAGCTAGCAAGTCACCTAGTCACTTTCTCCTAACCTCAAATGGACTGTTTTGCCCCTCGTGAACCTTTTTAACCCTAGACTAAGAATTGAATATTCTTTTTCTTTTAATTATTTTGGTTTTATTCTGTCCATTGGACAATAAACATTAGGGGAATTATTATCCATTGGATAAAAGAACCCCAATTGTTTATAATAAAAGTAAACTTGGCTAAGTACTTTTATCTTTTAAAAAATGGACATTTTTTATTAGTTTACTATATAATTACCCTAGCAACTATTGTCCATTGGATAATAGAAGTTAGGGATTTTATTACCCATTGGATAAAAGCTTAGTCTTTCAAAGTACCATGGGGTTTTATTAAAATAGACTTTTCTTTTAAACCATGTGTAGAAGTACTACATTAATTTAAAGGTAGGGTACTTAGTACCAAGATTCTTAAGTACCCTTGTTTATTTTTCTATTAGGATTGTGATCTTCCAATTGTACATGTGTTTCCAAGTATATATTATTCTAGTACATGGTAGATTAATATAATGCCTTAGTACCACATGTGCTAATTGGTTAGTTTAAAAGATAAACCTTAGCCTTTAAGCTTCCTTGATTCAAGTACCAAGTACTTATTAGTTTATTTCTTATCTTGTACTTTGTATATATATACATGTGTACTTGTGCAAGTGAAAGGGAGGGAGAGAGAGAGAGAGAGAGAGAGAGAGAGAGAGGAGAGGCCGGGAGAGAGAGGAGAAATTCGGCCAAGGAGAGAGGGAGAGAGAGAGAGAGAGGAAGGAAGAAAGAAGGAGAGTTGATTGTACTTCCATGATCTTTCTTTGTACTTCAAATCCTAGGTGTGAACTCTTCCTAGCCAAAATCTAGTCCTTTGTTGTCCTTCTATTATTGTTTAAACAAGAATCTTGTACAAACTATTCTCCTTGCCCACCAAGTCTCCCAAGATCAAATCCTTAGTACCCTTAGCCATGCAAGCCTAGCTTTTAGGTCTTGATCTTTCTAGGATTCTTTGACATGTGTCAAAGTTTGAGGAAGGAGAGAGAGAGGGGGGCCGGCCATTGAGAAGAGGAGAGAGAGCCAAGGTTTGCCTATAAATAGAGCCATTCTCTTGCCATTTGAACACACACCTTCTCATTTGCTCTTCCTTCTCTCTAGAAATCTCGGATTCCAGTTCCAGGCAGCCTACTGCCCTTTGAAAATCCTCAGTTTTCTCCTTCTTAGAGTAGTTTTTAGAACCAAGTTCCTTCGGGAAAGTTGTAGAACATTTCGAGAGCTTCAAGTTAGGCTCAAGAATCACCCCAATCGGTGAAGAGATGATAAAGATATTGCCATCCAAAGTTCAGTGAAATTCTCGGATTTCCATTTCCAGACAGCTTACTGTCACTTCCGTTTTCACCATTTTTCTCGTACTTAGATTGGTTTCTAGGATCAACTTCTATCACGAAAGTTGTAGATAATTTCTTGAGCTTCGATTTGGACCCAAGAAAAAGCATATTCGGCCAAAGATTGACCGAGTTACTGCCTTCCGAAGTTCGGTCCAGATTCGCGAGTTTCACCGCCCGTAGAATTTTCCAACTTGCTTATTCGGCCCCGACTAGTTTCGGATCGAGGTAGATTAATCTCTACTAACTTTTCCTAAGTATAAAGTAGTTTAACCTTGCACTCAACTTTATGTGTTGTATAAATCGTATGATTGTTTGGAAGTAACTTTGATCATTACTTTTAAAATTAGATAAGGTTATCTTTTATTAAATGATGGAAATGCATGGTTTACTTTCAAGATGTTTCAAGCATGCTATGTAGAATAGAGTTGGATGATCTTGTTGAATGATTGTTATTGTGTATGTGGAAAGTCCTGCCGCGGAGTCATTGCATGATAACGAGACACAAGAACCAAGAATGTAGAAACATGGCACCTAAGGTGTGGTGAATGGAAAACGTGTTTGAAAAGGGTGAAACGTTTTGAGAATCCGCAATGTGGCCGGACTTGCCCGTTGCGTGAGGTGTGTGTGTGTTCCAATGGAAATCCGGAATAGCGGAACCATTGTGAGGTTGTGTGCGTTCCCATGGGATCCCGGACCGGCGGAACCATGGTGAGGTATAGCTTGGTTATCCGCGGAAAGGAGCCAATGCAATTGTGTGCCAATGGGAACCCGGCGCGGCGGAACCATTGTGAGGATACTCGGGAACCCGGCGCGGCGGAACCGAGGTTGGGTGTGTGGCTTGGTTATCCGCGGTACGGAGCCAATGTCAAATGATTTTGAAAGGATAGGTGTGTAGCTTGGTTATCCGCGGTACGGAGCCAATGCAAAGGATTTTGAAAGATTGTTTTGTAAGTAAAAACGATTGACACGGTCTACGACAAGTCGCGTAGGAGACACAAAGAAAATCATGGACACCAACGATAACTGAATACGGAATGTGGATGTGTTATCGTCGTTAGTATGATTCTATGATCTTTTGTTCGTAAGTTATGGGTTAGTGGGTAGGGTTACTCTATTGAGCTTTCGTAGCTCACGGTGTTACCTTGTGGTGACCCTGACATATTATATCGGTGGCGACGCTGGTACAATGTGTCAGTCCTTGTAGATGATCAAGATGAACAGTGCACTTGAAGGCCTTCGGAATTGAGGAGCTTGCCAGAAGGAAGGAGCAAGCAGAGCAGTAGTTAGGAGCCTTAGTTCTCCTTTGTTGATTATATGTACCCTTTTGAAGTATTTATGATGTAATAAACTCTCTTTATTATGTAATAAATGTCTCATTAACGTACCCAAAATTCGGGGCGTTACACTTTTGATGTGAAGAGCTCATCTCAGATTCAGACTGCCAAGGGCAAACAAGTAAAAAGGGGGGATTATCTGACCACGATGCCATCGAGGAAAGAAAAACAGGGGTCTTGGATCAAGAAATTATTTTTTCATGGGGTTTCGATAATCAATAGCCAAAGGAAGGAAAAGATTGAGAGAAGGAAGATTATGAGGAAACAGGAAGCACAGAGGAAGGAGATATCTTGGCAGACTTCGGTTTTGGAGCAACAATTTGGGGTGAAATATGAGCCAGGGCCGGTTGATGAGGGGGAAGTTAGTGATGACTTCGCTGGGTATGAGAGTGAGGAGTTAGCGGATTGATGGGGTGATTTGATGACTTGGTGATGTGGTGATGATCCGATAGAGAGACGGTGGTTTTAGAAATTTCCCTTACTTGGTCGGGGTCTTGGTTGGTTGACATGTCAACTACTCTATCCTTTGTTTTATTTTGTTTCATGTCATTTCATTTTGTAGTTTAGTTTGGTACATTGTTAGTTAGTAGTTGGTTTATTGGTTTGGCTGGTGTGGCCCTTGACTTGGTTCATTTATTGTGTGGGCGGCGATCACTCGGGTAGTTAACCAAGCTAGAAATAGACCGTCGTCCATTTTTGCTAACTTGCTCTTTGAAACCAAGGTCATTACAAGCTTAAAAGACCTTAGTTGATCTTTTGTGCGCTTGGATTCCATTTTGATTGACTGTCTGATGGTTGCATAATTAGCTAATGGCATGCTTTCCTTTCGTTATCCAAATTTCATCTGCTTATTTTTAATTCTGTTGAATAAAGTGCTGTAGTTTTTTGAGGCATGGTATTTCTTGCTCGCTATTGCCTGTTTGTCAAGCACTTCGTTGGTGGATATGCTTTAGTTTGAATTCACAAGTTTTGTGTCTCGTATCCTCCTATTGTTCGAGGATACAAACTTTTTAGCTTGCTCTTAACTTGCTTGTTACTTAGCCTGTTTAATTGGATGCTGAAATTGTGAGTTGTAGAAATGAAATAAAAAGCCGGATTGTTGAACTCTTACTAGTTGGTAATGATGAGCATGTTCTAAGTTGGGAATTCGGAAGGATTGCATAGTTTCTAGTTTCCTATTTTTTGTATGTTATTTGCTAGGGACTAGCAAACCTTAAGTTGGGGGGCGTGATAAGCACCCAGAAATGTAATGAAAGGGTGTGCTAGTGTCTAGTTTTAGTTTAATTCAAGTGTTAATAGTTGTTGTTATTTATGTTTGCTCGTAGAGTTTGTTGGTTTGTGTTGCAGAAAAAATCACTTAATAAAGGAGAATTGCCAAGGCAGACCAGGCAACGCCAAGGCAGAGCCAAGGCAGGACCAAGCGCAGCTAAGGCAGAAGCTGCCCGACAGTCAAGGCTGAGCAGAAACGCCAAGGCAGAGCCAAAGCAAGGCAATGCAAGTGCCAAGGCAGCAGACCAAGTTTTGAGCCTATAGGGCTCGGCATCGATGGACTAAATTGCTTTACATCGATGCCGAGGCAATTAGTGGAACTTGGCTTATGGAGCTCGGCATCGATGTAAGGTTTTATGGTCCATCGATGCCAAGGTTGATAGTGGCCCAGCTTAAGGCCGTTGCCATCGATGCCGAGGGCCGTAGCGGGGCATCTTCAGAGCATCTGTGGAATATTCCAAGCGCGGAATATAATGCATGATGTAATTAGATCCAAAAACAAGTAGGAAAGATTAGGTAGTACAATTTCTAGATCTAGCTTGGATACTTTTCAGCTTTTTGAATGTTCTTATTGTGTTCTTGCTTTCCAGCATTTTATTTCCTAATTTTTTGCCTTAATTAGTTTTCTTTTGCTACTCTTGTCTTAATTAAAGTTGTAGTTGTAGTTTCTTTCCCGATCTATTGTTTAAGCCAATTTTCTTCTAGTGTTGTATGTTAAGTAGATTTTTGTTGCTTGCTCCTATCTCTCTAGATATGAGTGAGTAGTTTCAAGGGTTGGGTCATGGGATGATTAGCATCCCATGGCTTGGGCGAAAATTGCATTGTTTACCAATAAAGCTTCAATTTTTGGATTTAAAAATTGATGTGGGGTTCGGATTCGTTTGGTAAATCGCCGAGGTGTTAACCTCTTTGATCATGTGTAGGTAGGAGTATTGCCTATCTACCACACATGATGCTTAGAGCTCTGACGCTCGAAGTGGTTATCGAACAAATTCTAGAGCTGACTTGATAATTAAATCTCTATTTTCCGGTTTTGGAACCTTAATTGCATATCTTAAACTGCGTGAATTGGTGAAAATGTTGTTTAGCTCAAGTCATGAGTGCTAATGATTCCTAGACCTAACCTGCGTTTTAATTTAGTTTATTCGTTTTAAATTAGCCTTTTTATTTCCACCGTTTGAAAGCAAAACACAGTTGGCTGTCTAAAAGCCGAAATCCTTACTTGCATCTACAAATCCAACCAAGTCATAAACTAATTCCCTTAGGTACGATCCCGGACTTCTCCGGATTATCTTGCTTCAATCGACATTCAAACCCTACGCTTGGGGTGATATTCTTCTATATCGGAAGATTCGAAGCAACAGTAAAGCAAAAAGGCGGCTCAAATTCTGCCTGAGAATCATGTCCATGCAATGTCGTCGGCGTCGTCTACATCCTAAGATCTACCTCAGCTCCAAATCTCACGTAGGATATGACTGTACCAAGGGTTTCAGCAAACACAGGTAAGTCGTGTCAGACAAGTTAAATTCTGAATGCTTCGGAACCAAAGCCAATCTCCTTATCTTGACCATTCGAGACAAAGCAATAAAGTCGCCGGAACCTAGATACAAGCACATCCTAAGGCTAGATCCAGACTAGAGGGGCCGTTCGGGAATGGTGAACACCGAAGGTATCTCAAACTCCATAGATTTAAGGTCTCTTAGACCATCCTAAAGACCTATCATGGTTCAAATCTCACTTAAGACGTGGCACAGACGACTTCCGACGATCAGGGTAGGTCGTGTCATGTAGGTTAAATCTCATTCGCTCGAGATCAGAGCCAATCACATTATCTTGACCATCCGATACAAAGCAATATGACTGCCAGAATCCAAATACCAATATTCCTTAAGGCTAGACTGAACCAAGAAAGCCGTATTGGCACGGCAAATGCCGACGGTATCGCAAACTCCATGAATGTTAGGTCTCCTAGACCGACTAGGGAAAGAATTCGAAGGGAGTCCTATCTTTTAACCTGCTGGGTGCAATGATGTATGAATAATATGCATGTACATAAATGAAAGTACATAAACAAGATATATCACATAAGTCCTAACTACAGGTTCCTGTCCTAATTGGGAAGATTCTACGGTTATGTACAAGTCTAAAGGCCGGTTTTGGTCTCAAAAGGATTCTCCGGACTAGAGCCAAGATGTACTCCCCATGTCAAGTGTATTGCAAGACAATGGTCGAACAACATGATAGCTTATCATCGTCGAGGGTTGCAAGGCGTCTCGAGAGAGCTTGTCACAGGTAAACCAGACAAGATTGCCGAAACACACTGACGAGGCTTGTGCGGTGCAGAGTGCAAAAGAAAATAAACTTAAATTTTTTCAAATGATTTTAAATCCCCAAAAAGAAATGCCTTTCAAGCTTAGCCCACTTTATTAATCAATACTTTGGAGAAAACTACATAAGCGAACAATAGTAAAAGTCCCAGTTCAGATTGGTCGGATGTAAAATCCTGTTACATCACCATTCCATTCTTCAGCAGCATGGAGCGTACTGTTTTGACAGACTTTTAATTTATGTATTAATTTCCAAATTTTTGATTAATGTAAAGTCCCCAGCAGAGTCGCCACTATGGGCTCCCCGACCGGCGCACCCTCGAAGATTCTCCACCTGAATTTTTGAGATGGATGATTCGAGAAACCGAGAACTTGATTTAAAAAGAAAGGCTTTTAATCTAGCGAAAACGTTGAGATTTTGGGTTCAGGAGCCACGTTACGAACGGGGAAGATTTTGTTGAAAAAGCACCCCGTTCGCCCGGTAAAGACCGGTCTCTACTAAGCATTTTGAATGAGGGATTTAACATTATTTGAAAAACTTAACTTGATTAAAACATGTACGGGAAAGGGACATGGGGTATAATATAACACATTGGTGTGCTTGTGGTGCGAACTGTACAGTATGAAATGGATGAGCAATGTACGAAAAATGAAATAACAACATTATAGTAGACTCCCAATATTATGTGAAACACCGTGCGACGGACCGGATGCATCGCACGGTATAACTAAAATGCCGTGCGGTGCACCTGTCTACGTATTTCAGAATCAGTTTGCTTTTACATGACAAAACAAACATAGGTCCTCAAAAATAGTTTTTTATATTTTTCGAATCTCTGAAAAATGATTTACAAGACTATTTTGTTCATCTCGTCATGTAAAGCAATGTTAAAAGTTTTTTGAAATGTTAAAAGATTTAATAAAGTAAAAAAAATTACTTTTAACATGAAGCTTGATTCTGGAATGTACCCGCACAGAAAAGTAATAAACAAAATGAACAGAATAACATAAGAAAAGAAACTATGTACAAAAAATAAAATAAAGCACGGTGTAACATACTACGCCATGCGGTGTCATAAAATGCCGCACGATGTAGCATATCCAATTCAGAAACTATTTTTTGTGCTTTTTAAATATAAAGCTCGTTTGAGACCCAAACTCGGTATAAAAGGACCGAAAAGGGCCTTGATCGGCTCCCCTCAAAGCTAAACGTGGTTTAGCCCAAAAAATTTGTTTATACCTTTTGATCGAAGCTTGGATGTGCTTGAAGATGGAAGAATGGAAGTTGATTTAGACTTGAAATGCTTGAATGGGGATTGAAAGATGTGAGGTTGATTTGGATTGAGTTTTGAGAGACTTGTGAGAAAATGAGTGTAGAGAGCGAGAGAGAGATAAATCAATTTGAGATTGATTTTGTAATAGCCCAACTTGTAGGTTGATGTAAAAAGAGAAAGAGGTGCGTGGTAACGGGTGTAAGGAGTTGTAGAGAGAGAATCAAGAGGGGTCCTTTTTCTTTAAGATGAGGGGTTTATTTTATTTATAGACAAAAATATGCTTGGAGTGCATCCAAAGGTGAAAAATGTAAAAAACGTGCTCAAAAACAATCTGCTGACGTGCAAGGGAATCTGTTAGACGCTCCTCCTGACAGTGTTTCAAATTTTAAAAGGCCGAGCGGTGTATTGAAATCCCGTGCGGTCGAGTGATTTCTTGAATTTTTTTGGAATGCCGTGCTGCGTTTCTAAAATGTCGCGCGACGCTTTGAAACGCGGCGCGGTATTGTGTGTCAGCACAACACTTCGCGGAGGCGCCTCGGACACTCCCCAACTCGGATTTGGGCATTTTTCAAAACGTTAAAAAGAAATTGAGTCCTCTTTCTAACGCAATTGGTTTCACTTAAAGCCATTTTATATATTGAAATATGTGCACATTTTACCCTCAATGTCTCATGAAAAAAGTTGTTTATGACCAAGCAAACGCATTTTTCTCTTTGCAATTGAACCGAGGGTTACCCTACATGTTTAGAAAAGGGGTTTTCTTGAAGTTTAAAGAAGGAGTAGCAAAGGAGCAACAATCCAAGCCTCGAAGGTATTTTTTTTTTATTTCATCATTGGGGAACTTAAAGATTATTTAGAGGCCCAAATTGGGTTGTCTACACACATGATTTTGTAATCCATCTTTCAAACTTTCAATTTCATGGATTAATAGAATTTCTTATAAATCTACTCACAAAATCCGTATAGATTTGATGTAGAAGTAGAACAAATCATAAGAGATTTTCAGGAAAGATTCAACAAGCACATGACAAGAAAGAATCATTGATTGAGATCTCTACCTCATGGAAACTTTGCATATTCTCTAGAATGTTCTTTTCTTTGACAAGGATGGTTTTGGCATGATCTTATTACTTTTAGTTGTGGTGTGGACGTACGTAATTCGAATATTGTGGGCGTTTGGTAACCTACTTTTTTGTTTTTCATTTTTAGCATTTTGGCTTTTTGATTTTTTGAATTATGGTCAAAATGTATGTTTGAGTATGATAGAGTGTTTGGGAGATATGTGCAGAATGTATTTTAGAATAGTAGTAATGTTTGATAGATGAATGATGAAAATGAATTATGGATTGAATTTTTACAAGATTGTTCTTTGCCTTTATTATTGTGTTAAAACAAACTAAAGAGTACTTTGGGATATTTTGGTCATTCAACCCAAAATGGGAAACGCTCCTCTGAACCCATTCTCCGTTCTCTTTTCATTTGTCAAAATCAGCAAATCAATTTTGGCAAAATGAATTTTTGAATTGAGTTGTCAAACACCCACAATGCAATAAGGAAAATGCAAAAAGGCAAAAATGGATTTGCCAAGCACCCCCATATTATAGGTTTGTTAGTCTTCTAATTCCTTGATTAGCAAGAATAGTCTTTTAATTATCCATAAAATAATACTCCCTCAATCCCGTAAGTTTGGTACTTTTGGAAATTCCAACTTTTAAGAGAAAACAATTGATGCACAATTGAAATGCAATCTTTCCGATACCATTATAATTCATTGAGGAGCATGTAACGCTAAGAAATAAGTAGACTCTCTAACATCAACACCGCACTTCTAATGAGATATATAAAACCTTTTTTTTTTTCTCAGCAAACGAAACTTTTATAAAACTCAAACTCGAAAGGGGTATGTCGAGAAGGAACACAATAAGCACAAAACGCTTACTCATTCAAAAAAAAAGAAAAAAGAAAAAAAAGAGGAGAAAAAAGAGAATATATATATACATACACGAGCATCCAACCGAAAGTTAAATGGAACCACACCTAAAGATCTACCATACTAGAGTTTTCTAATGAGATAAAACCTTGATGAAAATTAAAGGACTTATTGAGCCGTGCCTTCCAAGTAAATATCATTGTGATCTAGCTTCTGGATCTTGCTTGCACAACACAAAATTCCCTGCTCCACTTGACCCTATCGACTCCAATCGATGAACTCAAAGCTGCAAGGAATTTACGTAAAATGAGAAATCTTTTAAAAGAACACAAAATAAACATTAAAAATTCTTGAATCATTGATCGAGGTCGCTCCATCGTGGACATCGAAGAGGAAAAGAATGGCAAACTAGTAGCGTACATACTGTAGAGTTGTGTTTCTTCTTGGGAGGACAAAGTAGTTAAAACTATCTAGGTAGTTACCGTGGCAACTCCGAAGTAGGATTCTCAGAAATCAAACAAAACCCTTGTGGAGAAATCAAACAAAAGCCTTGTGGAGAATAACCCTTACTCCCCTTCTCGTGCGAGATGATAAGTGTTATCGTTGCGGCAGAGGTTGCTAGCGTCTTTCGGGGCGTTTTTTGGAATCGGCTAGTTCACGGCGATCCTCGCAACGACGACAGTGCTTCGGTTTACATTTCTTCGGTGGGATGGGTTCAGGTAGGGTTTTGTTCAAGTGTGGTGACAGATCGGAAGACCGGCGGCATTTCGGGTTGGGGTGTTTTAGGGTTTTGTTGTTTCTTGTGCCCTTATCCTTTTAATCTCTGTAATTCTTGAATTCGGTAATTAATTAAAAAAATTTGCTAATAAAAAAAACAAAGGTGTTATCGTTGACGTACGATAGTGTGGGTTTACATTCTTATTTTATGCGCATTTAAGGCAATTAGTAAAAGAGTTTTCATAGATAAACTCAAATGAATAATTTGCACAAACAATTTTGGACAAAATCCAAAAAATAACGCCATTATATTAATATATAATCAAATAAACAAGCTTGGCTCACTAATTTATACATACGAGAAAGATCAAATCGAAGGCCATATATTACATTTAGCCCCCCCACAAAAGAAACTGTATACGATCAATTAAGACCACTATATATGATACATTAAGGAATATGGTACCCTGAGAAATCAGTATACCCTCCAAACAACACCACACTTTTATTAATGAGATAAAACCTTGAAGGAAAAGGACTTATTGAGCCATGCCTTCCAACTACTGCCATTTCCCTTCCGAGCAATTATCTGTGACCTAGCTTCTGTCATCTGTGGTTGCTTCTGAATCTTGCACAACACAAAATTCCTTGCTCCACTCGACCTTATCGACTCGGTTGGGCTTAGAGCTGCAAATATTTTGATAAAAAGAGAGAAGTATTTAGCAGAGAAAACAAATTTTGGAGATCAAGAGTGATCAACAACTTCTTTATTACTATACACACAATTAATTGCCGGCAGACATATTAAATTGAGGCCCCACACACATGCATTCTCATGCTGCATTGTGCGAGTGGGGCTCCACTTGAACGTGACTGCGAGCAAGTGTTGGTGTAAAAAGTGTGCAGTTTTAGTCTATTTTGTTAGAGTAAATAGGATGTGACAATGGCAAGGTGCTTTTATTGTCAAAAATACTTTTCAAAAAGGTACTTTGCAAATTGATGGAAATCCTCGTATGGTCGGGCATAAAATGGGTGTGGTTTAGACCTTTTGCATGTAACCGTCTTTTTGTGTGTGTGTGTGTGTTTTTTTTCAAACAAAAATTGATGCATTAACTTAGATGATCAACATGAACAAGCCAGATAAACGGCAAACAGAAAATGTTCAAAAATTCTACAAGAGTTATAATCTAAGTCCTAAGGTGACTAACACCCATGGCATTTGCTAAGACGAATTCTTCAGCTGCAAAAGAAATGGAGCTAGAAATTACTAATGCCTTGTTCTCTTTGCTTTTTGAAAAGAATTTTTCAAAAAATTCCCCATAAATTTCTCTTACTTCCAATATTTTTCTCTCTATCTCTCTCCACTTATTACTCCTACTATTTTTTAAAAAACTTTTCAAAACACAAACCAAACACAGCATAAATCTTGAACATGTTGCAATCCAAGTCTGGTTAGGTAGTGGGCAATTTGGTTAGCTTGACTTTTTGTGTTTTCAAAATTACAAATCAAAAGGCACTTTGCAAATTAAATTGTGAAAACTATACAACCAACTTTGAAATTCTCAAATGAATTGGCCACACAGAGAATCAAAATTCAGAGACAGATATGATCAACTAAGTACGTACCGTCGGATCCTGCATTATTGGCTGGATAAAGGAGGAAATCAGAGACTTCAGAACCAAGAACCGGGAGCCTCCTTTCCCGGGCATACATTTTCAGAGCTATACTTACCACCCCCTTAACACTTTCTCCCTCATCCACCACGAATCGTATCGGTCCAGTGCTTCCCAGAACATTAACCGTTACCAAGAACCGATTTTTCTTGGAACTCTGCTTCTCTGCACTCTTCTTCTTCTCCTCCTTCTCCGACAATATTTTCCCAGACACACTCCTCTTCATTTTCCTTTCTTTTTTCGGAATTCGCACTTTCTTTTTTGGTGTTTTCTCTTATACCCTAAACGTGGAAGTAGCAACTTTTATAGGTACTGGAAAATATGCTATACATTGTGTGGAAAGGGGGATTGGGGTTTACGGATCGAGGCCGAGGCAGCGGAAGTACCAGGATTCTTTGAAAGAACCAAAGGAAGAAAAAAGGAACGCAGAGAGAAGGGAAGAGAGTATCAAATGATACGCAGAAGGGGAAGAAGAGAAAGAATCAGAAGAGGAAAGCATCAAATTCGAGCCGATTAGAACTAGTTTTTCTGTGTAAAGAAGCCGGGAAAGGAAGAGATGGAACTGGTTGAAAGGATTAGAGTTAAGAAGATCCGGCGATCGATGTTTTCCGTTGGCTCTTGCTAGGATTTTTGATTTGTTGGGTCACATATATGGATATTATTTATACATGCACAGGAGCGACGAGTGTGACATGTGACATAAGATGTTCATTACTATGAGTAGAATCGTAATGGGGAAATTCAATCTGAACTAGTCTAAATCGGATAATTTTAATCCGTCTTATAAAAATGTGGTTTTGTCTTTACTTTACATTTCCGGTTTCGATTTTAAACCAATGTGAACCGTTCATGGCACTTATTTCTAAATGCACGACTATAGTTTTACCGAAAAATCCTTTAAATATTGATTTAGTCATATGTGACATTATTTGCGGTATTTTAATGGTTTTTGGTGATCGGTTGAGTATCTATCTTACACTGTAACAATTCAGAATTTCTTTAGATTTTTTGTTACAAGTTGAGATGTTTGCTAGGAGTTGTGATGCTATCTTATCCTTGCTTCCTTTAGTCTTTGTAATACTTATTCAAAGATTAATAAAAAAATTTTGTTGTTCAGAAGAAAAAAAAAAAAAAGACTGAATTTCATCTTGTAATTTATTCACATTATATGTATTGATCGAGTTCCCTTCTGTAAAAGAATGTAAAAGTAAAGTTCATTTAACTTATTTCTGAATCAATGATTTATTTTGCTGTTTGTAGTTTTGGACCATTTGGTTTAGCTTTTGATGAAAATATTTGAAATTTCAGAATTCATCTTGACGAGAAGAATAAACATAATGAAGAAATATGGAAGGCCAAAATAATCTAAAAATATTACTATGTGTTTTAGATTTTTTTTAAAATTTAGTAAACTTATTTTTTTGTCTTTGGTCATAATTCTTACTTTTAGATATATACAAATATGCTTAATTCAAAACAATTTGATGCAAAACTTGTAAAATATATTAGTAAAAATAAATGACAGTGAATGCTATAAGTTCACCTATGACTAGGGCCAAGTTCGAGCTCGGCTCGTTTACTAAATGAGCCAAAAACTTGAGCTGGAGCCTTACTGTAGAAGGTGGTTAATCATGTACTTGGAATAATTCAAGAAATATTCCTCATTGCAATATTTAATCAAGTGAAAAATCTGACCAGGCCTTTTTATAAATTTATTTTTCAATCTTTAATAGGGAGCTGTGAATCGTGTCTTGTTCCGATTGGAGGGGAAATATGTGGGTGAAATCTATTTGGCAGAAACCAGAAGCAATATCCTGAAGCATCCATCAAGATATGGTTTAACATTTTAATTAACTTTCATGGATTTTCTTAATATTATTCGTGTTTCATTTATTTATTTATTTAGAAGGATCAACTGCATTTGATCCACACACACAAAAAACAAAAAAAAAAAAAAAACTGCATTTGATCAACTTAATAGCATTGATTGGAGAAGATCTACGGTTGGTCTACGCTAATTTTGTGGGCCGGAACTGAAATAGGGTGACGATATACATGTGGCTCCCCACGCTGCCCTCTCGAAAAGTCTTTGATTAAATCACCTGTCTGTGGACAGTAGACTTAGCCCCCGTTTGATAATGGGTTTGAAGGTTGAGATGGGACTACTAATCTCATGGGAGTATTAATACTTTATTTGGTAATAAAAAAAAAGGTCCGAACTATTACGCTCCCTTTGGAACGAGTGATTTCGAGCGAGAAGAAAGGAGAGGGTGAGGAATCCGACTCTCTCCCACGTTTGGGAGAGCCATCAGGCGAGAAAGGGGTGGGGAAGGAGAGAAACCGTTTCCTCTCAAGACCCCATTTTTGAATCGCGCCGGATGTGGCGCGATTCCATGAGAAATGAAAGGAAGGCGCGCATGCGGGCTACGCCGGAGTTGCTAGCTCGTCGCCGGTGATGGGAGATTGTCGTCAGAGAAAGCTTCGTCGCCGGAGTTTACAGATCTTGGTCGCCGGAGTTTACAGATCTTGGTCGCCAGAGAGGGTTTGATTTCTCACGGTTGTTTGGGTTGCACAGTGAGAAATCACTCCTCTCTCTCCTCCTTTCTCACCATTAATGGAGAAGACTCCCCTTTCTTCTCCTTTCTCACCCGTCCATCCAACGGGGCCGTTAGTCCATTGGGATGTCCAAGCTAACCGCCATTAGGGGGTATTAGGAATACCCTCTTGGAGACGTTATTGGTAATCACAACCCATCCTCTCCTCATAATCAATCCATTCTCATTATCAATCTCTTCTATCAATCCAATCCCATCATCTAATCTCATCTCAAACAAACATAATATTAATAATCCCATCATCGAATGTCATCCCAAACAAACATACTCATTATCAATCCCTTCTCATTATCAATTACAATCCTAATTTCATCTCCTTACGAATCTCATTTATCTATCACTACTATCAAACGAAGCCTTAGTACATCTTATTTTTTTTTCACGGGGCCTTAGTACATCGAATTAATTGGTTTATTGGGTCAAACATTCATTTATTAAAAAATATAGTTCATAATTAAAAATGAAGTTTGCTATGAAAGGAAATATTTTAACTTGTCGAAAATAGCGAAAAGAAATCATCATCATATAGTTACGAGATCAGGGACGGCCAGGAAATAAATTTCATTTTCATGAGGCCAAGATAAGTGTAATTAGGATTCAAATCTGAGCCGTCCATTGCCAAGATGGACAGCCGAATCAGCGGCATTTTTTTAATAAGGACAAAACTAGGCAAAAGATGAGTTTTGTCCTCATTAAAAAAATTCGCGTTTATTAGTTTTGCGCCAAACTTTTGTGAATCATTGATTCATTCCGATGAGAGGAATTAGAAAATCCGAAATTTTTTGCTTCCACCTAAATGTTTGGGGAAATATCCACTTTTAAGCTCAAAATTGGATATTTCTGAAAAAAAAAATTGGGTAAAAGTAAAAGTTTAATGCAAAAATTACTTTTTCGATTCCTTTCATAGAGACAAATCAATAATCCATACAAGTTTGACACAAAACTATCGAATGCGAAAAAAATTTGAATAAGGACAAAACTTCCAAAAAGTCCTAAAAGTTAAGCGAAACTCAACCTTAGTCTCCTGGTTGGTTTAGGTGAGGCATGCTGGAGTTATGTTTTAGACACAATCATGGTCTCAGCTCTCTCTTTCCTGTCTAAAGCCTCCCCTCGCAGCCATCTCTTTCTTCTCCCAATCTGATTTCATTTTCAAACCCAGCATGATACTAGTTGAAACCGCTGTAACAACTGTTACAGCCATTTGCACTGTGATACCGTTAAAAAGAGAACTTCTCCAACAAGAACCTGGACAAACAGATCATTTGTGTGAGTGCACTTCCCTTGTGTTTTTTGGTCTCTTTCGTGTCTTTGTGTGTGGTGTTCTGTGTCCTATTTTGAGGTGGTTTTGGGGTTGTTTGGTGTGCTGGTTTTTTGTGTCTTGCTTGTCTAGTTCTGTCTTGTCCTGATATTGGGTTTCTTGCTGTTTTTTTTTTTTTTTTGGTTGTTATGGGGGGTGTGGTGGTGTGGTGTGTCTTACTTAGTCTACTTCTGTTTGGTTTTGTAAGGACAAAACTCAAAACAGTTTTATCCACTTTTAAGCTAAAAATTGGATATTTCCAAAAATATATAGGTAAAAGTAAAAGTTTTGTGTAAAAATAACTTTTTCGATTCCTTTCGTCGAGACAAATCAATAATACATACTCCCTCCGTCCCTTTTTTAGAGTCTAGTATTCCATTTTGGGCTGTTCCTTAATAAGTGTCCATTTTGTAAAGTTAGTGGGTAAAAGTTGGTGTAGTGTCTATTTTGTTCATAAAAGTAGATTCCATTTTGAAAAGTTAGTGAGTAAAAATGTAACGATGATGGGTAAGTATGGAAAATAGAGGAAAAAGTTGATGTGAAAGGTATAATGATGATGTCTTTTTAATAAGTTGAAGTTATGAAGCAGGACACTTAAAAGGAGACGGAGGGAGTACAAGTTTGACATAAAACTAACAAATGCGGAAAAAATTTGAATAAGTACAAAACTTCCAAATGTCCTAAAAGTTAAGCGAAACTCAACCTTAGTCTTGGTTTTTTTAAAATGCATGTTTCCTGGTTGGTTTAGGTTTCTTAGTAACCAAGTCTTGCAATCTATATAAAGGCATGCTGGAGTTATGTTTTAGACACAATCATGGTCTCAGCTCTCTCTTTCTTGTCCAAAGCCTCCCCCTTGCAGCCATCCCTTTCTTCTCCCAATCAGATTTCATTTTCAAACCCAACGTTATACTACCTGAAATCGCTGTAACAATTGTTGTAGACATTTGCACTGTGACACCGTTAAAAATAGAACTTCTCCAACGAAAACTTGGACAAACAGATCATTTGTGTGAGTGTACTTCCCTTGTGTTTTTTGGTCTCTTTTGTGTCTCTGTGTGTTGTGTCTCTGTGTGTTGTGTTCTATGCATGTCCTGTTTTGAGGTGGTTTTGGGGTTGTTTGGTGTGCTGGTTTTGTGTGTCTTGCTTGTCTAGTTCTGTCTTGTCCTAATCTTGGGTTTCTTGCCTTTTTTTTTTTGGGTTGTTCTGGGAGGTGTGCTGGTGTGGTGTATCTTGCTTAGTCTGCTTCTATTTGGTCTTGTAAGGACAAAACTCAAAACAGTTTTATCCACTTTTAAGCTAAAAATTGGATATTTTTAAAAATATTTGGGTAAAAGTAAAATTTTAGTGCAAAAATAACTTTTTCGATTCCTCTTATCAAGTCAAATCAATAATCCATATAAGTTTTACACAAAAACTATCGAATGCGAAATTTTTTTAAATAAGAACAAAACTTCTAAAAAATCGTAAAAGTTAAGCGAAACTCAACCTTAGTCTTGGTTTTTTTTATAATGCATGTTTCTTGGTTGGTTTAGGTTTCTTAGTGACCAAGTCTTGTAATCTATATAAAGGCATGCTGGAGCCTGGAGTTATGTTTTAGACATAATCATGGTCTCAGCTCTCTCTTTCTTGTCCAAAGCCTCCCCCTCGCAGCGATCTCTTTCTTCCCCCAATCAGATTTCATTTTCAAACCTAACGTGATACTACCTGAAACCCCTGTAACAATTGTTGCAGCCATTTGCACTGTGACACCGTTAAAAATAGAACTTCTCCAACGAAAACCTGGACAAATAGATCATTTGTGTGAGTGTGCTTCCCTTGTGTTTTTTGGTCTCTTTTGTGTTCGTGTGTGTTGTGTCTCTGTGTGTGGTGTTCTGTGTTTTGTTTTGAGGTGGTTTTGGGTTGTATGGTGTGCTGATTTTGTGTGTCTTGCTTTTCTAGTTCTGTCTTATTCTTATCTTGGATTTCTTTTTTTTCTTTTTTTTTGGGTTGTTCTATGGGTGTGCTGGTGTGGTGTGTCTTGCTTAGTTTGCTTCTATTTGGTCTTGGTCTTGTTCTAGTTTTTTTGGGTTGGGAAGCACACTTGGTGCCTGTCTTTGGGGTTGGTCTGTTAGGTTTGGGGTTAGAAGGGTGGGTTAGTGTCTTTGGGTTGGTGTCTATGTTTTCACCAGGTGGAGTGTTGGATGTTAATTGGCATTGAAGTTGTCACTAAAGGAATAACATTTGCGGTTCGGCTAAATAAGTCAAGTAGTTTATTTTTTTTGTCCTTATTTAAATTTTTTTTCTTATTTGTTAGTTTTTCGTCAATTTTTTGGGGATTATTGCTTATTCATGACAAAAGGAATTTAAAAAGTAAAAAATTACGATGAAATCCAATTTTTTTTAATAAAGACGAAAAAATTGGCTTATTTTTGTCTTTATTCAAAAAAATTAGGTTTCGATCATAATTTTTTACTTTTTAGATTCCTTTCATCATGACGAAGCAATAATCCCCAAAAAAAATTAATGAAAAACTAACAAATACAAAAAAAAAAATTGAATAAGGACAAAAAAATAAGCTACTTGGCTTATTTAGCCGAACGTACAGGGTCCAAGTCCAATTGGCTTATTTTACCTGTTTATTCCAAATGGAAAATAGAAAGAAAAAATCGTTGACTCAATATTTAATATTCAGTTGCTTATTGAAACCTTAAGAGCACTTACAAGAGTGGAAATCAACCAAATTTTGCAATCCATCACGCTCAGATTACTGTTGAAGTTGTTGTTACATGATATACCAGATGTGCTTCCTCACTTTTACAATTCCTTACATTATGGAGAAAGGTTGCCGAGACCTACCCTTTTATAGAGGAACCAATATGCACAAGAATTCTGTTCCGCGCAATTTTTCAACGACTACCGACGGTGCAAACCAACAACAAATATATGACGAAAATTGGAGAGAAAATAAGAAGAAAGAAGAAGATCGAAGTCAAAATTGTTTCTCAAACCATTATGACGCAGATTTTCCGATCATAAGTAACCCATTTAGATCCTATCAAAACCAAACTTTCCAGTGGCGGTGGGAGAGTTCTATTATCTCTAATCTCTATTTTCTCACACCTAATTTTCTCACACCTAATTCAAATGAGAAACGACAAGGGTTTTTTAGACTGGAAAGTAGTAGAAGCGTCTGGAAGAGAAAACAAAGAAAGGAAAAAAAAAATTTTCTCACACCTACTTCAAATGAGAAACGTCAAGGGTTTTCTACACTGGAAGAAGGGTCTGGAAGAGAAAAACTAAGAAAGGAAAAGATTTCTCTTTGGCAATAGGAGAAAGGGAAAGAGCTTTCCTATTAGAATTCCGCAGTACTTTTTTTCTTTCCTCCTAAAACCAGGAACCAAACAACCTAGAGGGAAAAATTCATATTTTCCATTTTTTTCCCCAAATTTCTCCAAGTTCCAAACAGAGCCTTAGAATACGTTTTCATTTGTTGACGTAGTTGCTCACGAGCATTGACTACGAATTGGATACAATTGTTGCCCCAAAACTTCCTTCATACATTTTCAAATATTTGAGTGTTTTAATAAGATTGATTAATTCGCACCCTTTTATATATTTATTGATCAGTTATCTTGTGATGCTCGAAAGGTTCTGACTCCAAGTGTAGTAAGTAAGCGATGGAAGGTTCTAAAATCGAGTTGGTGTAGTAGTCTTGACATCCCGCCGTACGGTAATTAAGCGATGGGAGGTTCCCGATTCGAGTTGATGGAACAGTATCAAGAGTTTATCGACGCATCGTGTAATAATTTGACTCACTACTCATTGAGGACACAATCGTTACTATGACCTACTGAAATCGTTATTGTGTTACACAATGGTTTCAATCCTAATTACACAATGAGTAACATTGAAGCAGACAAAGTTGAAGCCTTGAGGGCAGTGGCCACGCATACAAAGGATTTAAATGACGAGTTGAAGGAAGAAAAAAAAAAGTGAAAAAGTGAAACTAGAAAGATCGAAAAGGCATAAATGTGTGTTTTTATTTTTTTCCCCATGAGACTGAGCAATGAGTTGTATTACTTTGTTGCCGTAAATTCATGTTATTTTTTCGACTTGTCTACTGTGGACTTTGTGTTTTGGTATCTAAAAGTGGCTCTCTTGCAAAATCCGAACGTCCTAACTTGAACAAAATCCGGATCGGTCCAATCCTCCCCTTTTCTGATCGAATTTCGATGATCTGAGCTGCTCAATGTGATCAAAACCTGATTTTAAGGGTACCCGAGAAAATTAAAAAAAAAATGATCAGGAAGAGCTTTTTCTGAACAGTTTTTTATGGAACAGTTCAATAAAAAACTGCTCAAATCAAGCCTTTCTTGGTCATTGTTTTTTTACTGATTTCTAAGTTTCCTTAAAAATCACGTTCTGATCACATTGAGCGGCTTGGATCGTCGAAATTCGATCGGGACGCTATTTAACAGAGCCTTTAACGAAATCCGTTAGTCATTTGGACGGAAGGGGGCGTTTTGATTAACGGAAGATACCGTTGAAAGTAAAATTGATGTTTTTAAAATTAGAGTAAAGGTTGGAGGGTATTTTGAAATTTTCCGGGAAAGAGATATTGGACAAGGTTGAGAAATGGATGTCGGCTTGTGAGGAATAGAGTTGGCTAGCTGGAAGACTACAATGGGGTATTAATGTTGCTCCCACGTTGCCATGCTCAATTAATTGGGACAACTGTTTTGACATGTGGCGCAATCTAATTGATTTGGAAAAAATAATGTTTACACCGCCATATAATTTAATCTCTGGTGTTAATTCCTGATTCTTGGCTTCTATTTCTCCTAACTCCTGGCTCCTCACTGACTATTTCTCCTGGCTCTCGGCCATTTTCCATGGCTTCTCCTAGCTGATTCTCCTGGCTCTTGGCTTCTTTTGGCTTTTTCAAACTCAAATTGGTAAATCTACTTTTGAGGGTGGATGTTAGTATAAGGCCCCATTCCGCATTTTTCAAAAACCTTCTTTTTCAAAAAGAATATAATTTCAAACTAAAATATAACGAAAATGAAAAAATAATTTTTCAATTTTTTTTTGCACCGTTTAAAATATTTCAATGAGATCTATCAAACAAAATCCATATTGATAGGAAAATTATTTGGGTAAACACATGATTTTTTAACTTGAAATTTACCTTCTTTTAAAAAAAATTGCCTTTTGAAAAAAAGGAACGACCACTAATATTATAGAATAATATATTAGCATATTTTGTAGATTCTAATACTACTCCACCAACTCGATTTTAGAATCTTTGCTTACTTCCTACACTGGGAGATCAATAAATAAATAAAAGGGTGCGAATTAATCAATCTTATTAAAACACTCAAATATTTTTAAATGTATGAGGGAAGTTTCGTGGTGACGAGTGTATCCAATTCATAGTCAATGCTCGTGAGCAACTAACGTCAACAAATGAAAACGTATTCTAAGCGTGGTTGTGTTCGTTTCGTATTCGTTTTAGGTTTAAAGGTTAGTCCACTGTTCCTTCATCTTAAAAGAATCCGGTTTCTGGCATTTCGCTTTTAAACAGCAGAGCAGAGGATAATTCATGTTATCTCAATTGTTCAAAAGTACTTTGATTAGTTAGATTTCTACAAATCTGAACCCTACAAATCTGAACCGCCAATTATCGAGATTGACAATAGAGACGCGCAAATACTTGACAACCGAGACGCGCAACTGAGACACGCAGTCTAAAGTTTTAGAGTACTGTAGACTAAAGATACTCGTGAGCAAATACTTGCCATACCTATATACACATACCCCCAACTAAGCCCAAAAAGTAAGTATGACTAAAGATACTCGTGAGCAAATACTCCATCTGACTTCTCATGTGACCTAAATGAGACACATACGAACTGATTCATTCATCTTGTAGATCACAAATACATACTATAACTATTCACGCAAAAATAAATTTGATCGGACATTAATAGAGACTTCGTCAAATCAAATTTTGTTGCAAGAACAATAGATGGTAAAGACAAAATAACATCATTCATCGTTTTGATTTTCTACATAGATGACGTGCACATCGAGACTTGGTAAATAATCGGTTAGAATTGAAATTATAGTATCATAAGAAATCATCACATGAGAAGATCTTGATTCTAAAAGAACGAGTCGGGGACAATGGAAATAGCCGAATGGATCATATCAACCAAAACCAACAGTCATCACTACCAGACTCGTGCAAATTCCACTTTAATACTAGAATATACAATATTCAATACTTTCTAAGAGAAGCATTAGAGAAAGACGACCTTTTTCTTTTTTTTCTTTTTTGTTTTTTTTTTGTAATGCAAGGTGTCCCGGGCTAGCTTCGGCGCACTTCGGACTAATCCCTACAGCCCCTCCCACAGTCGTTTCACACGCTTACGCATGGGATGAGGTGGCCCCAAGAGTGAGTTTGTAAGGAGAATCGAACCTAAAACCTTAAGATAGAACAAACACCTAAGTCTCAGGCCAAGACCACTTAGGCCGACCCCTTGGGGTTAGAGAAAGACCTTTTATAGCTTCTTTTTTTTCCCCAAAGCTACCACAGGGAAATACCATCGGCAGAAAGGTGTGTATGGACTCACTATTGGATTAAATAAGTGTCAAGTATATAGATGTTATTTCCTGTGTTGTTTCCTATGTCAACCTCAATACCAAATGCAGGAACAAGACTAGGAAACCAAGCAGATGACAACCAATTCAGTTGGGAAAAAACCCAGCAGCTATTCATCAGTGGAGTCGCAATCGAATATCACTACCCCAAGTCCATTCACTAATATTCCTACTAAAGACCATATTCGGGGTAGTTAAGGTAGCTAGAAACCAGTGCAGCTGCTGTTTCCTGAACTTAGACCGGCCACATCATATACTCCTAATAAAGCATTCAAAAAAGTATGGCAGCATGCACAATATGTTGACTTTTTCCCACAGGGCCAACGCTATTATAATTTATAAACCAAATTTAGTATTCGATCTGGTGGAGACAAAACATAAGCCTGTGAATGATGAGCATAGTTGAAATACGACAAGATCATTGAAAATGCTAAGTCAAGCACTAAGCTGAAATGGTTACTTTCACCTCAAGGTGACATTTTGGCCATCTGTAGCTAAAACCAGGTTCAGGAAAACAGGATAACGGACTTCTAAGCACCTATTTATCAGTATGTCTATGCTGTAATCAACAAATTTGAATTCTACGGCAAGCTTAATGATACTGAACTAATCTAGAAGGGAGACAATGAAGAACCTGACAATGCTGCATTCTGAAATCAAGAGAACTTATGCAGGAGAAATCTGGAATGTGGAATGTAAAATATTAAGGCATGGAATAACTTGCCAGTATGCTCGTGTCTTCTTCTGTCAAATAAGTATGCTCGTGTCTTCGGCTCATTGACTCTTTCATCAAAGAAGTTTAAAGGCCAAAATAATTATTTCACTGCTTTCAGCTATATTTTCAAGCTCATTAACGAAGAAATAACTCTCCAGTTGCAAAACAACATAGCGTGACAAGTAGGCCCCAAATATTAAGTGGCCCGTAAGCAACAGAATTCCCAACGTAAAATTACGTGCAAATAATAAAGAGTACATGCTGAAGAAATGGAATGCTACATAAAACCTCTAATATCTCTTTCTCATTAAGGACAAAAAAAATTGTACTGAAATGACTGGTCAAATTGTAATACCAATAAAAACTGGAGTACCAAATTGCAACACATACAAAGAAAAGAAATCACAACCAAACACCAGCAACTAGTTACAGATTAAGACAACATAGGACGTCATCATATCAGGCCTGTCAATGCATACTCCCCTCCCCAAACATAAAATTAGTTACCTGAGGAGGGCAGATTAGGCCACCACATACAGGCACCATAACACTTTGTTTCCCCTAATATGCTTTCTTTCTTTTTTTCTATTAGGAAGGGTATCTAAACCGACACGGTTATACTGAATGATCATCTGTAAAAGCAACTCGCTTCGCAAGAGGCATTATAAAATCATTCGCCCTCAGCACCTACTCACCACCAAGGCATGTACCGTTAGGAAAATAAACACGGCCTTCACTTTTTATTTTGGTCGTATAGCAAACTTCTGTAGTCTCAACTTATATTTTTTCCTTTTTTATTTTTCTTAATTAGTTAGATAATTAGTAATCGCGTGGACAAAATCACCAAAGTCACTTCAAATGAAACCTTGGAGTAAACAACTGAATTATTGATGCTTGTTGCTGCGTTTGACAAGTATGAGATGATCGTGACATCAGCAGCGGCAGCAACAAATATGAGGAGGATCCCTGCGTAGCGTTCTTACCCCACCATGGACTCCTATTTTCCAAAAGTATGAAAGATTGTCGTTATCACTTTCCATTAGATTTCATCCCCCAAACCATGTAAAAAATCCAGAGAGCTTGGAGATGAGTTTCAAATGCAGAATTTATACGGGATTTCAAAATTTTGATGATCATGCTGAAGAAAGAATTCTGTAGAAGGAAGAACAATCTTTTCCATATCTTCATTACATAAAGTATCCTGTAATGACCCATCCAGGCTCTAATTGTATCCATTAGGAACAAATCTCAAGAGTTTGGCAGACTGACATCACAGCTGAAATTAATCTCAGAATCCTAAATTACAATGCACAACAATAAAACTTGCTTCCACTTTTAACTCGATAATTATTTCGGAAAATTCCATTCAGAAAACCTTCAACTGTGTGTTAACTTTTATACATCAGCTTCAACATTAAATATACTTGGAGAAAATATACATCAGGAGGGAAAAAAATTACCGAGGCAGCAATATCATTTTCCCTGAACTTCATACAAAATCAGTGCAAACCTGGAGCTATTCCACAATCAACAAGTTGTTTTCCATTGGTCCGTCACCAACGGTAAGGAATTCTGGTGAGAGGTGCCACTCTCCATCCACCAAGAACTTGATTTCATATCTTAACAAAATAAAAAAATTGCTAGTTAACGAATAGAAGGCAGAAGAAGAGGCTTGACAGGCTACATTAGAGCGGTACCTTCCAGGTTTGAGCATTAACATTGTAGAAAACTTTGTGTAAGAACCAGTATACTCTGGTGACAGGTGCTCTCCTTGACTCCAGCCATCAAAGGTGCCCATTACTTGCACGCTCTGATACAAAATATCACAAGATTCTTTCAACGGGTAACCCCAAATATTTTTAAAATAACTTGAACTTAGTCATCTAGGGTATTTTCAAATCAACAGATTGAAATACACACAACAATTTCTTCCACTAAATTCTATGAGAAGCAGACTTATCTTCATTTTCTCCTTCAAACTTCAACAAAAATAAATTCTCACCTATGCCTTTTATATAACAAAGAAATATATTGAAACAAATTTGAAGGAGCAACCAAATGTCACCAAGGTAGCATTGAATGAGAAGCATAGAAAGGTACAACCCAATTAAATGTAAAAGTAAAATTAAATCTTTCACGAAGAAAATAAACAATTCTGTCAAATAGACGAAGTGACACCTTCATCCTCATTAGCTTACCTCAGCCATGCCACACCAGAATAAGGGCACCTGCTTGGACTGTGCAGCCTCCACACCCTTTGTGTGTTCCTTCAATTTATCATCAACAGCTTGACAAGAGAAAATGATACTAATAAGAAAACGACGAGCATAACATTTGAACAATTTTACAGCCACCAAACTATACTTCAAAATATCTCTTGAAGATCCCATGCGGCCGTGCTACATCAAGCAAACCATATTTTGGTTATGGATGGGAATCGAGAGAGACCCTTTATGCTAGAAGTACCACACACACAGTTCCAAAGGAACGAACTAAAGAGCACATCCCTGATTATTACCCTTGAACCTCAGGTCAATCATAGAGAAGTAATCAAATGAAACCAAACCTTTTAACCGAGAAAGAAGGTGGGATTGAATGTACTTCCCATTGATCTTTCTTGAACCTGCTGGAATGCCATATTTAGTTATCTCTTCAGCCAGTGCAACCAAAGCCTGCCCATAAAGTAACTAAGTCCATGAGGTAAACAAAGGGGGAACAAAAAAAGCCTTGAAAGATTTGTCTTGCATAGAACATAAACTACAACTGTTCCTGTGCATTACTCGACAAAGTAGTAACGGCTAACAAACAAGGGTTTTTAGGGTTTTAATTTCCCTCAAGGTAGCTATACTGCACTAGTGTCTGTCACATGCTTGGTTTTAATTTCCCTCAAGGTAGCTATACTGCACTAGTGTCTGTCACATGCTTGGCAAGCATATCCAGATACAGAAGTCATACGTGAGCAAGTAGGCTTCGATTAACAATTTCTTCAATGTCGAAGAACAAATCATGGGGACTGGCTTTTTTAAATGGTATTCTAAGATGGATGGATACTTCTAAGAATGTGGCCGTGCGCATTCCCAAAAAGACATGTTTCAAAGACTCGCAAACACAGGTCAGAAGCTCAATGCCATTATTTCCTTATCCAAAATTGGACATGCTTCGGACCCTTGGGAAATCTTTGTTACATGGAGACCTGAATCTCAAGTATCTGATCGCATAGGTAGGGGCATCCATTCGAGGACTTGAATCTCAACAGAATGCTACGCTACTCTGTAGAAAGTAACTACTGAAACTGGAAGAATAGTGTACTTCGTTCTCTGTCTTTGAAAATAAGTTGACTAGTCAGTTTTTAGTAAGTCAGGTCATTGAATGATCAAGATACCCATATACGATTTATATTAGAACGTCAAACCATCACCCATTTCCAATCACTGTTAATGGATGAGATCTTTTGCCCAGAACTCCTAACCTAGATGATAGATGGGTTTGTCTTGATCATTTCACGATGAGACTAACTATGAGTTGTGGCTTGAGGATAAGCTACATTAATTCTGATGGGGGAATGGAAACCGGTGATTGGGGTGATCCAGTAACATTCAATGTGGATAGAGTATTGTTTTCAGGAAACTTACTTTGAGAGGAGAAATATGTTTACATGAAAACTCGCTAGAACAATATTCTAGGAGAGTTTTCTTCAAAGCGAAATGAAAATGCCCAGTGCATGATACACTCTCACATAATCATTTCAACCACTTCTACAAACAAATAACCTGCAACATTTGTCGCAAGAGTTTTCACCAGAATGAATAACTATCATCATTCAAATTTGAAGTGCGATATTCACCCAATTGAACTCCATCTTCGTTACTTTCTGTTTCCATAGTTTCTAGAACCATGCTTCACGCTTTCATTTTTTGATTTCTGGTACTATTGGATAGTGTTAAAGCCAGAAAATTCTTGCTTCATGATAGTTGAAAACAAAAGGAACACTACTGCACTTGTTAAAATTACTGAATGCCTCAGTCTTTTAAATTATAGAAGTAAGCTGAAACCAAGTTTTTGCAACTTTCTGAGACAGTCATCTAATCACTATCAACATGTTTTGAGGTGCTTCCATGCAGAACCAAAACTGTTTTGTTCCTTGGTTACAGGAGACTATAGGAGAATCTCAGAAAGCCAAACTATAAGCTATATATGCTGATTTTACTGGATGAATGGAAAATACTCAAAATAGTAACAAGGATTTTGATATTCATCCCTAGTAGACAAATGATACCAATGGACGATACCATATATATTGACTGTTCCCAAGAAAAGTATAAACAGTCAAAAGAGTGAGATCCAAATGTTAACCACAGAGTACAGACCTGAATCTCCAGTTCCAAGACAGCAAGTTCAGTTTTGAAATTAGCCAGGGCACCCTCCTTTATATTCAACTGTGATAAACAATGAAAAAATCAATGTTACTAGAACATTTCCCAAACAGAATACCATACAAGACTATGCAGTATAATCTGCATTTCGAACGTCGACCAATAACATTATTTTGTAAATAAATTCAAACCAAATATGACACATGATTCTTTGGAAAAGTCCTACCTAAAATTGATTGCATGAATTCATCATCCAGGTAAGGACAGAACTTTCAATCCAATAAGGTACAACAGTAATTGACATGCAATTAGAAGCCGTGCAATACAGCTCAACACGTAAAAGTTACTTCCATCTATTTATTTTTTTTCATTCGAAATGCACGTCCTGCTTCTTGTGGACCATTTGAATAATAATTAAAGTAGCGATTACAACAGCGATTTAATCAGCCTTACGGCAGTCAAATTGCTTGTCAAGGCCTACATATCTCCTATTCAAAACAGGAGGAACTTCATGAATTAGATTTTGCTAAGGAAAAAAAATACCTGAGTAAGAACAAGGACGATGATGTGATTAGAAATTGCCAACAATTTTATAAACATTGGTTTTGATGATAAAGTTTGTTTTCACTGCTGATAAAACAATCCGACACGCATCCACCTTTTCCAAGGTGGCCATCAGTTCCCCTCTCCTATGTTCCACTCTCAAGCATCATGCATGAGCTTGTCCTACCACTCAGACAGATTTTATGCCAACGGAAATTCTGAATACACTGTGTGCCCCTACAACCTAGGACATCCAGAAAGGAGTCATCACCGCAATTAAACATTTCGAGCACATAAAACACATCCATTTAACTTTACAATAAGCTGAAGGCATTTTTTAGTATCGACTCTATCGAGTACAGAAAATGCAGATCGTGCAGTCAATTAATTATACGAAAGACATTGATGTGCCACAAACAAACTTCTAGGATACAATTTTCACTAACCTGTCGCTTGAGGAATCGATTCTGTTGATTAGCTTCACTCAGTTTCTTGATAAGTTTTGCTCTTTCAGAATCAGCAAGCAAAGCCTTCAACTTCAACTGTGAGAGATATTCTCTATTAGCTCTGAAGAGTTAATGTGGTCGCTACCAGTCCATGTTAAACGTTTTGTATTTGTACTGTAAGCATCATATATGTAATCTAACCAACCTAGATACATTAAGTTACCTTAATGTAGTAAAATTGCATTAACAACATAGTGTCCAAGGGTATGACATGTGGACATGTAGTAATTAAGAACAGAGAAAGTTCATGTGTTTGCTCAAAGCCTCAAACCAGTCCATTTTAACTCTACATATAAGCCAAATCAGCATATAGATTAACTTTATTTACTTTTGGCTCAAGTGATCTAAACAATAGCAGTTTATGGAACAAGGAAACAGCAGCAGAAATAGCATAGAGAGAAAGTAAAATCATGTTCTTCCAGGAAGAGTATTTACAACTACAAGGTATTAAGGAATTCGTAGCAGAGTGTAAAAGTAGAAAACAGTAAAGGTTAATGAATATTCATGGTGCTGAAAGAAGACAAGAAATTGTTTCAAATCTACAAATCATAGTTATGTAGACAGCAAAACTTTTCATTTGAGTTAAAACAACATGATTATGGGGACTCCGGCTTTAACATAACCGGAGCCAACACCAAGGCATTGAAAAACTATGCAACTGACCCATTTAAATTCCCAGAATGCATTTCAACCTACAGTTCTCCAGAACCATAGCCAAGCCTCACAATGTGAAGTTACACAGGTGATAAAATGATAGCGCGAGCTTGAACTTGAAGTGTAATTTCCTCATCGAAAGGCTCAGATTCCAAGTTTGGATCAAGCATTAGGCAACATACCTTCTCATCATTGAGATGCCCAGAATCCAATATTGGAACTTATATAGGACCAAAGTCCAAGATCTTCACGCACGAGTGAAAGCAATTGGGTAATTCAAGCAACCAGTCAGTTGCTAATGCTCTTTACCATTGGCTCGTCACCATTATCAGGAATCTCGTACATGTTAGGCATCTATTGGGTAATGATATGTGACGTTGGCGTATTCATTGTATAGGGTGCACAACCTAGGCGAGGTAAAGGAACACTGCACAACAAATCATCGCCTAGTCCCAGCATATTTTAATAAAGAAACTACTTGTGTAGTTACAATTACGTAGGATGTAGAAAAGCATCAAAAGCAGGTGAATCTTAAAGCTAACCTCGTCACTGCTCAATGAATTTTCAAGAAGCTCTTCAGAAGAAGTCTTAGGAGCATCCTCATCATTGCTGGAGTAGTTTTCTGGTTCTGGTTCTGGTGACGAAGATTCCTTTTCCAGACTCAGAGGCATGGCAAATGTTCTCCAGGATATGCTGTGCTTAAAATTTCTCCCAGTGGAAGCTAATTTTGGATAAATTAACGTTTTGGATTCCATTCTCAATCTCCATGCAGCCACATCACATTCAAAGTGATGAATTCGTTCCAATTTTAACTTTCTTGATTGCCATGGAAATAGCAATAAGTGGTTGTCAGGACAATAACTGCAAAGATCACAGGGAAAGTAATCGTATTAAGGGCAAGTGCTCAAAAAAATTGTATTTACTTAAGACATTGAACATGTAAGTTGAAATCAACAGCAATATCAATCGGATATTTTCACCAAGTGGAGAAAAGGTTAAGATGTTAGTGCATGAGTGGATCTACGAACGGTACTTCCAATTCAAGTTCTGCAACTATCCAGTTACAAAGCCAGAATAAGTAGTTTTCCACCTATTTGCCTGAATGAGGGTTGACTAGAAACATGACAAGGGTGGATGACAAAAAATTTCAAGAAACTACTCAAGTACCTGAAAAGCAAACAATTGGCCTGCCTAACATAAAAACGTTAGTCTGCAAGGAAAAAAAATGCTTTGAAAATATTATTTACCTCAACGTCTCCATAATATGACATTCCATGGCAAAGAACTACTGCCAAATAAGGGAAAACAAAACTTGAATATCAGAAGCCACACTCATCACAGAGAAAACTTTGAATGATCATGGGCTTGCGTTAAACGCTTTAAAGAACATATTGAGTGCATGCATAAAAAGTTAAATTGGCACTAAACCAGCCTCTAACAAACAAAAAACTCACCCCACATGGGCTTGAACTCTTACTGTCATTGCACTAAACCACAAAGAAACACATGTACAGGCTAAACAAAAGCCTTTGAAGTGAACAGCAGAACGGCCTCATACCGGACAAACATGTACTCAGGCGACCTTTGTGGCAGAAGAATGGTGACCACAAACAGCAATTCTTAAAACCCACTGAATAACATTCACATTTGTCCCCCAGAAATAGTATATGTGCTGCAATCAATTTTACTCCTAATAACCAAGGATTGGGGGGCGCAGGATTCTAGTCCTTATAAGAGGATCCAGGGACAGAAGCAGAATTCCTAGGTTGGGTGGGCAAATGTTAATTTTTTTTATAACGTGCTAGAGGTGATATTAATTGTGTCAGTTCAAACTGTAAGAATACTACCAAAAGGATTATCATGTGATCAACCTACACTGAAAATAATTATGTGAATGAACTTAAATATCAATGCATACAATGAATCTAACAATAATTGCATGCAACAAATTAACACATGTTTAATGTATCTAAATGCATATTCTCTTTTTGAGGATAACAAGTGTCCAACTTACGCGCATCTCTACTAATTCTAGGGGAAAAATCCCATCGCCCACTTGCGGGGTCCCAATTCGGTAAAGTTCTGTATGGACTAGCTCCAAAGAAATTGATAGCACTTTTCGAACCTGAAACCCCTTAGGAGGAGAGAGCAAATCTTTAAGTCATAGGCCTTGAGCCCTTTCCACTAGGCCAACCCCTTGGGGCTATCTAAATGCAAACACATGCAACTACTAGATTCATGATGACCCTTGAACGACCACCACCGCTGCATTTTGTTGACCTCATGTAGCAATTGTGAAAACTTTATATCCATCTCAAAATCAATTGACAATGAGTGGAGAGGTCCCAAATGTTATTATATGATCACCCATTCCACTTTCAAGCAATGTGAGACTCTATTTTCTTAACATCCCCCTTCACGTGCAGCCGCGTTTGAGGTCTGTCACGTGTGGCCACTTTTGGGTCCTATTATCGTACAGCCTTTTTGCTGGTCTGTCATCGCGGGGTGTGAATTGTGAATTTATAAAATGTGGGATGAAACAGGCCTTGTTCTAATATCATGTGGAAACTTTATATCTATTTGAAAACCAATTGGCAATGAGTGGAGAGGTTCCAAATGTTATTAAGTGATCACTCATTCCACTATTTCCCCTTTTGTTGACCTCGTCGTTTGACCTTGGTTGGAAAAAGCTCGACCTGATGTTCTATAATATCTGGGTATTTCATTTCGGTCTTAAGTTTATAACTTTGCCATTAGTTAAGCTCTTACTCCAATTTCTACTTGCATTTGAGTTTGTCCCTTGAAATGTTTCGTAGCAAATGACCTTTTTCTCAAATTTCCACTCAAGTTTTGCTGAGTTAGTACTGATGTGTGTCATTATGCTTATTACTTACTATTTCCGTTCTTCAAATAAGCTTCCCCGAAACAGAATTTTCAAATAGGCATTTTCTCAAACACATAAAGAACAACATCAATGATATAGCATGTACTCAATCCCAAGAGTTGGCCTAGTGGTCTATACTTGGACTTAATAGTTTGCTCATTCATAAGCTTCCAGATTCGAACTCAGGTTTGGGCCAGTCATTCATAAGTTTCCATGTTCGAAACCGAACCTCTCGGTTGATATAACTCCTAGCAAGTCACTACGGAGCTTTGTTTCGGCTTTAACTGATCCCGCAAGTGAACAGTAAAGTTGACCAATGATTAGTTTGTCCGGATACATGAGTTATCCAAAAACATGCAGTATATACTCTTTGAGGGCTAGTGTGTGTGTGTGTGTGAGAGAGAGAGAGAGGCACATACCAGCAATGAAGCAAAGGAGGATCTCGAACTGCTACGACACTTCGCATATACTAACATGCCACTGTGTGCGCAATCGAGTTTTTCTGTGGCAGAGAAGAAGCGCTATCAGCACGCCGACACGTGTTCCGATCTTGCTCGGCCACGTGGGAGTGCTGGAGCGGCTGGATTTCCCCACCGAGAACAAAATCCAAGAAAAGGGAGGACCCAAGATGGGAAAAAGCACGTGTCAAACGCCTGAAAATAGAAAAATATATATATATACCGAAATTGTTTTTGGGAAAATTATTCAAAGTCCATGGGGTACTGCCATGTGATGCTCCAATTTCTTTCTCAACCCCACATTGGTGTTGTTCACATTGTGGCAGGAACCAAACAATGTATGGATGAGAAAAAGCTTGGGCCACCGGCACGCAGTGCCTCTTAAATACTTATTTTTGAATAAGTATTTATTTTTTAAAATAAAATGATATATTATGAGAGAATGACCTATCTCATAAAACAAAAAAATAAGTATCTAAAAAATAAGAACCTCAATGAAACGTAACCAGAGCAATTACTCTTGTTTTTTGAGATTGGAACCCATTTTCGTTTGAGAAACTAGTCTTCTAATTGTAGGGCCCCTTTTGTTAGAATCAAGCATTTACTATCTTATAAAACCCCGCAGCTAGTGATAAAGGCATCACTTTATTTCCTTATGCTATTGTGTAGCAGGTCTTATGCCACGGTTCAATCCGCATGGGCAGGATGCTGGCTCGCGACTAACAATACCCCTGTACTTGTCCACAAGCAGCATGTCATCCAGGGAAGTCGAACCCGTGACCTTGGCTACCAATTGTTAGGATTAAACGCTTATTATCTTACCAAAACCCACACGTTGTGCTAAAGGCGTAACTTTATTTTCTTATATTTTAAATGTTGCAAGGTCCAAGCGCAACGATTCTACCCGCATGGGCATGATGCTGGTCCGCGTGATTAAGTTCTCATTTTCTTTTTACTGTGAGTCTCTTTTTCCCATTTTGGTTTTCTCATTTTTAGCTTTTAGGTGTTTGGCCCCCTCACCCTGGACCGAATTCACTTAGGATGTATTTTCGATTTTTGAGTTTAGAAAACAAAAGCCAGAAGTAGGTGGAGAGGAGCTTTTTGACTTCTTATTTTTTATTTTTTCTATTTTCATTAATATAAAAGACTTACTTGGTTGGAGTCTATCCGTAGTTTTGGGAGTTTATTGGTGTCCTCATACTTAGTTGGAGTCCATCTGATTGTCCGGATACTTGTTGTCTTTGTCTTTCGTTAGACTCTTCTCTTTTGATACTGTTAATTCTAGATATGAAGTTTCAACAAAATGTGTGTCATGTGTGTTAATTCTAGATATGAAGTTTCGATAAAATATGCGCCATGTGCGATATTTGGATTGGAATGAAAGAAGACGTTCAAATAAAATATTGGACTGGGTAGAAAAAAAAGGGGGGGAAAGTCATACTCCTGGGTGACCGATGGCGAAGTAGTACCGTGAGGCGTGAGGGAAGGGGGAAAAGTCATACTCCTGGGTGACCCGAGGGAAGGGGGAGAAGTCATACTCCTGGGTGACCGATGGCAAAAAGTAGTACTGTGAGGCATGAGCGAAGGGTGAAAAGAAACCGATCATTAATAACTAGTTGTTCAAACACTTGGAATTTCAACTAGATGAACTGCTGCTCTTGCCCGGGGAAAAAAATCATGATTGATGCAACAAAGCCAAAAGGCCATATCAGAAATTTCATTTTTGGGAATCTGATGTATACTAGTAAATCGGAAGTCCAATGTGCACAGACCTACTGTGCACAGATTGTGCACGATGGATGTATGGGACCCATGTCGAGGTTCCGCACAAATGATCCAAACCATTCATTAGATATAAAACATTATTTTGAGTCTCCTCGCTAAACATTATCTTGAATTCCATAGGAATTTTTGAAAAAACTTAAACGATTAGATTAAAAGCTAATTTTTTTCAGGGTGACTCGAAAAAAACATTTTAAATTTAATGAGTATTTTGAATCATTTTTGTAGACCCCAACCTAGACCACGCATATATAGCATCTCTGAATTTTATTTTTTTTTAATCCGTAAAAACACCCAAAGGGCTAGCATCTCTGATTCTCAAACATAGGTTTTCATTTTCCTTAAAAAAAAAAAAAAAAAAAAAAACGCACATAAGTAGTACAGTATTTCTTTCCTGAAGAGATGAAATACAACATTAGGCATGATTGATGCCAGGATTAGGCTAAGTTCCACTATAATTTTTGGACTTTTTCTTGTTTTATTTTTATTCAATTTCTTTTTTTTTTGGCCTTTTGGACTTCATCTTAGATATTTACAATCTTTTTGATTCGTCTTAACAAGATGAATCAATAATCTACAAAATTAGGTGCAAAACTAAAGAAACGCAAAAAAAAAAAAATTTGAATAAGAAAAAAATCCAAAAATCATAAAAAGCCATTAGCAAAACTCTGTCGAGCACCCATGCTTGACAATGGTGCCGAGCAACCCATCTGGCCACTCGTTTTTACACGGATGACTTGGATTTAATCCAAGTGCATAAAAATCTTGACCGTTCGTTACTCGAATTAAGATCCGAGTCGTCCATTATCGAGATAAACAACTGGATGGTTAGCTCGGCACCACTGTCAAGCGGGGTGTTTGGCAGCATCCCCAAATCCACAAAACCTTAGCCCAAAACCTGCATCCATGGTACAAGGACAACATATGGTCCCACATGTTCTCCATAAGCTTTCCCATTTATCAGGTGCAACTATCTAATCCGGACCTACTAATACCGCTGCCAAGCGGGGCGCTTGGCAGCATCCCCTTGTCCGATTTTCATGGTCGAAATTTTTTTTTTTTTTTGAGTAAGTTCATTTTCATTGAGAAAAAATCAACCAAAACAAAACCTAGGAAATGCCCTTGCTGTCTAATACGGAGTACAAGCTAGTTACTAATCAACAACCAAAATAAACTAATACAGTGAAATCAAAAACAACAAATATCCTGTTTAGTTTAGATTTTGAGAAAAGTTTTTTAGAGTAATGAGTAGAGAAATAAATTAAAAAAATTATTAAAAACCGTGCTCAAGAATTTTAAGATCCCAAAACGAACAAGGCCATGTGACTTAGACAGAAACCACTTGTCCCGTTTATTCCCATCATTTATTCAATCCATTTTTTTCCTCCTTCCAAAAAATAATAATCCGCCGAGCAAAACTACACGGGAACCACAACTTGCACTACATATCTGTCCAATTCTTCTTTTCTTTTCTTTTTTCTAGATAAAGTCACAAAATAGAAGAATCAAGGAAAAATAATATTAGCTTTGTAGTGGTCTGAAATACCCACCCCGACCAACATCTAAACATTACCACCTATTGGTTGGTTTAAACGATAATGACTTATAACTTTTGAGATATGATTTTGGCACTCCACTTTTTGTTTTGTAATCTCACATGATTAAGAGCATCTCCAACGAGAGATGTCAAATCCTACGTAGACATGTTAACGGTAAAATTTGACACCAAAGTTCAATCCAATCCAACAGTCTTCTTTGATGCCAATTCCTACGTGGATTTGAAGGCAGGCCTTCTCATACCAACTTTGACAACCTCTCTCCTCCATACCAAATTTCAAAAAATGATCCATTTGTATTTTGACATAAGGGTTGGAGATGGATAATTTGATGTCAAATAAATGGAATTTGACATCAAGGGTTGGAAAGGAAGGCTTTGATGTCAAATTGAAGATGTCAAAATGCCACGTCAGCCTTCAAAAAATGTTTGACATCTCCAATACGAAGCCATGGGTTGGAGATGCTCTAAGACACAAAGTAGAGTGCTAGTGATTAAAACAGGAGTGTCAATAGCAATTTCCTAATTTTTTCGCTCAATAGTACTTGAGTTTGAATCTCTATATAGTTTCTTGGCGAGCTAAAAATACAGTACTTAATTACTGACGAACATATATAGTAACCTGGAGTTTTATGTATTTTTGTTTCACCCCAAAAACGTTTATTTTGTTTTTGACAAATCAATAATCCACAAAAGTTATGCGCAAAACTAAGAAACGCGATTTTTTTTGAATAATGACAAAATAAAAAAAGACCAAAAAGCCCTTAACGGAATTTGCCTGAATATGTATTTTTGTTTATTTTACGCCCCCCCGCCATCCCCCAACCCCCCCCCCCCCCCCCCCCCCCCCCAAAAAAATAAAAAACAGTAACTAAACATTTGGTAAACATCACTATCAACGTGTAGGCGGTAACGAACAGAGCGGAGTCAGCAAGCCACCGCCCGTCAATCTTGATCACAATAATTGAACAATTATTCATGCATCGTGCATGCATGTACTCCTATTTGTTTCTGTGAAACAACCTCTTGATTAATGGAAGTGAATGACAGCTTATATGTTCCGGACACCGCAACGTGATGTCCAACAACTTCATTCGTCACACATTTATATGGAACTCAAGAGTTGAGACTATACATGTATGGCGGAGCGGTACGTACCGTGACTGAAGACTCTGTTCAATCGTTAGAGAACCTTATTTCCATCTTGGATGAACTCGGCCGTTTTCCGTGCCTATGAAATTACTACAAAATTGTAATTTCAATTTTTGCTTAATTATGCTTATTCGTCTAGAAGCTCGGCCTTCCGAGTCAAGTCATAAAAGGGGCAAATGGTCCTACATGAATATGCCGTGGAGGAGAGTATTATGACACCACGTGACGGTATCACAAGACTACTTAATAATGACTCAAATTTGCATATATGCAAGGCATATATGTCCCACAAATGATGATAATTTGACTTTCCCCCTCGAAAATAAGCGAGAGATGATGAACTTGTAACATTGAATATGATATTTTCGACACTTTCTTCCAGCATCATAACTTTTTAGAAATTTTAATACACAAACTTTAATTGTTTTCTTTAGGTTGGAACAAAACCTCTTCTTTATATATATATATATATATATATATATATATATATATACACACACACACACACACACACACTAGGTACATCGCGACGTGCAAGGCACGTCCGTCATGCCCGTTAGAAAAACCAATTTGGGAAAGCATGTATTGTAAACCTAAGGATAACATTTACACACAGATAACGTCATTAATGGCAAAAACCAATTAGGGTTGAGCAGAAAAAGAATGCAGCTAATTACATTTACAGCACATATATTTCCAAGCCTCAGCTGCAACAGCCTCCATGGCATGTTTGTCATACCCGTTGAAGAGAGTAATTTTGAATATTTCTAAAATCGTTGTAGTAGTTGGGGATGGCTTGAATCTGCTCCTTCTCGGTGGTGAGGAGGTCTCAATTGGAGCAATTCCCTTTATTGCCTTGTCACCTGCTTTTCGACTTCCACACAGTCTTCTGCTTGCAAGTTCAATATCTACAAAATACAAATATGTATAAAAGCAAGTTCAAATCCATGTGAGTGTGTGGGGCTGTCCAAAGTTCCTTCAATGGCTAGAATACAAGAAAAACAATCCTATGAACTTGTTACTCAAATCATGCGGAAAGTTGTCCAACTCCTTTGCTTAACATATTGAACGGAAAAGGTACCAAATTTTTACAAGAATTCATGAAGCCAATCATCAAACTGAAAGAGGCTGCAGAAGTACAAGATAAAAGTGAAAACTAAGAAGATGATAAAAGAGGTCAGAAAAGAAGTATAGTATGGTATGCTAGCAGCATAGTGGTTCAATATTAAGATTTTCCAATCAGTGGAGTAGTTTAGTCAGGTAAGGAATGCCTTGGTAAGACTATCAGCAAAACCCAATCCTTCAAGCATAATGCAATTCTTCACTGTGACATGGTCATGGTAATGTAGCAGCCATGCCATCCATGTGATGGCAGTAGATTTTACTTAATTGCATGAAAGGATAGCAAAATAGAAGAATCATGATCAGCATTTTTCCAATCAGCGGTGTAGTTTACTCCAAACAATGCTGTAGCATGAAGTTACAGCAGAATATAGCTGCAACTTCAAAATATTTTCAGCATTAACTTTGTGTTGGAAAAATTGGTTGCAATAAGATCCGTCATATGCAGTAGTGAGCAATAAAGTGTAGGAGTAGCAGCAGAGAAACAGATGCACCCCACTGATACTAAGACTGTCTAATGCTGCAGACACCACCCTAAAGGATACGAGACACAACAACAGCCATCCAAGATACCCCCAACTGACCAAAACCAACTACCCAAGATGTTGCCAAGAAACAATGAGCAGGTTTAACCCCCAGAGTGTCATTTGTTTTTGATGCAAAAAGCAATTCTTAACTTTAAAGTGCCCTCATCTTTCAAAAGGACCAGAGAACTCTCATTATTATGAAGTTTCTGGCTCTTACAGTTTCCTCTAAGCAAAAAATTTTTGAGTTTCAGATGTTATAGAAAGTATCATAGAGTTTAGCTGATTACATGCATATTTTATATTGCACATGGTATTTACAGATGGCAAGGTAGTGTCATTCTAGGAAGCACTCAAAAACAAACCTCGTGCATATAAAAGAATAGTCAGTAAAGGGCAATCAACACAAGTGCTGTTATTACCTTCAATATGAGTTGCGCTTGTCAACTCAATTCCATGGTGGCAGATTCGTTTTCCATTCGGGCTTTTTTCTTTTCCTTCTTTGTGAGAGATTCTGAGATTCAGGTGAGAGGGGGAGTGTCAATTCGAGCTTGTTTTGGTTCAGGAGCAGGGGTGTGGGAAGCAGTTAAACTGCCGTGTGTGTGGGTGAGTGAGAGAGAGAGATGAGTGGGGAACGTGGGTGAGTCTTCCACTGGAAGTGGAAATGACGTGTGTAGTGTCATGGGCGGGAAAAATTAGAGGTTCGAAGTTCATCTCAGTCCTTGCTTTTTCTTGCTCTCATTCTCAGCCCTTGAGCGAAAGGTGCTAGTCAATCCGAACCATTCATTAAGCACCCAATAGATGTAGGCCCATAATTCAACCAAAAAACAAATCACTCTTGACATACTTCAACCATTCCATACATTGAACTAAGAAAGTAAAAACTGTGAGATAGAGAGTGAAAGGGTAACCCATTTTCCTTTTTCCTCAATAAGCAATGGGAAATCACAATTCAACGATCATAGGTGTGATGTGGCCATTGTTGGGTGGCAATCAAACTACTGAAATGGTTATAACTAAACTTGATAAGCAATGGGAAACAACAATTCAACTCTCAAAGTCATCAGTATTTAAGAGAACGGAAAACTGAATAAACAGATGGTAAGAAAATACCAAAGTCCTTGGGGACACAAAAACGAACCACCCCAAGTAGTATTTAGGGGGAACATTGAATCAAATAAGAGAGCAATTTGGAAAAAGAATTAATTCATATCCTCCAATACTACTTATACTCATTTGCGTTGTTACTCAAATCATGCGGAAAGTTGTCCAATTCCTTTGCTTAACATATTGAACAGAAAAGGTAACAAATTTTTACAAGAATTCATGAAGCCAATCATCAAACTGAAATGTTATTGTTGTCTAATGTCTAATGCAAAAAATATATATCATCAGGACACCCTAAAAATGTAGAGCATGTTTTTTTTTTGTCTTCTAGACATAATTTTTGACATCTAAACAACTATTATGACATAGAAAGTAAAAATATATTAAGGTGGAACACAGAAATCTGTTAATTCATGAAAACCCATAGTTTCTGCACTTTCAAGTTAAGTTCTAGCTATTTCCACCAACCTAACTACATAATATCTTAACCCAAGTTATGATGGTTAATTTAATTATAGATCCTAAAAATCAAACCACTGAAACGAAGAATTGGAACACAATCTACTATCAAGCTGGCAGGTAGAGTACGTAACATCTTACCAAGAGAAGCAAATCAAGATTTGACAATCCAAATTCGTTCGTTCAATTCTTCTTCTCCACTTCTGACCCCACTCACCAACCATAGAACCAACTTTACCTCTCTGCAAAATCAACACCAACAATCACAATCCGAATACCAAGAGAAATTAGCACTAACAAACGCATGCAAAGCGGGCAAATCAGATATATAGAAACAAAATTCAAACAAAACCCTAGATCGACAACCAGAAAGGATTAACACCCACAGAAAATCTGTATACCTTATGCAATTTCTGTAAGTCGGGTTCTCACAAATTGAAACCCACTCTCACAAATTACTACTAAACCCAACAATCAGCCAATCGAAACCCACACCGAGTAAGACCTTACCTAGCGAGCGACGTTTACGATTTTAGACGACGATATATGTCGGAGCCGCATTAACTGGACTTACCCTCGCCGTCGACCACTGATGCGGTGAAATAATTTTGGTAAGAAGCTGGGGTGGATGGTGTGGTGTGCGAGAGAGTGATGCTATGCGGGAGTAAAGGAGAAGAACAGAGGCCAGAACAACGACAATCTTGCCAAAGCTGAGATCTGCTACGACGTAGAACACGTGGAGGCCCAATTCCATGATCAGCTGCTGGACCGAGCCAAGCCCCGGAAGTCCAAACGGTATTTAATTTCAGATTACCCAAATTGGCTAAATTCGGGTAATCTCGGAATAGGCCCAAACTCGGTGGGCTGATTTATTTTCGCGCTCCGGTCCATACTCATAACCCTAAAGGTTGATGATGAACAGTGTTTTTCGGCCTAATTCCTTCGTTAAGGCTTTCAATTGCGTTATTTTGCCGTTTTAGAAAAGATTTGTTTCGTTAATAACTCCTAGATCGTAATTCCTTTTCCGTTGATTCTTTTTGGGAAAATCTTGTTTTTCTTTCCCGTTTTCAATTTTAGGAAAAACCCTAAATTATGGGACTTTTTATTTTCCAAGTTTATTTTTAGGGTTTCTAGGGTTTCGCCTATAAAAGGGTTTGTAACTTAGGGTTTAGGCAGCTTTTTGATTAATAATATTGCAGAGAATTTCTCTTTCATTCTTGTGCGCAAGAATTGCTCGTTGCGACGGGTTGTTTATCTCGTTTGGATTAGTACGCTAACTAATCTCTTGTGAATTCCGCTGTTTCAAGTGGTATCAGAGCAAGGCTTTACCTGGTTCGATGGCATCAAACGCAGAAGAAGACACACCCATTGACGTTGGTCGTGGGCTTACTGACCTAAGGAAGATGGTGGAGGATCAACAAGCACATACCCACGCTCAGTTCGCTGAGATCCGTGAGATGCTGCAGGAGATGTCTCTACAAATCCGCCAAAGGCCAGAGAGGGTTGATGGGGATCGCGCGTTGGGATTTGCCCATCGCCAACCTCGTAACCAGGATCGGAATCGTGCCGGAGGATTTGCCCGAGGCTCAATCGGTCGTCGTCAGATGGTAATACATGAAGCTGAGAGCGAAGAATTCGAACCTGAAGATAATGAAGAACAAGAAGACCGTCCCGTCGGGCGAAAACAACATAGGTTCGATGATTACCGCATGAAGGTGGACCTTCCCACGTTCAACGGTAATTTACAGATGGAAGAGTTTCTTGACTGGGTTTCAGAGGTTGATAGATGCCTTAATATGATGGAGGTTCCCGAATCGAAACAAGTCAAGACGGTCGCTTATAAATTAAAGAGCAGCGCTGCAGTTTGGTGAGACCAATTGCAATCGAGACGGCGGAGGCAAGGAAAGGAGTCTGTGGCAACATGGCGCAGAATGAAACAGCTTATGATGGAGAGGTTCTTACCATCTGACTATGACCAACATCTGTTCCAGTCATACCAGAACTGTTCGCAAGGATCCAGGTATGTTTTTGATTACACAACTGAATTCAATCGACTCTCAGAACGTAATAATCTGAGTGAGACTGAAAGTCAGCGGGTAGCGCGGTACATGAACGGATTGAAGCCCTCAATTCAGGAGAGAATAGGGTTACAGCCAGTTTGGGAAGTTGATAACGCCATTAACTTGGCGATAAAGGCCGAACAGATGGAGCGTAAACCAGCCAATTCAGGGTACCGTCGAGAGTCGTTTGTTCCTGCTGCTGATAAGGGGAAGGAGAAACAGCCAACAGTGCCTGCTGTTCAACCTAAGGTTACAGTTGGTGGTGGTTCTAAATTTGGAGGAGCTAATCAGGCAGGTAGCTCTAATAACAGAAACGTGACTAAAGCCCCTAATCCATATGCCAATCCCTTTGGAGATAAGTGTTTTCGGTATAGCAAGCCTGGACACCGCTCCAATGAGTGTCCAGATCGGAAGGTGGGCCTGGTAGAAGAGGGTGGCGAAGAAGATGGGCCTGATGAAGATTGGCCAGAAGAAAATTCTTATGATGTATATTATGCAGAGGAGGACGGGGAACGAGTGAATTGTGTGGTGCAACGGGTGTTGTTCGCGCCGAGAGCAGAAAATTCCAGTCAGCGTCATAATATCTTTCGGTCAAGTTGTTCCATCAATCAGAAAGTATGTGACTTGATCGTGGACAGTGGGAGCTGTGAGAATTTTGTGGCAAAAAGACTGGTGGACCATCTGAAGTTGCCAACCGAACCTCATCCCTCTCCATACAGCATCGGGTGGATAAAAAAAGGCCATACGGTGAAGGTAACTGAAATTTGTAAACTTCCTCTTTCCATTGGAAAAATTTATAGATCTGAAGTTATCTGTGATGTAATTGAGATGGATGCTAGCCATGTACTGTTAGGCAGACCCTGGCAGTTTGATGTTGATATTGTTTATAAGGGTCGTGATAATACTTATAGTTTTAATTGGGAGTCACATAAGGTTGTTATGGCTCCTTCCAGTCGTAAGGAGTCTGTCAAACCACCTAAAACAGAGGGGTCTTCGTTTCTAACAATTGCTAGTTCCGAAGTTGAGTTTGTGACAGATTTTAAGGAGTCAGAACAGGTTTATGTTATGGTGGTGAAGTCACTGGTGGTGGAAGAAAGGGACAAATCAAAGATTCCGATAATTCCTGTACCAAAAAAGATACAGCCATTATTGGAGGAATTTGAGGAGCTTGTTACTGATGACGTGCCTAATGAGCTCCCTCCAATGAGGGATATTCAGCATGCTATTGATTTGGTGCCTGGGGCAAGTCTGCCCAATCTACCACATTATCGGATGAGTCCGAAGGAGAATGAGATTCTGAGGGAGAAAGTAGAGGAGTTGCTACAAAAGGGGCACATTTGGGAGAGTCTGAGTCCATGCAGTGTTCCAGCCTTGTTGACGCCAAAGAAAGATGGGAGTTGGCGTATGTGTGTGGACAGTCGGGCCATCAACAAAATAACCATCAAGTATAGATTTCCAATTCCTCGTTTGGATGATATGCTTGATATGTTGGATGGGTCGAAGTGGTTTTCGAAGATTGATTTGCGGAGTGGATACCATCAGATTCGTATCCGACCGGGGAACGAATGGAAGACCGCGTTCAAAACTAAGGATGGCCTGTACGAGTGGTTGGTTATGCCATTCGGCCTTTCTAATGCGCCGAGTACTTTTATGAGAGTGATGAATCAGGTTCTGCGGCCTTTCACTGGAAAGTTTGTCGTCGTTTATTTTGACGACATACTGATCTATAGCAAGTCCGAGAAGGAGCATATGGAGCATGTGCGCCAAGTGCTGATGGTGCTGCAAGAAAATAAGCTGTATATTCAACTCAAGAAGTGCAGTTTCTTGACTAGCAGCTTATTATTCTTGGGTTATGTGGTGAGTTCTGAAGGTATTCATGTAGATGAAGAGAAGGTTCGAGCTATTCGTGATTGGCCAACGCCTAAATCTGTTACGGAAGTGAGAAGTTTCCATGGATTGACCACTTTCTATAGGCGATTCATTCGAAATTTCAGTACTATCATAGCACCAATCACGGAGTGGTTGAAAAAGGGCAAGTTTCTGTGGGGAAGCGAAGCGGAGCAAAGTTTTGCACTGGTTAAAGAATTGCTTTGTATTGCACCGGTATTAGCTCTGCCTAGCTTTGAGAAGATTTTTGAGGTTGAGTGTGATGCTAGTGGAGTTGGTATTGGGGTTGTCTTGTCCCAAGAGAAGAGACCAGTGGCTTTCTTTAGTGAAAAGCTGAGTGAAGCTAGACAAAAGTGGAGTACTTATGATCAGGAATTCTATTCTGTGATTCCGCTCTCAAACATTGGGAGCATTAACTAATTCAGAGGGAGTTTGTGCTATACACTGATCATCAAGCGCTGAAGTTCATCAATAGCCAAAAGAAGTTGGACAGTATGCATGTGCGCTGGGTTACGTTCTTGCAGAAATTTCCATTCACTATTCGGCACAAGTCTGGGGTGTCAAATAGGGTGGCTGATGCATTGAGTCGTCGGGCTGATTTGTTGGTGACTTTGGCCCATGAAGTTGTGGGTTTTGAGTTTTTAAAGGAGCTGTATCCAGAGGATGAGGATTTCAAAGAAATTTGGGCCGTATGCGCTCAGAACCGGCCTATTAGTGACTTCTATGTTACTGATGGGTATTTGTTTCGTGGCAATCGTCTTTGTATTCCTCAATCTTCTTTAAGGGAAAGCTTAATCCGAGACCTTCATGGTGGAGGGTTAGGTGGACACTTAAGGAGGGACAAGACTGTTGGAAGTTTGGAGGAACGCTATTTCTGGCCACAACTAAAAAAGGATACTGAAAATTTTGTGCGGAGGTGCTACACTTGTCAGGTATCTAAGGGTCAATCTCAAAATACTGGTCTTTATACTCCTTTGCCTGTGCCTAATAATATTTGGGAGGATCTATCTATGGATTTTGTGTTGGGACTGCCTCGTACCCAACGAGGAGTAGATTCTGTATTTGTGGTAGTTGACAGGTTTTCTAAGATGGTGCACTTTATTGCTTGTCGAAAGACATCGGATGCCTCACATGTGGCTCGATTGTTCTTCCGAGAGGTAGTTCGGTTGCATGGGGTGCCACAGTCTATTACCTCTGATCGGGATGTGAAGTTCCTTAGCCATTTTTGGGTGATTCTGTGGAGGATGTTTGGAACTTCGCTGAAGAGGAGTTCAACTGCACATCCACAAACTGACGGACAGACTGAGGTGACTAATCGGAGTTTGGGGAATTTGATTCGCAGTATCTATGGTCACAAGCCGAAACAGTGGGATCACGCTTTGCCGCAGGCAGAGTTTGCTTTCAATAGTGCGGTTCACAGTTGGAGCTAATCAGGCAGGTAGCTCTAATAACAGAAACGTGACTAAAGCCCCTAATCCATATGCCAAGCCCTTTGGAGATAAGTGTTTTCGGTGTAGCAAGCCTTGACACCGATCGAATTTCGATGATTCGAGCCGCGCAATGTGTTCAGAATGTGATTTTAATGGCACACACAAGAAATTGATAATTATATAATTATAATTATATAATATCAGTGAGCTTCTTCTAAAGACCTTAAATAAGCTCTTTAAGTGCGGACCTCCCCAATTCTTCCATTTTCCTATTGAATTTCGATGATCCGAGCCGCTCGATGTGATCAGAATGTAATTTTAAGGGTACCCGCAAGAAATCGGAAAAAAAATGATCAGGAATGGCTTGATTTGAGCAGTTTTTTTTAAACTGTTCAATAAAAAACTATTCGGATAAAGCCCTTTCTGGCCTTTTTTTTTTTAAAATTTCTCACGAAGACCCTTAAAATCACGTTCTAATCACATTGAGCGGCTCGAATCATCGAAATTCGATCGGGATCTATGAGATCCGCACTTAAGCTAAGGAGGGGATCCCTTATGAGGAGTCTCTCTCTCTCTCTCTCTCTCTCTCTCTCTCTCTATATATATATATATATATATACACACACACACACACACACACCCCTCACGGATCCAGGGAGAGATCCCTTACCAGTCTACTGTGCGGACCTCCCCTTTTCTGAGCAAATTTCGATGATCTGAGCCGCTCAAAGTGTGCAAAACGTGATTTTAACGCTATCAGCATGAAATCAGCAAAAAAAATAACCGGAAAAGGCTTGATCGGAGTAGTTTTTTTATTGACCGTTCAATGAAAACTGCTCTGATCAAGCCCTTCCCGATCATTTTTTTTACTGATTTCTTGCGAGTACCCTTAAAATCACGTTCTGATCACTTTGAGAGACTCGGATCATCAAAATTTGATCGGGAAAGCGAGGTCCGCACGGTAAAACCATGCGGGATCCTTCACTGGATAAGGACTGTATATATATAAATCGAGATTTTCCAAGAACATTCTAAATCGCCAATGTAGAAGTATTCGATCCGAATCATTTTATTTGAAAATTAAGTCAGTCAACAAATGAAAACTCGTACCTTAAATCAACCGCATTGTTCAATAAAAAATCTTAAATCATGGCTATTAATTTTTTTACGAATAAGATAAGATAACCAAATTTGTATAGTCCATTTATGATAGAGATACAAACGCTAGGTTGACAGTTTTTAAACAGCTTCAACCATACTTTGGAAATAGTTCTCCAACCGTTGCTCATCAGTACTCCCTTATTAGTGATTATAGCTAAACATATAAAGGAGCCGAAATTAACACAATTTTTTTTGAACAGCAAATGGAAATTTTAGTAATCTTTGAAATTGTTACAAAGAGCAAAGGAAACAAGGATTAGACAACAATATATCCCTAATCCATTAAGAAAAATCATGTGTTAATCCGAAATTACCCAATCTGAGATTTGCAAGATGCCAACTAAGGAAACACTCATTGGGACAACCCACACCTAAAGGCTAAAGCTAAAGGGCCAAGTCTATAACACCAATCGGGTCCAGCCCAAACCTAAAAGAAAAAAGAGAAAATGACGGCTCAGGACGTATTTTGATTATTAATACCTGTCAAGGACAAGCTAAAAACATTTGTTAATACTGAAAATGTTCTTAACTTGTATTCATTATCACAACATGTCATTGGCTGTCATTTTTCCAAGAAAAAAATCCCAACTACACCGACAACAACAAAACCGCCATCTCCCTCCAATTCCGGCCTCCAACAGCAGCCACCAACAGAACTTGAGGTCTGGCCCAAACCTAAAAGAAAAAAATCCCAACCGTATAGACAGCAACAGAACCGCCATCTCCCTCTAATATCGGCCTCCAACAGCAGCCACCAACAGAATTTGAGGTCTTGATGGTAAAACAGAAAGGTGTGGGGACAAGTTGTAGGAACAACTTAAATTCATTTTATCCAAAGGTTTTAGGGCATCCTTCCACTTTTCGGTTAAGTGCTCATGATTTTTACCCAAATTACACAACTGTCATCCTCTTCCAACAGGGATGCGTAATGTCGTAGGCACGGGTTAGCACTGGTATAACAAGATTTAAGAAGAGTTCTGGATTGTGACAAGGAAGGGAGCCTTATCTAGTAGAAGGAGAAATTTTTCAGTGCCGAGTGGGTACCATATGGTGCCAGCTTAGTGCATCTGGGCCGTCCATTTCTATTTTGGAGAGAGAAAAAGGAGAGAGAGAGTGTTTTAATCTGGACCATCCAATACACTTTCAGACAGCTCGAATGTGCCTGCTCGGGCTCTACTCTAACCGGGTGACGTGGTGCCCACCCGGCTCCTAGTAGAAGTATAGTTGATAACGACTAAATGCTTAAACCAAAAGTTGTGTTTAATTAATTAATTGCTTTGATCCACTCAACCCAGTTGAACCTGAGTGGTCTCTGTCTTAACAAATTTTATTTTATTTTTTTTGATGGGCGGATGGCTTCCTCTTTTAATCACTCTGACATGATATGATTAATGAAATCTTCTACGCCGTTAAACAAGTGGTCTCTGTTGAAATATTATACAACTAGGATCGGACCCCAAGTCCCATTAACTATTTCATGATTTCATCCGTGCGTCATTCTTTTAGGATTTGTTCGGTCATTTTCACAATTGGACTGATGAGTAGGAGCGGCTCCACTTACGTTTTAGGGGTTCAAGCGAAGCCTTTGGGTTCAAATTAAAATTACACTACAATTTTATATATTTTGGCTTATACGTAACAGAATTATCGATATCGAAACAGGAGCACCTTCATTCTTTTATAAAGTGTTGGGTATAAAAATTCACAACGGATCATGTCCTTCAAGTCGCACGTTGCTTTCTAGCTATACCATATTGTTTCAAACGAAATTTTATCATAACTTTTCTCTAATTTGATATTTACTTCATTTGTCTGCACTGAATCAATCGAACAAAGCCAAAGTAAATAGAAATTCACTCAAATTTGTGAGTCCACACAACATAAAATAAACTAGGCCCGATAAGTTTTCAACCAAAGTAAAGATTATAGAGTGTTTTGTATATTAAATTCTTTTGTATGCATTTTGTTACTGCTGAGTTAAAATCCTGCAGCCGTTTCTGCTTGTTAAGTTCACAATGGTTTTTTTTTACTTATTCTGTATGAATATCAACAACCAATTGCTTTTCTTAATATTTTATTTTGTGTAGTTACTAATTCAAAAATGCTATTGGTACAAAAATCTGTGCACAGATTGTGCACAGATTTTTTTTGTGGGGCCCACCACGGGTCCCACACAAATGATTCGAGCCATTCATTAAATGTAAAACATTTTTTCAAGGGTTCCTGTAAAAAAATCAGCTCAATCCAATACTTATAGGGGCTTGATCTAATTATCTAACTTTTCATTACCCGAAAATCTGAATGAAACTTTAGATGATTGGATCAAGCAATTATAGGTATTAGATTGACCTAATTTTCTACGCAGACTCTTGAAAAAATATTTTACATTTAATGAACGGCTCGGATCATTTGTGTGGGACCCGTGGTGGGCCCCACCACAAAATCTGTGCACAAATTTCTGTACCAGTAGCAGGGCTCTTACTAATTTTCTGAGTCAAAATTTGTTTGTATACTGGTACTAACCATGCATCAAATATGTACAAGCAAGAGGCCTCAACTCCGATGTATAAAACCATATTCATGACAGGCCTTAACTGGGTTTTTTATAGTCGAGTCAACCCGATCCCGACCTCTTTAGAACACCAGATATATGTCTCTATTCCACACAATGTGATTATTTATTTATTACTTACCCCAAAAAAAATGTGATTATTTATCGCAAAATCTGTCTCTAATAAATTTGTCGAGAGCACAACGCGAAAACATCCCATGTGATTGCAATTAGTTATACCCCGCAATTAGGTGAGCTGCGTGAGCACATGGGTAAGGCAAAAATGGCGACTAAAAGTGGTTTTGGCCCTCTTTGGTTTTTCTAAAGAGCGATGTTTTTTTCTCGAGCGGTGCTATTTCCACTACTCTGTTTCATCGCTTTCCTCACTGTAGCGCTTAATCTCACTATTCGTTTCTACGATCAATAGTCCATATTTTAAGAGAATTCTTCCATAGAAGAGTTAACCAAAACACTTTTGGACGGCGAGATTGAGAGCAGGGGGTAAAATAGAGCAGTGTGGTTAGACTTTCTGTTTTTTCTCATACAGAACTTTTTAATCTTCAAGCAACTTTTTGCCCGTGTTACGGTGTTAGTTTAATAGTATTGTACTTCTTTGATTATTTTTTCACGCAAGAACGAGAGCTGCTTTTCCCCCCCTTCTGACACAGCCCCCCTCCCGGACCCACCCCTCCTTTCCCGTTTTACCCTCCCACCCCCTTCCAGTTTTTGTTCTTCTTTCTTCTTTTTTTTTTTCCTCTATTCCCCCCTCCCGTTCTTTTTTAATCTTTCTTTTTTTTTTTTTATAATTTTGAATTCTTTTCTTTATTTGTTTCCTTTCCCATTGTCCCCCTTTTTTTTTAGTTAACTCAAATTCTATTCTCAATTAACCACGACAATACCATATATCTAAAAAAGCCATTGGCTTTCCCGCCAAATAAAGCCAAAAAAAACGAAAATAAGCTAATAAGCCAATTGTTTTGTCTTTATTAAAAAAAAATTGGATTTCGGTCAAAAAAATTTACTTTTTAGATTCCTCTTGTCATGAGGATGCAATAATCTCCAAAAAATTGACAATAAGCCAAGTGATATGAAAAAAATTTGAATAAGGACAAAAAAAAGCCACTTTGGCTTATTTATCGGAACACCCTGACCAATATTCCGCGCCCAAGCTAGCATATCTTCTATGCTTTCAAAAATCTATATAAAAAAAACGAATATGTTTAAGTACAACAATAACCAGTCTTAACATATTTTCTCTACTTTTTCATATTTTCTCTACTTTTAAAATAGGAAATTGATAATGCCAAAATAATTTGAGTCCGTGCTTGGATTGGATCCTGACTGTGCTAAGTAAATTTTTAATACACTTATTTTTTAAACTATTTTTTAATAAACTGTGTAAAAAAATAAGTGTTTCAATTTTCAATCCGTTTGATTTGGTTCAAAGATGTAATTTTTCTAACTATGGGACTCTTGTTGATTAACCCTAAGAAAATCGTAGAATCAAATATCTTTTAGGACTAACCAACGAGAGCCCTAGAGTCAAAATTCAATTATGACCCTTTAGAATTAAATGATCAGAAAAATAAAATCTTCTCACCCATTCAAACGGATTGAAATTTGGAACAGTTAATTTTTCAATCTGCAGTTTATATATTAAAAAATATGGTTAAAAAATTAAGTGTTCCAAATTTCAATTCGTTTAAACCAATAGAAAGATTTTAGTTTTCTGATCATTTTATCCTAAATGGTTATAATTAAATTTTGACTATAGGGCTCTCGTTGATTAATCCTAAGAAAATCGTTGAATCAAATATCTCTTAGGACTAACCAACAAAAGTCCTATAATCAAAATTTAATTATGACCCTTTAGAATTAAATGATCAGAAACATAAAATCTTCCCACCCATTCAAACGGATTGAAATTCGAAACACTTAATTTATTTTCGTTAAATTTGGTCAAGTGTTCCAAAACTAATAATTTCTCCCCGGCCCCCCAAATAAAGTACCCCACTTTTTTAATTTCTTATTTTATTTAATTACTTTTATTTTATTTATTTAATTTCTATAAATACACCCTATTTATATTAAAAATATAATTCAAGAATTAAGTGTTTCGATTTTAACTTCAGTTGAACCATGGTGAAAATCGTATTTTTTTGATTATTTTATTATAAATAGTCATAATGAATTTTTTTTTGTATAAGACCTTTCAACAGACACCCTAAAAATCTTTATCTAGTTTCAAGGGTCTCTTAGGGTGTCCATTGAAAGGCGTTGAAATTTTGTTTAAATTTATTATTGTTGATTAGAAGTTATTTTTATTATTCATTGTTAAGACTAATTAATTAATTAATTAAAATAATATAAATTTATTAAGTATGAAGACAAATTTAATTGAAAATAGAATTTGAGTGAACCAAAAAAATAAGAATGGACAAAATATGAAAAGAAACAAATAAAGAAAAAAAGAAGAAGGGAGGTTAATGGGAAAAGAAACAAATAAAGAAAGTAATTGAAAATTAAAAAAAAAATTCAGATGAAAAGTAAGAAAACAAAATAAAGCAAAAAAAAAAAAACTGGAATCCGGCAGAGGGAGGGGGGTGTGTGGGAGAGGGGTGGTGGGGTAAATTCGGGGGGTGGCAGGGGTAAATCTGGAAAATGGGCTGTGGGGTCAGGGAAGGGTGTGTGTCGGGGGGGGTGGGAAAAGCAATTTACAGCAAGAACACAGAAAGTCCGCGTCACGCTTGACATGCTCACATGCACCTAGTGTAAGCATCTTGTCATGCCGTGTGTCGTGTCACGTTTGATCCTTATCGTTTCGAATTTCTGTCATTTTTTGAGTTCGTGTCAAAATTATTTGTTAATTAACTCAAGCGTGTCAATGTTTTGCCTTTTTATTAACCAATCGAGCCGTTTCTTTCTTTCTATCAACGACGTTCTTTCTATAGGAAAAATAGAGAAGTTGATGCCTTTACATCAACGGTTCAGAGGCCAAAAGGAAGGTAATTTCAAGCTCTAAAATCATGCGTTTACGCAAATAATTTTCTTACCAATATGAATCTTGTTTGATAGATCTCATTGAGATCTTTTAAACGATGCAAAAAAAATTGAAAAATATTTTTCCATTTTCGTTATATTTGAGTTTGAAATTACCTTCTTTTTAAAAAAGAAGGTTTTTGGAGAAAGCGGAACGGGACCTCAGTCAATCACAATCATAAGATTAATAAACAAAGGATAAACAAATATGGTACATCTCGCCTGTCATAAGAAAATAAAAAAACCTGACATATCCCTATGAGGTGTGGAAGAGTAAAGAATTTCTTATTTATAAAAGTTATAAACAAAATGGCCGTTAGAGACTGTCGCTTAGATACAAATCTTTAAGTAAGAACCTTTAAATGAGAACTTTATATGCGGATTTTTTCATTTCTCGCCTTTCCGATCGGATTTCGATGATCCGAGCCGCTTAATGTGTTCAGAATGTGATTTTAAGAGTACCTAAAAGAAATTGGCAAAAAAAATGACTGGAAAGGGCTTGATTTGAGCAATTTTTATTGAATGGTTCGATAAAAAACAAATAAAAAATTCTCGGATGAAGCCCTTTCCGGTCTTTTTTTTTTTCTGATTTTTTAATGGGTATTCTTAAAATCACGTTCTGAACACATTGAGCGGTTCGGATTATCGAAATTCGATCGAAAAAGGAAGATTCGCATTTTATTAAAATGAGGTGGTCCTTATTAAAAGGAGACTCGTCACTTAGAATACTTATATATGAATCAACAAAACATCCGAGTTAGGGCCGGCTTCTTGCTAAGCTGGACGAGGCTTCCGACTTAAGTTCCCAAACTTTGACTCAAAATTAGAACTCCAAATAGGAATAGCAAGGTATGTAATATATATTCAATATAGCGCTTCAATTTAGTTAGCCCAATTGAAAAGCTTAGTTTTGCTATTCAATATGTACATGGTTCAAGTCCTAAGGGCTTCTCTTTTCCTTATGAGAATAATTTTTTCTCCTCACAATTTCGTTTTAAGCCCTGAAAATCTTAGAGCCGGCCCTGCATCCGACTAATACCTAATTACACGAACATGTCAAGGATCATACAAAGTGAGACCCAATATAGGTTAAACAAAAGCTCTACGACATACATATTTTTCTCCTAAGGACAACGTCAAAGGAAGGAGAACGAGAAAAAAAGACGAACAAAAATACACTATAAAGAAACAAGAAGCCAACTCGTCGTCTATAGCTTTGGCCGTGAGCTCTGAAAGTTCTTCACCACTTAACGGTCCTTCAATTTTCCATAAAACAAAAAAAAAAAAAAAAAAAGCCAAGCCAATTCATGATCACATTGATTGGTTTCCCTCGTTTTTTCGATTTCCATATAAAAAGCCTAGCCAATTCATGCTCGGCAGCATCCGTTGTCCATCCCACACACAAGCTTCCAAATATCCTTAACTAGAGGGGCTACCTGCCTGTCTGTCTTCCGACATGCTTTAACTACTTTGAGGGCATCCTTCAAAAATAGTACGTATTTGACCATTCATCTTCAAGAGCCCAAAATTCTACCACATAAAGAGTTACATGAAGATTATTTTAGGATCCGACCACATTACATCAACAAAGCATCTACTGCAAAACGAAAAGACCCAACATATAAACCAACCTCAATTACTCCATATGATATTACAGACTAAACCTCAAGAAAAAGGGCATCCTATGTTCGTTGCCTCTAAGGGGATATTCTTCATCATCTCATAGTACATGAGAGCAAAACCACCCAATGACAACCCGACTTGAGCCAATACGTCCAAGTGTTTGATAGGAGATGCAATCTGGGAGAGAATCTTTGTTGCACCTGAAAACAAAAACAACAGTGGAAACATTAGATCAGCAACGGAAGATTCAGGGCCTATGTTACCTGAAGTTGTTTATAGGTGTCAGGAACGACGTGTGACTTGTCTATTTTCAAAATGATAGGAAACGTGGATTCGTTCAAAAAGTGTCCATTGTAGACACGTACATAGGGACCCAACATATAAAAATGCATAGTTGCATATTAAATAATTATATACATTTCAACAGGAAGTTTGGACTTCATAATGTGAAAAATAGATTATACTTCAGGCCTTTCTTAGATAAGTAGGTCATTGGGCTGGGCAAAAACTAGTTACAAAAAATCAGCTTCGTGCATATTACTTAATTGGTACGAGAAAAGTATAGCTTTGAATGTCCAAGTTTTAAGTAGACTTTAAGTCAGTCTAGGCTTGTTATTGTTATAAACCCTTTAAGCGACTAGGCCCACTGTTCCAGCAGTCAACACTGGTTCTTTGCCCAAAACCCGCATTGTCCAGACAGATGACACAACACAAGTTACACAATTATTTACCTTCGACTGTACCTCCTCCTGAGCCTGCATCTCCTGCTGTGCTTGGAGGATGCAAAGAAACCACCAATGTACGTCCTGCTTGGTTTCCAGGGATATGCACAATGGTCGGCTGTCCCAAACCACTTGACAATAAAGTATTAATTAATTGCTTAAAATCACACACACACACTCTCCCTTATCTACCTTCTTCTGAGCTCGGAGGGATCTGCAAATGGATCTTTGAAGGGAAGCTTTCAGGGGAAGCACCAACTTTCAAGTGACAGTAATTCAAGTGATTATCCACTTGTATGAGGCTGAGTCCCTCCACAGCCATCAACTCAAGAATACCACTTCCAGTGATTATCCACTTGTAGTGATGGTTCTACTTGTCAACGGTATTCTTGAGTTGATGGCTGTGGAGGGACTCAACCTCAAACAAGTGGATAATCACTTGAATTACTGTCGCTTGAAAGTTGGTGTTTCCCCTGAAAGCTTCCCTTCAAAGATCCATTTGCAGATCCCTCCGAGCTCAGAAGAAGGTAGATAAGGGAGAGTATGTGTGTGTGATTTTAAGCAATTAATTAATACTTTATTGTCAGGTGGTTTGGGACAGCCGACCATTGTGCATATCCCTGGAAACCAAGCAGGACGTACATTGGTGGTTTCTTTGAGAGGTCCGACCGAGCAGCTCGGCGGTTTGAGAGGTCCGTAAGGGCAAGGACGGACCATTGTGCATATCCTTTCTTCATTGAGAGGTCTGGCTGAGCAGCTCGGCGGTTTGAGAGGTCCGTCCTTGCCCTTACGGACCTCTCAAACCGCCGAGCTGCTCGGCCGATTTCACAAAGTTGTCATGCTGGTCAGGCGTCCACTTGAACCTCTTCGTCTTAGTACGCACCCGACTCGAAAAATGTCTCTGCTGCAACAACCAAGATCTTCCAGGAGTCGACATCAGCAAGAACAATGACTCTCTCGCTTTCTAGGGCTAATGATAATGAATTACGGTGGCGTGCAAGGATATTATAAGGACTAAATTACAATGTAAGGGCTAAATTACAATGTAAGGACTAATTTCACCAACCATAGGTATAATAAGGGGTGAGAATTCCAGACACGACCCGTTAACTTGACATGAACACAACACGAAGTTAGAGGGTTCGGGTCGACCATTTTTTGGCACAAACTCGAATATGACACGACCTGCCGACATGACAATTAAATGGGTCAAACACGGATTTTGCTCGCGTAACTCGATAAAGACATGAATAATTGTTTAATTTTTCGTGTCGACACATTAACCCAAAACGACACGACTCGAACACGCCATGGCACGATTAGTTTTGATTCTTTAGAATTTCAAAATTAGTAGGAGATTTGATTTTTCAAAATCATGCTTGGTTAACGTCTATAGGAATATATTAATATAATTATGGAAACCCAAGAAATGTATACTACTATGACCTATTAGAGATTTTTTTAGGTCAAAATCAATTGAATATCTAATTTCCTAATCACTTATTCATTGAGTTTTCATGCTAAAGTCAAAAATTAGTTAAACTTATTTAGGCTTATTGGAATTTTTATTTTTATTTAGGTATAATCTTTTAGTTTAAAATTTGTATAACCTTATTCTATATATAGTTGGTGGTGATTTTTTTTATTATTGTAGCTAAAATCGTAAAAAATTATTTAATATTGAGACCTATGTCTAGTTGTGACTTGATGCATTTTTTAATGTCATGATTAGGCCGATTTTATCGTTTCCATAATTATGATTGTATTGAAAATGTCTTCAATTTTTGTTATTTAATTAGACAAGTAGTTCGTTTAAAATATTAAAAAAATAAAAGGGTCCTAATAGTGTAAACCTGAGCACGACACGGTTTTAAGCAGATTGAGTTAGTGTCAAGATATTTAACACGTTTATGTAAACAAGTGTTTTGCCACGAACTCGAAAGACATGACACATGAAATAACGCGACACGAACACAATCAGACACGACACGATACCCACCCGTAGGTAAAATACCTACTCAAAAAGCTACAATTTCTTCTTTATCTATCCATTTTTTTCTTCCACATAACAACCACCACTTCATAATTTTCTCTCTATCCATTAAATTATACAAAATAATAAAATTGCAGTATATATTTACATATATGTGTGTGTATATAAATATGGTCATATGTACAGTATATGACATGTATATTGCACACCTCCATGGTCGCCGGGTGAGATCAAGCTCGAAGATCGTGGTCGCCCGGTGAGGTCGAGATTGCCGTGAAGATCGAATCGACGTCGCCGCCAAAACCAGCCTTTCTTCATTGAAGACCTCCATTGCAGACCTCCGCTATCGCCGTTGGACCCAAGCCTTTCTTCGCCGTCAAGATCGTTCGTGACAGAGGCGTTCCTCGTTGGAGAGAGAGAGAGAGAGGAAAAGGAATAAACATTTGGGTATAGATGAACAGTTACTCGACAAATTTGTTGAGGTTTCTCCACAAATGTAAAATACATGGGTGTTTAACTAGGCTGGTGCAACCTCACTTTTGTGTCTTTTCTAGCCAAAGTTGCTTAAAGTGCAAGTATTCCTAGATTGGTGTACATGCTCTAAGGACTGCTTCGTGGACTATAAGGAAAATTTTCAAGTTGAGACCCTTGGTGCAGTGCAGCCCTAGATTACTTATCTAGTGGGCAATGGGAACAAGACATTTCCTTGGCTGTATAAGTTGCATTATCTTGGCCCCTTATTGGCTAAGTTTGGAGCCAAGTTTGTATATAACCTTGGGAGAAATCTGTCTGCTAAAGTAGATTCTATTATTGTTGATAAAAAATAATGGCATTGGCCTAGGGAGAGAAATTCTGTCACTAGAGAAATCGTAAGGAACACTATTGACTCCCTCATACCTCACTTGTCCCAAGATGATACAATGATCTGGAACTTGAATGTGTTAGGGAAATTCTCCATTCAATCAACATGGAATGACTTTAGAAGCTCTAAGCTAGTGGTGGAATGGGCCAAGGTTGTTTGGTTTAAACATGCTCCCCCTAAATGGTCAATAATACAATGGTTGGCAATTCTAGGATGCTTGTCTACTAAGGGTAGGCTACATCATTAGGGGTGCTGATGGAGTCTCGATGTGTGCTGTGTGAAAGGGTTGTGGAGTCTCATGATCATTTGTTTTCAATCCCCCTATTCTTCTCAACTTTGGAGTGTTGTTGAGAGGAAATTTGTATCCCCTTGCATTGATTACACTTTATCCCAGATTGTCGGATGGATGGTGCAACATCACAAAGGTTCTCTCTTCTTGAACTTGGTTTCTAAAGTAGTGTTGGCAGCTTTAGTTTATCATGTTTGGGGTGAAAAGAAATAGGCGTATTTTCCAACATTGTCACCTTGATGTTCAAATAATGAAGGCTAGAGTTGTTACGGACATCAGAGCTTGCATGAGCACTTGGAGGAAGGTTAAGAAACTGCGATCAATAGGGCCATTTGTGTTATGTGGCGCATGCCTAGTCACATTTTTATGGTTGAGATTTTTCTTTTCTTTGGATGTTCATATGGGAATGTATAGTGATGGGTCTGTGTAGATTCAAATAGTTGTAGGTGCTTTATGTAGTTAGGATCAGTCTAACTGTTTTCGGGGTATGCCCCTTTGGTTTTGTACATCTATTGGTTCTATAAAATCTTCATTAAGCCCAAAAAAAATTTACATTGACCTCCCTTTTCGGTAAATTATTTATCTTAAAATGGAGCAAGTTATTTTAGTTTGCCATTATCTGAATTTGATTCACATTTATTAGTTTTGGCCAAATTTTTGTAAATTATTGATTCGTCTCAATGAGAAGAATCGAAAAAATAAAAAAAAATACTTTTATTCAAATATTTTGAAAAATAATTAGTACTTTTTAGCAGAAAAAGTGAAATAAGTTAACTTATATTGCTAAAAAGTAGTAACCTAGAATATTTGGGATTGTTTGTGTGAGAGGCATCTGTGCATTGAATTAGGATCTAAAAAATGAACAAAAGTTTAGATGTATGGATCGAACATGTATAGGTATCAGATTGAGCTAATTTCTCACAAGGGCTCTTGCGAAAGTGTGTTAAATTTAATGAACAACTCGAATCGTTTGTGTGGCACCCTTAGTGGCCCCACATAGTGATATATGTGTGAGTAGTCGGACTGTTTGGTTTAATTACAAGAATGTCGTTCATAGCCCAAGCCTCATTCATGAGAATTTTTCCAGTGTCGGGTGGGTTTATCCCACGTGATGCCCGCTCAGCACATCTGGACCGTCAAATACACTTTTGGACAGTCTAGATTGAAATCTTCTCTCCCCTCTTGTCCCACCACTCTCTCTATAAATATGAGCCAGTGATTAAAAAATCGAGGCGAGCAACGAGGCGAGGCTGGGTCGACTTGCGGCTATGAGGCGAGGTGAGAATGGATGAGGCGACTGCCTAGTCAGTGAAGTTGCGCCTAGGCGCGAGGCATGAGGCGAAATAGAAAAGGCGCCTAGCGTCCAGGTAACAAACGAAATATAAGGGCAAAATAAGACTCCTACACAAACACACCTAATCGATCGAAGCCTCCTCTCTCGGTCTCTCCTCTGCAATCGACCTCAACATCGAAGCCCTCTCTCTTGACTCTCCTATCGATCGTCGACGACTCCGGTAAGCTCTCTGTCTCTCGCTCTTTGCTCTCGATCTCTCTGCTCTCTGTCTCTCTCAACTGACACTCTGCTTTCTCTCTCTCTCTTCTGATGATCACACACACTCTCTCTCCTGATGATCTCTCCCTCTCGTGCTAAGACACCATGAGAATGGTGAGAGCCGAGATGGAAAAACTTTGTTTTTGGCTTCTGTTTTACCAATTTTTTGGAAAAGAAAATACATTGATGCTTGAACTGCATGTGCAGCTTTCTTGACGGTGAGAGTGAGTGTGCTGGGAAGTTTTTTATTTGTGTTGTATATGTTTACTGGACTGGATAGTCAGTTAGTGGGTGTGTATATATATATATTTTATAGATATTGTTTATTGGACTGCATTTTGTGAATTATGTTTTATCTCCTTTGTTTGTATAGATATTGTAGATGTTGAATAGAACCGATCCTGCTTGGAAGTATTCGAAGAGACATGAAGATGATAAGTTCAAATTCATATGTAATTTTTGTAACAAAGTGGTTATTGGGAATGTTTACCGAGTGAAGCTACATCTTGTTGGAGGATACCCTGATATGACTTCATGTCCTAATTGCCCAGAACCAGTTAACGAGGAGATTAAGGCATTTATCTGTAAGAAAAAGGAGAAGGTGTCTAGCATAACTCCTCTTCCAGATTTTAATGAAATGGGCAATGAGAAGAACATTGATGAGAATGAGTTTTATATACAATTGAAGCCCCCTCCTAAGAGGCTTGCTGGCACTGCTACCTCTGGCTTCAAGTTTCAACTTAAGATGCCCAAGACCAAAGGGCCTATGGATGCTTACTTCACTCCTAACCTAGAGATCGCGGAAGTGGTAAACAACCTAAAGTTGACGATAATATGCCGCAAAAGAAGTTATTGAAAGAGCGGGCTCATCAAGCTATTGCGGGGTGGGTCTGCGATGCTGGAATACCTCTCAATGTTGTTAATGTGGAGTCTTTTGAACCGATGATTGAGGCTATTGGGCAATATGGCCCTGGTTTGACACCGCCGACTTATTATTAAGTGCGTGTCCCTCTTCTTAAAAAAGAGGTGGAAAATGTGAACAAACAAATGGATGACCACAAGAAGGAGAGAGAGGAAAATGGATGCACTCTTATGTGTGATGGATGGACGGATCAAAAGAATAGGTCATCGATAAATTTTTTGGTTAATTGTCCTAAAGGTAGCATGTTTATTGAATCGGTTGATGCATCGAGTCGTTCCACAACCGGGGACAGCATGTACAGGTTGCCTGACGAGTATCTGGAGTGAATCGGAGAAGCTAATGTGGTCCAAGTTGCCACGGATAGTGCCGCGTACAATAAGATGGCAGGTAACAATGAATTGCCATATGTTAGTTACTACTCAAAGTCTCAAATGTATTATTTCTTACTTTATTACTTACTCCTAGAATCTTATTGTACTTGTTCTAACTTATGATAGGGAAGTTGTTAATGGCAAAGACCACATTTTGTATTGGACTCCATGTGCTGCCCATTGTTTGGATTTAATGTTAGAAGATATTTTCAAGTTGCCGTATTTGAAGAGGACATGAGAAAGAGCGATCAAGGTACACGGTTATATCTATAACCGTTCGATATTGTTGAACATGATGAGATATTTTACCTAAAGAAAAGAGTTGATTAAGCCAGCAAAGACTCATTTTGCAATAGCTCGTTTGACTTTACAAAGGATTCATCAACAAAAGAATCACATTAGAAAGATGTTCACATCAGAAGCTTGGAGTAAAGCAAGTTGGAAAAGGAGGCGGATGGTAAAAAGGTAGCAGAAATAATATTGCTAGTGTTTGGTTGGGAGTTCAGTTTAGTTTAGTGTTGCTCGTCTTTTAACATCCAACCATGCATCTGCCACAGCTCCTTTTCTGTTCTACCAACTTTTTTAGGAGTGTAAATTCTTGCTACTATGTTGTACCACAAACAAAATTACTGTACTATTTTGGTCGTCTTTTTACATCCAACCATGGATTTTAATTTTCTAGTTATCACAATAATTTTTGCTTGTCTTTTTACATCCAGCCATGGTATTTGTTTTTTTTTTTTTTGGGTAAAGATCCAGCCATGGTTTTTAACATTCTAGCATGGTTTTTAATTTTCTAGTTCCTACAACGATTTTGCTTGTTTTTAAACATCCCACTATGGTTTTTATTTTAATATTCTACCAACCATGGATTTTAATTTTCTAGATCCCAAAATTATTTTGCCGGTCTTTTTACATCCAACCATGGTTTTTAATTTTCTAGTTCCACAATTAGTATTTGGATCGTCTTTTTACATTCACCCATGGTTTTTTATTTTCTAATTCCACAATTAGTATTTTTTTCTCATCCTTTTACATTCAACCACGTTTTTTCATTTTCTAATTTCCAAAAATAATTAGCATCAAAATTCCAAACAGCTTTTACCACTCATTATCCTCCAGTAGATCGATCTCCCAATGCCCCATCTACGTTCGTCTCTGTGGGTAATCAAAACCAGTGGATCAAAATTATCACGATTAGAAACTACTTTTGTGGGAAAAGAAAAAAATAACAAAGACCCCGTTTGTATAAGAATTTTGGATTTTGAATTCTAAAGGATAACCTATTTCCCTTTCAATTATCACTTTTATTTTTGTCTCCATCTCTCCTCAATCAAATCATTCCGTATATTTTTAATTATTATTCTATATAAAAATCTAAAATATCAAAACGAAAAGGCTCAAGAAGATGTTCATTTATACTTATAAAAAAACAAAGAAGAAGGAGATTAAAATCACTGACCATCAAATCCATCCGGAGTCTCCTTCCAACTCATATCCCGAGAGAGAGAGAGAGAGAAAGAGAGAGTTCTCCCATGTTTGGTGTTGAATCTGTTGATTTGATCGTCCATGATTATAGAGGGGCGGCGGTAATGGGTAAACTGGTGAGGGCTGGGGAAGCCCTAGGTTGTGTAAAAACTTGCTTTTTAAAGATCTGACTGACTGAAGTATTTTAGTGCACAAACAAGCCATGCTATAGGCCCCGTTCAGTTGCCAGGAAAGTACAGGAAAAGATGGAAAAATCAATTTTTCCATAATTTTCCTAGTGTTCAGTTGGCAGGAAAATTCTAGGACTTACCAATTTAAGTTTCCTGCAGGAATTACTTTCCTGCGAAAGTGATCTTACAAAAAACACAGGATTTTGCGTCGCGGGAAAAGGAAAATGAGTGCACACTCACAAAATTTTCCCGAAAGTTTCTTTTTTCTGACAAATGAACAACTAAACCTTAATTTTTCTTGCAAAATTCTTTTGTCAAATGAACACTCACAGGAAAATAATTTTCTTTTTCTTTTACTTCACCTCACTTCACTTTTTTTGGGAACCAATTTCCCACACAACTTTCTCGACAACTGAACGGAGCCATAGTGTTCTGAGTACGGTGGTGTTCCGGTTTTGGGAAAAAAGAACTTTTAGAAAAAGAAGATAATTTCAAACTCAAAAATTATGTATTTACCAAATAATTTTCCTACCAATATGGATTTTATTTGATAGATCTCATTAAGATCTTTTAAATGGTGCAAAAAAAATTGAAAAAATATTTTTTATTTTCATTATATTTGAGTTTAAAATTACCTCCGTTTGAAAAAAAGTTAACTTTTTAGAAAATGGAACACCCCCGCCATTTCTTGTACACCAAATGTTACATCTGACTTTGTGAAACTGTTTTCGGGGTCTCACACAAATAATCGTATCCGTTCAGTTTGTTGAAAGTTTTCCACATTTTTTGTTTGAGTCATTCGCAAAAAAATCAACTTAGTCTATATTTTTAAGAACTTATAAAACTCATTCAATTTTTTTTCCCCACAATCAAAGACCAAAAATTGAACTACTCGATTCAGCTCTTACCCCAAATTGATCTTTTACGGAAAAAACCCCCTTAGAAAAATGCTTTAAACGACTCCGATCATTTGTAAAAAAATCCCGAGTGAATTCCATTTAATATAGTGTGTATTTGACGTGCCAAATGCTGCACCCCAAGTATGTTTTGTTACTTCACCGACGGTACGGGTAAAATGTTTTGGGTACATGGTTGTTCATCGAACCAGGGGAGTGTGCTGCGCAGCGTGCTGTGCGGCTGCCGGCGTCGGTCCAACAATCAAAGACATCCACTACGTAGAGCTCGTCAAGCATTATCCAAAAATCAACTTAATCAAATATTGTTAAGTGCTTCATCGAAATACATATAACTTGAAAAAAATAAATCCTAAAGGATACGAAATACTGGATCAAAACCACTGAATCCATTCTTTTCGAATTATATGTGTTCCGATAAGGCATTTAACGATATTTGATCAAGTTAATTTTTGATACACTTGTAGTATTCGACGAGCTCTACGTAGTGGACGTTTCTGATTGTCAAATCGATGCCGACAAGGCGGTGCTAGCAGCCGCGCAGCACACTCCCCCGGTTCTTGTTTATCTCCCCTTCCCAGTAGTAACCAGTGGTCGAGTCCTATGGGGCTGGGCTTTGCAAGCCGGAGCTACGAACATCCGTTGGACCCATATGCTTACCCTAACACCCCCTTTAACCTCTGCTTATTATACACAATATTGAAAAAACAAAAGTACAATACTAAGGCGGTATTGCTGGACAGATCTGGACCGTTGATGTTTACTTGCTTATCTCAATCGTCTATTTTGCCATTGATTTCATGTTTGACTTAAATCGGACCGTCGGTATCCAAAAACTGAAAACCATGGGCCAAAAAGAAGTTTCTGTAGTTTCCATTTGGAGAATTTATATGCACACACAAGCTTTCACTATTATCCCCCAAAATTTTGTTTAGAGAGAAAATTATTCAATGCCCTTGGATACCCTCACATGTGGTGTCTCATGTCTCTTCTCCACCACATATTGTGGTGGGATCAAGGGCACTAAATAATTACTCACTAAAAGAGAAGAAAAAAGTTGTAGCAAATAAAATTCAAAAATTAGGGTCTTCCATATTAATACTAATTGTTTTTTTATAATTCATAGCTATTTGTTATCTGTATAATCTTAGGGCACGTAGTTTTCACATTCCCGTTTTGTATAAGCACACTTTTTTTTTTTGGTCTTCTTGTGATGAAAATTTACAATGTTGTCATTTCAAGAGTGAAATTAAGATGATACAATCGATACTTTTTGTTTTTGGTCAATTGATAGAAGAGTGATTTTTACAGCAGATATGAAGTACATAGAACCAATCCGGGATACTACATCAATTGTGAGAGTTCACGAGACAACTATGCCCAACAAGCAACTCAACTAATACAAGAAATAAGCCCATTATATGGTAGAAACAAAGAAAGTAATGAAAAGCCTGCTAAGGAAAGAACACCTACACGCAGGTAGGAAGACTCGAACTCCTAATCTTTTAGTGAGATTCAATAGTTCTGACCAACTGAGCTAGCCCCAATTGGTTACAATCGAAACTTGAAAGGTTACTTTTGTAAATTTTCAATAAAAGAGGACAAAAAGGGAGTGTCGTTATATATAAAATATAAAAAAAAGGGTTGTAAAATAAATTACTAGAATCTAATTGGTAAACGAAATCATGGTTAAGAATATTTGGACCATTCACCAAAATTTTTGAATAAGGAGTGATAAAATGTCAAAAACTATTTTTGTTAGAGTCAAGGCAAAGTTCCAGTGTACAAAAGACTTGTATTATGTACATGGTACTATTGACATTAGCATTTTTCTTTTTCAAAAAAACCAGAGTAATTGCTCTATCAATAATTTCGTTTTTACATGAATGTTATATGCATAATGCACCAGCTAGAACACCTTTTTTTTTAATGTTTTTTCTACCAATACGCTGCATACCAATGACATACCAAGTACCAAATCAAATCAAACTGAGCCTTAAGTCTCAATCAAATGGGGTTGGCTACATAAATCCGTGTTTTCCATTTAGATCTGTCAAGGGCATCGTGTTCTGTAATATCCAAAGAACCTAGATCCTTGCACACTACAGCTTCTAAGGTCAATTTCGGTCGACCTCTAGTATTATCTTATACTCTTAACTACATCACTCCTCCTAACTACTGTTTCGACGGGTCTACGGTAAACATGACCAAACCACCTTAGTCTATGTTCTCTCATCTTAGCTTCAAATGGTGCTACCCCTACCATTTCTCAAATGTTTTCGTTTCTAATTCTATCTCTCAAAGTCTTACCACACATCTATCTCAATATTCTCATTTCGACTACGCTTATCTTACTCACATATTATTTCTTAGCAGCCCAACACTCTGTGTCGTATAGCATTGCTGGCTGTATAGCAGTTTGGTAGAATTTTCCTTTTAACTTTGCGAGAATCATGCGGTTGCATAACACACTCGAAGCACTCCTCCATTTCATCCATCCAACTTGTACTCTATGTGTTACAGCATTTGTAATTTCTCCATCCTTACTGACAATTGAGCCTAGATACTTAAAATGCATGCTTCTTGGTAGTTCCTTATTTTGGAGGCCCATTATGTCCGCATTAGTACTTTGACTACCACTAAACTTGTCACGACCCAAATTTGAAGGGTAAAATTCGTGACATGGCCAGTGACTTTTTTTTTTTTTAAAAAAAAAAAATCACCACAGGCCTTGATATCAACCACCATGAAATTTTATTTTAAAAACTCCCAGGTCTATAAGTCAAAATATATTACAACAGAGCTTATGAGCATCTGAACCCAATATAAACTTTGAACTATAGTAAGTAAAATACAACAATGTGGCCAACACACACGTGCCACTTATCATTACATCCTTTTATTATCTAGCCATAACTACTGAAATCTTCTACATATAATGATAACCTTCTTTATCCCTGAATACCTGAAAAGGTTTTATGAGAACACAAAACCAATTTAGTAAGTTACGATATACTGGGATTACATAAGAAAACATGGGATAATTTGAATAAAACATACAGAGCATAATCTCAATCACCATAAAGCGTGGCATCAACATAAAACCTGGCATAATCAAAATAACTCATCCCATAGGCATAAAATCAACAATATTTTTTTTTAATTAACAACTTCCAGGCTCGAATCCATAATGGGCGTAATACCGGCGGTAGCATGGGGAGCGACCCCAACAAAAACAAGGAAAATGATATCAAATCCAAGGGGATGCCCGACAGTCTCCATCGATAGGCGCCAAGAGCAACTCACTGCCCAGAAATAACTCGCTGCCCAGAAATAACTCGCTGCCCAGATGTTGCCACAAAACTTTTCATTTGCTTTTCAAAAATAATTCCATGTTCCTTTTAAAATCCCTTTTCGCAAAAAGTCATGCTTAATATGCACTATGTACAAAATGTTTATTTTTAATATATTCGAACATAACATTTTATAAAAAAAAACAAACATAAACAATTCAAAAGAATTATATAACCAGAGTATATTCGTAACTCACTTCGTTTGAGAAACACAATTTACCGTTTAAACAACCACTAATTAGTTAACGGAACCTGTTAACAATTTACACTCGCATTAATTTATTGATTATGAACTAATTCCCTACTTACCAGTTAATATTATCTTAACTATATGATTTATTCCTAAAACTATTTTGTCATTGTTACTATCATTATTTTACTCCTCTTTTTATTCTTATGAGGAGAAAAAAAGAGAGAGCAGTAGCTACGACTGCTGTTGCCGTGTGTGGCCGAGCCATGATGCGGCCGCGGCAGTGGCTCGTAATTAAGCCGAGAAGAAGAAGAAATGAGAACAAATTTAAAGAAAGAAAAGAAGAAGAAAAAGATGGGAATGCCGTGACATATATATGTATACATATGTTTTTACTTCCATTTCCATTTCCTCTTCTGTTCTCTTTTTGTTTTTTTTTTCTTAAAGCCGTGAGAGGGAGAGAGGCATAAGAGGGGCTTTGAGTGGTGTGAGTAAACAAAAAAAAAAGATGTGAAAACTCACCAAGGTTTTTTTTTTCCTCCTTCTTTCTCTCTTTTCTTTCTTTCCTTCTCTCCTTTGTTTCTTTCTTGGCAGTGTCGTGTGTGTGAGGTGTGTGTTTGTGGTGTGGTGTGGTGTGGAATGCAAAGGTCATACCATGTGCTATTTATAGTTGAGCTAGGTAATAGGATAAGAGTTCTAGAATTATCCTAGAGTATCTAACAAAATCTAGCAAATTTTATCTAATCAAATCTAGATCATATCTAAATAAAATCTTATAAAATCTAATAATATCCAAACAAATCTTACTATATCTAAGTATATCTTAGAATATCCAATCATATCTTATAAAATCTTACAATATCCAACAAAATCTAATAAAATCTTATCCAAACAAATCTTTCAATATCTCTGTAATATCTAATAAAATCTAATAAAATCAAAACAAATCTTTCAATATCTAAGAATATCCAATAATATCTAGAAAAATATCCAACTATATCCATTGAGTATCTTATCCGATTATTTCTGGATTATTCCTTACGCCTTGCAAGAGCACGTACTGCATTGTTTGTTAATAGGGTTGAGGTGATATATAAAAAAAATTGACAGACTTATATTCTGAAAATACTCTAATATTTTATAAATTTTGAGTCACGACTTAGTATACTTACTCTCGAAATCCTAATGGTAAGCAGCTTGCTAAATTTTAGCTTTTATTTCATTTCCATCTAATTCTTTTTAGCGCCTTTTTTGTTTATAAAAGTCGGGGTGTTACAAAACTTACACTCCATGTACTCTGTTTTACTCCTACTGATCTTAAAGCCTTTTGGTTCCAATACTTCTCTCCAAGTTTCTTGAATAGTGAGGGAGAGAAGCAAAGAAAGAGGGAGAGATGAGAGAGAAAAGACCATCATTACGTAACACATTTGTACGTATTTTAAGGCATGTGACTTACTCATTGTGCTACCTATTGAATTTACACATGCCTAACACACATGAATGGGTCTCATTGTTATATTTTATGAGTAAGTACACATTTGAGCACACATTTTCTAAGAGCCCATTGGAGATGCTCTAAGGGCTGCCCATTTGAAGCTAATGTTCTAATTCAAAATTTTGTAATCAATCAATCAATGGGAATTTAGGCCTCTTTTGTGACTTCTGTCTTCCCTCCAAGGGATGGATACCCGATGTAATCATCAAAACGACTGATCTCTATTATTTTGACAAAGAAGAAAAAAGTATTGACCTACGGGGGTAAGTCTATATTAAAATAAGATTAGTGGCAATGGTAATTTTCTTTCCTAAAATATTTCTACATTTTTATTTTTATTTATGGGATCGGCAACTGTTTCAACTTTCAACAGCTAAGAGGAGACAATATATATAATGTTAGGGATTTCTACACATGACAAGTCTCAATTGGGTGCTACCTGAAGCTGAATGAGAGGAATTTCATTAGCCTCGTTATGAGAATACTTAAGATAACGAATCGAATTCGTTATCATAACTGACCTATGGTTGTTTCAGACAAAATCTACGACCACAGACAATGAGATCGGAGAACGAGAATTTGTTTATGGGGTCATTCGGCACCAAGTCCTTGATTAGGAAGATACTCACGAATACCTCCCTCAAGAAAAAATAACGACACGTGTAACTCCTTAATTGTAAGTAACCTAAAAGGGATTCTATAGATTTCCCAGTGATTTTTGCAAGAAAGTTGTACAAGATTCTTTGATGTGTTTAGATGAATTTTTGAGAAATTTTTTAGAGTTATGAATGGAGAGAAAAATAGAGTAATTATTAAAAGTAGAGGTAATAAGTGGAGAGAGATAGAGAAATAAATAAGAATAATGATTAAATATATGAGTAATAAATGGAGAGTAATTATTAAAAGTATGGGTAATGAGTATTTTTTTAGTTGAATTTTTTTTTTTCAAAAACCAAATCGAACAAGGTGGTTTCTTGCATTTTCCCTCGTTCTCTTTCTGATAAAACATACTACAAAAAGTTGATGTTTTTAACTCTTCCCATAATTTTCTAGTATTCTTTTGCTAATCAAAAGGACCTAAGATTAAGATGGAAATAAACAGTCCCAATTTCCATCTTAAAAGCAAGAGGGAAAGCACAAGTTCCAATTTTTGATCGATCCAACAGACCCACAAATTGCCTAGACAAAGGGAACTGATTAAATGAAAACTAAAACTGGAAAGTAAATTGATTTTAACATGTAAGGGCAATGTAGTAAATTCACATGAATAGAGAATACGAAAGGAAGTGTGGATGGTAACAAAGGGAGTGCAAAAATCGCTACCCTGAAAACCCAGATGATAGCATCTCATAATTCTCACCACTGCATTGGTCTACTTTGCAGCTATTTGATACCAGGAGGGAACACAGGATCTGTTGCAGCTCTTACAGCAACCCTTGCCACTGAATTCACGCTGACCGGAGGTGTTAACAGGGGGCCAACCAGTGGGATTTGGCTGAGTGGCTTTGCGTGTTTGAGAACCTGCAGTAACAATATGTATTGCAAGTTAAAAGGTTTACCATCACCCTGTGGGTAATCAAGATAAGGTGGCTAACCTTTATATGACAAAATCTAGAGACAGACACACATGCATTAGACGAGAATATTTGTGGGGAAAAAAATCTTTAATAGCGCGGAGGACCACTTCTTCCTATTTAAAAAAAGAAAAAAACACAAAATACTGGCGAGTTACATGCGATGAATAGTGACCTAACATGCTAATGACCGAACCCCAAGCGGCCAGCCTAGTGGTCAAGGTTTGGGACTTTATTGGTTGCTTCCTCCTAAGGTCTCAGGTACAAAACCTCTCTGATGCTATCAACTCCTTTGGGGGCCGGTCCATATAAAGCTCTGCTTTGGCTTTAACTTGGGGCCCCAGTAGTGGATAGTACGATTGATCAAGGTGCACGTACGCTATCCCATATATAAAAAAACATGCTAAGGCCTGGCAGGATAAGGTGACATCGAAAGGCGAATGAAATGAAGGGTTTGTACAACTTGTGCCAAGTAATTAGGAAAAAAAGGGGTTCTTGAATCGAACTCGGGTGAGATTAGCAAGTGGACTATTTTGTTAATCGGCCACAGAGGCCAAATCAACGGTTTCAATAATGGTTTTGCTGCACCAATCAACAGAGTTTGTGCTCTGAGTATCGCTGGCAATCAGAATTCCCCACACCGGGAAGTATTTAGCCTATTTCTCTGGTGCCCCACTTAATGCATGCATAAGCTTTTCATTTTGTATGGGCTAATGTGAGTGCCCCACAATCTAAAACTGAATGGAGGGGAAAACCACCTCAACCATGAATTATGTGAAGATTATCATCCAAAATCAATGAATGAAAACCAAGTAAATTATTAACATCACCAGCGGAGACCCTATAGCGCCTTAAGGTATCTTCATGCTCCCAACTTGACGAGTGCCACGTATAAAACCTGGCCTCAGAATCACACCTGAAAAAGGAAATAATGAGAGAAACAATCCATGATCTAATGGGGCCTAGGAACAATCATAATCATAATGTTAATTTTAAAAAAAATACAATGGAGCTTCATATATAATGTTAATTTTCGATTGGCCAATTATTACTTGAAGTAGTTGAAACCAAGTAGACAAACGGCAGAATGATAGCCAACAAAAATCCATCAAAAATCATTGCCAAGAAATTGAGCGAGCAAATTCATAAAGATTTCCTTTATCCAATGAATGCATATACTGAATAAAACTATGCTACGGTGCTAAATAGAGATGCAAACATCAACAACCTCAAGACTCAAGAGTAAGAACCATATGGGAATCTAATCATCAGTTCCGTTTCAGCAGCTCTCTTCATCACTGCATAAAGCCTTCATCAGGGAAAAAAAAATATACAAAATAACATTCCAAAGAAAGAACTCTATAAAGGGGAGACTGTCCAAGTTAATTAACAGATTATATTGAGACCTATTGTCATATTGTTAGTCAAATGAGAAAAGTAGCAGTTATAGAACTCATATAGCATAAATACTGGATAGTTTTAAACGTTCTTTACATTGTATTCACCTTAGTTCACACTATAGCACTCTTTTAAGTTTCAAAGAAGATTCACAAAAAAGAAGAAGAAGAGATTTCTGTATTTTCTCGTACTTGTTTTGTTAAAAGACATTGGATAGCTCACTGGATTCCATCTTGGCTTCAACTAACCTTTTCATTTAGGTTACACAAATAAAAATATGGACACCTTTTAATCTTTTTCCTATTAGAACTTTTCTCTGGTTGCAGACAAAGGAATACAGGGCAAAATAGTACCTTTTCCTCATAATATTCTTGTAGCAGGTAATTTACCGAGCCAAAGTCAGCAGCAGAGATGTAAACTTATCTTTTTACACCTGCAAATATTAAAACTCTTAGAATGCTTCCTGCATTGTCAACTGACAACTCTCAAACAGAGCTGATTTTCCTAGAAAGCAACCAAATACATTTGCAAATGCACTCACCAATCACAACCAGTTCTCCATAAAGTCAGAAGTTATAGTAGCTAATACTTCTATTTCCTCCCAGTCCATAGCTGCACAACCTATCATTGCAGGCATGAACTTCCTTATTACATTTTACCAAAAAGCCTTTCTTTTTTTCCGTTCTCTCTCTTTTTCTCCCCCAAGTTCTATTTAGAATTAAGGAGGAAAAGAGCATAAAGGAGTATGGAATACCTAGTTCAGCTGCTGCACTACTAGCATTAATATTTGTAGTTCCATTGATTTTATACATATGTGAGTTTGAGCCAAACCCTCCAACACATGAGATCTACAAATATTAATGGCAAACAAAAGTAAAAATACAAAACAAATAATGAAAACTGAGCAAAAGCGGAACACAATAACTCAAGGAGTTCAAAAAAAATGCAGAGTAATCGATCATAATTTATTCAGTACGCTTCCTAAAGTTACAATTTTAAGGATTCTGAAACCTATCACAATGTGGTCGTGACGATTCAAACTTAGAGTGATACCCATCCTGCCACTAACTCTTAAGTGAACAATAAGGAGTTGCAAGCCAGTCAATTTGGAGGGTATTTTTTTACTGTTAATAGCTTTGCAATCGAACCAGGTCCAGAGAATGACAAAGGCCATCCAATCTAGATAAATTCCTTGGATTCAGTCTCTCAAGGGAGAGAAAATAGGCTTCAGCAATGTAACAGCTAGCTAAGGTAAAAGGACGACATCTGCAAAACAGCTAGCTAAGGTAAAAGGACGACATCTGCAAACTATACTGAAGTTCTAAGCAGCAGTTGCCATGATCAACATCTCCACTAAAAACTGATGTCAGAGTGAAAATCACATGCTGATCACACCATTGATTCATAAAGGTGGTCAATGACAGTTTTTGGATTAAAGAGCCTAACTTCTTAAGTTCTCATAAATATGGAACAATCAGTCCCTTGGCTAAGATTGTTGGAATACTAGTATAGTCGTATACTAGTATATTGTGTTTAGTCCCACATTGCTTATTTACATTATTTAATGAACTATCTCCTTATATAAATAAATGATTATATGTGAAGGTGTAAGTTGTCTTACACACCTTTTCCTCTTCAAACAACATGGTATCAGAGCGGGTTCTTAAACCGCCCTTGAAAACCTAAACCCTCACCACCATAGCCGCCTCCCACCCTAGCCACTCATTCTTGGCCGCCAACAAAAAAAAAAAAAAAAAATCCTAAAATGACCTACCCAAACCTTTTAGAATCCTAAAACAACTTATCCAAACTCATCAAAATCCTAAAACGACACTGTTCACGCGACTGTTCATCGGCACTGTTTGCGTCACTGTTCACCGACTGTTCATCGGTACTGTTCACGCGCACTGTTCGCGTCACTGTTCATCGGTACTGTTCACGCACACTGTTCATCGGTTACTGTTCACGCACACTATTCATCGGGTACTGGACGTCGTCACAGACCTCCGGCGACTCTTGCCGGCTCTCGTTCGGCCACCGGCGACCCTCGCTCGTATGCCTCCGGCGCCTCTTCTAATTGCTGATCTCTATCTCTTGAAGCTTCTGTCGCTTGCTTCTGACACTCTGGCATGAGTTTGCCGTTGGTATTCTGTTATGTTCTTATTTGTGGGCCTATTCGGCTACCCTACTTTATGTCTGGCTATTTTGGACTTCTCGTTTCTTCTTGGTCTTGTTATTTTACTGCTCTTGTTTGCTGGTGATCGCGGTTTGTTGATGATTGTGGCTGCCTCTGTGTTATTGGCATAGTTTCTGGTTGGTATATTTGCAATGAGCTCTGGCACTGTCTCTGTTTCTAGTTCTAGTACTGTGACTTCCGCTGTTAGTCGTTCTTCCCGATCTCGTGATCGATTGTCCATTACCTCTACCTTATTGAATTGTCGAAATTATGCTGTTTGGGCTAAGGCTGTTGAAGTCTATTATGTCGGGGAGTCCGACTATCATTATCTTACTGATGATCCTCCCCCGGCGACTGCCGCATCATATGGTGCTTAGGTTCCTGCATATGCTAAATTTCGTGTTGAGCTTTGGAATAGTATGGAGGACAATATTAAGAATACTCTGGTTTTCTTATCTACTGCGAAAAAAGTATGGATGAAGGTTAAGGAGATGTTCTCTGGGGCTGATAATCTCCGCCAGACTTATGCTCTTCATCAACAGTTCTTTTCTCTTGACCTTGGCAACTTATCCTTGGAAGAGTATTATACCAAGTTCTGTGGAGTGTGTGAGGAGCTTAATGTAGGGGGATGAAAACAATCAGTGTTCTGAACAACACCAATTTGTAGCGGCTACACGTGCCTCCACACCGGAACCCTAGTTCTTCGTCGGAACCCTAATCTGCAAAACAGACAAGGGGTGAGCGCACCTTTGCCTCGCGTGGCAAAGGCCCTCCGATGCTTAAGTTAGTATCACGTACTGGTGTAAACCCTAATTATCAATAGGAAAGCAATAAGAGATGGCCAAATATTGCGTACCTTTTACCTCCAGGCTCACCTCGTATTTGTAGGCTCACGGATGCTTGCAGTCCAAGCATCCTTGTTGCCCTAGGATCCCTACCTCGTATAGGAAACCTAGTATCTTCTGGATTCTCATTCCCTTATCTGTACGAAAGCTCAATCTTTATGGGTCTCTTTCCCATAATTATCCGAACACCCCACTCACGTTGGGTCTCTTGCTTCGATCCTTTATACTCGGAACCTTATCCTTCTATGGAATATTATCATTCCAAAGTATTCTTGCCACGTCAAGACTTAGGGTAACTTGCTTTACTGTTCGGCTTCCTCTTTGCCGAACAGTCCTCCTGGACCAATGACCTCACATGCAACTGGTCCATGTCATTATACCTGGACAAATGACTTCACATGTCTTTGACCTTATCAGCCGAACAGACTGTCTGGACCAATGACTTCATGTGTCACTGGTCCATATCACCACTCATCGAACTGACCGGCAATAAACCTATCGTGCCTGCCACGTGTCCCTAACACATCACGTGTTCGGCGACTAATCTTATCTGTTCGGGAATACCTCCCTACAATTGCTCCCCAGCCCCATCCGTTTGTCACTGTTCGGGGGCAATGGATGGGGCTTTTTAGAAACAACCATTCTGGACCATATTCGTCCAGCCCCGAGCTGTCATCTCATCTGATACCCTTTGATATTCTTGGCGGCTTCGTCATTATACCATCTCGGGGAAATAACTCCACGTGGCGTATCTCGTACGCCCTACATTAAATTTTGAACTGACGTTTCTCAAACGTCGTCAGCGAAATCTCCGCTTTCCGTTACTTTAACTTGTAACGGCGTGGAGAGAGACGCTTCGTCTCCGTTTCAAACCCTTAAACCTCTGAAAAGGGGTTCATTTGGGTTTTCTAACACATTCAAAACCCTTTCGTCGTCTCTTTCTGCTCAAGCGACTCGAAACGCCATCGCCGCCGTCTGCAACCTCCGACACCGCCGTAGTTTACCTCGTAAGGTTCTTCGTTCCTTCTCATTCATCTGTTTTAGGGATTTACTTGTACCCCCTTTATTCGTTTCATAGTCCTCTCCATATTTCAAATGGCAGATGAGGGCAGTAGTGGCCCCAAAGCGGGGAAGTTTAGGAAACTCTGTGAAACCCCGTCAGCCATGGCGGCTTTTAGGATAAAGTATGAAGTTCCTGACAATGTGGGGCTTGAACTTGCCCCATTAGACGCAGATAGAGATGGGGGCACATGGGATAGGATGTGCATTCCCATTGTTGCCATTGTCGAGGGGGGAGTCAGATTCCCCCTCCATCCTTTACTCCGCCAAGTTCTAAATTGGTACAGACTGACACCAATGCAAGTTTCCACAAATTTCTTTAGGGTAGTAATGGGGGTAGAGGCTCTGAATAGAATATTGGGGACCCAACTGGGGATCTGGGACATCCAGTGGTGGTATAGCATCGTGCTAAACACCGACTATAACACTTTCTACTTGAAAGTTAGGAAAGCAGAGAAGCGTCTCGTGCTCAACCTTCCAGACTCTGCTCGCGATCACGAGATCGATTTTCTGTATGTTACCGGAGCATTTGAACCAATAGGCGAAGACGGCCAAGTGGTGGGCTTCCACTGCCCCCACATATGGGGCTACCCACGTATGCTCCTTTTTCCATTTTTCTTTTGTAGTTTGTATCTAACCTTCCAATATGGTCTCTGACTTTTACTGTGCTCTTTGCCGTGCAGCTACTAACGCAAACAAACGTCCAAGAAATGAGCCCAGTTACGTCCGAACAGCAGAGATTAACAGAATCTTGAAATACAAAGGGGAACCGGGCTCTCCAGATTATGGTCGAGGTCGTGACGCCCACGTACTACTAGGCTACGTCCCCACTTACAAAGGCTTCATAGACAGGAGGTTAGCTAACCCGAGCACCAGTGGTGCTTCAACTTCATCAGCTCCCCAACCCCAAAATTCAAGTTTGCAGGCCGGGGTCACACTTGCCGGACAGCCAGACGAAGTGACCATTCCTGTCGGCGTCCCCACTACTCGTGTGGTGCTTAGGAGGCCAAGGAGAAGACAGAGCAGGTCCGGGCAAGTGACCGAGCAACCTGTTCCCCTTGGTTCAACGAGTCAGTCGTCTTCGTCAGGCTACTCCCGATCTCCCCCAGATTTAGGTACAATGGCTCGCGAACCCCTCAACCTTAGCTCCCTCCTGTCTGTCTCAACGCGGGGACGTGGTGCTGCTAGCAGAGTGGCATCCACAGGTGCTCCCCCCCCACCCTCTCGCCGCACTAGAGGGGGGACATCCACACAGATACGCGAAAGGGACAGCTCTCTCGAAGCTGAGGACACTCGAGGGGACAAACGCCCGAGGACTGAAGACCAGTCCGCTTCCGATGTGCCAGCCGACACAAACGTCAGCCAGCCCCAGTCGCCCCCTCTCCAAGTGCTTCCCCAGACATGGGCTCCTATTCTTGTGAGAGGTGATCGGCCCATTCACGTTGGGGACAGCGCCAGTTCTTCCGAGACGGCATTGGCTCTAGCACAGGCATTGTCTCTGCCTGTTGACATGCAGAAGGAAGCTGCATCGCCCGCTGATAGGCTCGTGTCCACTGGTCTTGTCAGTGGGATTAAGGTAAACAAACTTCCTTTCATTAGCAAGAAGCTTTATTTAGACATTTTCTTTAACAAAATGTCTGGTGTTTGCGCAGTTCATCCAAAAGATGATGACTTTGGGGCAGAAGTTCCAGGCTTCTGAGGTTGAAAGGGTCAAGCTGCTGAACGATAATACAAGACTGCTCCGAACAGTCACCAGGCTTGAGCGAGAGAGAGACAATGCCAAAGCAGATTACGCTGAAGCCAAAGGCAGCCTAGAGACTGCCGAGGACAACCTCAAGCAGGCTTTGGCTGAGATTGACAATACCAAAAAGGCAGCCTTCGATGCTGGCTATGAGAAAGGCTTCGATGCAACTACAGCCAGCTACGTTGAACAGATGCCGGGCATCCAGGATCAGATCTGGGCAGCAAGCTGGGAGGCCTGCTTGACCAAGGTTGGTGTCGCTGAGGATTCTCCCCTCTGGGAAGACAATGAACTGCCAAGCCGCCGTGCTCAAGTTGCAGATGAATCCCAGGGAGATCCTGAAGACGATATCGATCAACAGATCGAGAATTTTGCTGGAGCTGAAGAAGTCCCTTCTGAGGTGCTGACGTCTGCCCCTGAAGAGTCGCCTGTCCGGGGCTCAAACGTTGACCTTATTGCTGAAGAAGAGAATGCTGGTGGCAACGAAGTTCCAAGAGAGGCTGGAACAGAAGAAGCTGGGCAATCAACTCCTGAAGTCCAAGAATTGGACTGAATGAGCCACGAAACATTTCGCAGGTCCTGAGTGACCGTAGTTTGATCTAGCCCTGCGTGGCATCAAATCATCTTTTCTTTTTTGTTTGTTTTACGTAAGTACTTTGCCCCTCGTGGCATGACTCTCTGGATTTCAACTGTTTGCTCGGCCCTTCGTGGCCTTTAATCTAGTACTTTTAGTTTGAAGCACCTCGTGCTCTCAATCTTCTTTCATTTATTGCTTTCTGCAAGTGCTTCGTACTTGGACTTCCTTTAAGAATGTTCGAACTTAAAGCTGTTTATCTGTTGTTTTGACATGTTTCGTCATAACAGAACCAAGCCTTTTCGTACTTGATCTCTTGCATGTTCATATATGCAAGCCGTGTGTGTTGGTATTCATTCCAAGTTTTTCATACTTGGGGTAAGTTTCCAATACTTAGATTTCACTAAGTGTTTGACATGTCTCGTTATGCCTCGCAGAATCAAGTATTTCGTACTTGATTATTTTGCATGTTTACGTATGCATGCCCCAGAGTATATTCGTACGTAGGCATGTTATAAGTATTTCGTACTTACAGGTATCTCATACCAGGTTATGATTTAAAATCCTTTTGAATTTAACTAGTTAACAGTAAGTTTCTCGGACTTATAGTATCTCATACTCTTTAGCATAATCATTTACTCGAATGATTGTACCCGAACAGCTGCATGCAACCCAAGTGTTTTCATACTTGGGGTACATTTGTTTGCAAGTTTCTCATACTTTAGCGTTTGTTCGTGCGCGGTTCTCAAGCTATCAAGCATAGATATATTCATATATGGCGTTCGTGCCAATCCCATGCTCCCCAATATGAATAATGAAAAGAAAAATCAGTATTCATATTAAAAAACCAAATATTTGAAAAAGCCAAAATATACTGTGAAGAAAAGGGTGTCTTTATTCATAGACTGAACTTAAGAAACAGAAGGGAACTTTATTCGTAATTCCCACATAATCACGTGGTGAAACAGAACTAAATTCTTTTTAAACAAAGAATTTTCTCAGATTATGAGCATTCCATGGCCTCGGAATTGGGACGCCGTCCAGATCAACCAATCTGTAGGCCCCAACGCCCACAATCTCTGTCACCCGATACGGGCCTTCCCAATTGGCTCCTAGCTTGCCTTCGTTGGCTACCTTGGTGTTGCCGAGCACCTTCCGTAGTACAAGGTCCCCAACACCAAATTCTCGTGGGTGAACATGCTTATTGTAGCTCTTCATCAACTGTTCCTGGTAGGAGGCCAAATGGATTAGGGCCCTTTCTCTCCTCTCCTCGGCGAGGTCAAGCTCAATTTCGAGGGCTCTGTCATTGCCCCCACTTTCAACCAACACAGTCCTGTTCGTTGGAAGTCCTACTTCTAGAGGTATAACTGCCTCTGTACCGTATGCCAACGAATAGGGGGTCTCTCCCGTAGACCTCCTCGGTGTTGTCCTATGAGCCCATAAAACAAGGGGCAATTCATCAGGCCATTTCCCCTTTGCCTTATCCAACCTCTTCTTGATCCCATCAAGAATGGTTTTGTTAGACGCTTCTGCCTGCCCATTACTTTGAGGGTAGGCTGGAGTGGAATAATAATTTCGAATTCCATATTGGGCACAGAACGCCTTGAATTTCTTTTGAAATTGGGACCCGTTATCTGTGATCAGAGAATAAGGAACCCCGAATCGAGTAATAATACTCTTCCACACGAACTTCTCAACCATGGGCTCGGTAATTTTGGCCAGTGGTTCAGCCTCAATCCACTTGGTGAAGTAATCGGTTGCAACTAAAAGGAATTTTCGGTTCCCAGTTGCTTTGTGCAATGGACCCACGATGTCCATCCCCCATTGAGCAAACGGCCAAGGACTTGTCAAAGGCACCAAATCCTCCGCAGGTGTTCGAATCATTGGTGAGAATTTCTGACATTTCTCACAAATTTTAACATACATCTTTGCATCCTCCTGCATATGTGGCCACCAGTAGCCTTGGGTAATTGCTCGGTGGGCAATGGATCTTCCCCCAGCATGACTTCCACATGTTCCTTCATGTATTTCGTGAAGAAATCTCTGAACCATCTCGGGGTGCACGCACAACAAATAAGGGCCTGTAAAGGACTTTCTGTAAAGCTTCCCCTCTGGGGACAACCAAAACCTTGCTGACTTGGTTTTGACCTTATGTGCCTCTTTCTTGTCAGCGGGGAGTATTTCATCTCGTAAAAACTCCACAATTGGGTCCATCCAACTTGGACCTTGGTTCACTTCCAAAACTGACTCCACGCTTCTACCAATGCTCGGCTCATTCAGATACTCAACTGCAACTCTTCGCTTGAGTTCAGTTGGGACTGCTGCAGCCAGCCATGCCAATGAGTCGGCATGTGCATTTTGTCCGGAGCTTATCTGTTCAATGTGGACCCTCTCGAAGGTGTCAAGCAAATCCTTGGCAGCTTCCACGTATGCCGCCATTTTTTCGTTCCGGGCCTGATACTCGCCGGACAGCTGATTTACCACAAGCTGCGAGTCACAATGCACCCTAACTCTTTTTGCCTTCAGAGTCTTCGCACTTCTTAACCCAGCTAGGAGTGCCTCGTACTCCGCCACGTTATTTGACGCGCTGAATCCCAGCCGAACAGACAGTTCTATCATAATTCCCCTAGGAGGAAAAAGAACAACACCAAGTCCTGAACCAGTATTACAAGATGATCCATCAACGAACAGATTCCATTCCGTGCCATCCTGTTCGGCTGAGACCTTGTCCCTCGTGGACAAGGTTCTACTCTCCTGTCCTTTTTTCGTAGGAGGCAGGGGAGCTACTGTGGGAGAAAACTCTGCCACAAAATCAGCCAGCACTTGGCCCTTGATTGCTGTTCGTGGTTGATAATCAATATCATACTGACTCAACTCGACGGACCACGTCGAGATTCTTCCAGAAAAATCTGCCTTTCGTAGTAGTGACTTCAATGGAAACTCAGTGTACACTACAACCCTATGGCTTTGGAAGTAGTGTGGCAGCTTTCTCGTTGCTGTCCTAAGTGCCAGGACAAGTTTTTCCAGGGGCAAATATCTCGTTTCTGCGTCTAGTAATGTTTTGCTAACATAGTAAATTGGGATTTGCTCAACTCCCAAATCCCTTAACAGGACTGCACTAACAGCATGCTCAGAAACAGCTAGGTATAAAATCAAGGACTCACCTGGCTGTGGGGTTGACAGAAGTGGTGGCTCAGCCAGATACTTCTTCAGGTCCTGGAAAGCTTGCTCACATTCTGCTCCCCATTCAAATCCTTCCCTTTTTTTTAACAACTGAAAGAAGGGCCTACACTTGTCGCTTGATCTGCTGATAAATCTGTTGAGGGCGGCAGCCATCCCAGTTAGTCTTTGAACCTCCTTCGTGGTTCTGGGGCTTTGCAACTTCTGTAAGGCCGCAATCTGGTCTGGGTTAGCCTCAATCCCCCTCATAGTCACCAAGTGCCCTAGGAATTTTCCAGAACCAACCCCAAACGCACATTTCGAGGCGTTGAGTTTTAATTTGTATTTCCTCAAGATCTCAAAGACCTCTCTTAAATCTGTGATATGCCCTCGCTTGTCTCGGCTTTTCACCACCATATCGTCTATGTAAACCTCCATAGTTCTCCCGAGCAGTTCCTTAAACATGAGAGTTGCAAGTCTTTGGTACGTCGCCCCTGCATTCCTCAGCCCAAACGGCATCACACTATAGCAGTACAAACCCCGTGGGGTGATGAAAGACGTCTTCTCCTGATCGGGCCCATACATAGCGATTTGATGGTATCCTCGATACGCATCAAGAAAACTCATTCGCTCATAGCCAGCTGTTGCGTCAACCAACTGGTCTTTCCTTGGGAGGGGAAAACTATCTTTAGGGCAGGCTTTGTTCAAGTCTGTGAAGTCCACACAGACACGCCACTTTCCATTCTTTTTCTTCACGACTACAGTGTTGGATAGCCACTCAGGGTAGTGAACCTCGCGTATTGCTTTTGCCTCAAGCAATCGATTGACCTCTTCAACAACAGCATCCACATGCTGCACGGCAGCCCTACGCTTCTTCTGAATAACCGGTTTATGCTGAGGGTCAACATTCAGATGGTGACAGATTATGTCAGCATCTACACCAGGCATCTCTTCTGGTACCCATGCAAACACATCAACATATTCCTTCAGAAATTGTATTGATTCGGTCCTTTCCACTGCAGGTAACGATTCCCCAATCAAAAAATATCTTTCAGGATCAGCCTCGTTGATCTGAATCTTCTCCAAACCCTCGATCACCTTATCAGCCGGGCTTCTTCCGACATCCTCGATAGTCGGTTGGTCTGGCACTTCCAGTGTGTGAACATGATGGGCCTTTGGGGCCTTCTTAATGATAGAGATCAAACACTGTTGGGCCGCTCTCTGGTTACCCCTGATTGATTCGATCCCATTGGATCCTGGGAATTTCACCATCTGGTGGTAAGTCGAGGAGACTGCCCTCATCTTGTGTAACCAAGTTCTTCCTATAATCGCGTTATAAGAAGAGGGGACATCTACCACCAGGAAATCCGTCCTTAAGACAACTGAACCTGCCCGAACAGGCAGGGTCACCTTTCCAAGGGGCCACACTGCCCCTGCACCAAACCCAATCAATGGTGTCGTGGACTGTTCCAAATCTGTCTGGGCCAGTCCAAGCTTTTTGAACGCATCGTAGTACATCACCTCTGTACAACTTCCTGAATCCACTAGGATCCTTTCAATGTCATACTCCCCAACTCGTAGGGTTATGACCAGAGCGTCGTTATGAGGTATCTGGACCTCTCCCAAATCATCATCTGTGAAGGCTATGCTTTCTTTGCGTACATCATTCTCTCGCCCTCTTTTATTGCCCAATCGCATCACGTGCTGATCGTGCTTAAATTGCCTCTGTAACAGTCTAACCTCATTTCTCGTATAAGGTGCAGCCAACCCATGTATCATATGGATTACTCCTTTAGGATTTTGCTCATAATCCAGTTCCATGGCCTTCTCCTTTTCCTTGGGATCCTCCTGGATGAATTCCTTGAGATAGCCCCGAGAGACCAAATCATCGAGGTGTTTCTTGTACATCTCGCAATCTTCAGTCATGTGGCCCCAAGCCTTGTGGTAGCTGCAGTGCTGATTCGTAGCACGTCTAGCGTCCTTATCTCCGCCAAGGCTCGGAGGCCACTTGAAATATGGTTGATTCTTTATTCGATAAAGAATCCTGTAAATTGGCTCCTTCCAAACAGTATTGATAGAAAAGAAGGACTTGGGGTCAGGGGCTTGCTTTTCCTTATACGGATCCTTCTTAGCCTGCCCGTAATCTTTGCGCTCCTTGTATGTTTTGGGCTCAGGCTTGTCCGCCTTCTTTGCTGGCGTCTTAGGCTCTTCGGCAGCAACCCTGCCGTCTTCGCGGAGTATGTCATCTTCCATTCGGGCATGCTGCTTCATTCGCTCCATCAGTTTCGCCAGCGTAGACACCGGATGTTTATTCAATGAGCGGCGCAGTTCTCCCCGAACAGGCAAACCAGTTTTGAAGGTTGCTATGGCATACTCTTCACTGCAACTTTCAATCTCGTTGAAAGTTTCCCAGTACTTCTTGGCATAATCTCTGATCGGCTCACTTTCCGCCTGTTTCATAGTGGATAGACTCTCAAAGGTCTTTGGGGCCTTTCTGCTTGTCAAGAACCGAGCAGTGAATTCTTCAGCCAACTGCCTCCATCCTCTTATGGATCGTGGTGCTAGTTTATGAAACCAGCTTAGGGCCACCTTGCCAAGACTTGATGGGAACATTTTGCAGAGAATGGCATCATCACCATCATGCATGAACATGGCCTGTTGGTAATGCTGTATGTGAGACACAGGGTCCGTGTTTGTCTCGTAAAGCACGAACGCTCCGTGCTTCACTCTGCTCGGCAACCTGGCCTCCTGTAGCCTTTTAGCAAACGGGGAGGCTGCGATGTTACTCAGGGCTTTACGCGCCGCTTCTCGTGCGGACACTGTCCCTTCTTCTTTTTCAACCGTCTTATGAGCTGTGGCTTTGGCCCAATCAGCATCAGGTCTCTCGTACCTATCACGGTGGTGCTTCCTCGTCTTTTCTTCAGATGAGGAACTTCGTTCTCTGCTCCTTCTTCTTCGTGAAGACGCCCTTCGCCTTTCTGGCGTACGGTCTCCACTTCTGCTTCTCCTTCTCCGTGGGGAAGCTTCACACCGTCTCGTGGTGGGACTGTTACTCCCGCCTCTTCTTTCTTGTGAACGGGGCTGTTTATGGACTAGTAAAGCCCTCTTGTATTCTCTAGAACTCCTTCGCGAAAGTCCGGAGTCCTCCGGGTGATCTCGTACCCGCTGTAGCTCTCGTATCTCGTACTCTCGTCTCTTAATCAAACGAGCGTACTCCTCAATTTCTTTCCTCTTTGTGTCGAGGATATCTTCACTGTTATGAACACTTTTTGAACGGTCCACCGATGCCTCTCTTCGGTGGGACTTGCTCCTTCTCGTGGAGCCAGTAGCTGCTCTATCCTCTCTTCCAGCGGGCTTTCTCGGAGCTCCTGGTGGAGATTTATCCCCTCCACCGGTTAACTGGTTCTTTGGATCGAACGGCGTGGTTGGATCTTCTTCCATCATGGTTATATTTTCACGAATTGGTTCGTTTCCCACAGACGGCGCCAATTGTAGGGGGATGAAAACAATCAGTGTTCTGAACAACACCAATTTGTAGCGGCTACACGTGCCTCCACACCGGAACCCTAGTTCTTCGTCGGAACCCTAATCTGCAAAACAGACAAGGGGTGAGCGCACCTTTGCCTCGCGTGGCAAAGGCCCTCCGATGCTTAAGTTAGTATCACGTACTGGTGTAAACCCTAATTATCAATAGGAAAGCAATAAGAGATGGCCAAATATTGCGTACCTTTTACCTCCAGGCTCACCTCGTATTTATAGGCTCACGGATGCTTGCAGTCCAAGCATCCTTGTTGCCCTAGGATCCCTACCTCGTATAGGAAACCTAGTATCTTCTGGATTCTCATTCCCTTATCTGTACGAAAGCTCAATCTTTATGGGTCTCTTTCCCATAATTATCCGAACACCCCACTCACGTTGGGTCTCTTGCTTCGATCCTTTATACTCGGAACCTTATCCTTCTATGGAATATTATCATTCCAAAGTATTCTTGCCACGTCAAGACTTAGGGTAACTTGCTTTACTGTTCGGCTTCCTCTTTGCCGAACAGTCCTCCTGGACCAATGACCTCACATGCAACTGGTCCATGTCATTATACCTGGACAAATGACTTCACATGTCTTTGACCTTATCAGCCGAACAGACTGTCTGGACCAATGACTTCATGTGTCACTGGTCCATATCACCACTCATCGAACTGACCGGCAATAAACCTATCGTGCCTGCCACGTGTCCCTAACACATCACGTGTTCGGCGACTAATCTTATCTGTTCGGGAATACCTCCCTACACTTAACACTTGTGAGCCCATTTCTTCAGACATTCAGGTTATGGAGCGTCAGCGTGAGCGCTTACAGGTAGCTCGTTTTCTATTTGGTTTACCTTCACCAGCATATGATTCTATTCGGTCCAATCTTTTGGGTGGTAGAGATTTACCTTCTCTCAGTGAGGTGTTCAGTCGTGTCCATCAGGCCTCTGTTCCAGACTCCAGTGCTGTTGATTTGACCCCGGCTGCCCGCTCGGCTTTGGTTACCACGATTCCACGTGGTGGTACTTTTTTTCATGGTTTTGACCGTGGGGGAGGCAGTCGGCGTCCTACTGGCTGTGGATATGGTCGTGATTCTGGTAGCAGTGGTCCGATGCAGTCTGTTGGTAGTCGTGATTTTGGTTGTGGTGGTCGTGGTCGTGATTTTAGTCGTGCCCGTACTCGTGGGTCTCGTTCCTGCACCTATTGCCATGATATGTGTGTCATCAGGCTTATTACTCACTATTTCCGTTCTTCAAATAAGCGTCCCCGCAGCAGAATTTTCAAATAGGCATTTTCTCAAACACATAAAGAACAACATCAATGATATAGTATGTACTCAATCCCAAGAGTTGGCCTAGTGGTCTATACTTGGACTTAATAGTTTGCTCATTCATAAGTTTCCAGATTCGAACTCAGGTTTGGGCCAGTCATTCATAAGTTTCCATGTTCGAAACCGAACCTGTCAGTTGATATAACTCCTAGCAAGTCCTTGCGGAGCTTTGTTTCGGCTTTAACTGATCCCGTAAGTGAACAGTAAAGTTGACCAATGATTAGTTTGCCCGGATACATGAGTTATCAAAAAATATGCAGTATATACTCTTTGAGGGCTAGTTTGCGTGTGTGCGTGTGTGTGAGAGAGAGAGGCACATACCAGCAGTGAAGCAAAGGAGGATCTCGAACTGCTACGACACTTCGCATATACTAACATGCCTGTGTGTGCGCAATCGAGTTTTTCTGTGGCAGAGAAGAAGCGCTATCAGCACGCCGACACGTGTTCCGATCTTGCTCGGCCACGTGGGAGTGCCGGAGCGGCTGGATTTCCCCCGCCGAGAACAAAATCCAATAAAAGGGAGGACCCGAGATGGGAAAAAGCACGTGACAAACGCCTTAAAATAGAAATATATATATATATACTCCCTCCGTCCCATAATATTTGTCCGGTCCGCAAAACGGAGACTACAAAATAATGTATTTCTTTCAAGAAAAAATTCAAATTTTTTTCACAAGTTAAAAGAACTCGTCGAGATCTAGTAAGTTGTTGAATTTTTTCCCAACTTTTCTTACAAAAATAGAATTATTTTTACGTCTCCGTTTTGCGGACCGGACAAATATTATGGGATGGAGGGAGTATATATATATATATATATATATATATATATATATATATATATATTTCCCGATCAAATTTTTATGATCCGAACCGTTCAATGTGTGCAGAATATGATTTTACACTACTACAAAAATAGATAAAGACCTCGGTCATTTGGTGTGATCTTTCACTTTTAATCTCGCATTTAAAACTATGGTCTATCAAGGTGTAACTAAAAGTCTCTATCTTTTAACCACATGATAAAAACCGTGATTAAAACGCATTAAAATCGTGACTAAAAACATCGAAACTATGATTAAAAATGACAAAACTGTGACCTTTAATAGCTTAACATTTCAGTTTTATTATAAAACCGTGGTTGTTTAGAGAGAAATAATCTCGGTTTTTGAAAAAAACCGAGATTAAAAGTAGCGTTTTCCTAAGGGAAAAAATCCTCTTTATTTCTCCTGTTGGGTTTTGAACCCAAGTCTCTTGAGTTTTGCATACAAGCATCAACCAACTTCACCACACACACTTTTTGATATATAATTAAAATATTTAATATATAACATATGCGTTTAACATTAAAATATATTTCGAACATCATTTTGAACCTTTAAATATTAAAATTAGCAATTTTGATAAACATAAAAGATATAGCCCTTTGTGTTATTGTTCAAACCCAATTTGAATTATCTCAATTAATGGAGTTCTGAACATAGAGTTATACTCGAAATATTATTTATTATCTATTTACTTCACTTTCGGTCGCTTTAATTAAACACTTTCATTTAAATTAATTCCTCGACCCTCCGAACCCAATTTTTGATACCCAACTGGTTGTATAGGACCTTTAGGACTCTTATTAGGGTCATGTTAATTATTCTAATATTTTTATCTAATTAATGTATTTAATTAGTTTTTAATAGATCTAATTGCTTGAAAATAATTAATAAGAGTTTAGAAATATTTATTTAAGATCTTTATAAAAATCCTACTTCCTTATTGACATTGTACCATACAAGAATAAGGGTAACGACCCATTCATAAAAGGTTGTGTGATTGCATTACTGGTTATTTGTTTTTACTTATTATTTGATTTAATTATATATTGCACCGATACCTGATTTGAATGCTAGATTGGACCCTAGAGATATGTGGTGGTATACGAATAGAGTTCACCTAGGCAATGTTAGATAATGGATGAATTGGAAAGTTTTATTTTTAGATCTGCCTGCAGGCAGGATTTTGAGATGTGATGAGTTAGATGTGATGATTTGAAACTGGCAAAGTAAGCCCAGTGATGAATTGAAACTGGCGGAAGTCCAGTGATGATTTAAAACCTGGCGGGCAGTCCAGTGATGTTTTGATAAAACCTGGCAAAGTAAGCCCAGTGATATTTTGATAAAACCTGACGGTTGGTCAGTGATATTTTCTGAAGATAAAACCTGGCAAAGTAAGCCCAGTGACGTTTTGATAAAACCTGACTGTTGGTCAGTGATGTTTTGCGATGATAAAACCTGACGGTTGGTCAGTGACGTTTTGCAATGATAAAACCTGACGGTTGGTCAGTGATATTTTGTGATGATAAAACCTGGCAAAGTAAGCCCAGTGACGTTTCGATAAAACCTGACGGTTGGTCAGTGACGTTTTGCGATGATAAAACCTGACAGTTGGTCAGTGATGTTTTCTGATGATAAAACCTGACAAAGTAAGCCCCGTGATGTTTTGATAAAACCTGGCGGGTGATCCAGCGATGTTTTTGTGATGACAGAACTGGTGGGAGCTCCGCGGTGATTTTGATATGGTGATTAAGATAGGCAAACCCAAAGTTATGGTCTGGGCATGACTAAATTTTCCTTGTTGTTAGGCTATCGATCAATAATGAATAAATTTATGGGTGTTTTACTTTTCTACATCGATGATATATTGTTACTTGTTTAGCTGTAATGTAAGGAGGGTGTTGGGCCCGGAGTGCCCCCATGGATTTGGTTACACAATGCCACTCCCTGCGACCGCTCTAAAAACAGACTTGCGGGTGCGATGTCGAATGCCATAAAAGACTTAATTGAAACCCTTCCTACCACCAATTGGTTTTAGGAGAGATGGTGGAAAAGCGGTCCGACAAGTGGTATCAGAGCCAGGAAGTCATGGGTTCGAGTCGCGGGAGCGTCATCGTGAGGGAGGGATTGTTGGGCCCGGAGTGCCCCCATGGATTTGGTTACACAATGCCACTCCCTGCGACCGCTCTAAAAACAGACTTGCGGGTGCGATGTCGAATGCCATAAAAGACTTAATTGAAACCCTTCCTACCACCAATTGGTTTTAGGAGAGATGGTGGAAAAGCGGTCCGACAGAGGGTGATTGGGTTGGATTATATTACGGGGTGAACTTTTTCACTCAGGCACGGATTGTTTGGCATCCGTGTCAGATTTTGCGAAAAATCAGGTGGAGACTCAGGACCCTGAAGGAGGGTGATACTACCTAGAGATGAATCCGAATTTGGAGACTGAGCCAGTATACGCTTGGGATCCGTATCGATCTTAAAAGACAGCTCTGTTATTTTGTCTAGATTATTACCATGAAGACTATTTTCAGTATTTTCACAATGGTTTGTAATAGATAAATCTTTAGGATGAATCATCTGTTTGGGATTTTGAATTTAATTTATTAAAATTCCAAAAAAATTAATATTTAATGCCTCCGATTTATTTATGAAAATCGGAGCGTTACAAAAAGTTCCTCTCCACCTACTTCAGGCTTTTGTTTTCTAAACTCAAAAATCGAAAATACATCCTACGTGAATTCGGTCCAGGGTGAGGGGGCCAAACACCTAAAAGCTAAAAATGAGAAAACCAAAATGGGAAAAAGAGACTCACAGTAAACAGAAAATGAGAACTTAATCACGCGGACCAGCATCGTGCCCACGCGGGTAGAACCGTTGCGCTTGGACCCTGCAACATTTTAATATAAGAAAATAAAGTTGCGCCTTTAACACAACATGTGGGTTTTGGTAAGATAGTGAGGGCTTAATCCTAACAATTGGTAGCCAAGGTCATGGGTTCGACTTCCTTGGATGACATGTTGCTTGCGGGCAAGTGTGGGGGTATTGTTAGTCGCGAGTCAGCATGTAACGCCCCAAGCAGACCACTGGCCCAATACCTTGATTTTGATCCACATGGCCAAAAAGCTTAAGCACAAGGTACTAGTAGTAGCCCACAAGGTTTGTTATATGCCCAAGATCATCCATGTAGACTTCCGATGTGGGACGGGGTGTTACAATCTCCCCAACTTTATAGCCTCGCGCCCTCGCGAAGGGTTGAGCACTATAATCACCAATACAAATCAAACCAACAACCAAATCAAACCAAACTCCAAGGCCCACATGGTCGTCTACATGGATAGCTCTGATACCACTTGTAACGCCCCAAGCAGACCACTGGCCCAATACCTTGATTTTGATCCACAAGCCACACCACATGGCCCAAAAGCTTAAGCACAAGGTACTAGTAGTAGCCCACAAGGTTTGTTATATGCCTAAGATCATCCATGTAGACTTCCGATGTGGGACGGGGTGTTACACAACATCTTGCCCATGCGGATCAAACCATGGCATAAGACCTGCTACGCAATAGCATAAGGAAATAAAGTTACGCCTTTACCACTACCTGCGGGGTTTTATAAGATAGTAAACGCTTGATTCTAACAAAAGGGGCCCTACAATTAGAAGACTAGTTTCTCAAACGAAAATGGGTTCCAATCTCAAAAAACAAGAGTAATTGCTCTGGCTACGTGTCACGCCCTGGATTTTCAACATAATAATAATAATCTTTCATGAGGAAAATTATCGCTAAGATATGACATAATATCCCAAAAGCTTTCCCATAATCCATCCAAAAGCACAAATATCATCAAAGTTTTCAATAATGGCACTCCGGCCCCAAGTTTCATAGTTAACATAAGACAACAAGTTTAAAGATTTCATGATTTAGCAAATCAAAAGATTAGCTCAAATTACAATTACATCTCTCAAAAGGATTTTACAAAGATGTCAAAGTAATTCCTCGATGTTAGCTTTCAAAAGAATGGAGTCATATGCACATCAAGCACTCCAAATCAATGTCCTTGAGGTGTACCTGAAAATAATAATAGGTTGAGCTACACTAGCCCAGTAGAGAAATCTTTGCTCAAACTATATGCATATGAGATGGACAATGCACCGAGATGAATATTGACAACAATGAAGCTTCTCACATGAACAAAAGTAAGAGAATAAGATATGGTAACCAACATCATTCATTTTCATATCGCTTGATAATCTCTAAGTTCACCATTTCCACTATGTTAAGTATTCTCGATTTCATGTCCGAGCATTTGGGACCTCGTGCATCCCGTAGTCATTCCGGCATCGCACCATTCGGTGGATCCGTGGCTTTCTTGTGCACTTCCGAGCATTTGGGACCCCGTGCATCCCGTTTCCGGCATCCCACATTATAGTGGTTCCGTGGCTTTCTTCGTTTCGTTCTATCGTTCTAAATTGTGATTTTCCATTCTATAAGCCTCAATACCATAAAACATGATGTATGTCAATCCAAAACATTCATAAAGTATGCCACAATACTCACGTAATAACCCAAACGCATAGACAAACGCACAAATATCATATTCACTTAGTTTGACACTTTTCTTTGTCATAACGAGAGCCAAAGGAGTGAGGACGAGCAACGAATCATTAGAACACGAGCCATCAAGTTTAGACATGATTAGAATGTGATTAGAGAGTGTTGGAAGTGATCGGGGTTCAACACGATCGACGGATAATCAACGAAGTTCAAAAACAGTTTTCTAAGTCATTGGTACCAATATCTCAAAAAGTAGGTATTGGTACCCGACCAATCCAGAGAGCAATCAGAGACTGAGGTATTGGTAGATTAAAAAGTAGGTATTGATACCAAGGTATTGATAGCCCAAAAAGTAGGTATTGATACCAAACCAATCCAGTGAGCAATCCGAGACTGAGGTATTGGTAGCTCAAAAAGGAGGTATTGGTACTAAGGTATTGATAGCCCAAAAAGTAGGTATTGATACCATTGCATTGCAGTGAACGTCTGCAGAAAATCAGAAACGAGCAAAATTTCGAAATCCAACCAACTACAGCCCGATTTTAGCACACAACCAACTCATGAACATGTAGAGAGAGTAAGAAATCCCTACCTTGACTTGGAGAACGAAACCCAACGAGATTGATCGAGCCCTAGCCTTGAAATTTGAAATCCTCCGAAATTACTCCTCTTCGAGCTTGCTCCAACGAAACCCAAGGTCGAGAGCCCGCGAGGAAGATGATTTGGTGAAAGATCTTAGTGGGTTTTGAACTTGGAGTGGGATTTTTGAGTGAGGGTGTGAGAGAGAGAGAAGAGAACCGAGAGAGAGAAAGAGACGCCGGGAGAGAGAGAAAAGAAATGGGGGATTTCTTTCTCCTACACTCACACCCACACACATATATACACACATATTCACATATTGCACATGCACCCCTCTACAAACAATCTTCCCACATTCACCCCAACTCATTTAAACTCAACAAATCCCATATTTTCCTCCATTATAATCATTAATAAACCTTTTTACTAATTTTCTAAAAATACGGGTCTTTACACCACGTTTCATTAAGGTTCTTATTTTTTAGATACTTATTTTTTTGCTTTATGAGATAGGTCATTCTTTCATAATATATTATTTTATTTTAAAAAATAAATACTTATTCAAAAATAAGTATTTAAGAGGCACGTGCCCCAAGCTTTTTATCTCTTCCATACATTTGTTTGGTTCCTGCCACAATGTGAACAACACCAATGTGGGGTTGAGAAAGAAATTGGAGCATCACATGGCAGTACCATATATATATATACGGGGCGGTTCAATGGACAACTATTTAGACACCTAAAAAAACACCTCATAGTTCCGATCAAATTTTGATGATTTGAGTGGCTCAATGTGATCAGAACGTGATTTTAAGGGTACTTACAAAAAATCAGCAAAAAAAAGACCGAAAAAGTCTTGATCTGAGCAATTTTTAGTTTAGATTTAATGAACAGTTCAATTAAAAACTGCTTAAAACAAGCACTTCCCGGTCATTTTCTTTTTGTTAATTTCTCGCAAACACCCTTAACACTACTACAAAATGGTATAAACATCACGGTCCAAAAACTAAAAAAATCTCACTTTCTGTAAAAACGTAATAAAATGTTATAGACTATAGTTTTAATCTCAATTATACGAAAAAACTGAGATAGAAATATTTTTTAATCTCAGTAATCTAAAAAGTGAGATTGTAACTTGAAGAATAGATCTCATTCTCAAAAAACTGAGATTATTATATGAAAGAATATATCTCGTTCCGAAAAAAAACTGAGATGAAAAGATTTTTTAATCTCAGTAATCTAAAAGTGAGATTGTAACTTCAAAAATAGATCTCGTTTTTCAAAAACTGAGATTGTATATAAAAGAATATATCTCATTTCGGAAAACTGAGATAAAAAGAACCTTTAATCTTAGTCATTTAGAAACTGAGGTCGTAACTTAGAGAACATTTTTTTTTAGACTTGAGATGAAAGCTCTTATATAGGAAACATTGAAAGTCGCTTACCCCTTAATCGACTCCTCGTGCAATACCCCTAAATAAATGTCACTCTCAACTATTCTACAAAAAATATTTCGTCACAAAATGGGGCACTTTCGGCGATGAAAATATATTTCGTCGCCAAATGGGTACCTTTGGTGATAAAATTTATAAAGGTTGCATTTGGTCGCCAAAATTAAAAATATGTCGAGGTTAACAAAATTTCATCTTCAAGATGTATGGAGTGTAAATAAAATTACTCGGGCATTAGTAATAAGGTTTATGAGGTCGTAAAGTAATTTCGATTGAAATTACTTTAAAAATAATAATAAATAGTGAATTAAATAAAAAAAATTTAATTGAACAAGTTACCATCTTTGAGATGCAAGGAGTCTAAAAAAAATTAGTTTGAGTATTAAAACGTTGGTTGGGAGGTCGTAATCAATTTTTGTTTGTAAACTTTGAACGATAACTAATAAATAATTAAATAAATAGATAATTAAATAAAAAGAATTTGACCCTAACAAGTTATGATCTTTGAGGTGTGAAAAGTCTAGAAAAAATAGTTCGGGGGTCAAAAACGGTGTTCGAGATGTCGAAAAGTCAATTCGAACCAAAACAGAGAAAATCGCAAGGTCTGACCGGGTTGACCTTGCGTCTGGGCCTTCTACCGCAAACTCCAGCCTGGTTCTTGCGGCCTGTACCTTGCGGCCTCAAGGTTGCGTTCAGATTCGATTTTTTTGATTTTTCTTTACGGTTTTGATGCATGGGTCCATTTGGGCTATTGGGTTACGCATAAAAACATTAAATATACTTATAGGGAGGGTTAGAATGGATTATAATACCTCGAATTGGATCGGATTCAATTAAAAACGAATCTTGCGTTTTAGAGAAGAAGACTTCGGGTTCCTTGATCGGGGGACCTTGGGATCGAATTGGACAATGCTTGGTGATGCTAGAAGTTGTAGGAGGAGTCGGGAATGATCGGATTGGATTTTGGTTGGGTCTGGACATGAAACCCACTTTTCTCTCTCTAAAACTCCATGGATTGGAGCTTCATTCTCTCCCATTTTTCTCTCTTTTCTAGACTGGTGGGGCGTGGAGAATATTATGGTTTGACCTATGGTCGGATTAATGAGGTATATATAGGGAATTTTAAAGAGGTTGATAAAATTAAGTTCAATAAGGACTCAAATTATTGGGTTTTGAGATGGACGAAAATAAGGCAAAAATATAATTAGGGAGGAGGTAGAGACTGAGTAGGAGAGGGAGAGATGGAAAGAATTTGCATGCATGCATGCAATTTGAAAAAAATAAAAATAAAGGTAAGATAATTAAGATAGGATAATTATATTTGTATATATCTAATAAGAATATAATTTTATTATTATGAATAATACTTTGTAAATGATATTATTAATGCTATTAATAATATTAAATCTATTATTATTAAAAAAAATTGGGTCGAAAATCCGGGTCGTTACACTTTTTGACTTCTTATTTTTTATTTTTTCTATTTTCGTTAATATAAAAGACTTACTTGGTTGGAGTCTATATGTAGTTTTGGGAGTTTATTGGGGTCCTCATACTTAGTTGGAGTCCATCTGATTGTCCGGGTACTTGTTGTCTTCGTCTTTGATTGGACTTTTCTCTTTTGATACTGTTAATTCTAGATATGAAGTTTCAACAAAATGTGTGTCATGTGTGTTAATTCTAGATATGAAGTTTCGATAAAATATGCGTCATGTGTGATATCTAGATTGTAATGAAAGAAGACGTTCAAGAACAAATATTGGACTGGGCAGAAAAAAAGGGGGGAAAAGTCATACTCCTGGGCGACTGATGGCAAAGTAGTACCGTGAGGCGTGAGGAAAGGGGGAAAAGTCATACTCCTGGGTGACCGATGGCGAAGTAGTACCCTGAGGCATGAGGGAAGGGTGAAAAGAAACCGATCATTAATAACTAGTACAGTAGTTTTTTCTTTTTTTGATCCCCAGTAACTAGTAGTTCAGACACCAGGAATTTCAACGAGATGAACTGCTGCTCTTGCCCGGGAAAAAAAATCATGATTGATGCAACAAAGCCAAAAGGCCATAGAAATTTCATTTTTGGGAATCTGATGTATACTAGTAAATCGGAAATCCAATGTGCACATACCCACTGTGCACAGATTGTGCACGATGGATGTATGGGACCCACGTCAAGGTTCCGCACAAATGATCCAAACCATTCATTAGATATAAAACATTAATTTGAGTCTCCTCACTAAACATTATCTTGAATTCCATAGGAATTTTGGAAAAAACTTAAACGATTGGATTAAAAGCTAATTTTTTTCAGGGTGACTCGAAAAAGCATTTTAAATTTAATGAGTAATTTGAATCATTTTTGTAGACCCCAACATAGACCCCGCATATATAGCATCTCTGAATTTTATTTTATTTTTAATCCGCAAAAACACCCAAAGGGCTAGCATCTCTGATTCTCAAACATATGTTTTCATTTTCCTGAAGAGATGCAATACAACATTAGGCATGATTGATGCCAGGATTAGGCTAAGTTCCACTATAATTTTTGGACTTTTTCGTTTTTTATTTTTATTCAATTTTTTTTTGGCCTTTTGGACTTTATCTTAGATATTTACAATCTTTTTGATTCGTCTTAACAAAATGAATCAATAATCTACAAAAATTAGGTGCAAAACTAAAGAAATGCAAAAAAAAAATTTTGAATAAGAAAAAAATCCAAAAATCATAAAAAGCCATTAGCAAAACTCTGTCGAGCACCCATGCTGGACAATGGTGCCAAGCAACCCATCTGGCCATTCGTTTTTACATGGATGACTTGGATTTAATCCAAGTGCATAAAAATTTTGATCGTTCGTTGCTCGAATTAAGATCCGAGTCGTCCATTATCGAGATAAAACAGCTGGATGGTTAGCTCGGCACCACTGCCAAGCGGGGTGCTTGGCAGCATCCCCAAATCCGCAAAACCTTAGCCTAAAACCTGCATCCATGGTACAAGGACAATAAATGGCCCCACATGTTCTCCAGAAGCTTTCCCATTTATCAGGTGCAACTATCTAATCCGGACCTACTAATACCGCTGCCCAGCGGAGCGCTTGGCAGCATCCCCTTGTTCGATTTTCACGGTCGATTTTTTTTTTTTTTGGAGTAAGTTCATTTTCATTGAGAAAAAATCAACCAAAACAAAACCTAGGAAATGCCCTTGCTGTCTAATACGGAGTACAAGCTAGTTACTAATCAACAACCAAAATAAACTAATACAGTGAAATCAAAAACAACAAATATCCTGTATAGTTTAGATTTTGAGAAAAGTTTTTTAGAGTAATGAGTAGAGAAATAAATTAAAAAAATAATTAAAAACCGTGCTCAAGAATTTTAAGATCCCAAAACGAACAAGGCCATGTGACTTAGACAGGAACCACTTGTCTCGTTTATTCCCATCATTTATTCAATCCATTTTTTTCCTCCTTCCAAAAATAATAATCCGCCAAGCAAAACGACACAGGAACCACAATTAACTTGCACTACATATCGTCCAATTCTTCTTTTCTTTTCATTTTTCTAGATAAAGTCACAAAAATAGAAGAATCAAGGAAAATAATACTCCCTCCGTTCTTTATTTAGAGTCCAGTATTTCATTTTCGGCTATCCCTTAATAAGTGTCAATTTTATAAAGTTAGTGGGTAAAAGTTGGTACATTGTCTATTTTGTCCCTAAAAGTATATTCCATTTTAAAAAATTTGTGAGTAAAAGTATAATGATGATGAGTAAGTATGAAAAGTGGAGGAAAAAGTTGATGTGAAAAGTATAATGATGATATCTTTTTAATAAGTTGGAGTTAGGAAACATGACACTTAAAAAGGGACGGAGGAAGTATTAGCTTTGTAGTGGTCTGAAATACCCTCCCTGACCAACATCTAAACATTACCACCTATTGGTTGGTTTAAAGGATAACGACTTGTAACTTTTGAGATGTGATTTTGGCACTCCACTTTTTATTTTGTAACCTCATATGATTAAGACACAAAGTGGAGTGCTAATGGCTGAAACTGGAGTGCCAATATTAATTTCCTAACTTTTTCTCTCAATAGTACTTGAGTTTAAATCTCTATATAGTCTCTTGGCGGAGCTAAAAATATAGTACTTAATTACTGACGAACATATATAGTAACCTGGAGTTTTATGTATTTTCGTTTCACCCAAAAACGTTTATTTTGTTTTTGACGAATCAATAATTCACAAAAGTTGTGCGCAAAAGTCAAAACTAAGAAACGCGATTTTTTTTTTAATAATGTCAAAATAATAAAAAGACCAAAAAGCCCTTAACGGAATTTGCCTAAATATGTATTTTTGTTTATTTCACCCCAAAAAAAAGTAACTAAACATTTGGTAGACATCACCATCAACGTGTAGGCGACAACGAACAGAGGGGAGTCAGCAAGCCACCGGCCGTCAATCTTGATCACAATAATTGAACAATTATTCATGCATCGTGCATGCATGTACTCCTATATATATGTTTCTGTGAAACAACATCTTGATTAATGGGCGTGAATGACAGATTATATGTTCCGGACACCGCAACGTGATGTCCAACAACTTCATTTGTCACACATTTATATGAAACTCAAGAGTCGAGACTATACATGTATGGCGGAGGGGTACATACCGTGACTGAAGACTCTGTTCAATCGTTAGAGAACCTTATTTCCATCTTGGATGAACTCGGCCGTTTTCCGTGCCTATGAAATTACTACAAAATTGTAATTTCAATTCTTGCTTAATTATACTTATTCGTCTAGAAGCTCGGTCTTTCGAGTCAAGTCATAAAAGGGGCAAATGGTCCTACATGAATATGTTGTGGAGGAGAGTATTGTGACACCATGTGGCAGTATCTCAAGACTACTGAATAATGACTCGAATTTGCATATATGCAAGGCATATATGTCCCAGAAATTATGATAATTTGACTTTCCCCCTCGAAAATAAGTGAGAGATGATAAACTTGTAACATTGAATATGATATTTTCGACACTTTCTTCCAGCATCATAACTTTTTAGAAATTTTAGTACACAAACTTTAATTGTATTCTTTAGGTTCGAACATAACCTCTTCTTTTTCTTTATATATATATATACAGTTCCCATCCTCTAGGGACGCCCTTATTTGGGCTAAAATGCGGACTGCCTTTTGTGGCCGTTGGATCTCATCCAACGGATGAGAATTTAAAAGCTATCTCGCGGGTTAAACAAACCCATATCTGGGAAAGTGGTTCCGGGTCAATAAACCTGGGTTATACCAAGTTCACTCTCCCTTTCCTGTTCAAACCAAGAGAGAGACAGAGAACAGGAGACGATCGAGAAGAAGAAAACACCGCTTCCCATTTGCTTCGATCGAGAGACACAAGGCGTTCAAATCTCCAGGTATATCTCTCTCTCGCTTTCTCTCTCTCGTGCTCTCTCTCTCTCTGTCTGTCTCGCTGACTCTCTCTATCTCGCTCAAATTCAACGTATACTAGGGTTTATTTGGAAAGCCACAACGATTACCACGACGAACAAGGACGACGAAGACCCTCGATTACCCACGACGCACCAAGGTCGATTCTCTCCCTCTCTCTCTTACTCTCTGTGTTTCTTTTATTGAATGCGAAATTATGGGTTTTTTTGGAACGCGATTGAACTGGTTTTTCGTGAATGCGAAATTAGGGTGGTGGCTGTATAGATCTGATTCTGATTTGGGGCAATAAATGTGGAGATTTGGGTGTTTTGAGGGCTAGGATTGTTTGTAATTGGGAAAATTGGGTCTATGGTACACCCGTACCTTCAAGCCCTTCATGACTCACGAAGAGCTTGAACCTATAATGGCCTCTCTTGGCTTCGTACCCCTTTCCTCCTATATTGACTCATCCCTCAACGGAGCCGGAGCCATCTGGAGGGACTATGCCTATTCTGCCTATTATTCTGCACGAGGAGGAGAGTACCTCAGGGGTACTAACAGTAGTAATCCTTCTTTTTGTCAGGCTGCTTTGCTGTCTGAATTTGCTACAGCAGATCTTATCGGACTAGGATACATCATGATTGACGTAGCGACTGCAAACACCGGAGCCGCCACTACTATATAATGCTGATAAATTTCTTGCATATATTGCGTTCATTCACACTACACAAATGTATTCTCAATGAACACAAAAACGTGGGAGACACATTGCAGCTTTACCTAGTACACAGTAAATGGGTCAGTAAATGGTTTCATTATCAATCCATCTAGAATTGGTCATTGGAAACTGCAAAAAAAAACCAAGGCTTGATACATTGAATATTGTAATGTAGAGAGAGATACTTAATTGCATGTACTGTAATTATCTTTCCCATCTTAACCTTCTTTTTCTTTTTTCGGCTGCACAGGCCAATTATTGATCATTTCCAGGAACTTGTACGACTCCAAAAGTCACTCTATTTCATCAGTAGTACTACAAAAATGAACATAATTCAATGGAGAGAAGAAGGAAATAAACTGATCAGTACATTGTTAGTTCTTGTTAGTTTTTTTTTTTTTTTTTTGGTAGTACAGCTTGGCATGGCTTCCGCTTCTTCAAATGCCACATCTGGATGGCCAAAGTCCAAATACCCCGGCCGGCGCTACTCCAATTGCCCTCGTGACAAGTCCTGCAAGTGGATGGGTTGTGCAACGAGAATGGGCACAATGTCGCACATTCAGAAGATGATCGGTTGCGCCAGTTGATCGACCGGTTCATCCATAGTCGACTTCCACAACTTAAGCATGTTAGCCATGTTCAATGTAGTCCGTCTTGTAATCATTTTTGGGATTGTTATTGTCTACTCCAAGCAATCCAACTTGGTGTATAAGTGTATTTATGCATATGCAACTTGTGTACTCCACACCTTCGGGTGGCTTGCCTATTATCTTTGAGCTTAAGGACCAGATTTATGGAATTGGTGTATTTATGCTCTTATCACATAAGGTGTTATCAGTAATTGGTGCATTCTGCTATGATCAATGTAGAGCTATGTTTTTATAAGCTCTTTTTTTTGGTGTTTTGATATAAAAAAATAGCCCATTGCCGTTTGCGCTAGCTGTTGCTGTTGCCATTTTCCATTGAAAAAAAAAAAAACAGAGTGCTTTTCCATTGAGAGCCTAGAACAGTTCAATTGTTGCTTCTCCAACCTAGCAATGAATAGATGGAAAGTTAGTGAGTTATTTTCCTTCTTTCTGGAGATGACGCAACAGAGAAGACCATCTCCCTTCCCCAGTTTTCCAGAGAAGACCATCTCTCTTCCCCTGTTTTCATTGCCTCCAAATCATAATCAAAAGAAGTTGCAAGAAATTTTGCAAGTGCAGGAGCTTTAATTCAACTAAAGTACATGTCCAAATCATCCACACAAAAAAAGGTAATAATGCGTTGAGCTTTCCCAAAATAGGAATATATCTACTGGAACAGTTTCACCAAAAATAGAAGCAACAACAATTTGAGGGGGCCTCTGTCTACCACTATCCATTGTATTGCCATAAAACAGATGGCATATCTCCTTGCTATCTAACAATCATACAACAAAACCACATCTGCTGGTTCTTGGCTGGTTCTCGATTACTTTCACAACAGCAGTAATACAAGTTTGATCGACAACAGAAAGAGGAAGCACCAATTCATCCTGCAAATTGAATAGGTAATAATATCAATACAAGAAACAAAAGACGAGAACAATGGTGCAAAAAATCCCATGGGAAACAACGGTGCAAGTTATATTTGAAACAACAATACTCCTTCCTAACAATTATTTTGTCTGTATTCTTTTTGCTAGAATGTGATCGGGTACTAAATCCACCTTCTTTAGCAGAAGGGTTGTAAAATTCCTTAGCCTTCTCTCAACAGTCAAACTCTTGGTTAATTTTCAGTATGAGGTCATTCTTAACTTGGAGAGTGTAAAGTACTTGTGAAGAATTAGTAGATGATTCACAAACATACTACAATACAAAAGACAAAACAATAACAATTGATCAATTTTGTATAATTTTTGAACCCTATTTTTTTATCCCAAGGAGGGAGGGAGAGAGAAAGACCTTGGTTGGTGGACAGTTGGTGGTGGCATAATGCTTTCTTTTTGTCGATCAGTCTCCATATCTGGTTGGGAAAAAAAATAGATATGAACCTTCTTTCTTTTCAAACTGATTCAACACAATAAAATACACAACACACACACAAGAAAAAAAAAAGAAATGAAAAGAAAAGATTTTCAAATCAGTTCGAAAAAATCTGATTTTTTCAAACAAACTAGAAACTTTCGAAATGGCAATGAACCAAAATCCACAAATTGACTTTTAATCTGATTGCCGTGTTAACCCTAATTTCAAAAAAAAAAAAAAAAAAAAAATCCCCAAGTCACTTGAACGGAAACCCTAATTTTTGAGTCAGAGAGATTAACTATGTTTGGAGTAATTTAGTTGTGCTCCCATCCCAATTGCCATCTTAATTAGGGGAAAGATAACAGAAAAGCCAAACTTCTATATACCCAGATTCACAGACAACACAAGAACGACTAAAAACATAACATTTCTCCTTACAACACGAATTTTAGTGGAAAGCTTTACCCAGTTGAAATTCATAGAAAATTATGCAGGAAAATTATGCGAGGGAAACTTTAACCAGTTCAATCGCGTTCCAAAAAAATCACTAATTTCGCATTCAATAAAAAAAAACACAGAGAGTAAGAGAGAGAGAGAGAGAGAGAGAGAGAGAGAGAGAGAGAGAGAGAGAGAAATCGATCTTGGTGCGTTGTGGGTAATCGATCTTCGTCGTCCTTGTTCATCGTGGTAATCGTCGTGGCTTTCCAAATAAACCCTAGTATACATAGAATTTGAGCGAGAGAGAGATTCAGCGAGACAGACAGAGAGAGAGCACGAGAGAGAGAAAGCGAGAGAGAGATATACCTGGAGATTTGAACGCCTTGTGTCTCTCGATCGAAGCAAATGGAAAGCGGTGTTTTCTTCTTCTCGATCGTCTCCTGTTCTCTGTCTCTCTCTTGGTTTGAACAGGAAAGGGAGAGTGAACCTGGTATAACCCAGGTTTATTGACCCGGAACCACTTTCCCAGATATGGGTTTGTTTAACCCGCGAGATAGCTTTTAAAATCTCATCCGTTGGATGAAATCCAACGGCCACAAAGGCAGTCCGCATTTTAGCCCAAATAAGGGCGTCCCTATAGGATGGGAACTGATATTATGTGTGTATATATATATATATATATAGGAATTTTCAAGTGAGGGATGACTTTCATTTCCCGATCAAATTTTGAAAATCCGAGCCGCTCAATGTGTGCAAAACATGATTTTAAGGATACTCGCGAGAAATCAGCAAAAAAAAATGACCGGGAAGGGCTTCATCCGAGCAGTTTTTTTGAACTGTTCAATGAAAACTGCTTGGATGAAGCCCTTCCCGGTCATTTCTTTTGATGATTTCTCTCTAAGACCCTTAAAATCACGTTCTGATCACTTTGAACGGCTCGGATCATCAAAATTCAATCGGGAATGGGAGTCCCTCATTTTAAAAAAATGAGGGATCCCTCACCGGAATCTAACTCTCTCTCTCTCTCTCTCTCTCTCTCTCTCTCTCTCTCTCTCTCTCTATATATATATATATATATATATATATATATATCGAGATTTCCAAAAACATTCTAAATCCCCAACGTAGAAGTATTCGATCTGAATCATTTTATTTGAAAATTAAGTCAGTCGACAAATAAAAACTCGTACCTTAAATCAACCGTATTGTTCAATAAAAAATCTTAAATCATGGCTATTAATTTTTTTACGAATAAGATAAGATAACCAAATTTATATATTCCATTTATGATAGATACAAACACTAGGTTGACAGTTTTTAAACAGCTTCAAGCATACTTTGGAAATAGTACTCCAACCGTTGCACATCAGTACTCCCTTATTAGTTATTATAGCTAAACATATATAGGAGCCGAAATTATCACAATTGTTTTTGAACAATAAATGGAAATTTTAGTAATCTTTGAAATTGTTACAAAGAGCAAATTAAGGAAACAAGGATTAGACAACATTATATCCCTAAACCATTAAGAAAAATCATGTGTTAATCCGAGATTATCCAATCTAAGATTTGCAAGATGCCAACTAAGAAAATACTCATTGGGACAACCCCACACCTAAAGGCTAAAGCTAAAGGGCTAAGTCCATAACACCAATTGAGTCTAGCCCAAACCTAAAAGAAAAAAACCCCAACCCTACCGACAGCAACAAAACCGCCATCTCCCTGCAATACCTGCCTCCAACAGCAGCCACCAACATAATTTGAGGTCTAGCCCAAACCTAAAAGAAAAAAATCCCAACCATACCGACAGCAACAGAACCGCCATCTCCCTCCAATATCGGCCTCCAACAGCAGCAGCTGCCAACAGAATTTGAGGTCTTGATTATAGGCAATAACAACTCCAATATAACAATATTTAAGAACAGTTCTGGATTGTGACAAGGAAGGGAGCCTTATCTAGTAGAAGGAGAAATTGTTTAGTGCCCAGCGGGTATCATATGGTGCCCGCTCGGTATATCCGGGCCGTTCGTTTCGATTTTGGAGAGAGAAAGAGAAGAGAGAGTGTTTTAATCTAGACCGTTCAATACACTTTGGACAACTCAAATGTGCCTGTTCGGGCACTACGCCAACCGGGTGACGTGGTAGCCGGCCACCCGGCTCCCAGTAGAAGTATAGTTGCTAACGACTAACCCCGTTCCGCTTTCTTCAAAAATCTTCTTTTTCAAAAAGAAGGTAATTTCAAACTCAAATATAACGAAAATGAAAAAATATTTTTCAATTTTTTTTGCATCGTTTAAAAGATTTCAATGGGATCTATCAAACAAGATTCATATTGGTAAGAAAATTATTTGCGTAAATGCATGATTTTGGAGCTTGAAATTATCTTCCTTTTTTAAAACTTCATTTTTCTACAAAATGGAACGGCCAAGGTAAAAAGTTGGGTTTAATTAATTAATTGCTTTGATCCACTCAACCCAGTTGAACCTGAGTGGTCTCTGTCGTAACAAATTTTATTTTATTTTCTTTTGAAGGGCGGCGTAATTGGCTTCCTCTTTTAATCACTATGATATGATATGATATGATTAATGAAATGTTCTACGCCGTTAAAAAAGTGGTATCTGTCGAAATATTATACAATTATGATTGGACCCCAAGTTCCATTAACTATTTCATGATTTCATCCATGCGTCATTCTTTTAGGATTTGTTCTGTTGGCTAGTGAACTCATTTTCACAATTGGACTAATGAGTAGGGGTGGCTCCACTTATGTTTTAGGGGTTCAAGCGAAGCCTTTGGGTTCAAAAATTACACTACAATTTTATATATTTTGGCTTATACGTAACAGAATAATCGATATCGAGCCAAGAGCACCTTCATTTTTTTATAAAGTGGCGGGTGTAAAAATCCACAACGGATCATGTCCTTCAAGTCGCACGTTGCTTTTTAGCTACCATATTGTTTCAAACGAAATTTTATCATAGCATTTCTCTAATTTGATATTTATTTCATATTGTCTGCACTGAATCAATCGAACAAAGCCAAAGGAAATAGAAATTCACTCAAATTTGTGAGTCCGCACAACATAAAATAAACTAGGCCCGATAAGTTTTCAACCAAAGTAAAGTTTATAGAGTATCAGAAATTATCCAATGAGGGATTCCACACGGCCTTATCATGCAGGATTCCCCTTTCCCGAGCAAATTTCAATGATCCGAGCCGTTCAAAGTGTGAAAAAAGTGATTTTAAGCGTACCCACAAGAAATCAGCAAAAAAATGATTGGGAAGGGCTTGATCCGAGCAGTTTTTTACTGAACCGTTCAATAAAAAACTGTTCAGATCAAGCCCTTCACAATCATTTTTTTTGCTGATTTCTTGAGGATACCCTTAAAATCAAGTTTTGATCACTTTGAGCGACTTAGATCGTCGAAATTGGCTCGAAAAAGGGGAGTCTCGCACGTTAAGGCCGTGTGGGATCCCTCATTGAGTCATTGGATCCGGACTGTATAGAGCGTTTTGTATATTAAATTCTTTTGTACGCATTTTGTTACTGCTGAGTTAAAATCCTGCAGCCGTCTCTGCTAATAAGTACTAAATCAAATTGTTAAGTTCACAATGGTTTTTTTTTAAATTTATTATTCTGTATGAATATCAACAACCAATTGCTTTTCTTAATATTTTATTTTGTGTAGTTACTAATTTTCCGAGTCAAAATTTGTTTGTATACTGGTACTAACCATGCATCAAATATGTATAAGCAAGAGGCCTTAACTCCGATGAATAAAACCATATTCATGACAGGCCTTAACTCGGTTTTATATAGTCGACTCAACTAGTCAACTCGATCCCGACCTCTTTGGAACGCCAGATATATGTCTCTATTTCACACAATTTGATTATTTATTTATTACTTACCCAAAAATAAATGTGATTATTTATCGCAAAATCTGTCTCTAATGAATTAGTCGAGAGCACGACGCGAAAACATCCCATGTGATTGCAATTAGTTATACCCCGCAATTAGGTGAGCACATGGAATTCTTATGAGAAGGCCATACTAAAGTACCATAGCTAGCCTTCATAGAATTGACGCATCCAGGATCGGTCTACTTGGGGTAGGCAAAAATGGCGACTAAAAGTGGTTTTGGCCCTCTTTGGTTTTTCTAAAGAGCGATGTTTTTTTTCTCGAGCTGTGCTATTCCCACTGCTCTGTTTCATCGCCTTTCTCACCGCAGCACTTAATCTCACCGTTTGTCCGGACAATCAATAGTCCAGATTTTAAGAGAATTATTCCATAGAAGAGTTAACCAAAACACTTTTGGACGGCGAGATTGAGAGCGGGGTAAAATAGAGCAGTAGGGTTAGACTTTTTGTTTTTTCTCATAGAGAACTTTTTAATCTTCAAGCGACATTTTGCCCGTGTTAGTTTAATAGTATTGTACTTCTCTGATTATTTTTTCACCCAGGAACACAGAAAGTCCGCGTCACCCTTGACATGCTCACATAGTCACATGCACCTAGTGTAAGCATATTGTTGTGCCGTGTGTCGTGTCACGTTTGATCCGTATCGTTTCGAGTTTCTGTCATTTTCGAGTTTCGTGTCAAAATTATTTGTTAATTAACTCAAGCGTGTCAATGTTTTGCCTTTTCATTAACCAATCGAGCCGTTTCTTTCTTTCTATCAACGACGTTCTTTCTATAGGAAATAGAGAAGTTGATGCCTTAATTTACATCAACGGTTCAGTCAATCATAATCATAAGATTAAACAAAGGATAAACAAATATGGTACATCTCGCCTGTCATAAGAAAATAAAAAACTTAATTAGACATATCCCTATGAGGTGTGGAAGAGTAAGAATTTCTTACTTATAAAAGTTAATTTCTGACATTCTGCATAAACAAAATGGCCGTTAGAGACCGTCGCTTAGAATATTACTATATATGAATCAACAAAACATCCGAGTTAGGGCCGGCTTCCTGCTAAGCTGGACGAGGCCGCGGATTTAAGTTTTCGAACTTTTGACTCAAAATTAGGACTCCAAATAGAAATAGCAAGGTATGTAATATATATTCAATATAGCGCTTCAATTTAGTTAGCCCAATTGAAAAGCTTAGTTTTGCTATTCAATATGTACATGGTTCAAGTTCTAAGGGCTTCTCTTTTCCTTCCTTATGAGAATAATTTTTTCTCCTCACAATTTCGTTTTAAGCCGTGAAAATCTTAGAGCCGGCCCTGCATCCGACTAATACCTAATTACACGAACATGTCAAGGATCAGACGAAGTGAGACCCAACATGGATTAAACAAAAACTCTACGACATACATATTTTTCTCCTAAGGACAACGTCAAAGGAAGGAGGACGAGAAAAAAAGACAGACAAAAATACACTATGAAGAAACAAGAAGCCAACTCGTCGTCTATAGCTTTGGCCGCGAGCTCTGAAAGTTCTTCACCACTTAACGGTCCTTCGATTTTCCATATATATAAAAAAAAAAAGCCTAGCCAATTCATGATCACTTTGATTGGTTTCCCTCGTTTTTTCGATTTCCATATAAAAAGCCTAGCCAATTCATGCTCGGCAGCATCCATTGTCCATCCCACACACAAGCTTCCAAATATCCTTAACCAGAGGGGCTATCTGCCTCTCTGTCTTCCGACATGCTTTAACTACTTTGAGGGCATCCTTCAAAAATAGTACGTATTTGACCATTCATCTTGAAGCGCCCAAAATTCTACCACATAAAGAGTTACATGAAGATTATTTTAGGATCCGACCGCATTAAATTTGTCACGAATTTAGGTAGCAGAGCACGAAATAGGTCGGGGTATCACAGTCAGCCACCAAATATACTAATCACTTATCACTCCATCGTCACCGAATTTTTTAAGGCTATGCTTGAATCATGTACTTGAATCTATAAAATAGATAGAATAATATCGATCTTGTGTATTCCTAAGATTAAACTAGGAGTATTCCGCCTTGCGGGCCTTTTAAATGATCAAAACTAGGAGTATTCCCTTTAGCAAATAAAAAATGCTAGAAATCTTGCAGGGCGCCCTGTAGAACAGATCACAGCCATCCAAATGTGTTTTTCACGGTTCAGATAGAAAATCAAACTTTTCCGGGGAAGAGTTAACTCTTTCCCGAAAAAGTTTCATTCAAGTCCGGACCGTCGAAAACACTCTTAGACGGCTGTGATTTGCGCTACACGTCCTGTAGTGCACCCTGCACTACAGGGTTTTTAGATCCCTAACTAAAATAAGTTGTCTACGTTGTGATAAAATGACATGTCTCGTAAAAAGAAAAATAAATACAATTAAAAAATAAGAACCTTAGAGCATCTATAGTGGAATAACAAAAATCATAAGGTTGCTAAAATTAGCAATGTTCCCTCAAAAAAGTGCTCACAATGGCGTAACCAAACTTAACAATCTCTTCGTAACTCATCAAATTTGGCCATTGAATAATCAAAACTAGCAACATTTAGCCAAAATCTTCTCTCTCTCTCGCAATAATGTTTCTAAAAAAATATATTTGTAAAATAAGTTTTTTTTTTTTTTGCAAAAACAGTTAAATTGTTTTTTTATTAAAAACTATTTTTTAAAACTGTCTTTTATTTTTCAAAAATTGTTTTTTAAAAAAACCCGTCTTTTTACAAAAACTATTTTTTAAAAACTTTTTCAGAAAAGTGTTTTTTCAAAATAAAAGTTTTCAAAAAATTATTTTCTATTCCTAATAACCTGTTTTTATTAGTTTGAAAACTATTTTAAAAAAATTGTTTTATATACTGACAATTTTTTGATTTTTACAGGTTGAAAATGTGATGTGGCAAATTTTGATTATTCAATATTGATTATGTCACAGTGGATATCTACATTGCTAACCTTAGCAACCATTTAAATGGATAATTAAAATGTGATATGACAACTTTTGATTATCAAATTTTGATTAATCCATTGTGAATGCTCTTAGAAGAAGGGCCTTGTACCTCCTGCACTCTTGGGTTTGAGCTAGTGTTAGCATGTTAAAAATTCATTTAAAATTGGTTGATGGAGTACTTGATAAGGAAGACAAGCTAAGTTTTCAAATCAAGTTTGAACATTCCTTGAAACACGTTGTTAAGTTTCAAATCAAGTTTGAACAATCTATTACTGTTCTACATCGGAAGCCATCTCTCTCTCTCTCTCTCTCTCTCTCTCTCTCTCTCTCAACGAAGTGAAACCCACAATCCGCAAATCCTTCTTCTCTCAAACTTTTTCACAAATCCTCTTCTATGCAATCTTCTCTCCACGTGAAAACCCAAAATCAAAACCCCCAACCAACGGCCTAATTCCAGAAAATAGAAGTTTTTCCGATTCCAAATCCCGTAGGTTCTAGACATGGGTTCCGCCGATTTCAAAGTCCGACAAGAGAGCGCCACCCCGATGAAAGCTCCGGCCTTTGATTGCAAGAAACGAGATGAAAAACAATAAAGTAATCCAAGGCGAGTGAACAGTAGCTCGCTCGTTGAAGCGAGATACGGATGTCCCCCATTAAACTGGCGTGGTCGGAACGAGTCTCCTGAGCCAGCAAATTGAAGGTTTGGGTAGCCGGTTTGTCTAATTTTCTTGTTTACTTAGGCTGCTGGAGATGGGCGTAGTTGTGGTTGCCCCATTCCATTAATTGATACGGCAAGAGCCAACGGTGGACCGACTCTCGAGTCAACCAAAGGAGGCAACACCCGAAGATTTTCCAAGCGCGTGTACTAGAACAACCAGGAGTCGTCGGCCCCCACACCACCCCCATCCCCCGGTCCACTCTTGACTCTTTCCGTTCCAATAAACAAATTTTTTTCCTATTTTTTTTAGCGAAAGATCATTCTATTTATTTTAAAATAAAAAGATTATAACTACAATAAAATAAAAAAATACAAAAAATAAAATTTAAACAAGGACTGATTTGGGAAATTAAAAAGAATTTTTTAAAACTTATATATTTTAGATCCATGACAAATTATTTCCAAATCTATTGTAATATTCTAATGAAATCTTAGATAGTGGAGTAGAAGATTCGACAAATTTGGCATTAAAAACAAATCACGAGAGAAGATTTTTTCCACAAAAGAAAAGAGAGTCTATCCGTATAGAGTCTTTTTCTGAGTATCTCTATGGAAAAACATGAAAATTTTTGAATAAAAAATTTAAAATATTGGTCACCTGAATAACTCAAGTTACACAATAACTAATTATTGAAAATTAAAAATTAAAAACACGGAATACTTTGATTCCAATGCTTTTGGTTTAACGATAAGCCTCAACGAAGACACTATCGCTAATTGGAGTAATCACCAATTAACAGTAGATGATTCCATATATTATTGCACCGATATATATTTGAGGATTTTCAGTGCCGAAAACTCCTGTGCTTCTGTGCCGAGAGATTTTTCGACTGTTAAATTTAAAACATAAAAAAAAAAATCACACAATTCTACATCCTGAAAACCCTTTGACACAGAGGGACAAGGGTTTTCAGGACAAAAGAGATCGTACACGATATGAGGGGTTGATATCTTGATTAACAGAAGAAGATTCCTTACATTATTGCACCAAAAATCAAAATTAATCAACATGGTTGACTCAATCCACCAATCAAATCTTCTAGAGAACGTCAAAACAAAAGCGGGTTAAGCTTTTATTGGTCTCAAATCTTAGCCAACAAGGATAAATTATTTTTCCACTCGTCCGTCTTGGAAAGAAAACATCTTTGTAAATTATTAGTTTGAATTGATTAAACGGAAAGTGATTTTGGCAATCCAATTTTATATGATAGCACTTCAAAATTTGTCTTTTATTGTATTTTGCTATGTATAATTTTTACAATGAAGGACAAGTTTTAGAGTGCCATCATAAAAAAGTGGAGTGTCAAAATCATCTTCCTAAAATCAATTCCATCAAATTTTGACACATTAAAAACCTTAAAACCAACTGTTGAAATTTTAAGATTACTTCTGTTGGCTGTTTTATATAGAACAAAACACGATTTGACCGTGCACCTATCAGTGGCTAATTAAATTGGTTTTTGACACAGAGCACTAACAAAAAAAAAAAAATTTGATTGGAAAAAAAGGAACTATGCGATTGGAGTAATTAATGAACGCTCTCGTAGTATTATGTGTCTCGGTAAGTGCTACAACATCTCGTGCATTGGAATCCATGATTATAGACCCAACTCCATTACATTAGTATGAAACATTTTCTTTTCCAAATGAAATCTCCTATGTATAGTAGATGCACGAATGAAAAACTACTTTTGTTCTTGTGGAATAAGAGCCTTCGTGCATGCCTTAAAGCAAGTATTGAATTTAGGGCAAATTTTCGTAGTAGTCCCTGTAGTTTTACGATTGTCTCACTTTCGTCCCTCTAGTTTCAAAGTGCTCGAATTTGGTCCCTGCAGTTTGTTTTACGTTCTAATTTGGTAAAATCGTTAACACCGTTAACGAAACTAACGGAAAAAAAAATAAGTGTTCCAATTTTCAATCCGTTTGAACCGGTGCAAAGATCTTATTTTTTTGATCATTTTATCCTAAATGGCCATAATGAATTTTTGACTCTAAGGCCTTTCAATGAGCACCCTAAGAGAGCCCTGAAACTAAATAAGGAGTCTTCGGGTGCTTGTTGAAAGGCTTTAGAGTCAAAAATTCATTGCGACCATTTAGGATAAAATGATCAAAAAAATAAGATTTTCGCACCGGTTCAAACATATTGAAAATTGGAACACTTATTTTTTTTTTTTTCCGTTAGTTTCGTTAACGGTGTTAACGATTTTACCAATTTGGAACGTAAAATAAACTACAGGGACGAAATTCGAGCACTTTGAAACTAGAGGGACGAAAGTGAGACAACCGTAAAACTATAGGGACTACTACGAAAATTTGCCCTTGAATTTATTCAGAGCTATTAGAGCGGGATCCACTTTACCGAGAAGACGAGTCGAAGAAATAATAAGAACATTTCTACTTTATCAATCCCTAGAGACATGTGTTAGATTTCTTGGAGGGTTCCAACCTAAAACCAATTGGCAATAGGTGGAGTAACCTCTAGAATATATTAACCAAGCTTGGGTGGCTTAGATGAGCGATGTGGGATTAAGTTTAACACTCCCCCTCACGTGCAGCCCGGATGCACATGGAGGTTCGAATTGAAGAAATAAGATATTTGACTCGGGCGACCCCTCACGGCTCACGTGGAGCCCATGCACATGAAGGTATGAATTGATAAGATGAGGCCACCCAAGACCTAGATTTGATACCATGTTAGATTTCTTGGAGGGTTCCAACTTAAAACCAATTGGCAATGGGTGGAGTAACCTCTAGAATATATTAACCAAGCTTGGGTGGCTTAGATGAGCGATGTGAGATTAAGTTTAACACTCCCCCTCACGTGCAGCCCGGATGCACGTGGAGGTTCGAATTGAAGAAATAAGATATTTGACTCGGGCTACCCCTCACGTGGAGTCCATGCACGTGGATGTATGAATTGATAAGATGAGGCCACCCAAGACCTAAATTTGATACCATGTTAGATTTCTTGGAGGGTTTCAACCTAAAACCAATTGGCAATAGATGGAGTAACATCTAGAATATATTAACCAAGCTTGGGTGGCTTAGATGAGCAATGTGGGATTAAGTTTAATACTCCTCCTCACGTGCAGCCCGGATGCACGTGGAGGTTCGAATTGAAGAAATAAGATATTTGACTCGGGCGACCCTTCACGTGGAGCCCATGCACGTGGAGGTATGAATTGATAAGATGAGGCCACCCAAGACCTAGCTCTGATACTATGTTAGATTTCTTGGAGGGTTCCAACCTAAAACCAATTGGCGATGTGGGATGAAGTTTAACACTTCTTCTCACGTGCAGCCCGGATGCACGTGGAGGTTCGAATTGAAGAAATAAGATATTTGACTCGGGCGACCCCTCACGTGGAGCCCATGCACGTGAAGGTATGAATTGATAAGATGAGGCCACCCAAGACCTAACTTTGATACCATGTTAGATTTCTTAGAGGGTTCCAACCTAAAACCAATTGGCAATAGGTGGAGTAACATCTAGAATATATTAACAAAGTTTGGGTGACTTAGATGAGCGATATGAGATTAAGTTTAACAAGATGCCCTTTGATAATATACCGAGGGATAAGAAGTCCCCATTTTCACCTTACACTTCCAACCAATGACGTAGTAAGAAATTGCGTGGGTGACACATCAATATACTTTCATTGGGTTATATTGAAGACAAAGGGGTAATTAACTTGCCTTGTGCGTTGGGATAATTTTTTGATCAAGAGATACTATGCAAGGGATGCTAATGCAGGGAAGCATATTTAAATCAGGAGCAACAAGAGAAAAATCTCACCGGAATGAGATCAGCAAAACAGGAAGTTGTATATTACAAATCGAGAAAACTAAAGAAATTGACGGGGGAGACCGATCGACGTACTGATGGCACACAGAGTCCACTCCAGACTCTATACAAATGATCCGGGCCGTTCAAAAATTTCAAAATAGAAAACCGAATGGACCATATGAAAAATCATCTCCATCCGATATGTGTCGGTTTCCGTATCAGCTTCCATTACAAATTACCATATACAAAAGACTTGTCCTAGATCTGATAATTACCTAGAGAGAATTACAGAAACTACAACTTCTACTTCTTTTTGACCAACTAGACCAACTAAATATTAGAAGGAAACTAAATAAACTAAATTAAGAAATTATATTCTAGAGTACCTATTTCTCAAATTGCAATACTCCCTAACAAAATAAGTGGAGTATAATCAAAATATTAAAAACTACATACACTACTATTTCTTAAACACAATAAAATTTCTTAAAACTTGCATGCCCCGGTAAAGGAAAATTTATATAAATGGTTCTCCTAGTTTCATCCGAGTCTCATTTTCGTCTCCCAATTATCAATTACAACTTTTTTGACCTTCAAGTTTGGTTTTTGTACCAAATTAGTTCAATTGATAACTTCTGTCAACCAAATTGGACAGAAAAAATCAGATTGATGGCAGTTTGGACGTTTTAGTTCGTACCAAGTTGTCCAATTGATAACGTCTGCCCTGTCCAGTTTGGCTGACAAACCTTATCAATTGGACCAACTTAATACGAAAACGAAACTTGAAGGTCAAAAGACTTGCAATTGATACTTGAAGGACGAAAATAAAATTCGGGTGAAACTAGGAGGACAGTTTCTATAAATTTTCCCATGGTAAATTTTATGTTTTATGGTTAAAAGTTTAAAAGATGCGCCAATAATTTTTTTTGTTTTGTTTTTCGGTTAAAAGGATGCCCCAATAAATCAGTTCTATGAAATCACATATTTCATTCCCACATATGCCAAATATTTAGAGTATTAAAATTAATTAAAGTGTGCGTAAACAGATTCGGACATCAGATTATAAAAAAAAATACTCCAATAATCAGTCGGGAGCTGCTTTTCCCCCCCCTCCTGACACACCCCCCCTGCCGGCCCCACCTCTTATTTCCCGAACTACCCCGCCCCTCCCCCTCTCTCTCTCTCTCTCCCTTTTCTTTCTTTCTTTCTTTTTCTTTCTTTCTTTCTTTCTTTACCGTTTGATTCTTTTTTTTTTCCTTTTTTTTTCAGTTTGGTTTTTTTTTCATTTTATTTTATTTTCTTTCTTTCCGGTTTCAATTTTTTTTTCTCTTTAATAATGGATTCAAGTCTAATTCTAGGCTTTGTACAGTAATTGTGAGGAAAAAAAATGTTTCAATTGATCATGTTTATTCGACTATTTTATTTTTCTTTTTTTGACTGTTTTATTTTTCTTTTTTTGTCCTTTATAGATTAAAAAATATAATTACGAAAATAAGTGTTCCAAATTTCAATCCGTTTGAATGAGTGAGAAGATTTTATTTTTTTTATCATTTAATTCTATATGGTCATAATTAAATTTTGACTATAGGACTCTCGTTGGATAGTCCTAAGAGATATTTGATTCTACTACTTTCTTAGGGCTAATCAACGAGAGTCCTGTAGTCAAAATTTAATTATGACCCTTTAGAATTAAATGATCAGAAAAATAAAATCTTCTCACCCATTCAAACGGATTGAAATTTGAAGTACTTAATTTTTTAACCATTTTTTTAATATATAAACTAAAGGTTGAAAAATTAAGTGTTCCAAATTTCAATTCGTTTGAATGGGTGAGAAGATTTTATTTTTCTGATCATTTAATTCTAAAGGGTCATAATTAAATTTTGACTATAGGACTCTCGTTGGTTAGTCCTAAGAGATATTTGATTCTACGACTTTCTTAGGGCTAATCAACGAGAGTCCTATAGTCAAAATTTAATTATGACCCTTTAGAATTAAATGATCAGAAAAATAAAATCTTTTCACCCATTCAAACAGATTGAAATTTGGAATACTTAATTTTTCAATGTACAGTTTATATATTAAAAAATATGGTTAAAAAATTAAGTGTTCCAAATTTCAATTCGTTTGAACCGATAGAAAGATTTTAGTTTTTTTATCATTTTATCCTAAATGGTCATAATTAAATTTTGATTATAGGGCTCTCGTGGATTGACCCTAACAAAATCGTTGAATCAAATATATCTTAGGACTAACCAACAAGAGTCCTATAATCAAAATTTAACTATGACCCTTTAGAATTAAATGATCAGAAACATAAAATCTTCCCATCATTCAAACGGATTGAAATTCGGAACACTTAATTTTTTTTTGTTAAATTTGGTTAAATTATTATTGTTGATTAGAAGTTATTTTTATTATTCATTGTTAAAACTAATTAATTAAAATAATATAAATTTATTAAGTATGAAGACAAATTTAATTGAAAATATAATTTGAGTTACCCAAAAAAATAAGAAGGGAGGTAAATAGGAAAAGAAACAAATAAAGAAAAAAAGAAGAAGGGAGGTTAATGGGAAAAGAAACAAATAAAGAAAATAATTGAAAATTTAAAAAAAATTCAAATGAAAAGTAAGAAAAGGAAATAAAGAAAAAAAAAAGAAGCAAACAGGAAATCGGGGGTGTGGGGGGAAGAAAGTAATTGAAAATTAAAAAAAAATTCAAATGAAAAGTAAGAAAAAGAAATAAAAAAAAAGAAAAAAAAAAGGAAAACAAACTGGAAGGGGGGGGGGTTGGGAGCCGGAGGGTGGAGGGGGTAAATGTGAGGGGTGGCGGGGGTAAATAGGGAAAATGGGCTGTGGGGTCCGCAGGGGGGGTGTGTCAGGGGGGGTGGGAAAAGCAATTTACTAATCAGTCATGCATCGGAGCGCATGGGGTGGGGGGAACTGAGTCCAAATCAGCGCGTGATTCTCGTCAAATTTAATTACTTTAATTGAGTCTGTATTAAACAATAGTAGTAATATTGAAAGTTGACAATGACCATCAAATACGAACTCTAAGCTTTGAAAGGACCACCTATAAAATGAGACCAAACCCATTGGGGTTTAGCAGCCCATAGGAATTTCAGACCACCATTCTCTCTCTCTCTCTCTCTCCTCCGAAAGAACCAAACAAAGTTTCCCCAACATTCAATCAACCAACCCAACTAAGTCAATTTTTCTCTTCGTTTGGGACTTTGATTTGTTCTTTGACAAATCAAAATTTGTGGAAGCAGATACAGGACTTGGAAATGGAACACCTTTTGGGTCTACTAAGGATTCACATTCGGAAAGGAGTAAATCTTGCCGTTAGAGATGTCAGGAGCAGCGATCCTTACGTTGTTGTCCGGATGGGCAAACAGGTAACCCCTCTGGCCCTCTCTCTCTCTCTCTCTATTAATTTTTTTTTTGCTGAACTTGATCTTGTTCTGCTTTGTATTGTTATAATGATAAGCTTGAGGTGGGTTTGTGTTTGGGTAGTGAAGTTTTTGGTGACTTGTTGAGGACTCTGGTGAAGTTTCCACTTTCCGGTGCTTGAAACTGAGAAGATTTAATCAATTTCTCACGCTTGGGAGCTGATCACCCATTTTCCAATTGAAACCCTTTTCCTGCTTGGGAATGTCCTCCTTTTCATGCTTGGGATATTCCTCTTTATTCACTTGGGTTCTCGAAAGTCGAAACCTTTTTATGATCTCTCCACTTAATTTTTTTTTTTACAGGCGCTATCTCTCCACTTATTACCCATAAATTGGAAAAATTTCTTTTATATCCCTTCGACTTTGATCGAAAATTCAACTTGGTCCTTTACATTTCAATTTGGACAAATAAATACTTCTACTTTAGAATTGGTTTCAATGCCAACCCTGACTTGGATGTCATTTAATATTTGGACCGAATTTTTTTTTTTGAGGGGTAAAATTGTCCATTCCCCTTCCTCTTCCGGTCTTCCTTCCCCAGTCGTACCACCACCACCACCATATTTCCTCATTTCATAGACCCCACAACGTTTTTAAAAAAAAATGGTGAAAAACCGGTGTCGGAGCCATAATCACGATCGTATCTCTCTTCCCTCTCGGATGGAAACCTTGGGCCTGCCTCCGTACCGTCCAATTTCCTTCAAACGCCAGCTCTCCAGTACTTCCGCGCCAACACCACCTCTCTTCCCTCGCCGGAGCCATTCTCTGGCGTACCTCCACCGTCAAACACCACTATGGCTGCCATCGATAACGCCGCGTCGCCGTATGGTACTCTGGTCCCCGTCGGACTCCACCGCCCTCTACAAGGTCAACGAATGGGGCGGCCCCTACTTCGCCGTCAACCACTCCGGCGACATCTCCGTCGGGCCGTACGGAACTGTCACGCTGCCTCGACAGGAGATCGAACTCCTAAAGGTCATGGAAAAGGCTTCGGATCCGGATTCTTCAGGCGGACTCGATTTACATCTCCCACTTGACGTCCTAAAAAAAAGAGTGAATGGGCAATTTAATTGGTGTGCCGAAACTGGGGAGGAAATGGGGAGTAGGGTGGTGAGGGTACGGCTGGGGAGGAAAGAGGGAAGAAGGGGAATAGACAATTTTACCCCTCCAAAAAAGTTTTTCCCTCCAAATATCAAATGGCATCCAAGTCAGGGTTGACATTGAAACCAATTCTAAAGTGGAAGTATTTATTTGTCCAAATTAAAATGTGAAGAACCAAGTTGAATTTTCGGTCAAAGTCGAAGGGATATAAACGAAATTTTTCCCCATAAATCTTTCTTATAACTTTTGCAGAGTGCCAAACAGTAAAAGAATCAAGTTAAACTGTAAGATAACAATCTCGGCGAGCATTCCGTTGGTTCAAAGATGAACCAATTGGGTTTAGCTCAGTTGAACATGACTCTTGTATCTCACCAAGAGATGCAGTAGTTTGAACATCCCCACCTGCGTGCGTGCGTGTGGGTGATCTTTTCCGGAGGAGTTTTTCCTTTTTTTTTTTTGTTTCTTGGGTTTAGTTACCTTGTAGACTCTTATTATACTATTCCGAGTTTGTACTTCATACTTCATTCATGATATAAATGCACCCCCTTTTTTGGTATCCTTTCGGGGAAGGGAATCTTCAAGTGTCTCCAATTTTTTATTTTTTTACTTTTGCTCTCATTGAGAGTCGCATCTGCAGACTCAGGGTGAGAAATCCATGTTCCCACTCAACTATTCTTATTTGTTAGAGACAAGACCAAGGGGTTGTGGGTTAGTAGGTTTTTTTTTTGTTCCAATAATGTATACACATTAGTGGAGGATTAACGTAAAATTAATGAGTTAAAAATCAAGGGTACAACCAAATGAGCTAATTTGGTAAATTTGGTGACTAGGAGGCTATATGTGTTTCCGGTGGGACTTGGGTCGGCTCATTTGGTCGGAATTGGGGTTGGTGTTGTGTAGTAGTGTGCGCATCACCATACTGCGCATCTCCGAGCCATTGGATCGTGTATCTGACGGCTTGGATGCAATCAACGATTGAGAGGCATTCATTGCCGAGATAAGATTCAAACCGTCGGATGCACAATCTAATGACTCGAATGTGCCCAGCACAATGTTACGCACACAATTGCACAACACCATCCTGTTCCTGGTTGGTCATTGTCATGGGTCGTTTGTCTTTATTATTCATAAAAGAGATATATATATATATATATATATATATATATATATATATACACACACACTAGTAAAAAGGAACAAGTGGATGGCCTTGGTCATTGTCGTGGGTCGTTTGTCTTTATTATTCATGAAAGACATATATACTAGTATAAAAAGGAACTAGTGGATGGCCTGTTTGGGAGTTGACTTTTATGGTTTAATTAAAAATGATACTGAAGACAAATGGGCTACAACTCGTTTTTTCCTTTTTATTCGGCGGGCAGCGGTGTCCGGTCAGTTTACGAACACATTGACTATTTTTCTTTTCGATCCGGTTAAAGTAGGTCATCCGTACCTATACTAGGAGATTCACAAGAAATTTCTCTCCTACAACTTGGCCCTAAAAAGTTGCCAAATTTTGAATTCACGATATCTGCGTTTACTTGCCTGAGCTATATTCATTGGGGCCAACTCTTTAGTCTGTTTGGTTGTCATGGATAACTACTACTAATGCATAAAGTCTCTACAACGGACAGTTTTTAATGCCGTTTTGTTCTGTTTGAAGCAGAAACTGAAGACTCGTGTAGTGAAGAAGAATATCAATCCTGAGTGGAATGAGGATTTGACACTCTCTATCGCAGACCCAAATCTCCCAATCAGAATTGTAAGTTTGTTACTCTTATTACGCGATACGTAAAATTCAATTAGACATGAACAATAACATCGACTATTATACCGCAACTAATGACGAGATTAATAATACCGCAACTCTCATGGTAACATATATATATATATATATATATATATATATATATATGTCTCACAGTTAATTTGTAGGATTATAGATCCGATTGGCATTTAACCCTCCCTAAAAGATTTGAACCAAATACTCCTTCTGTTCTCTAATTTTGGTTCATCTTTGCATTTTTAGGTAACCCCAATTAGTTGTCCATTTTGAGTCTTTGTCTAGCCAAGTAGAAGAAAGGTAAGAAATTTCTCTCTTTTTTTTTGGCCCTTCGTTCCAATGTCAAATTTCAATAATGGAGGGAAATTGTAGTATTTGACTTCAAATTTACCACCACATAGTACTCTGTACAAGGGTAGGTTTGAAAATTCATAATTTACCACCACAAGTACAAGGGTAGGTTTGAATTCATTTATTTTGGAGAGAAATGATGAAGTTCTTTCAAAATGTTGAATTCCGAAAAAGGGACTACAATATTAGAACGGAGAGAGTACTAATTATGTGATCCCCCTTTGGTATGTAGTCCGATCCGATCCTCATATTCGGTTAAAGAAACAGACCCTAATGGACATTGGGATTGGTCCTCTCCAGAAATAGTGGAGGTATGTGTACGCTGTCCGGGACACCACTTGAGTTATCAAAAAGGGAAAAAAGAAAAGAAACAAACCCTAGCAGACAAATTCTGATTTTAGATAAAGGACTTGATGTTTTTCAAAAAAGAAATATAAGAAGTTCAGTTACGAATAGCTTGTGAATTGAAGCTAGAATGTAAAATGTATTAGAGGTTGAAGCGATAATTTCAGTTCTTTAAACAAGAATTGGGTATTACTACTGAGATTAAACAAGATTTGGTCAATTTTATAAACTAAAATTCATTTTTAATATATGTATCGATGTCCAATCAAGTTATTTTTTGTGTGGATAGAGTAATATACTACTCCGTGGACCCTACAAGATAAACTTCCACAATGGTGGTGGCGGAAATCCTGCGGTTTCCACTGCCGGTTGAGGGAATTTAATCTCGTTACTTATCGGCATCAGGAGATGTGTTTCCCCTGCATGCCCCGAAGATTCTAAATTTCTAATGGTTTTTTTGGTAATTTGCGCTTGCAGTCGGTGTTCGACAAGGATACATTCAGCGCCGACGACAAAATGGGAGATGCAGAATTCGACATCAAACACTTCCTAGAAGCGGTAAAAATGCGGCTGGAAGGCGTCCCCAACAACACTATACTCACAACAGTGAAACCGACCCGCGACAACTGCCTATCCGAAGAGAGCCGCATTGTCTGGGCGGACGGGAAAGTCGTCCAGGACATGATTCTTAGACTGCGAAACGTCGAGCGTGGGGAGGTGGAATTGCAGTTGGAGTGGATCGACATTCCCGGTTCCCGCGGAATTTGAACGCAATAGATACACAAACTTTGTGTTGTGTTTCTCAAGTAGTTATTAGTTGAAAAAAGTAGTAGTTGGCTTGTTATATATGTTGTATTTTCTGTGTTCTGTATCTGTGTAAATCTAATGAGTGGCGAGTGAACTGCCTGGGGAATTTCAGTGTATTTTATTTTATTTTTTTTGTTCGTCTCGCGGTATTTTGTTGAGGGAAAGACTACAATACACACCTTTTATTTGGGTGTGTATCATATGTACCCTCTAAAATATTATGAATTATAGAGAAAATGTTGCGAATCGTATGCTAAAAAGTTACGAATCATATAAAGGTTACGAGATATATCAAAATGTTATGAATTCTAAAACAAAAGTTATGAAACACGCTAAAATGTTATGAATGAATCATAAAATAGGTGTAGATAGTACATCCTTTTAAGGGATGTGTATTGTAGGCTTCCACTTTTGTTGAAAATATTTTTAATGCATTTGGGTTTTGTCCGTCAAAAATGTTGGGATAGATGACACTTGAAACATGAAAATGTCCATGAAAGGGAAAGCACTGTAAATCTGGACCGTTTGTTTTCTTTCATGGACATTTTCATATTCCGAGTGTCATACATTGTACTACTGCTTCTTTGTCCGTCAACACTATGAGTGAATAGATGGGATTCACATTTTAGAAGACGTTTGAACTAAATTAATTTACTTTTGAAACAATGAGTATTCTTTTGAAGGATCTGAAATTTTTGCTTATGATTTGAGATTTTTGTTTAGTTTTTTGGGATCTGGGGATCTTGTAGTGAGCAAAATCACTGCAGGATTGTAAATAGCAATTCCAGCAGTTTAAAAGTGTTCTTAATGGTTGGGTTTAAAAAATACTCTTTTGCAGAAGAAAACAACTCTTCCAAGGAATAATTTGTTTTAAATCCAGACCGTTGATTGTTGAGATGCTCACTATAACACTATTGTTGAGATGCTCACTACAACACTATTGCTGAGATGCTCACTACAACACTGTAGTGACACTGCTCATTACACATTTCCCCAGTCCAGTTTTTCCCCAAAATATTCGGTAACTAAGCATTCGTCTCGACGGGAAAAATTAGAAAATTATTGAAATCCGATCAATATGATGGTCGACATAAATTGCGATAAACCCACAAAAAGGGCCCAACGAAATCTTATGGGTTGAGATCATGGTGATGGAGATGGGTCAGGCCGGGAAGGTCTTGTGTTGGGCTTTGGGTATAGTATGTTAGTCGGGCCTCACCCTCCAGCTCTCATACTAGGAATCTTAGCCCAAAATTAGGATACACTATAGGAATTTATGGAGAAATTTTTCAGTGCCGAGCGGGTACCACGTGGTGCCCGCTTGTTGCATCCATTTTGATTTTGGACGGCTTGGATTTGGAGGGAGAAAGAGGAGAGAGTGTTTCAATTTGGACCATCCAATACACATTTGGACGGCTCGGATGTGCCAGCTCGGACACCACGTCAGCCGGTGACATGGTACCCACCCAGTACTGAAACATTTCGCAAATTTATGATATCTCTAGGTGTTTCCAAACATCTCAGGACATACATGTAAAAAATACTTCCTCCGTTCCATAATGTTTGTCCGGCCCGCAAAACAAAGACGTAAAAATACTACAATATTTGCAACCAAAATTCAAAAAAAAAAAAAAAATCAACAATTTATTAGAATGTTTGTCCGGCCCGCAAAACAAAAACGTAAAAATAATACAATATTTGCTACCAAAATTCAAAAAAAAAAAAAAAAAATCAACAAGTCACTTCGGCTACAATGGCCTTTGCTATGTGATATTCATCTCAATATATTTTTTTGGACATGTGGTATATTGGTTTCTTCTTATTTGTTTGGTTTTAAGTATGGCTTTAATTATTAATGCAGGTGATGGCATAGGTGTATTGATGCCAAATGACCTTCTTACATGTTCTTCAAAGAATGTGCTACCAGTCTTACTTCCTTTTGGACAAGTCATGCACCTTAGCTTGCAATATTTGAAATTGATAATGGTTTCATATGATCGTGGATATGCTAAGAGCCTGAGGGAGGAGAAGAACAAATGACAGGAGCACCCCAAAAAGATATTTTATCTTGCTCACTGCATAATATTCTTGTACTTCCATTTTTCTTTCTCCTTTCCAAACCCTGCGCAACTTGCATATACATCTGATAACATTGTTCAGTCATGTCATTGAGAAGAACCTTTCTTTATATTTTGAGATAGCGTAAAATTACGTGATTGGTTGTTAGGTTAGACAGGTTTCGAATTTTGTTCCTTTGAATATATTTTTTTAGTGCTATTTTGGTAGAGTATTTCCTCAACTCCATGTGAAATGAGCATATTACCTAACATTTTTGGTCTCGAATTCACTTTTATGGCATGCCCTCAGGATGCATGTATCTTTTGTTTGCATGATAGGATTTAGGATATTAGGTTAGATAGGCCTTTCATTTGTTCCTTTAAAGATATCTTCTTGGTCTGAGTGTTTCCTCAACTTCATGTAAAATACGCAAAATACTTGCACCTTTTTTGGCACGCCCTAAGGATTTAGTTTTCTTTACTTGTATAACCAGTATCCTACTCCAGCCCATTCTTACACACTGGTATGGCATACTGATGATGTACTTTGCAAGAGATTGAAAACCTATATTACTCTTCTATTACTAACACATCAATATAAAGTGAAAGCATAAATTAAGAGTATCTCCAACCTTACCTTCAAATTTGGAGGCGTCAAATGATTTTGGGCTAGCACGCCAAATTGACATTTCGAAATTTAACATGTACAGGTTCTCCCACTCCAGCCATAGCTTCAAATTGGGGTTGTCATTATGTTTTTTGGATGATTTTGTTTTCAAATGGTTATTTTTCCGAACAAAAATATTTGACATTGCCTTCAAAACTGGCATTAGTGAAGGCCAAATCAACGTACAGTTTGGCCTTTTCAAGTGGCAGCTGGTATTAGCTTCAAAAGTGACCATTACTTCCCACGTGGAATTTGAAGACCCCCCATTGGGTACTACAAAAAAAATCACAATAGCTGACGAGACAAAAAAAAATAAGTCGTCACCAAAAGTTACTATAGGTGACGAAAACATATTATAGGTGATGAAAAAGTAACTTTTGGAGACAACATGTAGGTGATAAGTTGTCGAGCAAAGTCCCTTTTGGTGACAAAAATCTTGTTTTGGGGCACCTATAGTAACTTTTGGTGACGAAAATCTTGTTGTTACGTCACCTATAATAAAAATTAAATTTCGTCACCATTTTTTTTTGTCAACTATTGTGATTTTTCTTGTGGTGGGGATATGCTGTACGGAAGTGGAACAAAAATGTTCCAACGTACTCTTAAAGGTAGCAAGGAGAGAGTTAATGGCTATGTCAGGTGTTGTGCATTTGGGAAGGTGCAAAGGATAACAGAGATTCTGATGGCTACTAATTTGGCTTGACTTTTGTCATATTGAGAAAATAGCTCATTAGTTTGGAATCAATTTCTTATCCTTGTAAAGTTCTAATTGTGGTAACTGACTTGTACAGCAATAGACAAGACATTTCTCTGGATCAAGAACATTGGATTCATGTATAAAGTAAACGAAGAAGCCAGCCTTCATAAAATTGCAAAGAACAAGCCCGCACTTAACAAATAGCCCAATATCTTCCCTACCCCCAAGACAAAATTGAAACACAGTGTATGATCTAGATAAATTTGTCTCCCAATACATTTTTAATGTCATTCTGACCATCTAATTTTTTTTTTATACCTAATATTGTCTGACCAAGGGCTAGACGGCTTGCGATATCCATTTCTTACTTGAACATTGTTTGACCAAGGGGCCAATGATATCTCAGTACTCTACAAATTAAACAGTTCAAATCACAATGACAAATTTTTTATCGACACGACGAAGCACTCTACAACCTTATAGTGCATTGGTGCACTACGAGAGCCCTAGTCCAAAATAAAGGAGGTGTGAATATCATTTTCGAGTTTGCTCCAGTTTTGAGCCCATATCATCTTCCCCCCAAAACAATTCTTATTTGTAGACGACAATATGAACGGTAAAAGAAGTTTTGACACTTATGTGAGCTATTTACACTAGTATAGTATGAATATAAATACATTCCTATAGGATATAGATAGATTCGATCAAATGAATTTGTTACAAAAACAATTTTTTTTTTTTTTTAAAACTTGACATATGAACGATTCCGACCCAATTGAGTTCACAAACCGCCCAAAAGACCAAACCGCACCCCAAGAAGTTGACCTAATGATCAAGACTTGTACTTAGAGGTTTGCCAATCTCCAAAGATTTTAGGTTTGAAATCTCTAGGTGTCATCTTCTCCTATTTTGTACCAGTCCATACAAAGGTTTACTGCAGCTCTAATTGAGCTTCCCTCAAGTAGCCGGTCGAATTGGGCTCCGAGATTAGTGAAGGAGCGCGTAAGCTGGTTCATACAGCTAAGGTATAAAAAAAATTGGATCAAACTTACTGATGAGAAATTGAACTACAACTTGAAGCTGAAGGGCACAACAGGGAAACACCGGGGTACTGAACTGTCAAAAGCAGAGCAACACTGTTGCCTTCTGGAAAGATAAAGTCAAAATACGTACATAATGCATCATAATCCAACTATTTTGAGCCCTAATCTTACCTTCGATCGTTTCAATTATTCCTCTTAACACGATTTCGCAACCCTAACCCGGGAGTCCTGTAGTGCGCTACGTGTACTGCATCTAGTAGTGAGCAGCTGACCCGTCCGTTTCCGCCATCGATGGGTTTGATTGGCTGAAGCACTCCGGTCAAAGTTAATTTATCCGGTAAAAGTTAACATATCTAAACTATTTGCGAAAAACAACGGTCCAGATGCGCACTATGGATGCACTACACGGTAGCACGCTACGGGACCCCATTCCACAACCCTAAAAATCTCAAGGCCTCATCATCTTCTTGAACTCCTCGAAATTCACGCACCCATCCCCGTCCACGTCGACCGACCCGATCATCCTCTCACAATCCTGCACCGAGCACCTCTCCCCCAGCCCCTTCATCACCTCGTGCAGCTCCCGCGCCGATATCAGCCCGTTCCTGTCCCGATCGTACATCTCGAACGCGTCGCCGATCTCCTTGCCGTTGTTGCTCTCGCCGCCGCCGCGGGCCGCGGCGCGGTGGAAGTCGGCGAACTCCTCGAGGCCGATCACGCCGTCGCCGTCCTTGTCGATCTCCGTCACGGCGTTGGTCAGGTCCTCCGACGACGTGCCGACGTCGACGCCGAGGGCCTTGAAGACGGAACGGAGCTCGGAGACGGAGATCTTACCGTCGCCGTTGGTGTCGAACTTGTTGAATACCTTCTGCACTTCGTCCATGTCGCCCAAGGAGGTGAGCGAACGTTGTTGGATAGCATTGCTCGGAGTTTGCGCCATTTCTAGAGAGAGAGAGAGAGAGAGAGAGAACTGGAGAGTACTATTTTGGAAGCCGACGGTGTGATTTTGTAGAGTTGAATCGAATTGGGATATACTCTGCTACTACTTATTACTCCTATATATAAATTGGATAAGGTAAGTGGTGGGTAAACGCGGTTTGGACACGTTAGTTTTGTCTCCGGACACGGTATTCCGAAATCAGTTTTGTGAGAAATTCTTCGGTGTCGGTGGGGATATACAGTACCCGTTCTATACATCTGGATCGTCAAATATACTTTTAGACGGATCAAATAAAAATTCGAGTTTCTCTTTTTTTTTTTTTTTCTCCAAATCAAAACTGTAAAAAAATGCAATGGATGATTTGAATGCGCCAGAATAGACACAACGTGATATTCACCCGGTACTGAGTAAACTTTCCCAGTTGTTGAGATATACTGTACAACGTGTAGGTTTTGACGTGGCATGTGTTCCCCGCACGGGATACACTATTCCGAAACTGTTTGGCTACACCCCAACTTCCAACGACACGTGGAAACATCGGGTGGGCCGTGGTTGCTGCTTGCTACATCTGGCAACGATAGGATCGTCATTATTCTTTCTTCTTTTATACTCATTCCGTCTCATTTTATTGTTCATTTTTGATTTGAGTGATATTTTTGAATTGTTTATATTTTTGAATTTGTAACATTTTTCTTAATTTTAAAAATTTTGAATTATTATAGAATTAATAGAAATCTATCAAATAATATTCAAATTGTACATTTTTCAAAATTCATATAAAAAATATAGACAAAAGACATAAAAAGACAACTAGAATAATAAATAATGAAAATAGGAGGAGTAGAGTATTAAAAATGAATTTGGAGGTGTTCCAGATTAGATTCTTTTTAAAAAAGTACTTTTTTTGGTCAAAAACAGTACAAAAAGAACCTCTGTTCCATTTCACCCTGCAAAGTTCTTTTTTGAAAAGGTAAGTATTGTAATGATCATATTGTCCTTCCACTTCACCCTAGATTGGGTTGCTGAATGCTGAGAAAATAGGGAAAGGATAGTACTGTCCTTCCATGCAAGAGTCTTGTCTACTTTTCCTTAGAAAATAGGAAGTTTCACAATCTAGAACAAGCTTTGTTTTTAGACAAAAAAAAAAAAAATTACTTTTTCTAAAATTGGAACAGGCTTCTCACTGTAGTAGTGACTCATCACTAGTGACGAATTTTTTTTTTTTTTTTTTTGGGAAGATTCCAGGAATTCAAGAATTGAATATAGAGAGAGGCGATTATTTTATTACTTATATTTAGAAAATATTTAGAAATCAAATAAAATACTCCAAGTATAAACTCGAAGACCGACGTCAGGACCTGATACTCTGGCTGGGTTTCTTTTGATGTCTTGAACTTAACTTAAATTTAGGTGTTTTTTTCTTATTTGAATTTTTTTTTTTTTTTTTGCATTTCTTAGTTTTGGGTCAAAAACATTTTTGCACTAAAAAATGATTATTTCTCAAAATATTTGGATAACAGTATAAAAAACATTTACTTTTGCGATTCCTCTCATCTCCGATTCCTCTCGTTGAGACAAATGACTCACAAAATTTGGAACAAAACTAACAAATGCGAGAAAAATTCAAATAAGGACAAAACTCCCATATTTAAGTTAAATTCAAGACAACAGGGCCTTACACTTAACTTATTTCTTTGTTTTGTGTTTTTTATTTTTTGAATTAACTATTCATCTCGACGAGGGCAATCTAAAAAGTACAAATAATAACCAAAAATAAAAAAATAAAATCACTTTCTAATCAAATAATTGTCTTATTTGTCTAAAATACCGTCTTATTTGAAATTTTTCAACATTGACCGTATTTTTATACTATTTCAATTCGTCTTGTCTAAACAAACGATTAATCCCAAAAATTACAATGAAAAGCTAAATAAAAAGTTACGAAATATAAAAAATACCGAAATAAATTTTAGACTTATAAGTTTACAAGATCGTAGTCTCAAGTCTCTCTTAAAGCTTTGTTTACCAGCAATTATCGGGAATCATTAGATCTCCTGATTGGTGTGTTGTCAAACGTACAACAAAGTCTCACAAGATCCTCACAGAAGAATCCTTATAGAGGATCCACCTTACTCCATACATATGCATGGTAGCATGTGAAATAGATGTGAGAAATATTATAGGAATTAATTCAAAGTGCCTTGAACTAAATCCTTTTAATTGTACGGATTAATTCAACTTTGTTTACCAGCAATTACTGGGACAACCTTACCCCATTCGTTTTAGAAAATAAAAAACCAAATTAAATGGTTTAGTTTGCAGATTTATTCTCACGGTTATTGCATGTTCCAAATCGATCCAAACCATAATTAACATTTGATGGGGGGGCCAAAAAAATCCCTGAACCCCTTCCTCCCACTGTTGTATGGTGAAAGGACAGAATAGTGAACTGGGTACCTAAAAATAGAAGGGGGTGTACCTACGGTAAAATGCTCCGACGAGCAAGCTAGTAAGGTAGATGAAAGTATGCTTTTAGTGAAGTTTGTAGGAATGAGAAAGATTAGATCCTTTTTTTTTTTTGAAAGAAAGAAAGATTAGATCCTTTACCTTGTGATATCACCTTTTATTTATAAGCAAGGCTTTAAGTGTTGGACAAGTAGATGATGTCACGTATGGCTATAAGTAGAAAGCTTCTAGACTCGGTCACAAGTAAAAAACTTTTAGATTCAATCAAAAGTAGAAGAGATTAAATTGTACACGGCCCCGACGTGTACAAGGGTTGTGCGGCAAAGGCATTGATGAATGCCACGTCTCCACTTGGCTCGTGCGTTCTCTTTCCCAATCACTTCCTCACACTCAATTTAGTTTAATTATTTTAGATTATTATATATATATATATATAAATTTGGTTAAAAATTTAATTGTTTCGCTTTCCAATATTCTAATTAAATTGGTGCAAAGATCGCAATTAAAATTTATCTCTAGAGCTTTTATAATTAAGTATTTGTTCTTTATTTGGGACCCTATGGAACAGAAACTTGATTATAAGAGTTTTAGATACAAAATTTAACTATGATCATTTAGAATAAAATGATCCAGAAAAACATTACGGATTTTTATGAATGAGAGATATTCGAGTTATAATCTGCTTGTGAAGCATAAACATAATATTAATCCAGAAAAACATTACGGATTTTGCAATCCATCTTTATTTATTTTTATTTTGAATTCAAGTAGAATCTATAATTTTCGGCTGATTTGGAAGGTTAATAACTTTATATATATATATATATATATATATATATATATATATATATATATATATATTAACTCCATTATTTTTCGGTGGGTTTATATTGGAGGCTAGGGATTATTTATTGGTTAGTTACTTCTTCCCCTGGTTAAGGATTGAAGTCTGAGATTTTAACATTGACTAATGAGAATCACAAAACCACGATTAAATCTTTGTAAGTTATTCCAAAGTTTACGTATAGATTACTAATATTTTGAACTTGCATGGGTTAATGGCTTCGACTCGTTAAATTAATTAATTTACCTTATATATACTGTAACGTGGTTGGAAATACAATTAATTCAGAGAAAGGCAAAATAAATTAATTTTGATCATTTTATTCTAAATGATCATAGTTAAATTTTGTATCTAAAACTCTTATAATCAAGTTTCTGTTCCATAGGGTCCCAAATAAAGAGCAAACACTTAATTATGAGAGTTTTAAAGATAAAATTTAATTACAATCTTTGCACCGGTTTAATTAGATTGAAAGGCGAAACAATGAAATTTTTAATTGTAAATGGTCATAATTAAATTTTGTCTCTAGAGCTCTCATAATTAAGTATCTATTCTTTATTTGGTACCCTATGGAGCAGGAATTTTTTTAGACTGTTTATATATTAAAAAAATATGGTTAAAAACTTAAATGCTCCAATTTTTAATCTGTTTGAACCGGTGTGAAGATCTTATTTTCCTTATCATACTATTCTAAAGGGTCATAATCAAATTTTGTCTCTAGAGCTTTATAATCAAGTTTCTGCTCCATATGGTCCCAAATAAAAAGCAGATATTTAATTATGAGAGCTCTAAAGACAACTTAATTACGATTTTTGCACCAGTTTAATAAGATTGATAGTCAAAACAATTCAATTTTTAATCATACAAATAGTCTAAAAGAATTAAACTAATTGAGTGCAAGAAAGTGATTGGAGAAAAAGAGAGAAATTGAACGCGCTAGATGAGCCAAGTGGTGATGTGGCGTTCATCCTGGCCTTTGCCACACAACCCTTGCACACGGCGGGGCTGTGTACAATTTAATTTCTTGTAGAAGGCTTCTAGATGACCCTTTGATTCCCATTTGCAAGCACTATTCCTCGTATCTTTTCCTGAATGATAACGTACCTTCCGAACGAAAGCTTTACATCGCCGAACGAGCTAAGGTCTTATGGAGCGATCATGCTAAAAAACATGCCAGGAAGGAAATACGCTTGGGAGAGTCTCTGGGGCTCAGCACACACTCGACGAAATAGCGGAGTTCCTTCCCACGACATGTAGTGATGTTAAAAACGAACTGAGGGACCCGCTCTATTGGTTCTGAGTACGAAAGAACCCTCTGGACCTTCTGAACCCTGGATATTTTGGCCCCCTACAACATTACATTTAATTGAAGTATTTTATTTAGAAATTGTAAACTCAACCATAATGTACTTTCATCCTAATTAATTAGTATGACTTACGGTGAGTTTGAATCTATTTCAGTGATTTTGACAAAATTGGTTCAAACACAAATATTTGTATTATTTTTCCTTTTTTGCAAAACTTCATTGCCTTCTAATGCATTTTAAATAAATTATCTCACTTTGAGGTAAGCCATGGTTCGAAATCGAATCCAAACGGTAGTCTGATGGTTTGGATAGGTTCAGTTCTATGTTTTGCAGATTGATTTGGTTCTCAAAATCTCCAATCCGTAAGAGTTGGTTTGGTTCTTGATTTACCACAGAACTGACTAATTTGGTCCGTGCTCAAACTCATTTACCGCGTTAAAACAAACTATTAGCTAATTAATAGTGTTAAAATTTTCTAAGAGTTTTCCCAAATCAATAGATTGTGTGTGTGTGTGTGTGTTTTTATTGTTTCAGACCTTGATTCCTAAAAAATAAATATTCAAAGTATGTAGTGGTTAATTGGGAATCATCAGCTTCTATTAATGCGAAGACAGTTAATTCAGTTACAATCCTCAGGCGATCCGTTATTTGCTAACCCGAGTCCTAAGGGCGACCATATAAAACTTCCCACAACATCTATTATTTTTCTCTTTATAAAAAGGCCAATTCCCTCAATCCCAATCTCCACACAACGCAAATCCTTTTTGCTTCCACATTCGTATCCAACACTAGGAAAGAAAAAAATAAGCAATGGCGGATGACACTCCCGAGGACCAGAAGATTCGCGAGCGGATCTTCGGCCGATTCGACGAGAACAAAGACGGAAAAATCTCTGCGCAGGAGCTCGAAGAGGCTTTGAAAGCTCTGGGATCCGTTTCGGCAGAGGAGGTCAGGCGCATGATGGGGGAGATCGATACGGATGGGGACGGATTCATTTCATTCGATGAGTTCACCGCGTTTGCCCTCGCCAACAGGGGCCTTATGAAGGATGTTGCTAAAATTTTCTAAATCTCTCTTGTTATTTATTTATTTTTTTTCTTATGCCTTGAAAGAGAAGTGTTTCGGAATTTTTCGGAACAGAAATGTGTGGTTAAGGCAAGGCATAGAGGATCAACATTTTTTTAATTGTCATCTAATGAAATACATACCTGTTTGTGTATGTAGCGGGTACCCTCCCATTGTTTTTCACTACTTAATTCTCTCATTATGCACTTTCAATTTTTTTTAGAGAGCTATAAATTATCCCAACGGTTGGTCTGGTGATCAAGGCTCGAGACGTTAGGATTTGCTCCTTTTTAAGGTCTCAAGTACTATCAACTCTTTGGATACCAGTGGATACGAAACTTTGCTCATATTTCTTTGGCTTTAATTGGGACTCCTGCAAGTGGCTGATGGAATTGGACAGAGTGTTGGTGCTGTGTAGCAGTTGCACAGCACCGTGCTGCGAGGCTCGGATGTCGTCCGTTCGGCAATCCAACGGTTCAAATCTCATCTCGATAATGAATGGCTCAGATGCAACATGGGTGCAGATGAGATTTGAACAATTGAATTGCCGAACGGACGGCATTTGAGCCGCGCAGCATGGTGCTGTGTTGCACAGCACCAACCCCCAATCCGATGGAATTGGTCCCCAGAATTAACCGAGGGGCACATAAACTAACCTGGATTCTTATCTTGTTGCAACTCCTTATAACTTTCCAATATGAAAAACGCTGACACACTCATGAAAAACCGAATTGTTGCAACTCCTCATAACTTTTCAGCATGGGTGTTGGCCCCATTCGGGCTGTCCATGTTCGATAATGGACGGCTCAGATTTCATCCGGCAGAACAAATCTCAATCGTCTAATCGAGATGCAATCTGAGTTGTCCATTATCGAACATGGACGGTCCGGATTGATCCAACAGGCATGTTGTTCTCATCCCATGCACCGCGTCTGTCTCCTCTGAGGAGACGTGACTTGCGCAGTTGGCTTGACACTTTCAAGTGGGAAATTAAGGCCCCGTTCCACTTTCTAAAAAAACCTTCTTTTTCAAAAAGAGGATAATTTCAAACTCAAATATAACAAAAATGAAAAATAATTTTTTAATTTTTTTTGCACCATTTAAAAGATCTCAATGAGATCTATCAAACAAGATCCATATTGGCCAGAAAATTATTTGCGTAAATGCATGATTTTGGGACTTGAAATTACCTTTCTTTTCTAAAACTTCCTTTTTTCCAAATCCGGAACGGCCTCTAGTCCTTTTCAAAAGTAAGGATGGTTTTTTCTTTGGGAATTGATTTCCACTCATTCTTTCTTTTTTATCCACATTTCTTTTTTTTGCCTTTTAACAGAAAAATCCATACACTTTTAGCATAAAAAACAAAAAAGAGACTGTAAAGATCAATTCTCTTTTCTTTTCTGTTCCCTTTTGTCCCCCTAATCTACTAGGAGTATTGGCCTTCTTGAGCGATTTGTTTCTTTCCTCTTTATTCAAGGCCCTTGCACGGACTTTCGTTTGTTGGTATTTCTGGGCACATTTTGTTGGATCTTCTTGAACTATTAGGTGTCCGGTTTAATCAACTCTGCTATGTAAGTGTGCTATCCTAGTTTATTGGAGTTTCTTGTCCGTCGTCGTTCTGTCAATTTCAACCTAACAAATCCGATGAAGCACGCTTGATTCCGCCATGGAAAGGTGTTTTCAGTCTTCACCAGTATGTATAATCAAAAAGGAAAGAAGAGAAAGATATGCCTTGGTGCAACACACTGTTTGATTAGCCTAGAAAATACACAGATTTAATTTTCCAGCAAACTCGATGCCATCTGCCCTCTACACTTGCAAAAATCAAAATCTATTTCATCCCTTTCCCGGAGAAGGAAGGACAATTAAATTGAAAATCTGTACACAATCATAGGTTCTCGAAACTCCCTCTCCATGTACATTTCTCAACAGCAGTTCGAGTTCTAGACTCTCCACGCAAGCAGTGTATCAGATTTCAACGGCAATACAGGTGATCATCATCCTCAACATCTGATACTCCTACCATTGCCAAAGCTAGATGATCCTTCATCTCACCTCTTGTTTGTTGCAATTGAGGGCAACAATCGACAATGCAACCCCTGCTGGGAAAACTGGATATTTTGTTGTAGGAGAAATCGGGATCTTGTCTTAATATTGTAATAACATCATCAATCGCTGGCCTCAGAGATTCATCACTGTTAATGCAGGCAGCTGCAGCTTGAACCATCCAAGATATCTTATTTGAGTTTTTGCGAGTGAATTTGAGTCGTGGATCAATCAGCCTTTCAGTGGCTCCTTGCTGCAACAGGGGTTTTGCCTGCCAAAAAAGCCAAAAAAAAAAAAAAACCATTAAGCGTTTACTTTCATAATGAATATAAAGGTAAAGAACGTTAAAGCCAAAAAGATGGAAAGTCGCCAATGAAATACTGAGAGCACATGCAATAGGATCACTAGTTTAAGTCCTTTTCTTGGGTAAGGGAAATGGAAATGAAGATGGGGAACTCTTACCCAAATATGGTTCCATCAGTCCAGGGTGTTGGCAGGGGTGAATCGTCAACAAAATGTACTCAAGCAACCCAAAGAGAAAAAAGACAAGCCAAGGGGAAAAACTGCTAGAAAACTAAATGCTTGAGTTTGAGAGGCTTCCGGTCCAGTAGGTCCGTAAAACAACACACCAACCACAAGCAGAAAAAGCAGCTAAACTATAAGACAAGTAAGACTCTCCATACCATACAAGCGTGCATTCGAGCCCACGCGAAGGGTTTGGTTAAGATATGCCAGATTCCACCAAGTATACACATAGAACCTAACCATACACGTCCTACACTAACAATCCATCCAGAAGCATCAGTCTTGGGAGAAATTAGATTTCAAGGCAAAAGATCATAGCTGCTATTAAACATGTGACACGTTGTTATGGACCTACCGCCTACAATACAAGCACAATTACATCGCTTGTTTCACGTAAAGCAGAAACCCAAAAGCCGACTTGGAAAATGTTTCATAGTGGAAAATGCCTCAGTCTAATGCCAAATGCTCATATTCTTGAATATGTGTATATATATAATACCAGGGGCAGATCTTTAAACAAACATGCAAATGTAGCTATTTCGACTATCTGCCTAGCATTTTAAGGTACAAATCCACTTCTTTTTTTTAACTGGAAGGCGTAAGTCCACTTCACCAGAGGAATTATGAGCATAAAGTTAAGCAGACGAAATGGTATTATCAGCAAGTAGATAATAATAACAATATTAGTAGGAAATCATAGAACTTCCTTTGGCTAGCACAGAAAACCAAACTAGATTCCTCTAAAGTACGATAGGCAGCTATGATGCACCGATACGGACACCGAAACCAACACCGGGACACGGAAATTCTAAAAAAATGGAGACACGGACACGGCGGGGGACACGCCACGTGTATATTATATATAAATAAATAAATAATTATGGTTTAACACCCAGAAATTTTAAAAATAATTATAATTTGGCCCCAAATTTTTTTAACAAATTACAATTTGACCCAAATTTTTTAAAAATTACAGTTTGACACCCAAATTTTTTTAAAAAAATTCCAGTTTGGCCCCTACTGTGTCCCATGCGGTGTCCCCATAAAAAAATCAAATTAAATTATGGGACACGCCACGTGGCGTGTCCCCGCCGTGTCGCAGTGTCGGTGGCGTGTCCCCGCCGTGTCGCAGTGTCCGACACTGAGATACCTTGACCTCTAGTGGTGTCGATGCTTCATAGATAGGTAGTATAAGGAATTTATCTATGAAAGTGCAGTCTCGGTGAAGCCCATTGTTGGTTCCTCCAAATGGAGAATGTGATAGTATTCAACCAGCATTTTGAAAAAGGTTTGATGTTTGACATGACATTGTTGGTTCCTCCAAATGGAGAATGTGATATTATTCAAGCAGCATTTTGAAAAAGGTTTGATGTTTGACATGACATAGCAACAACTCAATGCTAAGAATCAAAATCCCTGACTATAAGTGAAGTATTTATTACGAATGTATCAAAGTAAAGAACACATTTCCACCAACTTCTACCACCCCACAAAACTGAAGTGACCGAATCGTAGCTTAGAACCATATCGCAACAAATAACCAATAGAAGCAGGTTCTTTGATCATATTGTCCTCTCAACTTGAATTATACGATATCATCAAATTTAGCCAAACCAAGAACCATTTGTTTTACTTGAAGACAATATGGTACAACTCATTTAATCTTCAAAAAGTCAACAGAAAGTTAAGGTGACTAACAGAAATTAAAACAGCAGCTTACCCACACAACCAAATTTTCTTCCCCTGGTCCCCTCTTAGCTTCATTTGGCTTCCGTCCACTTAATAATTCCAACAGGACCACCCCAAAAGCATAAACATCGGTTTTATCAGACACTTTCCCGTGCTGGAAATACTCAGGAGCCAAGTAACTGCACAATTATGTCAAACATTCAGTAAAGGAGAAAAATGAGGCAATGTTTACTTTATTCAAAGTTACATGAGAATAGAGATCATACCCAAAAGTTCCTTTCACAGTTTTACAAAGGAAAGGTATCGAAGGAGCAGTAGTCCATGTAGCCAAACCAAAGTCACATACCTAGAAATATTAGATCACGTAAGTTTAGCACAGTACTAAACAGTAGATTAGAAAATGGTTCCGGTTAGCATAACAGGTTCCATGTAAGCTCATGGAATCGCTTACCTTTGGGGTTTTCTTCGAAGATAGAAGAATATTAGAAGGTTTAATGTCTCTGTGAACAACACATTTCTCAGTTCCGTTGTGCAAATAACTGATTGCCTCTGCAATTCCAACGGCTACCTTATACCTCACGGACCATGGTAGTGATGGACCACCTTTTGCTCCCCTCTTCCTTTCTGCAAATAAATACTTCGTAAAATCACTGAACTACATCAAAAGAGAAGCCAATTACAGCATCTCTAGCCCTTACCCTTGTTTTTACACGAACTAAAAATTTGAGTAAAATCCTTTAGAATTCACTCCAATTCTTGACTCAAACCTATACCAATTACTCAAATTTTTGCTCAAATGAAGGGAGACTCAAATTTTGAAAGATTATTTTCTGTCTCCATTTACAACTATGCCAGAGTAAAATTAGGGGAAAATGACGGCCCAAGACATGTTTTGATAATTAATACCCGCAAAGGACATTTTTAGCATTTACAAATGTTCTCAACATGTCCTCGGCGGGTATTAATTTTCAAAACACGTCCTAGGCCGTCATTTTCCCTAAAATTATGGGTAGATGCCAGAGATGCTCTTAAACAGTTAAGTGACCACGAAATCATACCGTGCAAATACCGCTCTAAGCTTCCACCGGATACGTATTTGTACACCAAAAACAAACCCTCTTCAGCATCGATACAGAACCCCACAAGAGGAACAATATTCGGGTTTTGGAGTGAACTAGCAATCATCAGTTCTCTACAAAATGCCTTTGATGACTCCTTATCCCCCTTGTCCAGCCGCTTAATCGCTACTGTAGTCCTCAAAAACCCAAACGTCCCTCTGAAAACACAACTCAATGCCCCTCTACCCAAAACTCTACCTAGCAAGCATAACAAACAATCAAATCAAAACCACACAGTCGGATTTGCAAGAATTAGATTGGGTAAAAAGAAAGGAAACCCAACATAATAAATTGAATTCCAATCCAACATGATATAAAACACCTTTAGAAAAAGTTGGAATTTATCACACATCAGTTATTTACCAACTTGAAAACTAGTATATGAGCCTGGGCCGCCTTTCCACTCATAGCCAATTGGTTCTGAGTTGGATGCTTTCAAGGCTTTTCCTATTTGTTTGTGTCATAGTTGCACTTTATCTCGTTATGATCCATATGTTTCGGATCCTTTATTTATTTATGAGTGTTGAAATTTATCTCACATCGGTTATTTATCACTTGAAAACTAGTATGTGAGTCTGGGTGGCCTCTCCCCTATTAAAACTTTCTTGTAACAAAAATAAAAATAAAAGAAAGGGGGAGAAGAGTCCCACTCCGAAGGGGAAGGCCTCTGATTGACTCAAATTGAGGAGAACCGGACCTCTCTACTTCATAGAAGACTTTCATAGAAGACTTGATTAATATTCAACTTTTCTTTTTATTGATATACATCATAATAATGCTTATATGGAGAAACATAATAACAAACAAACCTAAAAACTAGGATACCTACACAACCCACTAACTACATGACTAATAAAACAAAATAATAAAACATAACTGCATAAACCTATTGCCTAATTCCTAACAAATAATAAAACAAAATAAGATATTAAACACCGTAACAATTCATTGCCAATTGGTAACAGCTAAAATCAATGGAAACCAAACAGAGCAAAAGTGATTAGTGACAGTATCAAATTGACCAAACCCAATTGAATACCTTTAGAGAAATTCCGAGTAGCGGAGAGGATTTCTGCGTAGCTAAACCTAACCAACGTATGGGCCACAGGGGAGATACTCCTCTCCAGTGACTCAATCCTTCGCCATTTCAGCTCTTTAGATCGAGATTCCGTGAACCCATCTTCCAAATTCACCATCAAAACAGTAGCACTTGAAGAAGCAGAAGAGGAAGAAGAATTTGACGCAGACAGTGAATCAAGTTCAACTTGGGAGCATAAGCTGAACCTGAAAGAGGAGTGAACTGATTGTGGGTCCACGTTCGAAGTTATTAAATCGGCCCCACCACCACCACCACCACCACCGCCGCACCCAGCACCTGATTCAGCTAGCAACCACGACTTGTTGTGCTCTGATTTGTCCTTGTCTTGGCCTTTGCCCGAGAGGAAACAACCCGACCCGAATTCCCAGATCATCTTCTGGAGCAACGTCTTGGATTTTGCCAGGCTGCGTTCACTGCTGCACGTGCCCGTAGGTGTTTCAACACCCATTTTGAAGCGGATCCTTTATGAGAACACACAACCCAAGAAGAGAGAGAGAGAGAGGAAAGGAATGATGTTCTTGCTTTTGTTTAAAGGGAGGGAGAGAATTTCAGGAGGGAAAAGAGAGGGGGAGAGGTGGTATTATAGTGTGGGAAATTGGAAAAGGGATACATTGGATTTGGCTTTTGGGTTGTGGTGTGGTATTAATGGGAGAGAAGGTGGAGAGAGATAGGGACACACAGAACCCAAAAGGAGGAGACCCCAGGTTGAATGAATGGGGTTTGATTTGTTGATGGGCGTTTTGTAGTAGTCCACTTATTTTTTTTTAATATAACCAGATGTTTGGACTAATTTGGGTGTACATAAACTAGTTTCGTGGCGTTGAAATAACCGAACCAGATGTTTGGACTAATTTGGGTGTACATAAACTAGTTTCGTGGCGTTGAAATAACCGACCGGGCAAACAGCTCTAGGACCCCTTGATATTTTAGAATTCAAATTTACGACTTTTTTTAGATTCTTGATTTTTTATACCCACTTGATCAAATTCCTTGAATTGTTTTACAGCGGTCCACTATTTGGGAGAGAGGGAAAAGCAGTGGGTGGAAGGCCTGGAGGCGAATGAGATTCTTGGTGTTAAGGTTTGGCAAGACAGAAAGGACCCTTAAAGGTACGGTTGTGGAAAATTTGGACGCAGACAAGTTCGAAGTAAGAGAGAGAGAGAGAGAGAGAGAGAGAGAGAGAGAGTTTAGAGGCTGGTGACTGCACAAGGGAAAAAAGGATGCTGCTCATAGTCTGGACTCTGGTCCAGTTGGTTATCCAAAAAAGACACTTGAGCTGCCCATCTAGTTCAGGAATTTGTTATGGAAAAACAATAAAAATATTAATCAATTTGAATTTGTACAACTTTCATCTGTCTACGTAGCATTACCCGGAAAAACAATTTGTGATAATGGTCCATTTCCATTTGGTACCCCACCTATTAAATTTTTATTTGTTTGTTTTAATTTTGGATTTTTATATGTGTTTTATTTTGGCAAACACAAAATAAATTAACCTACAAAACAAACATATAAGCAAAAGGCTATCAATTAGCCACAGAACACAGTTTTTAAAAAAGTGGGATTGAAAATTTAGAATTTCATACGTTATGGGGTCAAATTAAGAGGTGTTTAACCAATTGGAGCTAGCTTAGTTGGTTAGGACTCTTGAATGTCATTGGGAGGTCAGAAATTCGAATATACTCACCTGCATGTGGGTGTTCTTCCATTTTCTTGCTTTTCATTTTTTTTTCTTTATTTCTTCCTTATTATGGATTTATTTTTTGTATTGGTGGAGCTGTTGGACTTGGTTATCTCGTGGACTCTCACAATTGGTGTAGTGTGCTGGGTTTGTACTTTGTATTTCATACATGATGTAAATGATCTCTCTTCTATCAATTTACAATAAAAAATAAAAAATTTAAGAGGTGTTTTGCATAATAATCTTTTCGGGATTATTCTTTATTCAATTTTTTTTGCCTTCACTAGTTTTGTGTCATTTGTTTTTATGAATTATTCTTTTGTCTCGACGGGAGGAATCTAAAATTCAAAAAATAAAAAAATAAACTCAAAAATAACTAAGGCAAGAATTTTGAAACTAATTCAAAAAGAATTCACAAAATTCCCTAAGTTTAGTGCTATTAGGGTTATTTGTAATAGGATCGAGTAATTTTATTTTGGGTAGTTAAAAAGTTTTATTGCAGAAAATTACAAAAATCGTTAATTTCACCACAAAAAAAAAAATAATACTACTATTGCATTGGTGAGACGCTTTACTATTGGATCCCACTGCCGCATCTCCCAATTAAACCAAGTAAATGTGACGACTTATAAGAATGTGCAAATCGGAAATGAAAATGATGAGAGCAAATAATATGTCGATTATTTTTTATCGGCAAAAGCGTTCAACAAAAAAAAAATGTGTAAGGTGGCCGACTGGCAGTAATGTACGCAGCTGAGGCATACTAACAAACCGGGAGACTTGAACCTTGTTCCTACATGACCCAATCAATTCGATCACGCACTTGCCATCTATTTTCATTGTTCAACTCTTTGACAACACGAAAAAACCATTGTTTCCGACAACATAAAAAAATCAAAAGTTCTGCCCTCCCTCTATCTATCCAAGGTATGGAAGGGCAAAGGTCTTTGGTGTCCCCTCCTTTCAAGAATTGGGGCCTCATAATCACTCTATTGAAGTTAGCGAGATTTGAAACCCCCATCCCGAAAAGAAAAGTAGGATTGTTGCTTCAAGAAAAGCATCTATAGCAAATTAAACCGAATGTATGAGAGTACATCGTGTCTACTAACCAATTAGCGATAGACATCATACACTCTTGTTCATTTACCAGGGGTTCAAAGCGTACGACTAACAGTGTTGACTTTCCCTTTAAAAAAAACAATTCCTATATTGCTCAATGCTGATACAAAGATCCAAAGGATGAAGGCATTCATTATTGTCGAGTTGTCGTCCGTCCACTCATCCAGCATGCAATTGCGACAGAAGACTTCCTCGTTAATTTAGAATAAGAATTGAATCATCTCCGGTTCTTAATTTGAATTGCGTGGCTTATTTTAAATTTGGATCATTTATTGTTACAATTAGTCCTGTCAATGGATCAAATTCAATCCGAATTTGATCCCAAAAATCCTACCTGAATCCGATAATTCAAATCCTGTAATCCAAATATGGATCGGACTAAATTCGGATCGGATAACCAATTGTGAGAGTTCACGAGATAACCAAGTCGAACAACTCAACCAATTAGTGAGAAAAGCCTCTGAGAGAAGAACACCCACGGCAGGTGGGAAGACCCAAACTCCTGACCTTCTATTGAGATGCAAGAGTCATGGTCAACTGAACTAGCCCCAATTAGTTAATTTGATTCGAATTAGCTAGCTAGCTAGCTATATGTCACTGTTGTGAATTAGTGTACTATGAGTTGTGGGCTGCGAATGAGTATAGGGTTAGTTACTACGTCTGAATTTGAGGGCTAGTCGTTGGTTGTATTAATGTAGTAGTTGTTGCAGCCGCCTAAGAGTTTAGCTTTTAGAAACTCACCAAGTGCAATGATGTTGATAGGAAACAAATATTCAAGTACAAATTATGCGGTTCACAAGCCTAATCAACCTAATATAATGGTCATTAGAAAAAGACACCGTGGCCGATCTTCATAACTGTTATAAGGGCTAGTTAAAGGGGTAGGATTTTATTTTATTTTATTTTATTTTCCAGTCATATAGGAGCAATTATTAAAGGGGGCACAGAGTAGGATTTGGATCCCTAGCATGAAGGAAGAATGCGGTGTCAATGGGGCCAGGGACGTGGATTTGCTAAAGCCAATTTGATACTTTCTATGGACCAAAGGGGTCCTTGCACGTGTGAGATGTGTCGGTCCCAAATCTTGCCCTACCATAAGATTAGGTGATGATTTGTAACTTCTGTTATTTTGAATGAAGGTGAAAATTTGACACGTATTAATATTATTTCCTTTGATGACAAGGGTATTCATGACAGATGTTGCAATATGGTTAGCCGTGACATATCGTACTATATAATTGTCACATTAACCTATACATGTATACAACTATAGCACCAAGGATTATTTCCTTGGATGGTCAAGAATTGAAACTTAAAAATTTGCTCTTTTCTGAAATCTCATATTCAAAATCTCTTGGACCCTGTCCGGTTTGAGTTTTAAGAATAATGAGTGGAAAGAGAGGTAGAGAAAATTTATTAGGGATAGTGTGCAGGAGCTTTGAGACCCAAAACGGATAAGCCCTTGGTGCTTTCAACTTTTTTGGTGCAGGAGCTTTGAGACCCAAAACGAATAAGCCCTTGGTGCTTTCAACTTTTTGTGCTAGTTCATATGGGGCTCTCCCCCTGCTTTAATTGGGCCTCTGCTCGTGGACGGTGAGATTAATCCGCCAAAATTAGTCGAGATGCGCATAAGGTGACTCAGACACCTGAGTTATAACAAAAAAATAGTGTGTACATATGTACGCATGTAGCTATTATCTACTCCATATGTAGAGACCCGAATATTTTATTTTTATTTGAAAAGTTTGTTAAATGCCTAAATGAGAAAATATGGATTTTGTGGTGAATATTTGAATTGTGGTTTAAAATGATGCAATCGATTAGTAGAGGGGTGAATGTGTGATTTGTAAATAAGTGAGTATATATAGTGGGTTTGTGTGAAGTAGGGGATCATTTTCATCTTTCCCTCTCTCTCTCTCACGCCGTCCCCCTCTCTCTCGGCTCACTCACTCTCTCTCCTCTTCTCACACTCAAAACTCTTGCAAAACCTCAAGGATCCACTCTCATTTCACCTTCTCTGCGCGATTTTGGGCTCGTATCTTGTTGGGTGAAACCGGAAGAGAAGTTTTCGGTTGATTTCAAAGAGTTTGGAGCTAGGGCTCGTTCGAATCGCTTGGGTTTCGTTCCTTGACTCGAGGTAGGGATTTCTTGCCACTTTTATGTGTTTATATGGTGATTAAGTGTAGAAATCGTGCCTTGAATCATTGGATGTTTTGTTGTTTTGGCCTTAGAGTTTTCTGCACAAAATCGTCGCTCGTAGCGTCCCCGTATCGATACAATTTCTTGCGTATCGATACGCTGAGAGGATCTGCATTCCAGTAGCTTCAGAAATCTGTCGTAGTGTTTCCGTATCGATACAGTTTTTGGAGTATCGATACTCCAGACGCTGGAGTATCGATACGGTTATTTGCGTATCGATACTCCATGGCTTTCTGGGCAGTTTTGCCATATTGCTCCGATTCGACCGTTTTGACCCCCGATCACTTCTAAACCTTTTTGGACACCTCCAAATCAATTCCAAGCATGTCTAATTGGCTTCTCTTGATTCATTGACGTTATCCTCGGTCCGTTGGCTTATCGTTAGTAAGTAATGTATAGGAACTCGTTTGATTAAAAATGTGTTAAAAATGTAACTTGTTGATTGATTGGTTACTTGGTAGTATTAATGGCATATTGTATGATGATCATTGCAAGAATGTGGTTATGAGAATGTCCTAGTTTACATATCGAGTAAGAAAATAGTTGGTTTTTGGGTCGGAAGTTGGGATAGGAAGTCCCGTAACGCAAGTGGTGGTAATACGGAGACTTAGAGGGTTTCGTAATGCAAGTGGTGGTAATACGGTAACCCGAGTCGTTAGGGATCACCGTGACGCAAGTGGTGGTAACACGGTAATCCTTATGGTGTTAAACGGTAACACAAGTGGTGGAAATACCGATGGTGGAGTTTTGGGTTAGCGAGTCGAGTTGGGTTTGTCTGAGGAGTTAGTGTCATATAGATTATGCATTCAATTTCGATAAGGGCACAGGTACAAATTGATTGATTATCGTCTACCTAGCTGTATTTCCTTATCCTCTCTTGTTTGCACTTGTCATTATATTTGCATATAAATTTGGTAAAGATTTTCCTACTGGGCTAGTGTAGCTCAACAAAATCCTTCTTTTCAGGTTCGAATGTTGGACAGTAGGTTGCATGCGACGGTGTGCTTGTACATGAAGAATTTTGGGAGCTAACCCTGTTTTAGTTACTTAATCATCTTTGTAACTGATTTGCTTTTGGCCAAAGATGGCTTTGTAACTAATTTGTTCTGAATTACCCTTTTGACTAAAGTTGCAACATTCCAAACAGATACGTACTTGTAATTAAGTTAATTTGGGCCGTGGTGCCAAGGTTGTATTTCTTTAAACTTGGGGACTTATTTGTAAATTAAACAGGTGGGGAACTCTTTTGGGTAATACTTATGATACGCGAGGCTCTTGTAATGAAATGTATTATTTATTTATGTCGAAAATCGTGGTCGTGACACCATATCTTGTAAATGGGTGTCCAGAGTGATTTTATAGACACCTCGACTAATCTTGCAACCTAAAATCATGAATCGGACAAATTTTCAGTGGCTCTCAAATAACACTTGGGCTCTGTATATTTGAATATTTTATTTGTTTGAATTGTTTCTTCTTTTTTTTTTTTTGATAAGTACTATTCTTGTAAATTGTTCGAATTGGTTGGATTTGCCGACGAAATGCACATACCCGTCAAAATTGGAAATACTTTCTCATAACGAGGGTCCTAAGTTACAAAAAGTAGAGTTTTAAGTGCCGAAATTACAGTTGAGCCATAAATAACGAGAACTAAATGTAATGCCCGAAAATGGACTATCAAGTTTATATTTCTACGGAGACCAAACATTCTAAACTTTGAGACTACTAGAGAGTTTGCTCTGTCGTTATCTTCAAGAACCAAAAATTGTTTGAGGTGTGTGCAAACTAGCTGGAACATCCGGTTATAAAAATGGACCGGATGGTATTATTGTCTGGCCCCTGGATCCCAAATATGATAAAATTATGTGGCTAGTGGCAACGATTATCAAATCAATCTAATTGTTTCCATAAAAAGATAGCAGGACCTAAAAAACTGAATGGGATGTCATCAAAAGAATACAGATGGTCCCCTTAAATTGAAACCAGTTAGAGGGTTCTCAGTTATGATCACATGCATACCTGCACACTCCTTGTTCCCTTTTGACAGTTTGACAACATTTCGCTGTTTTTTGTTGTTGTTTTTCTTTCCTGCTGTTTGAATTTCAATAAATTGCACCATTTAATCAGGCAACATCAGAGATGATGGAGCAATATGAGCCATCCGGGGATCCTGTAGGGCAGGCTGTTCTACAGAGTTGTAGTGCAACCGATCTAGCCGTTCATTTCGGCAGTGGACAGTAGGAGCTCGGATTAAATCCGAACTGTCTGTGCTGAAATGAATGATCGGATTGACTGCGATACAACCTAGTAGTGCACAGCCACACTACAGGATTTCCATAAATCTATGCTTTATAAGAGTAAGGGGTTTACTCATTCGTAAAGTATCAGTAGGGCAGATAGACGAACCAAACGAGTCACAGGTGAGCGGCAGAAAACCTGAGATATAAAAAGATAATTAATAAAACCACCTCTGCTTCAAACATGAGATTTGTTGCATGACTCCAAGCAAATTAACAATAGTAATTACTTACAGGGATGTCATTAGAAAAATCTTTTGGATCCGGATGCATCGGATCTATGCCACGTTTTTTGCTCTCCATCAATTATCAGTGCCACATTCCACTAGTCCCATGAGAATATACTATTAGCTAGCATGTGTTATACGGATCCGGAGAAGCTGCCAAGCAGATCCCTGTTGAAAGGGTACATGGTGCATTCGGACCGTTCCTCTCCACAATCAATAATCCAGATTGAAAATAAATTCTTACATGAAAGAGTTAACCCTTGCTGAGAAAGTTTGTTTTTCAATCCGGACCAGATCCCTTACGTATTATTATATTCTTTCTCACAAAGTGCATTGATTTGTAGACTTATTAGTACTCAACAGGTTATAAAGACCTTGTCATAAAGGCTGGGCAGTCCCCGATGAACAGACTAATCGGAGACCATTAGACCAATGTTTAGAGGCGGCCATGATCAGGAGAAGTGAGCAAAGCGATCGTTTTAGACTTTCAAAAATTTTCTAAACGAGAGGTCCCTTAAAATTATGTAGTATTATGTATTTTACTATAGGTCTATAAAATTAAAATCCATTCAAATTGAACCCATCAAATAAGAGAGTCCAACTTATACAAAATAATTAAGAAGTTGATCAAATCCTCCCTTCGCTCGACCATGTCGCAAGAATGGTCCAATAGATTAGATATGCTATCCATTGAAACGAGATCGAACTAAAATTGATTATGCTAGAGTTATTTGTATTATTGCTGCTAAAAATGCAAGACGGGTGATCTTTAACTTTTAAGTGATAGTATCAAAGTTTTGTAGTAAGGTATAATTTTTGGAATTTTTGTCATGACGTATGATTTTGTTATTGTATCTTGTTGACTATTAATAATCATGGTTTTGAAGTCGATTTATTGTTTTGCTTGTGATATATATTAAGTTCGCTTTAGACCCCCAAAATGTCCTCTCTGACACTGTCATTGTTGCTTAATGAACTAACTTAAAATTAGTCGAGATACGTGTAAACTGACATAGACATCCGGTTATAAAAAAACAAGAATTAGACGGGGATTAATCACCCTTTACTAAAAGAAGGTAACTTAAATTCAAGGCGTAAGTGTCACTTTTTGCCCTATTGCACTCCACGATGCCTCAAACATCAGACGTGCCAAATTTGGCTGAGACTGTCACTTGTTTCATTTGTCTTGCCAAATTTCCAGCAGCAGTAATACTAGTTCTTTTGTTGTTTTTGCTTTGTATACAAACAGTTTCGAACAATATTTGTTAGACGATTTTAGGGGAGTTATGTTTCCCAAGACTATATTTTAGTTTTTTGTAATGTTCCAGTTAATCAAAAAAAAACCCCAACAGACATGCCAAGCGTCTGCCTACATGTCAAAGCGTGGTCAAACAGAACCGGACCCAGAATTTATTGACAGTGGTATCAATTACCTGCAACATATATACAAAAAGATTAAAGAAGACGTCTGTTGATATTCTATAGTTAATTTACAATAGACTTTCAAAAATTAAACTGAAATGTCATACAAAAAGTAGTTAAACGGATTATCCATTTATACAATTTCTCAAGACAAAAAGAATATCTATTTATACCATAAAATTACAATTCCAAAAGGATAATGATTTTCGCACTCCTTTTTTTTTTTTTTATAAGTCCACTCTTCTTATTTTATTTTAATGAAAAATACACATAAAGCCCTCACTTATAGACAAAAAAAATGGGGTACATTTATTAAAAAAAAAGTATATGAAAATCATTTTCTTCCATAAACACACACAAGAAAGAGAGATTATTCAATGCCCTTGGAACATGGTTGAGCACAAACTTGAATCACACAAATGTATTTTTTTTTTTGGTCCAACAAAAAATATGATCACACAAATGCATGAAGTCCACTCCAAAGTGTGTAAAACCCCCGTAAATATGTTATGTGGTCCAGGTTCATGCTCAACCTATCTCCAGGAGAATGGAATAACTTCTCAAAAAAAAAAAAAAATCACAGTCAATCTATTTTGCCCCAAAGTCGATGTCTTTTTTATTGAGAGAGAGAGAGAGAGAGAGCCTAAAAAATGTGGACAAATATTTTACTTAGGGGACAAGAACCAAAGAATACAGAACTTATGGGGCAATTCTATTATCCTTGGGGCAACAAACACAGGTTCAAAAGCCTATAGAGCAAAATTACAAAAAATGTCCGAAAATTTAGTATATATCTCGGCTGGGTTTCCCAACTTAGGGGGGTCAGTAGACCCTCCTTGCCCATACATAGGTCCGCCCATGTCAAATACACTAGCCGTTTGGGCGCACAACCTTACCAAATTGTAAAAACACGTCACTGTTGTTGTAGTAGGGTATATATACCAATAAAATGGTTGGGTACACCTCAAAACTCGACTCGGCTCGATTATGCCCTAAAAAATTAAAAATGGGTACACCATCTGTCTCGAAACCCAAAGAAGGCCCAAAACAAGGAGTTGAAGCCCATGGGTTTTTTTCCTTGACAATGGGCCCTAAAAAACAAAATACTGACTAGCGCTAGAAGGAGGGCTCGAACCTCCGACCTTGTGGTTAACAGCCACACGCTCTAGCCAACTGAGCTATTCCAGCCATTTTGAAGTGTTCTCGGCCGAAACTTAATTTTAACTGAAAATTTTCTAGTATTCCCTCAATCCCACAATGTTAGTTTGGTTTGAAGATTTTTCTAGTATTCCCACAATGTTTGTTTAACGTAAAAATAATACAATTTTTGCAAGAAAAATTTAAATTTTTTTCCAATAATTCAATAGATATTGATGAGTTCTTTTAAATTATAAAAACAAATTAAATGTTCCTTAAAAGAAATGTAACATTTTTAAATTCTCGTTTTACAAACCAGACAAAGAAGGAGGGCTCACTTTCCATTAAGGGTCATCATCGGGCCGGGCTGGGCCAGCCTAGCCCGCTAAGTCGCTACCCAAGCCCGCCCACAGGGCGGGCCGATTGGGCTTTTTCTTTTTGGCGGGCAAGGCCACCTACCATAAATTGAAGCCCAAGCCCGGCCCACGGGCTAGCCCAATTGGCGGGCGGGCGGGCCAAAAGCGGGGCGGGACAAGGGCGGGCTTAATTTTCCTTGGGCAAAACTAAACCAAGGGAAACAATAAAGGGTTTTATGGGATTTTGGGCTACTAGGCGGGCCCGTTGGCAGGCTTTTGGACGGGTACACGGGCCAGGCCTATGGGCGGGCCAAGTAAAAACTCATAGGCCCGAGCCCGCCCATTACAAACTACGGGCCGAGCTAGGCCGCCCATTTTATAGGCTCAGGTCGGGCGGACTTTGGGCGGGTCGCTGGTCTTCGGGCTAAATGATGACTCTTACTTTCCATTTACATGTGAGGCATGCCTATCTATGAGGGATTTGTTTTTGTGGACAATGGATAGAAGTAAGGAAAAGGTTTTATTGACAGTCCATGTTGTCTTTTTGGCAAAAGGTGAGAAAATTGTTATTTATTTGATAGGCAAAACCTAAACATCAGAGAGATGAGAATTCCATGGGGATGAAATGGACATCCACAGACCGGAAATTCCATTGGAAAGGATGTTTTGAGCACAACAGTTAGGGCTGTAAGTGAGCCGAGCTACTCGCGAGCTCGGCTCGGCTCGGCTCGTTAAAGCTCGGCTCGTTTACTACCGAGCCGAGCTCGAGCTCGAGTATTCGGCTCGTTTACTAAACGAGCCGAGTAGAGCTCGGCTCGTTCGACAAAAGCTCAGCTCGTTAAGGGAGGCTCGGCTCGATTAAGAGAGGCTCGTTTAGTAAATGGCTAAGCTCGGCTCGATAAAGGCTCGGCTCGTTAAGGCTCGAGCTGAGCTCGAGCCCGAGTTTTGGGCTCGTTAAGGAAACGAGCCGAGCTCGAGCTCGCCGAAGCTCGGCTCGGCTCGTTTACACCCCTAACAACAGTGCGCAACCCTATTACATTCACGTTTAACAAAACTAAAAACACATGAAGTGAAAGATTTCTTCAAGACTAAACAATCATGAATAACTACTGCTATATCGGAGGGAGGGTCTTGATCATCACTGCAACTCCTCAAAATTTCCTCCGCATTCGATTCAATATGCACCTTAGGATATTTTAGAGCAGTTCCCAGTTCATGTTGTCCGAATTCCAATATTTATTTTTCTTGTTATAAGCGGCATGAGTAACGAATCAGAAACTGGAAGTCTGGAATAAATTGGTCAAGTTGAACCGAACCAAACTAAACCATTAATATTTTGATTTGGTTTGTGAAATGTCTAAACTGAAATGTTCGGTTTGGTATGAAAAATGCCTAAACCAGACCAAACCAAAATGTTTACATCCTTAAAGTTTGGGGTTTGATGGCGTAAAGATAAAGAGGATTGCCAATTAACACGCAACACTATTAATTTCTTTTTTGATTTAGTCAAAGGTTAGCCACCACGCGTCACTTGAGAATTCACAAGAAATTAATTACTCTTTTGCGACTTGATCTTATGAATCGAATCTTGATTAATTGTGAAAAAAAATTTCATGTGAGGTTTTGCAAAAAAACCTTTGCATGAAAATTTTAATCCAACCATGTGGGGACTACTCGTTTGGCTAAATAAGCCAACTGGTTTATTTTTTTGTCCTTATTCAAATTTTTTTCGTATTTGTTAGTTTTTAATCAATTTTTGGGAGATTATTGCATCATCATAAAGAGAGGAATCTAAAAAGTAAAAAATTACGATCGTAATTTAATTTTTTTTTGTAGGTACTGACGGAAATCGTACATACGATGATGTGTGAGATCCACTTTTGGGTCGCACAAAGAAGATCCAAATCGTTTATTAATTTTAAAATAATTTTTTAAATAGGCTTACAAAAAATCAACTTAATTAGACATATGCAAAAGATTGATCTTAGAGCATCCGCAATGTAATAATCAAAAGTTAATAATCAAAACTTGCCACGTCAGCTTTTGATTATTCATTTAGAGGGTTGCTAAAGTTAGCAATGTGAAGCTTCACATTGTTCATTTTGTACCCATAATCAAAATCAATGGGTCCACTGCCAACTCTTCCTTCCCTCCAAATTTTTACCTACATTTCATCCGGAAAAAAAAAAATTCCCGCCAGTGGTCTGTCCCTCCAATTTTTTCCGTCCCCTCCAATTCCATGCCTACTGCCTTCTTCTCACCTATTTATTCTTCTTTTCATCTCAAACTATGAATCAGACTAATATGAAAAAAACAAACAAACTATGGAATCAGAATCACAGGGTCAAACCCAAATGGAAATAGAGAATCAGAGGAAAACGAGGAAAACGAATTATTCACAAGTTGAAGATGAAGCTCTAGTTAAAGCTTGGCTACATATTTCCGGAGATGCGGTGGTTGGAAGGGATCAAAAGTCTACCAAGTTATGGCTGCGAGTTCTAGAGAGTTTTCATCAAATTCTGGGCAGAGTAACAGAAAGAAATGCTCAAGGCTTGCAAAATAGGTGGCAAGCTATTTCACATGATGTCTCCAAGTTTTGTGGGTATTACAACAAGATCGGACGATTGAATCCAAGCGGATGGAATGATCAAATGATAGTAAGTAAAAACCAATTATTTTCTTCTTGTAGATTTCAAGAAAAAAAATTTAACGACTTAAACTCTGTAGTTCACTTTTCTGCCTTGGAACTGTTTGTTGAAATGCTTATGTGAACTATTGTTGCAATATTTTTATGTATTCTATACTGCACAATGTTTATTCTAGTGATGATAGCATTGTTAAACTATTCTGGATCGTTGCCCCATAAATAAATCAAATGACTGCCCCCTTCTTATGCATTAAAGGAGGATACTATTCTCTCGAGAATTCTATTTTAGAGTGATTTTCAATTAATGAAAGAAGAATGAGGGATGGCTTCCCCGGGCACAATATACCTGATAAGAGGTTGACCCAAGGACCTAAGCTTGAACAATTTCCTAATGGTCCAAGAGGAGTCTGCAGGAATGTCCATATGCCTAGCCCGGGGAAGGGAAAGAAAGAACAGAATACTCCTTACCATCCTTTCCCGAAAGCCGAGCCCTTATTGATTGCGTCAAAGGCGCGTATATCGCGAGGTCTACTTTCTGGCCTACCCTTTGACCACATTCGATTACTCCTTAATTCAAATTCATTGAGGTGTGTGTGTGTGTTATTTTTTTATCTGTGTGTGTGTTATTTTTTTATCTGCACAAATGATTTGTTTTTTTTGTAGCTTGATGAGGCTAAACAACAATATGGTGAAATTGAGGGACCATTACAAGCAAAACCAATGCAATTTTGTAAGTTCAAGTTTGAGCATTGCTGGAAGCTTTTAAAGGACAGTCCGAAGTGGAACGATCATGTTCTTGTGCGGAACACATCCAAGGGATGCAAAAAACCTTCAAACCCACCAAGTCAAGCCATTGATTTGGATGATCTGGGCACTCCATCTACTCCATCAACACCGTGTTCGATTCCCCTTGACGAGTTCAAGTCAATGGATCATGAACACAACCAAGTCCGACCTGCTGAAGGAAGACGAAAAGCCAAAGCAAAAAGAAAGAACGAATGGAGAGATGAGGAGTCAACTTTGTACTTGAAAAGCATCAATGAAACACTTGCACAAACTGCAATTATTGAGAAGGAGAAATTGGAGGCCAAGAAGAAATTTGAGGAGGAGAAATTGGAGGCCAAAAAGAGGAGAGCTGAACAAAAAACATTGCGTGAAGAAATGAAAGTAATGAGGCAATCTATGGTGGGACTCACCCCCGAACAAGCAGCTTATTGGAAGCTCCAACAATCACTAATTGTTGAGCGCTACAAGGCAAATGGTTTCTTGAGGGACCTCGATCCCTATGAAAAGAATTATGATTTCAACTTCTAGTTGGGGGTGGATTTGAATATGTTATTTTGCTACACAAGTGAAGATTAAAGTAGTAATGTTTGGACTAAGCTATTTTGTTTTCATATTCTGGGATATTTTCTCAAGCAAGACTTTGATATTGCTTCAATTGATCAAATAGATGCTTCCCTTTTTTATAGTCTGGGCTGCTAGTGTTTTTTTTGCTTTGGTTCTTCTGTTGCTTGCTTGTTGGTGCTGCTGTCGTTGATTCTTTTTATGTTGTGTAGGTGTAGGTGTTGTTTTGTAATTGTATTTTCGTTCTTTGGGGTTGATTCCTTATCAAAGAAGCATATCCCTAACATTTGGTAAGTGTTCCTCCTTCAGAAATTCATAGTGAGCTCTCAAAATGGAATGCTCTCTCTGGAGACACACGTACAGGGATTGGAGCTGGCACTGGATGAGATCTCATACGACTTAGCTATGTCAACTGGAAGAATGTCGAAGGTTGACTCTGCAGGATCCACCTGCTGTAAATTACCCGGTGCAGAATTTTTGAGTCCGAAGTTCTGGAGGAGAACAGAACCACGAAATTCAACCTCACACTTCTCTCCTTCCAGAGACACACACCCAATCGCTGCCCCACCCAACATAGCCAATAAGCTCCACCTGCTGTTTTTTGTTGTTCTTCCATGTGATGTGCCAGATGAGCTGCTGAGATCAAACGAAGTCATGAGTTTTGATACCAATTCAACTGTGGCCAACTTGAGATATGATCCGCTACTGTTGAAATATGAGATGGGTTATGATTAATACCAGGTTTTGATTGGAGCAATTGTGCTTTATGCAGAAATCCGAGCATATTCGGTCGGTAGACTTCCGGTTGGAGACAGATTCTAAGTTACTCGAAGACGGGAAGGAAAGCTCATTACAATGTGCATCGGTCTTGATACAAAGCTTTACCACGTACAGAGAAAGTGTCTTTTCTTTCATTTCATGCCATTCTTTGTTGGTTAAATCATATTGAAAGGTTTGTTATGATGGTGATTAATAAACATGTTTCTATGATGATAGATGAATTTCAATTCACGTTTCTCCAGAGCACTGATTATACATAGAAGCTGTAAGTCTCACCACAGTTCTACGGATGATTGTTAAGCAAACCAAGGAACTTGAGCTCTCACCATGCACTTGGATCGAATTATAGCTCGTGACAATGTCACCAAAATACTGAGAACCACCAAATCAGTGTGATAAAACGGGCAAAATTGATCGCAAAAGCTGAATCTAATTTGAATTTCCAAGGAATAAATCACACCAAATAGAATTAAAGAAGGTGCCAATGGGCACCACCCCACTACGAAAGACAGAAGCCTAACCAAGGAAATAGAACAAAAATTCAAAGAGGACACACAAACCAGCAACTCCAAAACAGAAATCTCTGCCACAGCTAAAAAAACACTGAAAGGGGTAAAAATAGCCAAAAATGCTCAATGAGATTGCAACAGAAGTTGATTACAATGACCTTGAACAACCAAAAATGTATTCCGAACAACACAAACATTACTAGATTAAAAAGAGATGTTCATTTGGAATTAGAATAAAAAAAGGTCCATAATCAATTCACAGCAACAATCAGAGATGTTCATCTCCGTGGTGGTTCCACAAATGCTCAATGAGATCCAATTTCAGTTGACTATGTGTAACCTCGCTTGTCATAGCCTTAATTCGGTTAATACGATTGCGTCGAAGTAGGTTAACGTCTCGATTAAAAGCCACAGGTTCATACGTTTCCCCTTCAGGGGGTGACCACTCCTCTGGATCTTCCTCGTTCTCCACTATCATATTATGGAGTATAATGCACGTCTTCATAATAAGACCACATTCTTCTCGATGCCAAAGGCGTACCGATCCCTTCACGATAGCAAATCGAGCTTGCAAAACGCCAAATGCCCGCTCTACATCCTTTCTTACCGCCTCTTGTGCTTCAGCAAAAAGCTTCTGCTTTGCATTGACTGGATGATTGATTGTCTGAATTAGTGTTGCCCACTTCGGATATATGCCATCAGAGAGGTAGTAACCCATTGTGTATGGATGCCCATTTACAACAAAATTACATGTTGGAGCTTCACCTGACACAATACGGTCAAAGAGATGAGAATTATTTAAAACATTGAGGTCATTATTTGTACCTGCCATCCCAAAGAAACAATGCCATATCCAAAGGTTGTGCGTTGCAACAGCCTCTAAGATGAGTGTGGGGGCTCCAATTTTTCCATTCACGTGATTGCCGTGCCATCCAGTTGGGCAATTTTTCCACTTCCAGTGCATGCAATCCAAACTTCCAACCATGCCTGGAAACCCTCTAGCGGCATTTTCTGCAAGAATGTGTTGAATGTCCTCCTCATTTGGAGTTCTCAAGTATTCACTTCCGAAGATCTCAATGACAGCATTGCAAAATTTTTTTAGGCTTTTCATTACAGTGCTCTCTCCTATTTTGAGGTACTCGTCACATTGATCAGCTGCCATTCCATATGCCAACATCCTAAGTGCGGCTGTGACCTTTTGGAGAGAAGATAGACCCAACTTCTGAAAGGCATCTCGGCGTTGCTGGAAGTTCACTGGATCATGCTGTAAAACGGCGTCATGTATGCGCATAAAGATCGATTTTTGCATCCGGAATCGTCGACGAAACGTTTCATCACTATATACGCAATCATCAGCAAAGTAATCCCTCATCAAAATTTGTCCAGCTCCAATCCTATCACGAGGTATGTATCGTCGTGATTTCATAGAACCATCTGGACGAGGTCTTTTTTTCTGTCGCTGCCTCTCATATATAATTGCTGCAATAGCAGCACCTCGATATATTGATTTCACCCCACCATCGTCAGAAGAGGAGGAGGAGGAGGAGGAGGATGATGATGATGAAGAATCAAAGTCATTGTCGGAAGACATTTAATCCAGGGCTTTATCCTGCACATAAGTTAATGTGAATAAAAATAGTGCATGCAGATTCTTTTCATTCACAAACACCTGATAGTAGAGGAAATGATTTCTAATCACTAAAATCTACCACAGTTCAATCCCACAGATTCTTGGTTTAGTATCATAGCAGAAATCGACCGTCACAAAATCGAGCAATCGGCTCAATAAGTACAGCACTTTCAAAATACCAAACTCAAGCACAAATTTGAACCCAAAGAGTATTATAATCCCAAATAGTATTATTATGTTGGTCTGTGTCAGGTACAGGCATTCATGCTCTGGTACGAGTGACAAATTCAATAATAGAAGAGGGTTGGAGTATGATATTTGGGGAGTCTCTTATCAAAAGTGTTCTATTTAATATTAATACTTGGGAAATACCAACTGTTGTAAAACTACAGGTTTGAACCGATTTGGTTCTTCCAAGTGATTTCCAACTTGGATGCCCTAACTTTTCTAAATCAAGAAAATTTCAAACATAAATTGGCAGGAGGATTCGAAGGAAAATTTATGCTAAACTCGGATAATTAATGATTGCATATTGTTAATCGAAACTGAAAAATAATCTAATTATTACTTGGATATGAGAGAGATCTACCTGTTCTTGTTGGATGTGGGAGAGAGAAGAGAGATAACAGAAACGTTGAGAGAGAGAAATTCTGACGAGGGACGGCGGCCAGCAACCGAACCAGACTCCGGCAGAACGACAAGGAGAAGAGAGCGAGGGTGAGAATGAAGAGGAAAGAGGAGAACGATGAGGAAAGAGGAGAGAGAGAGAGAGAGAGAGAGAGAGAGAGAGAGAGAGAGAGAGAGAAGGCGCGTTGGGTAAGTTTCAGCCAACCAATTAAAACACGCGTGGCTCACAACAGGAGTCTTCCGAGCTGTGTTAAGTTGTGGAGGGTGGGGACCACTGAATTTGGTTATTGGCAAAAACCTTGCTAGTTTTGATTATCCAAAGGCCCAAATTTGATTATTGGTTAGGAGGTTGTTAACTTTGATTATTACAATGTGACCACTTTTGTAAGCACACATTGTTAACTTTAGCAATCTTTTATTTTTGATTATTACAATGTGGATGCTCTCTTCCAACTTTTCATTCAGAATTTTAAGATCTTGAATTCTGAATCGAAACTAGGAAATTGGATTAACTAAAACTCCCTCCGTCCCTTTTAAGTGTCCTGCTTCGTAACTCCAACTTATTAAAATAACATCATCAATATACCTTTCACATCAACTTTTTCCTCCACTTTCCTTACTTACCCATCATCATTACACTTTTACTCACTTACTTTTCAAAATGGAATTTACTTTTATGGATAAAATAGACAATGCACCAATTTTTACTTAATAACTTTATAAAATGGACACTTATTAAGGGAAAACCCAAAATGAAATACTGGACTCTAAATAAGGGATGAAGAGAGTAACACATATACAATTATGCTGATTTTTTTGCAAGAATACTCGAAAAGCTATTTTAAAATTAAGAGCAAATTGGATCTTTTGTGTGGAACCAAAAAGTGACCCCACACGCTGCCGGTACTTTGTATGTAGAATTCCGTCGGTACACCTAGGATTACGCAAACAGATAAGCTGTGTATGTACGAACACTGAACGAAGTGAAACCCTAGGCCCTTTGACTGCCGAAAAAAGCCCTAACCGTTTCACTACGATCACTGTGCCCTGTGAATACTCGACGATGGTTCACCTCTCTCCGCCGGTCATCTCTCCCCAACCCGCAGTTGCTGAACATTTGAACAAGCCAGTTCCTAATCAGCCCAACAGTAAGCCCTTTTTCTCACCTCGCTTTTCCCTCGTTCTCTTGATTTTGTTTGGTTGCTGAGAAAATGCAGATTACCCATGGGATTTCTTGATATGTGACCTAATTCTGATAGGAAGAATCCAACTTGAGCTCTTTCTTGTGGGTTTTTGGTTATTTACCGGGTTTCATGTTGGGTCCACACTTTCCCCCTCACTTCCTTGATTTTGTATGGTTGCTGAGAAAATGCTGATAACCGGTGACCTGAGTTTATTAGGAAATGATGCAATTTGAGCTCATCATTTGACTTTCCACTTTTCTTGTTAAATCTTGGTTTTTGTGTAGCTTGTCAACTTGGCTTATGATAGTTACTGCATTCTTGACTGGAAAAGCATCGATCCATGGGATGTTACTTTAATTTCATGGCTTTCTTATTGATGTGGGTTTTTGCGAGGTTTCTATTTGGTCTGTGCAGTGCTGAAAAATTTATGTAGCTTATTGAAATCTATCAGCTAGAATTTGCATTTCGAATCTTTACTATCTCTAGGAGTTCTTTTCCCTGTGGTTTTTAGGAAATGTGTTTGACTATGAAGCTATGACGACAATTTTGAACTGAAGTTTTGCAAGTAGGTTTGCACAGAAACAATGTGCCAGCTTACTGAGGTGAACTTCCTTAGAGCTTCTATGTGAATGACAAGAACTGTATCGCGTATCGCACAATCACTAGTCGTTGTGCTCAAGAGTCAAGAGTTCTGATTCAGGTCTTGCACTTCTTTGAAGACACTATAGAGTTGATAATATGAATGTAGTATGGGTATTGGCATGGCCGCGTTGCATGAGATGATAATATTGTGTATGCTTCATTAAGTGCTTGAGGTACATTATTCTGATATTCTATTTTCATTCATAATGTTAGATCTTGGAGAACGCCAACTGTACATGTACAAGAACCGTTTGCAAGAGTACACCCAAAGATTAGGCTTACCCTTCCCTGTATATCAAACAACTAATGAAGGATTTCAGCATGCCCCGAGGTTTAGGTCCACTGTCTTAGTGGATGGATCATCCTATACTAGTACGGACACATTTCTACAGCGAAAGGCTGCAGAGCAAGATGCTTCCAGAGTGGCATTGGATGAACTAACACCGAAGATGAAAGATGAAGGATGTCGTCTTATTTGTAAGGTGTGTGGTGCACACTTCTTCCTTTTTAGCTTTTAATTGCCTTTTTTCCTTGCTGTTTTCGCTTAGATATCAAGAGTGCCACGTCGCTCTTGATTAGAATGTGTGGTGGATGTTTTCTTCTTCTATTGAAGGTGTTAATTTGCTGCATAGACTTAATGCTCTGATCCTTAATTTCCTGCGGAAATGTTCTATAACTAAAGCAAGTTATTCGCAGTGGACTATTGATGACAATAGTTATTGTTTTATTTGTATATCTCATTGTACTAATGGTGCTAAGTATGCTCAATTTGTATTTTTAGATTTTCATTGATGCGACAGTAGTAATTTTTTGTACTTTTTTTTTTGTTTCCATTGTCTGAGTTTTTTTGTCCTTTTGGCTTCTTCCTCTCTCTCTCTCTCTCTCTCTCTCTCTCTCACTCACATCCAGGATACAGTATTTTGTAAATCTATTCTCAATGAATATGCAGTCAAGATGAATCTAGAGATGCCCACTTATACTACAATTCAGCCAGGGGGTGTGCTTCCAGTTTTTGTATCTAATTTGGTATTCAACGGTGCTACTTACACTGGTGACTTAGCCAAAAGCAAGAAAGAGGCTGAGCAGTTGGCAGCACGGACTGTTATCCAATCTATCATGGGTATCCTTTCTAAATCCCGTTTGACAAATTGTTCTTCAATCTACTAGGTATATAGATAAATTTTGTGTGTGTTGGCTTTGCTAGTGTATAGCAAATTGCAGCACCTAATTGATTAGCCAAACATTTGGATTTGCTGACCATTTGATTTTGAGTCCCCCACCCCATTTCACTTGTTTAGAAATCAGCTAACTGATCTATTTAAAATGTTATTCGAGAGGATTCTTAGGAGTCCAATTGTGTATACGAAAAACCAATGAATGATCCTAAGAGCGTTATTCCCGTTATGATATGGTCTCTGTGATCCTTTATTCTCGTTATGATATGGTCTCTGTGATCCTTTACGGAATCACCACTTCTCGACTTTTTGTCTTTTGAGTGTCCCATGACTCCCATCCTCCTGTAACTGTCTCCCGTCACCTACTCAATCAATGAAGTTAAAAATGGAAGAAAAAAAGAGTGATAAACGATTCTATTGTAAACACCTCATTACATTGTGTTACAACTTACGTACAAGTTATGAAGTTACAACTTACAAGTTTTGAAGTTACAATAGTCAATAGCATACTTGCATCCTGTCTTCGAAGAACAAAATATAACAAGATTTTATCAAGTGGCAAAAGCCATAAATCAACTCACAATTAGTTTAGGTTTGCTAAAGCTGTAGCTGAATTGGTTTTTAGATAAGCTAAATTCTGTGTTCTAAAATAAAAATAAAAAGAACTGTTACTTTAGGTGTTAATTTATGCTGTGTAAAAGAGCTGAATATGTTAAGATTTGTGTGTAGTAAAAGCTGAAAATCAGATTTCAGTCCTGAAAATGTGGCTTTCTTTAGGTTTCCCCTAAAGTATGAAGTGGATTTCATAAGCAGCAAAAAAATCTACAACCAATTGCCTGGAGGCCTGCGTTTCTTTCCCTAGAGTTGGCCGAACTGTTTCTTTGAAGTCTTACCATATAAAAAGCGCGCGCGCACACACACACACACACATGTTTGAGTGTGTATAAAACTGTTGTGTGACTGAGATGGTGACGCTATTGTGCAGGTAATTCTGATTCTGGAACTACTATGTCTGAGATCATTAAGTGTAAATTCAAGCTTTATGCTCCTTCTAGTGAAGTTAGAGACTCAAACAATGCCCACAATGACTTTATGCCCGTGTCTGTGATGCCCGTGTCTGTGATGCCTGCGGCTGTGAACTCAGGAGACAGTTTAGGCATTCCGCTCAGCAAGGGTAAGGAACTGGAAGGTATTGAGTGTACCAATAGCATGCCAACCACAGCTATTCCGAAGACATGCTCTGGCCAACCTAGAAATGTTCCAGCAACATTCCAGTCTTTCCATGAATTCAAAAAACCTAAATTCGTACCATCTTCTGAAGCAATCACTCCACCGATTGTGTTTGTGCCTCCGGTGCTCGAACAGTCCCTTGGTGTTGGTTCAAGTTCGGCTAAAAAGAGAAATCGTAAGAACAAGAAGGCTAAAAGGAAAAATCCAGCTTGATGCTCTGCTCTGTAAGTAATGTCTATATTAACCAAGGTGTAGTTTCTACCATAATTCATTATTTTCTTTGGTAACCCTTTGGTATGAGGTTCGAATTTATGTTTGTATCACAGGCTTCCTTCTGTGCGATGTATGTGATTTTGTGTCTATGGGCTGTGTCTGTTCCCTTGTGCTTTGATAAGTTTTTATTCTTTTAAACTGAATTAATATCTGTTCTTTTAATTGATTGTCTCAAATTCTTGTTTGGTTGTTCAATGAGAGTAGTTCAAATCCCTGTACTGTCATATTCACGCTGTTGGAGCTCACCCAGCGAAGCCCGTTTGTAGCCATTTAATGTTTCATTCAGACGTAATTCTCAATGGAATCTCCTTTATGGGTTGCTTCCAGTTTTCTGCACATTCGCTAAGTTACGAATATGTCAAGATATTTGTATGTGCCTCTTTGTCTTTCCTAAGCACTTTCAGTAGGCCAAATAATGAAATTAATTGATATCCTCTGGATAAAACATGCAGATTTCAAGCTGCTGTAACGCTTTGAATGAAGCCCATCCTCGTATCCTCGTTCACTTGTTCGATGAGAAGTGCAATTCCATTTGTGTACTCTTCGCGGTGCAGTTCAGGGCCTCCCTCTTCCTTTTTGGACCATTGATATCTTTCCTGTACTGTATAAGATTATTCTAGGACAAACCAGTCATGAGAAGTTAGTATGTTTTGGTGGTGGTTATCTGTTGCAGTATTATGTGTAATGGTTGAACCCCTTGCTTGTATTCTATGTTAGTCCCATGTGGTTGCTGAGTTCACTTCTATGCAAATATAAGAGGGGATGAAATCTTCGTTTCGCTTTCTCAAATGTTTGTAATCTTGTATCGGCAACCAATTGAAGTCTCACCTTTGTGAGCTCGATTTGTTATCTTATTCGGAGTTGCATCAAGGCAGTACTGGTAGGTTTCAAGGACAATGTCTTCTGGGTTCAACTTAATTAGAAGTCCACTGATGAAATTTTTGTCCGAGGTAAACTTAGCATAAGATAGCTGTGAAGTGCTTTCAAGTAAGCATTTTGTGAAGACTCAAATTATGTAGGAATGGGAGTGGTTATATGCTATTTGACTGAATCAGAGACTCTGGTCACACTTTTGTATAATTCCTAGCGCATCCTGATGTGTTTTTTTTGTTTTGTTTTTGGTTTGATGGTGAGGGCCAACCCACACGCACCTCAATTAATCTTCTTCTTGGTCAGGTCACATGGTGAGGGCCAGCTTACAGCCTTACATGCACCTTAACTGTTCTCCTTCACGGTCAGGTCAAAGGTAGGCCATTTACGACGGGATTAGGTTATTCACGCACCTCAATTAATCTCCTTCACGGTTAGGACAAAGGTGGTTCGTTCACATTGGGACTAGGGGGTTTACAAGAAATTTCTTTCTTGTGGTCTGATACCAATAATCAAACCCTGATCAATTGTATGTGAAGTGTGAAGCAAACACACTGACCAATTGGACTAATCCTTGGGCTACCTGCTGTTCTTTGGTATAGATGTGTTCGTGGTTGAGTTATTTACCTTTGGAAAGAAACCCAATCGGAGAAGTTGGTCTGAATGCCTGGTTTTCTGACAATATTTTTTTTTCTTTATTCCCCTTTGTTTTTTTTAAGTGATTTTTCACGTGTCTTTTTTTATTTTTTAATTTTGAAAATGTATGCAATCTTTTGCCGTAAGACAAAAAAAAAATGCGGAAATAAAAAATAGGAGCGTGAAAATCATTTCTCTTGTTTTTTCAGTACCTAAAGCCCAATTCATATTTCATATCTTAGAGTATCTTCATTCTTCAAAACTTATTTTTTTTTTTTTTGGGGGGTCTCTTTTTGTGATTTAGGCCCTATTATTTCTTCGTCTTACGAAGTAGGTGTCCCATGTAAGAATTCAAATTCGTCAAACGTCGAAAGCCATGCAGTAAGAAATTTGGACTGGGAAGCTGCTGTGCAGCTTTGTGCTGCACAGCGTGCTGCGCACCCGCCGGCGGGCCTTGCCGGCATCGGTCCGGCGATCGGAGACGTTCAACGCGTAGAGCTTGTCGAGTTTTACTTGAGTGCCAAAAATTAGCTCGATCAAATATTGTTAAGTGCCTCATCCGAACACATATAACTTGAAAAAAATGAAATCCAAATGGATACAAAACACTGGATCAAAACCACTGAATCCATTTTTTTCAAGTTATATGTGTTCGGATGAGGCACTTATCAATATTTGATCGAGCTGATTTTTGGCGTATACGTAAAACTCGACGAGCTCTACGCGTTAAACGTCTCCGATCGCCGGACCGATGCCGGCAAGGCCCGCCGGCGGGTGCGCAGCACGAAGCTGCACAACAGCTTCCCCAAGTCCAACAAATTTGTGTTGAAAAAAAAAAACTTGAAAATGATCTTGAAAGTAAGCTATCAAGTAGAACCCTCCTCCCAAGTATATATAGTCTCGTGTACACAATTATAAACCAGTAATTCTTTAGGCCCAAGGCTTGAGGCTTGAGTACCTCAAGGGGGAGGATGTAGATTCTACTATGCCGAAAACACTTGTGCCAAGGGGTTTTTTCAGCAGTTGGATTTAAAATATAAAAAAAAATCCATACAATCCAAGAGCTGAAAAGCCGCTCGGCACAGAGGTAGATTTTTCTGTGCCGAAAATCCCTGTGTCTCTGTGCAGTAGGGTTTTCCAACCGTTAGATTTAAAGCATAAAAAAAAAAAAAAATTCATACAATCTAACCACTGAAAAATCGCTTGGCACATAAGCATACGGATTTTCAGGACAGAGTAGATCGAGCCGAAGGGAAAGTGCGAAATGAAGTTTCATCCTTAAATATTCGAAAGTATTATTTGCTTATATGAAAATCCTACTAGTATATCCTAGGCAACTGAGACAACTTTTAATCATAAATAATCATGTGAAGTGCAGGGAATGCATATAAAAATGGAGGTTCCTGAAGGTGAGAGACTATAAACAGTAGTATGGGGGGAATCCGATACGTGGGGGTGGCGAGTTTTCCGGCGAGGGTTTTGCTGATTTGCTCTCTGTTCATCATCTTCTTCTTCTTCTTTCTTCTTCAGTCTTATTTTTTTCCATTAATCTCTGCCAGCTAACAATCCCCATACAAAAATAAAATAAACATTCTATGGCATGTTCATTAGATCTATATGGTCGCTACAAATTTATTTTTCTTTTCAATTTGGGAAATGCAGGGCGTCTCGAGCCAACTTTTGTTTGGATTTCTAACGCCTAGGGAAACTGGTTGAGATAGATGCCAACACATTTTTCCCCTCTTCCTTACCGAGAGGGCAATGTTCTCTTATGGTCTTCACCTACTGTCCGGCCTGCATTTCAGACTAATCCATACAGCCCTTTTACGGCCATTACACACGCTTACGCGTGGGAGTGAGGTTGTTCCAAGTCAAGACCGGCCACTTGGCCTACCCTTGGGGTTACACCACATATTTCTTGTTACCATAACATTTGGGCAGTATATTGAAAGGAAAGGTTGCAAATGCGACCATGGAGTACTATCCTCTTTCCAAAATAATTGATAATCTTAGATCCATAAAAAAAAGAAAATGTTGATTTTGATAAATTTTCAAAATAATTGATTTATGTGCAAGACTATTGAATTAATTCAAACACTGGAATGAAATTACTCCAAGTATTGTACTCTTAGAAATTTAATTCATACATATTCATGTTCCTACTCAAGAAAATTCTTAAAAATTTGATTCTTAGCAATCATATTTCTATTCCAACTAAAGATTTCGGTTATCTAAATATAGACTAATGTAATGAATGATTGTAGGTTAGAGGTTGGTTATGAGGTGCTTATGTGTGAGTATTCGTGAACTGGAGAGGTGCGATTGGTCGATGGTTAGCGAAAGGGAAAGGAGAAGAAATCTCGTGGGGTGAGGGAAAGAGCGAGAGGTACAGAAGAGACAAAGGCAACGCGTTAATTGTTTCCTTCCGCGGGGTTGACGTCTGGCCTTTCCTGGATTGAGTGCGTGAGGTCACCTTCTCTCTCGAGGAAGAATGTTTTCCTACCTCAAATTCAGTGCTCACACTCTCTTTCTAGGAAAAGTCAGCTCTCTCTAATAAGGGGGAATGTCAGGGGTAGTTATAGGGCACTTGGGTCTAGGTCAGGCCCATGACAGCGTTTCTATGAAATCCCAACACGTGTCCCTCCTGTACCTCTAGGTCTTGGGGAAACGCGTCCTCCAACGGACTCTTATCCGCAGGAGAGCCCGAATCCCCATGACGCAACCTCCATTCTAAGCCACCAAACCACAAGAGACTCCCCTATTCCCACTGGAGCAAGGTCGCGACCTGCGGCGATCGTGAGCTCTCTGCGGAGTCCTTTCCGGACCCTGCCTCTAGGCCTGGGCGGGATTCCGGGAACTCTTTGATGTAGTTTCCTTGTGATTGTGGGCATTTGACAATTCACGGGACCTTACCACAATCTCCTGTTGTTGAGACCACTTCGAGGATATATAAGGTATTCCCGCGGTATCAGTGGTGGTTCCGCGGTACCTTCTCTTTCCGCGGGGCCATCCTTCTGTTCTTTCTCTTTGTACACGTGTTCTTTTTCCATTAGATGGTCAACTATTCTTCCTTGAATCAAGCTTTGAGCGAGGCTTTCCTTCCATGCAGACTCACTGCCATGTGCTTGTTTGTAATCGGGAGGTTAAATAGTCTCCCTTGGTCGTACGTGAATAATTTTGACCGCCCTTACAATGATGTTACATCAGCTCAAACGCAGGATCTCCCATCACCTAACTACCCAGAACCTCCAAGCACCTAAGTATTGATACACGACCAAGTGAGCTAGAACCACAAGTTTATGAATTCAAGTAAGCCCATCTAGCGGATCAAAAAAAAAAACAGAAGTAAGCCCATCTGCACCAATATAAGAACCATAAGTTTAAACTCTACACATGAGTGCTGCTACACAGATGAGGCCTTGATTAGTCTCTCTCTCTCTCTCTCTCTCCATGGCCCTTGCCAATTCTAACGGGTATACTGCCACAAGCTCTCAGAGTGAAGAATCTCACTCTGTGATTAACTTCAAAACAGGGTACAGCAATTCCATTCACAACAGTGGATCTCTTCTTATATTCGACCAAAATGATCAAAACCTGCACCCGCAACAGCATGGCTACACAATTTGGAAAGACAATTATGACCCGATTCAGAATTACCAGAATCAGCTGAATCCCCAGCGCACAACCTCCAACTCGCGCTTGTTGCAAGATATCGATAGTGTCGATCAGTGTGGCAACGCGTTCGGGTGGCTAGATTCAGATGAGGCAAATGCCATTCCCACAAGTGGTGCTTCGAATCCCGAGTTCGGAACACAAGAAGCATGCTCCAACAAGCGTCCTCATACGATAACCTTTTTTTTTCCTCCTCCTACGGATTCTCTGTCCTCGAAATTCTTTTGTTTCTTTTCAACCAAGGAACCTCTGAACCGAAAAATTATTCACTTTTGTTTCACTGCACTCTTAGCCGCACGATGTGAATGCGATTTTCAGACAAAATATGTTTTGGGTAATGTAAAATTTACTTCATTTTTGTCTATGCTTTCTTTTCCATTTGTCTATAGACCTTGGGGCTTGATGTGATTGTTGGATAGTAGATCCTGCTGCGCCTATCTACATGGACTCCATCTAAGGCTCAAATTGATGTGATTCAAATTGTTCGCTTTGTTCGGCTCACCGTGTTTATCGTGTCTTTAAAAAGCTGCACCAATCGAATTGCAGTAGCCACATAACTGTCTAGAAATTTATTTTAAAAATCACACTAGCCGTTTTTTTTTCCTAAAGAGAAGTATGTTGTTCGTATAGCTACCGATATTTGATCAGTCTGACTGTCTACAAGAAGACAAAGGAGAAGCTGGAAAAAATTAGTGGTTGGCACAAATTTTTTAGGCCGATTGAGATGAGATCCATGACTTGGGACACAGCAGGCCTGAGGTCCCAAAACTAGGACCTTAGCACCTACCACCCCGACCCGCTAGGTAATTCCCGGTACCAGTCCTGGAGAGGAGTCAAACCCTGCCCACTTCTAGGCATGAGCCTTCTCCCTCCGCTGGGGCAAGCCCACGGGTGGTAATTGAAAGTGCAGATTTTGAAAACAGAGGATCCTTTGCATTGCCTTTTTCATCACATTTTTCCTAATGTGAATCCTTTAGGTATTTAGGTATTTTCTTCTTTTTCTTGACTATACAAATGGCATGAACAATCATAGCAGAGTGAGAGCATGCAACCTCTTAAGAAGCAGTGCAGCAGCACAGGTACTGCAACAAGGAAGCCAAAACCAAAGCCAACTCATCAATCCAAGGACCCACAAAGTATTGCAGCCAAGGTAGTGGTTTTCATCTAATTCTTATAGTTAACTACTTAAATTTTCATAACCCCGGGGCGTTTGGTTGAGTGGCATGAGACAGCAACTCAAGAGCTTACCAATTAAGAGGTCACAAGATCGGATCTCATGAAGGCCTACATTCTAAACTAGGTCATCGGAGGTTTGCTCGGTCGCCAACTTTAGGACCTCGGGTTTGGTCAAGGAGCTCGCAAGCTTGCCCAGATAACCGGCTGCCGAAAAAAACCTACTTAAATTTTCATCTACGTCTATCTATCTATGTATCTATATATCTGTATCCACACATTTATGAGATCAATATTGGAGCTTATTAGCATTAATATTGAGCGAATATATACGTTTGTACTGTTGCAGAATCGACGGGAAAGGATTACTGAGAGGCTCAAGGTTCTGCAGGAACTTGTTCCCAATGGTTCCAAGGTAGGCTTCACTATTAGTTGGATAAGGACTTTTCTTCAATTCGTATTGCGAAAATCTCATGTTGTTCCTGTACGCAACATATATTTAGAGTTGTTCGCGTAGGTCTGTTAATGGATTGGATTTGGATTCGATCCGAGTATGATAGGATCCGAATCCACCTATAATGCTATCATTTGGATTTGTAGTTTTCAGAAAGTCCTCAACATATGTTTCATGAAATTTGTAGTTTTCTGCTACTCGGAAAGATCCCTTATAAGTCATTTGATTTACTTTGTTAGTATATTAGAGTATTATTTCGAGAAATGTTATGTATACAGATTTAGACGTGGATATGTGCGGAATGTTTTGATACATCCGGACCCTCATTATTTAGTGGGGCTCACATACACTGAACGGTTTTTGACACCTCGATTTGTGCACAAAAGTATGTTTGTTGGAGAAAACATTACAAAGATTTTGCTCATATTGACTGTTTGCAGGTTGATTTGGTGACCATGTTAGAGAAAGCCATAAGTTACGTCAAGTTTCTTCAATTACAAGTGAAGGTACGTTTGAGAACTCAAATCATGCTAGAATGGCAAGGAATATCTTCGTCTTTACGCAAATCACAGCTTCTCAGAACTTGTAAAAGCATCCAAAACACAGCTTCTAAAAAAATCAGCTGTTTCCATATCGAATATGCAAAACACACTCTACTACGGATTTTTAGAAGTCCGAATCCCATAATCTGCGCTCAAAATTTTTCGCGAACTGACTAATGTAGGATTCAGAACGAAAAGCTTAGGGAAATGATAATGCCAAAACTATTTTTGCTGGTGCCAAAACTGTTTTTGTTGGTGCCAGAACTCTAGTACACAAAAAACTTGTACCATGTGCAATGTACAAGACTTTTATGCATTGAAGTTTTGGCACCAATAAAAACAGTTTTGGCATTATCACCGCCCAAAGCTTATTATGGTAATCTTACTAATTAACGTTGTATGTTTGGATTAAGGTGTTGGCAACAGATGAATTTTGGCCAGTACGAGGAGGAAAAGCTCCTGATATTTCCCAAGTAAAAGAAGCCATTGATTCCATCCTCTCTTCTCACAAGGACAGAAACTCAAGTTCAGATTGATTCTTAAACAACCACAAGAAGAAGAAGAAGACAATTTTATTATTTTTTGTTTTTGTTGTGAAGAAAAGCTGTCCATTGGAATTTACTACTCTGAGATGCAACCTTGTTTTGTTTTGTCTTTTCTAATTGTATGTTAAAATATGAGTTGGGAAGGTTGTATCTATTAGATTGGATCTGATGAAATAAGTTAAAAGTTCTCGTTCATTCATGCTCAAAATAATAATAAAAGACCAGCAGTGCGCATGAAGAAAGAGTGATGATCCAAAATCAGGAGATATCAAAAAGTGATCATTTTAGCTATTTAGGCTCAATTATTATGGAGAGATTGCCGATGATGTGACCAATAGGATTCAAGTGGGGTGGCTCAAGTGGAGGAGCGTTACTGGTGTACTATATGACAAGAGGGTACCCACAAAATTGAAGGAAAAATTCTATAGAACTGCCATAAGACCAGTGCTGCTTTACGGGAATTAAGAAACAATAGGTGAGCAAGATGAGTGTAGAGAAATGAGAATGTTGAGTAGATGTGTGGTAAGACTAGACGAGACAAGATTAGAAATGAAACGGTTTGTGAGATGATAGGTGTAGCACCTATAGAGGAGAAGTTGAGGAAAAATAGGCTAAATTGGTTTGGCATGTCTACGGTAGACCAGGAGATACAATAGTTAAGAGAGCGAATATGATAGCTTTGGGTAACAATGCTACGGGAAAGGGTAGACCTAAATTGACATTATATGTTGTTGTGTGCAAAGATATGAGTATAATGGATTTGTGTGAAAAAGTGACACTTGACAGAGCTCAATGGAGGAAAAAGATTCATGTAGCCGACCTTAAGTGATTGAGACATAAGGCTCGGTTTGGTTATAGTTCAAAAGAGTAACAAATACCGGGAGGCAAACCAATGAATATTTGGCAAGGCTAGGAGCTGAGCAGAATGAAAACTTAGTGGCTTTGATGGATAAACCACTCTGGCTTGGCTTATGGAATTTTGGATTAGGGCTCGCCTTAATTTAAGGCAGCTCCTTGATGAGTTAGGGCTAGACTTTTGATTTCAGGGTCTGTAGTAATTCAACTATGCTCGCACATTTGATGCATAACATTTTGATTGTTTAGTTTTATAACATTCTGAAGTACCAAAAAAAAAAAAAAAGTAACATCATGGAAGTGTTTGGGAGTCAATTAGTTTTTAGATTATGATTTTTGAATTCTAGTATATATATTTTGAATCAGAAATTTGGAAAAATATTTGAATGATATGTGCATAATAGAATTTTTTTTGGTAAGTGTGCATAATAGATTTTAATCTTTCTTTGGGATATATCCTTTCTTTACTTGGATGTTGTGGAATCATTTGTCCCTTTATCTCGATGTACTTTGTGGGTTTCATGTTGTCGTACCGACTTGGGATTTTGTGTAAAGTGTAATTAGAATGATTTTGACAGTCCACTTTTAGTTTTATTTTCTCACATGATTAACACACAAAGTGGAGTGCCATTGACTAAAATTGGAATGCCAAAATCAATTTACCTTTGAAAAAGCTCATCTTTGATGATTTTTACATTCTGTTTTTTTCAGACGGCATTTTGGTATATATATAAAGAAAACGAAAAACCAGGGTGCCCGAACAAACCCCAATAAAAATGATAAGATTCTTAGTGAAGTTGGTTTTTCATCCTCCCTCCACAATGGAGGGGGATGTTCGAGCCCCACAGAAGGCATCTTGGGGTTCAAGGCTATGCACAGCCTCTGGATCCTCTATTGACTAACATATTAACTCTAACACCCTCCCGTTGATGTATATAATATTGGCAAAAAAGAAGAAGAAGAAGAGGCAGGCTGTTTACTGTCGCCCTAATGATAGAAGGATTTCAACACAATGCCATCAAAGAGGAGAAAATATTTTTTACAGCGCTAATTGCGGTCATCAAAAAGTGTTTTGGACAGTCCATATGTTAATGAAACTTTTTCAGGGGAAGAGTTTAACTCTCCGGAAAAGTTTCATTTATATCCGGACCATCCAAAACCGAAACAGAAGGCCGAGATCGTACAGAGCCGTGAATAACTTCTTCATGGTGAATAAGTTTCTCTCCAAAGGGAAATAGTAGTACAATGAATAATCGAGGCAATGTTAAAATTAGCAGGAATTTATGTCTCACAACTAGGGGTGTAAACGAGTCGAGCCAAGCTTTGTAGTGTTCGAGCTCGGCTTTGTTTAAGCCTTTAACAAGCCAAGCCTAGCCAATTTACTTAACAAGTCGAGCCTATATAAACGAGCCGAGCCAAAAAAACTTGCTTCATTATCGATAAAAAACTCCAATACACACCCGGTATAACTAGATATGTTACGCCTCTCAATGTTTAAGGGTGCATACGGTATGCACGGTTACGCCTATGTTACGCCTCTCAATGTTTTGGTTATGCCTATGTTATGTCTATTGGTAAAAATGTTATGTCTTTCAATGGTTTGGCTACGCCTTTCAGTGGTTTAGTTATACGGGTGCATATTGTACGTACTTGTGTACCGTAGATGTTCTCTATCAATATCTGCAGATAGAACTTGCTAAACATCTTCTCAACTGGATGTCTGATTGCTAGTGACTACAAACGATTGAGGCACCAGCTTGAGTAATCTCTCCAATTTTGGATAATAATGACAAGAATGTTATGCAGAAGAATGCCTAAACATATATCTAGTAAGAGTTCATGGCTGTTGCTGTCCAGTCTTTCTGGCTCTTAAAAAATGGGATTGACATCAAGTTGCCTCAGTAATGAGGAATCAATCTCACTCTCTCTCATGACTGATTGTGTGTCGTTTGCTTAAACTAATCGTCTGATGCACCTAAAGGAAATCTCATCGACCCAAAGAACTATCTTGGTTGTGGAGGAGCGGGCTGCGAAGGGATATGGGATTCCTCTGCTGGGGTTGTCGGCGGTGGATGGATGATTGTCCTCTCTAAGGAGAAGCAATGAGATACTCCAAAGCTTATGGAATTCATGTATTCCGATGAATTGTTCTCTATGATCAACGCATCCTCCAGCTCTCGGACAATGTCAACCATGCATGGTCTATTGGCAGAGAAGTTCTCAATACACGCTAGTGCCACCTCCACCACTCTCCACATGGCCTCTGCGTGGTACCCTCCCTTTATGCTAGGATCCAAGATTTCATCAATCCTTGAGTTTTGTATAAACGGTTTTGCCTGTATGCAGAAGGTGCTTTGTTATCAATCGTTTTCCTCCATAGAGATTAAAGAACCAAATGCACAATTTCAAAGAAAAAAAATATGATTCTGAAATTCCAAGAATGAGTAGCTTACAGAGACATGTTGGGACTTAGTTTCCTTAAATATGTATGCTAGTAGTTTTTACTGAGTATTTTGTCAGTTTGAGTGCATGCCAGGCCAGGACCAGAGTAGGAACAAGTATTGGATTTAGGTAACCGAGCCTTATGTCCTTGACTATTTCATAGTGACTATTTCATAGTGCAAACTACTGACATGCATCAACTCAATTTTCGTGGACGTAACTACAATATCAGAGTGTTATTTTCTCTAGGAGATGAACAGGTGAGAACTGGATATGCATGCCCCACCGGCTAACCAATAATTGTTTGTTGACTTTTGATTTTTGTGCTGACAAAGCCCATAGTTCGTGGGCTCTAAGGACATGGGAAATTAAGTTATGCAGCAAAAGTTCTAGAGTAGAAAAACTTGAATTAAGGTGTGGAAGCATGCATGCTTGAGAGGTCCTTAGTTGTGGCATGTAAAGAGAAACATTTGAGTGCAACTGCATGGTAGGTAGACCGGAGAAGCATAATCCACTCCTTACCCATTCGACCAAGCTCCACTCATTCCGTGGCCTGTGGATGTTGAGAGGCTCTCGTCCTGTTATCATTTCAAGCAGAACAATACCAAAGCTGAAGACGTCACTCTTTGCAGATAAATGATGGGTAGAATAGTACCTGAACAATTTTTAGTGCACAAATTAGTTTTTTCTTTATGTGTGGTTAAAATAGTAAATCCACATCCTGTTTAGTCAACAAGAGTTAAAGAACAAGATGGAAGTTGAAATGATATATCAAAGAAGGCATCCATACTCTGGATCCAAGTATCCGGCTGTCCCTCTTACTTCCAAAGAAACACCACTATCCCCTTCTTGAGGGGCATATTTTGAAAAACCAAAGTCCGCCACCTTGGCGCACATGCTTTGATCTAGGAGTATGTTACTCGATTTCACATCTCGATGTATGACACAGCGCCCAGCAAAAGTGTGAAGATATCTCAAACCTGAAAAGTGAAACTGCTTAGAAGAAGAGATCAATAACAAAATCCACGAATTCTACAAACACCGTGCCACTTGCCTCGAGCAGCACCATGAGCGATAGATAGTCTAGTTGGCCAGTCCAGAGTTCTTCGTTTTGCCGCTTCCCCTGTGGAAAGAATGGTGAAAGGTTAAGTAACATTAAGAAAGATGTACTTAAAGAACTATAGACTTAGACAAGACGTACCATAAAGGCAATCCTGCAGGGAGCCATTGGACATGAAGGGATACACGAGAATTTGCTGGTCATTTTCACAACAGTAGCCCAGGAGTGGAACCAAATTTCCATGCCGCATTGCTGAGAGAAGATTTAGCTGTAGAGAGTATTGATAACAAGTTAATTAGGTGTCAGTTGCTTACATGTGAAACAAGTAAAACTCATTCAGATATCTCGGTTTAACTGATTGTAATCATGGAAATAAGCATTTATATAGTACTCTACCTCATTATCGAATTCACGAGTTCCTTGAGTTGAAGTGGCTGAACGGACTTTTACTGCCACTTCCTGACCATCGGGTAGAGTACCTCGATAGACAGCTCCAAAACCTCCTTCACCTATCAAAGTTTTGTAGTTTTGTGTGGCGGCTTCAATAGATTCCAGAGTAAAGTTCTCTATGGATACTGACTTCACAAAAAGATCATCAATGCTGGGCAAGGAAAATATTAAATCTGCAAATTTAGGAGAAGTTCATTGAGCAACCATTTTCCCCATTAAACACACAGACTAGAAAAATAAATGAACTCAGAGAAATATCAGAACCCAGTGACTGAGTAAGCTAACAATAATCGATGTATTCGGTCAATCGTTGATGGAAATTACAGTTTCGAGATTGCCAACTACCAATAAGATAAATAAGAGTTTGAATTGAAGTCACCATGGACATAATTAGGAAGTTCTGGAGGGAAGGAGAAACTAGTGCACTCACTCTTTGGCATTGGATGACTTTCGCTGTCGAATTTTCTCTTTTTTCTGTAAAAGCAAATAACGAAAATTGCAACTGCAACGGCGAGTAATGAACATCCACCTGCAACTGCGCCAATGACTCTTTGATGAACTGCATGTGAGGATCCTTGACTGCCACATATCCCATCACTGAAACAAACGATAACTTGAACTAATAACAAGAATACTAGTACTAACAACAATATCATAATAATAGGCTTTAATTAACATACTCTGTGGTAAGTGTTGAATTGTTAAGGCTGGCAGGAAGCTGTTGACTAAAATGAGGATTGCATCCAAAGTACCTGAGGTAACCCATAAGATATTGAGTTTGCTGCAGTGTGGACTAAAGGACTTTGTTTTTCCCTCCTTTCTATTGCAGGAGTTCAGAACATGATACCGATAAAGTCCCTCTAGTTCATAAATAACGACAACAAAATCAATGCAATTCCCTTACAGTGTTTTCAAATATGGAAGGGAGATAAGAGATCCTGAAATATTCCCCGTAAGATCATTGTGGCTCAGATCCCTGATACAGAAAATGCAAAAGAAGCAACAGTCAAAATATGAAGTCAACTCATGGACTTTACCTATATCATGGAGATGAGTTGTATGTGGAAAATGTGGAGGAAAAAAAATTAGAGTTATGTGAAATTGTTGAGCATATATGCTTTTTGGTAACTCAGTTTTGACAGATGGCATATGTCGGTGCGCTAACATTGCACAGAACTTTGTCCGCGATGTTGAATTTGGCTACCCTTAACTATAATGCAAGGAAGGATTTGGCTTTTTGCTTACAGAGACCTAAGAGGCACAGAAACATATAACATCCTCATGTATTCGTGTTGGACACGAGACGATATTCTCTGACAAATGTCAAACAAGCCTAAAAAGATGTCCAAACTTTTATGATATTTTTTTACTCGGACATTGTGGACACTCTAGGATACAATGAGACACTCTTAGGACATGTTAAGGAGACAATAGGAGGTAAAAGTATAATTTTTAGAACTTGGCCCAGAGTTAAAATTTCCATGGATGTTTAGTTCTTGAAGACTTATATGATGACAGTTGATTTGTATCTTCACAATCTTAATACCATTTGTGGTTTTTATCTTAATTTGATAGAAATACTATTTTTGATTGTTGATATGAATTTGCAAGATACATGAATAAAAGAGAGATATACTATATTTTATTTGACGTGCCCTCAAGGTGTCCATGTTCTAATTTGTACAGAAATGTCATGTTTGTGTATCTCTGTTGTGTCACGTTTCTGTAATTTGTATCCATGCTTATTAGACATAAACCACAGACAAGGCATGGCTGAATGTAATGTTTTGAACCCTGACATTACAAAAGGGTTTAGAAATTCTCTCTAGTTGATAGTCATCTTACGGAGCTCATTAACGTTTGGATTGTTGGGAACTTTTGGCCCACGTTATTGGGATGAAATTAAAGCAGCAATAAGGCAAACTTGAAATACCGACTCTCTATATACGTTTAATTGAGTTAGCCACATCCGCATGCCTTACCCAATAGATGGTGTAAAAATAAAACTTAAGATGAACAGAAACTTTGGATTGGTTTAACTGTCACATTGTAGTATCTTGTAAAAGTTGTATATTTCACACGAGAATTCGAAAGGCCTTGTTCATTTTGAGTTAGGCAGAGTAGGTTACAGTGATGTCAACATGGAAGAAGCTGGAAATGCTGGGATGGTGCCAGTGAAGCCATTGTTGCTCACGTTCCTGCATTCCATAAGCGAGTATTTAGCTACATACAGTCCTTTACATCATGGTCAGTTCAACAACAGAAAGAGTTGAGAGTCATACAGTTCCTTTAGGTGGGTCAGCCCAGCGATACTAGGGGGGAGTGGTCCTTGGAAGTTACCAAAAGAAATATTCCTGAAAAAGTTTTGGCAGGTTCGGTTGCTAGTTATTGCTACGATCAGGTCAAGTTATAAAAACGGAAGTTTGACACTGCAGCCATACAAAATTGTAATAGTGCTTTTTCGAGGTAATCGATGTACATTAAGAAAAGTACAGAAAGAGGAATTGCAACTTACAATATAGTGATGACTAAGGAATTATTGACGGCCTCACAGTATAGACCGTGCCAAGAAATAGGATAACATGGGTCTGCAGACCAGGTCTTCAAGACCTCGTTGTTCTGGTTATCCCCCATTAACTCATTCCTAACCTTTGTAATGACATCCACTGTAGAGAGACAGAGAGACAGATCTATAAAACTGTTCTATAGCATCACAAAGTAAACAGATACCCCCCTCCATCCCATTTCGTTTGTCTTTTTTTTTTTGGTAAGCAATTTTAATATTTCCTATTTTTTGTTTCCAGACAACTTCAAAAATTTTGTAGATGAGAATTGCTTGAAATCTTGAGATGGAAGAATTTCTTTTATTGATCCAATTAAAGGGCACGAATGCTAAAAATGGACAAAGAAAGTGGGACTATAAATCCAGGTGTGAAAAGTGATGGTAACCTACCATCGTATTGAGCGGTCTCTTGAACCGATAGGTGCACCTGCATCTTGTATGCACTAATAATGAGCCCAAACTGTGATCCATTTGACGCTTTGACCGAGGTCAGATTGAGAAATCCATTTGCAGTGAAGTTCAAAAGGTCTGCTTTGTAATTGGAATTTCGGTTACCATCTTTTTGCGCAGTCCCTTGAACTAATGGGTGCACCTGCAAGATCTCGTATGCACTAATAATGGGCCCTAACTGTGATCCATTTGATGCCTTGACCAAGGTCAGATTAAGAAATCCATCTGCATTGAAGTTCAATAGGGCTGCTTTGTAGTTGGAATTTCCTGCCAATATATCAATATTCTCCTGTCTTTTCTCATCATTGATGAATATATCGAACACCCTTTGACCCATTTGAACAGAGTCATTGAGCTCGAGAAAGTACAGGTGGAGATTGTAATTGTTGTTCCCGGGAACAAGGTCATTGTGCAAGAACACTAAACGAACTGGATGTGTTAGAGCTGTTTGTAGCACTTGGATAGGAGGCGCTGTGGTTTCAGTGTTAATGTTGGCAGTGGATGATGACGTATGGTTAGCTTCTTGGTTGGTATGCATCTCCTTTCTCCAAATTCGATCATACCAGTCATATGGATACCTGAGATTGCAAATGGTGAACATTGGAAAACAAAGATAGTTCCTACTCTTTGTGTTGGAAATATGGAAAACCTTGGTCGGTATGGATTAAAGCAACTTGTGTTCAAAACGTTTCTGAATTTAGATGGAACATCTTGATCCTTATTTCATGTTCACATGCTTACTAGAGGAATGAAGGATATTTTATTTCTTCATTTCTTGTGTTTGTCACGAGGAAGGTAGTTTTTGGTATGTTGTCATATGAAAGTTTTTGCAGTTTCGCAGGGCCAGAAGGCGAAAATGGAGGAAAACCTCAGTGGCAGTGGTGCTCATAGCAATGCGTGTGGAGTGACAGAGGTTGCAATGACGTGAATGTTCTAAGAATGGTGGCAGTATTAGGGTTGGTACGTATCTATGATAATGAACCAATTGGCAGTGTTCACGGGTGAAGTTCGGTGAGATGACTTTTCACTTGTGTTTGTGACAGTCAATATTTTGTTTTCGCAACATTTTTTTGAAGATTGTCTAATCTCTTTATTTTCCTTTTTGACTAATAGAGACGAGGATACCTGATTTTTAGCTCATTGCTTCCGACATCAACTCTCGCAATTAGCTTCAAAACACTAGAGGGCTCTTCTTGCATTAGATAATTCGAATTACCCAAAGGCCTCAGTTCAAGCTTGGAAATGTAAGGATCTCCCTCCTCCACTTTCGCGTCCTTCTCTAAACAAAAATTTATGTAGTCGCCGGTAGCTTTGAAAACTCCTTCCACTTCCGTATCAAATGATGAGTTCACTGTTCCTATCAGCGTAGTACCAATCAAAACATTGAAGCTAAAGAAGGACATGGAAGGCGTCCCTTCGGAAATGAATGTTCCCCTTATCAAGTAATCTTGATTCTTCACCGTCGTCAAGTTATAACACCATTTGTTGTTTCCAATCCGTGAACTGAAAATTCGAACTCTACCATAGCCGACTGTGTTGTTTTGCACTGCCCTGCTGGTTAAGTCTTGGCAATTTGATCTATCCGGATACCATTCACTATCCGTTATCCAGCTTATATTGGTAATTGGATCAATAACATTTGAATCCGCACAACACCTTATGCTCACAAAATCTGCATCAAGTTACACTCAACAGTAGTACAGTAAGAAAATACCATGTTATGTCATCAGTTATTTGAAATTTTTTTTAACAGCGAAAAAGAATTTTATTAACCTTTGAAATTGTTTCAAAAACTAACAGAAACAATGAGAACAACAAAAATGTCGAATCGGAAACTTAATCACTTAATCCCTTGATTGGCAAGATACTAACCAAGGAAACACCTAATAGGACAAGCCCAACACCTAAAGGCCTAGAAGCCCATATATAATGGGACAAGACCATACAATTAAACCTAATGGGACACGGCCCAAACCGCTAAAAGGCCTACAAGCCCAGATTAAATGGGACAAGCCCAAACCTAACCGTACGTACTACTGCATGCTCCAGCAAACACCACCAACTTCACCACCAGCCACTACGACGGAATAACAGACAACCACAAGCTGGCTGATCACCGCCGCCCCACAAGCCGTTAGGCCAAGAATCCAATTGATCTCAGGAGAAAAATTGGCGGAGACACATGCAACCTTGCTCTGACAACCCACCGGATAACCCCAACAGGAAATCTGGCGGACAACCAGCGGCGGAGGAGAGAGAAAACAAGTTGATTGATCAAAGTTACACATTACACAAGATATGCCATCACTTATGTTACATGTACTTATAAACCCCTCTACACCCCAAAAAATATCTAACATGTCAAAGAATTGACTCAAAGTATCTACCATGGACTTATATTTTCACGTTTTCTTTTTTATTCCTTGCTTTCTTTTGTACATGGGTGGCATTCTCTTTCTTTTGTACATGGGTGGCATTCTCTTGACGCCTTTTCAATAGAAACTTATTACATATCAAAAAAAAAAAAGAAGGAAAAAACAGAACTTGTGTCACATGGATTTCAAACGGGTGTCAGTTATGGGTATTAGTTATGTGCAAGATAATGTGTTCCAAAATCATATCTAATGATGTCCAATAAACTTGATTTTGGCATACTTCATGTTCTCAATGAGCAGAACAAAATGAACTGTTTCGATCATCAACGTGAGATCGTAAGAAATTTTTACGGGCCGGGATTGAAGAGGAGCCGGACTCAACTACAGGGTGATAGACTTCTATGAACTAAGTTACAGGTTCATATACTATATAGGAAGGTTACGTACCCTTCATTAGAAATTGTAACATTTGGATTGATCTCACTAGTCACAAACTTAACAATCCTTCTAATTGTCGACAGGGGCAGCTCTAAGATTCTTACTCAGCGGTGACAAAAATAAACATTTTGTTCACGAAGTACTATATAAAATAAAGATATTTATTTTGGTTGAAAATTTATTAGGCCTGATTTGTTTTGTTTTATCAAGCTGTATTTTATCTACCTCACAAAGCCAAGTGAATTTTTATTTACTTTGGCTTCATATCAACAATTCAATGCAGACAATATTACAAAAATGAAATTACTTGTACAATTAATTAAAAATGTAAAATTTTAGTGTATTTCTTGAACTCAGGGGTTCGCAAACCCCCTCATACCTTTGTATAGCCGCCCCTGATTGTTAATCATATGGGGTAAACATGGAACAATCAAGTTAGTTGTAAGTACTCATTGATGTGATTGTCCATTCCATCGGTGCCAAGCTAGTTGGGATAAGTGGTTTTGGCTGTAATGCCTTTTTTCATCTTCCTTTTTTTTTTATCGGCATTTTTTTACCTTCCTTTTAATCTCTGTGATTCTTTATTGCCATGATTACTAAAATTCTGCTTATAAAAAAAAAAAACCAATTGATGCACCACTAGCTAGTTTCAATAATATTTGCATCTTAAACATAAATTTCTAGGTCGGATTATCTGGAAAAGAATCACTTGTCCTTCTAGCAATAAAGGACATATGAAATTCCTTAGCAATAAAGATCAGGTGAAATTCCTCTGCAGAAATACTACCATCTTTGGTGGAAGAATTAGTATACTATACATATTGCTCAGGATTTTTATTTATTTATTTTGAGAAATTAAGGTAAAACCCTGTCTTCTTAATTCTATTGACAATCATGATATATTTGCAACAAAACTTTTCAAATACTAACCTTCATGTGCACAAGCTGAATTGAAAGATATTAAGAGGCAGATGATGAAACAGTTGACCAATCTCGAATTTTGAATAACCAATCCCTCCATCATCGAAAGTTCCAAAGCAGAAATCGGTCCATTGAGTAATCAAAACTTATAAGCAGACGCTTACACTCATCAACTTCCTCCGATTACCCAGCTGGCTATTATTCTAAATCCTATCAACAATATCATCTCTGGCTCACTGCGTCCCGAGTCGATAAAGAAAAGAAACCTCTTCAGTTCCTATATTTAATTTTGGTAAAAAAAAAAAAAAAAACAAATTAAACCTCCTTACACACAAGTAAAATTTTGAGCTTGTGAGAGCTTCTATGAATTTGCCTGGTTCGAAAGCTTCAATGGGTGACCAAAGAGCATCTAATGAGAGGCAGAGATAAGAGAATGGTAAAACAGTGTTTGACTTCAAATGTAGGCATTGCTGAAGCTGTGTGTGTGTGTGTGTGTGAGAGAGAGAGAGATATGTTAGCATTTGATTTTTTAATTTTTATTCGATAGTCTTAATCTCAAAAAATTTGAATTGAGATTATCTAAATATGAATAACATCATCATATTCCTTAATTGACTTTTACTTAATATTAACATTTGATTTTTTGTGTGATGGTTCGTTTTATGTTGGACTCGTATTTCCTTATAATAATGGGCGGAGCAAGTCGTCTCTCTTCAATTATTTGTTACCCTCTAAGAAATGTTGTTTGTATATCTACCCTATACAAACCAACTATTAATCATAGCGATAGTGACAAAATAGTTATCATTTAGCTGTCACTAAAAGTGTGGCTAAAAATTTACCGTGACATCTATAGTGAAAAACTGTCACTATAAATTTTTAGCAACACACTTTTAGTGACAGTTCTGTGACAACTGTTTTGTCACTATCGCTCTTTTTTTTTTTGTAGTGACATAAATTTCACTTGCTTAAAAATAGAATTATGCAAAATAGTAATAATTATTTTAATATTTTATCCGCCTTCCACCATATGGATTACTCGAGTTTAACTAGTGTTCGACTTGTAAAAAGCTCTCCTCATTTGCACCTTGTATGGCTTTCAAGCTTCAACTTATCTTCTCCCCTGAATTCTTACACCGAAGCATTTTGTGGAAGGCAATGGTTTTTTTTTATTGTTATTTTTTTCACATTTTGGATTTTTTTTTTCCTTCTCATGTTAGGTCGCGTTTTGGAGGACTTGATTAACCATTACACATGCAAACTGTGTGTTTAAAAAAAAAAAATCTAAGAACAAAATTTAAGATATCAATGTCTCCCCATTAATTGGAGAAGATAAAAAATGGTAGCATAAAATAAGTTTCAGAAAAGCTGGATTAGAGATGCTTTTTTTTTTTTTTTTTAAATTATTAGATTCTGCATTATAAGGAATTTGGAAGTTGATTTTTAGCTATTCGTAATTTGTATATACTATTAGCTTTTATCGTAGATTAATCATAATTTTACAGTTATAATAAACAAGTTTATCCGCTCCTACTTGAATTCCTAATCAATATATATAATCTAAAGCAAAAATTTGATTGCTTTTTAAATGCTAAAATTATCAAATCCCCTCATAGAATTTTTATACCCAACAGACAGAAAATCTTTTCGACAATTATCGCAAACACCGGTATATATAATGATTAAATTAACCTGTGTAACTCAAAAAAGTCTTAATTTAAATAACCAATCTTCACTAAATACTAACAATATTGTAGTGAAACTTGTGTGTTTTTATATAGGCAAAGTGAATACACGTCCTATTACCATGCTCGAGTTGGAACGGCATTAGCAGTAATTGGATGACCGTTAATTTTAATTATGACAGATTGGAATGATGGGGATGTATGTTCCTGACAAGAAATTTTTGGGTGCATGCACCTGGTAGCCTTCCGATACTGAAAAATTTCTCTTTCCTGACATATTGGTGATATGTACTCGGTCAAATTACTACTATATCTTATAGCATTGTCGTAGTCTGGAACATTTTTTATTTTATGAATCATAATTAAGTAATTTAATGCAATTTAACAAGATGAGACCAAGTAATTTTGAGTCATGGTATTGCCATGGTCTGGCACTTTTTTTTTTTTTTTTTTCCTTATTACAAACCAATAGCTCATCTACTTGGCCTATTGTAGTAGATAGTATCAAAGTGCGAATAACTCTAAAGAGCTTTTCTCTCTTTCTAGAGAGAGAAAGTTCTCTTACCCTTTTCCTTTTCTTTTCCAAGCCGCTCCGCTCTCTCCCCTCCTCCACTCCTACCTAAATGGTTGTAAGATGGTCAGGGAAGATCTCACACTCTTTCCGTCATTTTATGACTGTAGAGACCCAGATCTGGGGGTTCTAGATTCTAGATTTGGGTTTTACTAGCTCTTAAATTAGGTCAACTAGCTAGGGCAGCAGTTCTTGAGCTCTCCAACCAATGGCGATGATGAAGGTGTCATGATTCAGATTCAGTGGGATACTGCGACGGGACTAGATCTAGTGGCGATCCTCCACCCGTCTCCACGAGTGAGTGTGATGGGTCTGACATCTGAGCTGAGCGGCTTTTCTTGTGAATTTTTTTTTCGATCGGCAAATAAATTTTATTAATCCAAAAATCAAAGTTACAAAGATTAAAAAGAAACGGAAAAAAGACAACATCACAATCAAAGATCTATATCCCAACAATGTTGGCACCTAAGTTTAGGATAATCATATACCACATATTGCCAAAGGAGAAAAAAGTTGACAAGAGATCAACCGTAATAGAGAAGCCTAACTATGACCAGCCAATACAAGTTTTAATTTGCTCAAGGCAATAAGAATGAAACTAAACTACCTAATCAGATCTCCCAAGCCGAAAGGAATTAAGCAGAAATTTTAATTTGTTTTGTTGTCGTGGTTGTAATTTTGTTCTTGTTTAATGTTTGAAGAAAATCTAGAAGAGACGAGAAAGGAAGTTTCTGCATTGGCTTGGTGTGTGCAGAATGCAAGTGGAGAGAGAGAGAGAGAGAGAGAGAGAGAGCATCCTATTAATGTAATTTTTTTTTTTAAAAGTCATTGGGTAGGCGCACATATAAATTGTTAAAGTTTTTGAAATAAAACGTAACTTTAAAGTAATTTTAAAATTTGAGTTAGGCGGTTGTCCGGGGTATATTCGCCTCTTGGTCCATCGATCCTTCATCATTATTAGCATATGCTAGTATTTCTTTAGTGTTTTTTTTAATAGTCATGGATAAGATCAAATTCATGAAAGAAGGCTTTTTTATAAATATAATAAAATAAAAAGGTGATTAAAATCAGTAGTTAGCGTATCATCAGATATTGTGATTCCTAAAAATAGCACAACATTGTAATCCTAAAACATCCTAACATATACACTAGCATTGTTAATTAATTAATTAAGAATTTGAAGTGTGATTAGTGAAATTGACTAAAATTAATTAAAATTACGAAAATACAAATAAATTTAAAAAAATAGAGATGATAGTTGGAGGATTAGGAAGTCTCATTATATCAGAATATATACGGAGTACCATTTTTTTTTATCCACTGAAGATACCATTTATTATCCTATATACTAGATCTGTACTACACAGATATCAATAATTATAACACCACACTCAAATACACATCCATACTCACAATAAGGGTGGGTCCTAGACACACTGGGTGTGTAGTGTATGCGGGCTCCACCCACTTCTACTGTGAGTGGGGGTATGTGATTGGGTGTGGTTGTAGAATGATTGCACAGATATATAAGTCACTTGGCACGCGTCTGTCATCTTTTCCAAGAAAATCACTAAAATCATGCAAAAGTCCATGCTCTATTTGTTTGAGTGTAGAATATTTTCTAGTAAACTGTATTACTTATTTTTCGGTGTTTAATTATATAAAAAGTGAGGAAAATATTTTACATGCAAATCATTTTCATTAATTGGGTGAAAATGATTTACCATTAAATCTTCTATAAGTTATTTTTCAAAATGAACCCGCTGCCTTCTACTGCAATTCTTATTGCTCAATTTTCTCGATTATCAGTCCTTTCTAAATTTTTTCAACAGAAGAAGCATATCTATTTAAAAAAATCATACGACATCTCCAGATTATCACTGGAATACATATCAGGCCATATGGCATGCATTTACAGATTCACATTTGAATATAGAGATATAGAGACACAACCAAACCCTAAAACTAATGATCTATAGGAAAAGTTACGAGACGAAGGTGATATCTAGCACCTACGTAAGAGTCATCGTTCATTCCATACTGTTATCAACAAGGATCGGCTTACGTGGAGCTAGTACCCAGACGCTAGACGCCTTGGGATGGCGGAGCTCCACATCAAAGACTGCATCACAAACTGTTGGATATCAACAACCCATCGGACAAAAATCGAACTAAATCCAGACAAAAATAAAATAAAATAAAACATGCACTCCCCTCCGTCATTGAGCAGCCATTCTCTTGCCTAACCCCCCATTGATCAAAGTTCCCAAGCCGACGACTCAAGAAGCCACTGACGACCACGCATGGCGTTGGTTTGTGGTGGTATGAGGGACTGCTCGAGGTTGTGTGTGGTGGTTGCAGGGGGTTTACATTGGTGGAGATGTAGGGGTTACAATTTGGGCTGTTCTGATCTAGGTGGCGATGATGGTGGGCTCTGATCTCTGGTGCAACTTGTGGTGGTAGCTGAGGACGGCAGAGTCTTTGTGGTTTTGTTGTAGGCGGCGGTGGCTGATGGAGGTTGGGTTGTTTCGTGGTGGTGGTTTGTTGCTGATGATGGGTGGTGTTGGTGGCGGCCGGTGGGTGGGTAGGTTGTGGCGAGCGGCCTGTGGCAAGGGGCTAGTTTCCCGGGCTCCGGGGACGGTGGTGGCAGCGGCCTGTCGCACTCCAGGTGGTCGCGGTTGGTGGTTGATGCAATGAGGCGTGTTGAAATAGAAGAACGCGCAACAAGGACAATCACGAATAAGTATGAACTAGAGGTGCTCCCTCTACGAACACACAATAGTGAGAAATAATCTCAATTTTCATTAATATTCATCAAAAAATAATTCCCTTGCCCTAATGGCTACAATCTTATTATATAGTAGTAGCAACCCTATTTCTTGTAAAACAAGAAAACATAAAATAAGAAATTGAATCAGCCTAAATTAAGAAACTAAATAATTCTATGATAACACTCCTAAATTATAAGATTCCTAACAAAATACTAAAACTAAAGCCATAAAATAAAATACTAATAAAATACTATTTTCCTAAAATCCAATCTGCATTATTCTCCCCGTCTTGAAGAAACTCATCCTCGAGTTTATATAGTTGAATACGCCGAACCTTGTCTGCATTAATCTTGTACCTCAAATTAATTTTTCCGAACCCAAACTGTAAAGAAGAGTCTTGAAAAATAACAGTAACAATTGTCTTCCCAATTTTCTCTAAGCACGCAACCCAAATATTCTTCTTCACAGCAGCTCCAATATATTTCCAAAAAGGATCCACGTATTGATTATTCCAACCAATTCCAGCACCGTTAAGCATGGTAACAACTTTTTTTTGCAATATTTTCTAATTTTTCCCTCGAATAAATTTCTCCACCGATTCTTCGTCAAAAACTGGTGGTTTATTCCAATCCACTACTGGATCTAGAATAATATTTGATGTGAATGGCCACTCGATGGTAGCTTCATCCACTTTTATCCTCCCCCTCGATTGATGGTTACCAGCCAAAGGTTTGGTGATAGAAATATCATCCGACACCTCCTCCTCTTTCGGAAACTGAGAGTGAACCGGACGACGGCGAGGTGGGTTCCCCCCAACAGACATGGCAGCTACCTAATCGGTTAGGACGCCAATCGCATCCATCACACGCTGCTCAAGTTGTTGGAACCGCGCCTTCATTCGTGCTTCTCGTGCAACTTTACTTCGTTCATACACATCTTCGGCAACAGCATAACGACCATAACGAACTCCTTATCGCGCCATGATCCGAAATCGAGCGCAAGCTCTGATACCAACTGATGCAGGGAGGTGTGTTGAAATAGGAGAACGCGCAACAAGGACAATCACGAATAAGTATGAACTAGAGGTGCTCCCTCTACGAACACACAATAATGAGAAATAATCTCAATTTTCATTAATATTCATCAAAAAACAACTCCCTTGCCCTAATGGCTACAATCTTATTATATAGTAGTAGCAACCCTACTTCTTGTAAAACAAGAAAACATAAAATAAGAAACTGAATCAACCTAAATTAAGAAACTAAATAATTCTATGATAACACTCCTAAATTATAAGATTCCTAACAAAATACTAAAACTAAAGCCATAAAATAAAATACTAATAAAATACTATTTTCCTAAAATCCAATCTGCATCAGTGGTGGGTACGGTTGTTGTTTAGGCTGGCCCATGTTGTCTATGGGTTGGTCTTCGGCTAGGCCTATGTTGTCTATGGGTTATGCCTTTTAGTTTTTAGGTTTAGATTTTAGTGTTTTGGGCTTACTTGTTGTATTTGGCTTTTGAAGTTCTTATGGGTTTCATTGTTACATTTATACCTATTTAGACCTCTTTGGTGTTCTGGGCTTGGCCCATTGGGTGCTCTGTTGTTTTTTGCTAACTTGAGCTCTGCATTGTAATCTTTTTTTCTTATCAATAATTTTTTTTGCTTTGCTATTCAAAAAAAATCGTGCGACGGTGAGCAGGGTAGTGGTGAACGATAAGCGGTTTGGGTAGAGAAGAGGAACGGGAAACCAGATTTGAAGTAGGGATTGATTCCTCCCCTTCCGCCGTCCAAAGTTGGGTATAAACCCAAGGGGGAGGGAGGGGGAGGAGGAGAGGAAGTGTGGCTACTGTCTTCTTCTTAGATCTCTCTCTCTCTCTCACTCACTCTCTCTCTCTCTCTCTCTCTCTCTCTCTCTCCACTAATTTTTTGATTTCTAAAAATATTTTTCAAATGCCAACCAAATACTAAAAAATAAAAATTTAAAGTTTGTTTTCTGAAAAAATATTTAACATGAAAAACATTTTACATCGAAACAAACGAACTACTACTGCCATTTTTAGAATTAAGTAGAACCGGGAATGTTTATGTTTGTAAACATATTCTAAACATTTTTGAATGTGTATCCAAACATTTTTGAGTTTCAATTTTTTTTTGAAGGACTGCGTATCCAAAAATAATTTGATAGTGTTCGCGAAGGTGGCGGTTATGGGAGGTGGTGGTAGAGAACCGGGGGAGAGGGAGGGAGAAGGGGAGATTTCAATTTTTGTTTTTGGAGAAAATTAACTTTGGGATAGGGAAGGGTAGAGGCTGGCCAATGATGTTGGAGGATGACGATGGTGGTTGTGGTGATGTGGTGGTGGCTTGTGTGGTGTCAATGGAGCAGAAGAACAAAACGACGGCGTAAAAAAATCCATAAGGAAAAAATTGGGTTTCTAGGTATGGAAGGACAAATACGATAGTTCATAGATATTTGTTAGATTGCATATAGCAAATTATTATAAAATCTATAGGTTAAGTTTTTTTTTTTTTGATCCCCATCTATAGGTTAAGTTTAGAACATGCTTATGTATAGTTACAAATAGGTTAAGTTTAGCAAATTATTGTAAATTTGTAGTTACACATAGTCGGCTCCCTCTATTGGAAATCGCAAAGAGGGTTTAAGATGAGGTTTAACTTAAAACGACATCGTTTGGCACTACGACTCCTTACTTTATCCACAAAATCCCTTCTTCCGCTTCTTCTTCTTCTTCTTCTTCGCCTCTCTCTCTATCTCTCTCTCTCTCTCTCACAATTCTAACATGGGATTCGAAGCATCAATCTCCGCCACCAACTCATCTCTCTTCAATCCCACCTTCTTCAATTTCAGTGCAGAAATACACCCAGCTTCTAAAATCCCAACCATACCCTCTTCATATCTCACCTTGCTCTCTAACCACCCTCATTCCTATAATCCAAGAAAATCACCACCAACGACAATTACAAGCGCCTTCAGTCCTAGCACCATCCTCTATAAAACCCGTAAGTCCTTTAAAAATGTTTCCCCCAATATATGTTTATGAGTGTTGAATCCACACCATACGTTTCACTTTCTAGATAAATTACTGGGTAGAAATTTGGGGTACCCAGAATAATTCTGGCAGAATTGTTGAGTTGCAAAATTGGGTACCTTGTAGTAGGGCTGCAAACCAACTGAGCCGTTCGCGAGTAGCTTGAGGCTCAGCTTGTTGGTAGAGTAAACGAGTCGAACTCGAGTTAGCTGTACCCCGGCTTGATTATAATAGCTTGGCTCGTTTATAGAAGCTTGTGTAGTAAACGAACAGAACGGAGCTCGAACACCTCGATAATAAACACTCCCAGCTCAAGCTCAAACATGTTAAAGCTCGGCTTGGCTCCTTTGCAGCCCTATCTCAAAGTATTGATTGCAAGTGTTTGTGATGCTCATAAAAATTGGATTTTTTGAGACGAACTGAGCCATTCGCAAGCAGCTCGTTGCTCGGGGGGTTAGTATACGAGCCGGGCTCAAACAAGCCGAGCTTGAGTTAGCTGTTACTCGGTTTGTTTGTAGAGTCTCGGCTCATTTATAGAAGCTTAACGAACCGAGCTCGAACACCTCGATAATAAAGGAGCCCAGGTCGAGCTCGATTATTTGGGCTAAAGTTGAGCTTGAGCTAGACTAGTTTTGAATCAGCCAATTTGAACACATTAAGCTCAGCTCGGCTCATATGCAACCTTACGGCTCGAACTATCGATTACCGTGTTTGTTATGTTTTGTTTGTTTGAGAAAGAAGTGGAGCTAATATGGAGGCTAAAAGGATTTCTACAAATTAAGTTTGATTATTTTTGGTGGGTGGCTTTTTAGCCATGGAAAATGCAGCCAAAGTGCATGTATTATGTGGACTAGAATCCCAGAATCTTCAATTTGGTGTTCTGGGTAATTTTCTGTGAGTTTTTAAAAGGGCGATTGTTTGTTTTGTGTGATTTTTCCATTGGTGTGACTTTGAAAATATCTTGTTCAGAACTCCGAGCGAGTAGTGTGGCCAATGCTCAGATTGAGGAGGAGCAAGTTGAAGCTGAAGTAGCTAAAGGGTATACCATGACTCAGTTTTGCGATAAGATTATTGATTTATTCTTGAATGAGAAACCCAGGACAAAAGAGTGGAGGAAGTACTTGGTGTTTAGAGAGGAGTGGAAGAAATACAGGGATAGCTTCTACAAGCGATGTCAATCACGCGCCAAAGCTGAAAATGATTCCCAGATGAAGCAGAAATTAATTGGACTATCAGGAAAAGTAAAGAAGGTAAAACATACATTTATTCCTGGTATTTTACTGTGCATATTTGTGCCAAGAAGGAATAACAATAATTAAGAGCTGGTGTCCTTTAATATCTCCTTCCTGTATGTATCTGATTTTGCCTGTTGCAGATTGATGATGAAATGGAAAGACATTCAGAACTTCTTAAAGAGTTACAGGACAGCCCTACAGACGTTAATGCAATAGTTACACAGCGGCGCAAAGACTTCACAGAAGATTTTTTCCGTTACCTCACTCTACTTTCAGAGACAAATGATAGCTTGGAGGACCGTGATGGTAATAGTTAACTTAAGTCTCTTGACATGTTTATTCATGCTAATTTGATTTTGCAATTGGAAAGGAAAATTACCAATAGGTCTACTTCTTATTCTTCCGTTGATAGTGGCATTTTGACGCCATAGGTAGGACAATTTGTTAGAATATTGTGATGGGAATCTATTGACTTGCTCAAGAATTAGTAAATGTGTTTCATATTTTGGTGGCTGGATAGTTGGGATTCAGTTTTAGAAGAATTGGAGATGCATTAGAGGTACTCATTTACTCTATCCAAGTTGGTAGTTCATGATACTTTTGTTAGGTCCTTTGTTATTCACGGGTGATTGTTGTAGCCCAGGGTTTGACATTTAAGAACATATTATCCACAGATATACACTGCAGATTCGCTGTGATTGCTGAGGCACAGCATGGTTGGGAATCTGGCATTGGCAAATTGGTCATCTTTTCTTTGTATTCTCTTTTCATGCTATCAGAAACATGCTCAACTCCAAGGACGGAAACATATATTTTACTCGCTTCAGTCCGAATGCATGTTTTTTTCTATAGACTATGCAACAAAGGAAGTTTGGAATTCTGTATCTCATCTCAACAATCTTTTCAGTAGTGAGAAATGTGCCCAAGCAGCACATCCTAGGCTCCTAAAAAATCTGAATTCCTGAACTCGCAGTTTAACATCCAGACCATTAAGATTATTTCCCATCATTAAGTTGATTTTATTTTGTTAGTCAATTCTGATTGTAAGGGCTTCCAGCTATGAGCATCTACTTCAATGTCACCTATAGCCATTAGCCACTAATGAACTCATTTTCCAAGTTGCAAGTGATGCAACGTTTTTCTTCTCTTGGGGGAAGTCATTTGAAGTTCTAAGCTCTCTTTACTCGTAACCTTTGATGGTCTTTGTTTGTAGGATACAATGAAAGTACTCTCAAATCCGATAGAAAACATTTCTCTTGGCCTGAAGTTAGTTTTAGCCTTAAGGAACTATGGTGATTCAGAAATGCATCATTTAGAACTACTTTTCTGTTGCCTATTTCCTAGTGATTTGATCCCATCATGTATCTCTTTTTCATCTGTCATTTTTTTTCAAATGAAACGCCAGAGAGAATTCCTGTGCTTTTTATTGATTAATTTGCAGTGTATTTTGCTAATATTTTATTTTAGCACTTCTCCACAGCTCATAGTTTCCATTCTCCTTTGCCTTGCACCTTTTACGTCCTTTATCTGCATTCAAAAAATGGTGAATTTCTTTTTTTTATATCTTCTCAGTGAAACCTGAAATTACTGCAACCAAAAGAGAGCAGAAGAATTTAAAGAAGATTAACCCATGTTTCCTGATTCTCTATTGGAAAAACAACCAGCTTGTATCAAGAAAGAATTGATAAAACCCCCACAAAAGAAATTATGTAATGCATCAAGTTTAGCTAGCTAATACCACCGATGTACCATTTGTTTTGGCAGCGGTGGCCAGACTTGGGGCTAGATGCTTGTCTGCAGTCTCTGCCTTTGATAATACACTAGAAATAGTTGACACATTGGATACCGCCCAAGCCAAATTTGATGACATCCTGAGCTCTCCATCCGTGGATGTGGCATGTGACAAGATTAAAAGTCTTGCCAAGGCAAAGGCACTTGACTCCTCTTTGATTTTACTGATAAACAGTGCTTGGGCTGCAGCAAAGGAGTCCTCCACCATGAGTAATGAGGTATGTATGGCAACTCTCTGACGCTCTGGGTTAACAATGTATTTTTCCTTTAAACTATTGGTTCATGCATTACAATATGCATGTACAAGGCAGATATGAATTGGATGTACGATAAAGTGGATCTTTTTCACATGAAACTCACTAGCTCTGCATGCATAATTCCAGTTCATTTCTCATGTAGTAAAAAAAAAAGCTGTTATTTTCTCTTTCTTTGGCTTCGGTTATTGATTTTAGTGTCACGGGCATTTTAACTTTAGTGGTAAGATACTAAAGCAACAGCGGCTGGTTATATGTCAAAGTTCGAATCAATTTTTTTTGGTTAAAGAACACGGTGACCCCCTCAACTATCACTTCTTCCCACAGAGACCCCCTAACATTTAAAATCGTCCATACAGACCCCATTGACTATAACCATTAACCAATCAACACCCTTCTGTCAAAAAGACCGTTAAGATGAAGGGGTCATCGTGGACAATTTTTTTTTTTATAGATGAGGGGTCAGTGTGGGCGATTTTTAAGGGATAGAATTGTTATTTTCCCTCATTCCATTAACAGAGTTAGCCAATTTTTTATTTCATATAGTTGAGATGGTCTTTATATGGGCAGTTTTAAATGTTAGGGGGTCTCCGTGAGAAAAATTGATAGTTGAGAGGGTCTCTGTGTAATTTCACCATTTTTTTTTAATCCGCATCTGATGAAACATTTTCTGCAACTAATAATGGAGTTAAGTATCTACCAATCCACCCTCCTAGACCCTGCATGTGTGGAGGCAATATTTTATAGTGGCCTTTAAATTTGAAGGCTATTGTTGGAAGATGAATGTTGACGGTGCCAGCTAGGCTATCCCTGAAATCTGATTGCGGTGGTTCCAAGAATTTGAGATCAAATCCTTCCTTCATCCAGGCTGGGCAGTCACGGGCAAGTGTAAGACAACCCTCCATTGTGTAGACTACAATTTGTAGACGAAACTAAATAGAGAGAATTAGATATAAGAAAAGCTTTATGAAATTTGGAGAGGAACTAAAAACAGAAACGCTGCTTCAGAGTCAATTTTATTATTCAATTGGAATTCTGAAGGAAATTATCAGCCACAACTGATAGAGTACATCAAACATTTGTACATCACTATTCTTCAACTTTGTACACTACTATTCTTCAAGTTGAATATGATTTTATATATTCAACACAGCAGATAATATGAATGTCAGAATTTTGCAAAAGTTATTATAGCATTCAACTCACTTTTGTGAGACCTATTGCCAATCATTCTTGGAACATATTGTTAGAGTATTGAGGCTGTATAAATTTGGTTGGTGACCAATTGATTGAGGAGAGCTCTATGGTGCTGTAAATTAGTGTTCAAAAAATTGCTAGGCGCTAGTCGGGCGGAAGAGGGGTGCCTAGGGTCCAACCCCTAGAATTAAATTGGCCCTGCCTAGGACCGACTTTTAGAACAGAGGCTGTAATGTTAATTTTATCCCCAGTGGAATATGATTCCATCAGTCACATGCCAGGTGCTACATTCTTGGGCTAGTTGATCTCGAGTGCTTGTTTTGAACCGTGGTTTTTTATTTTTTGGTGGTTTAATGTAGTCTTCAGAAGCTCAATTCACAGCAGGTACATTTGCTTGAAGTCACCAACTTAAGAGCTGCCATACTGCTATCGAAGAAGCATGGATACGAACATTGACACGGACACGGGACATGACAATTCTAGATAAATGAGGACACAGACACGGCAAGGGACACAGAAAAAATATGTAATATGTAGGTTAGATGTGCAATTGTTAGTCATATGAACAGCCCATACGGAAACAACCAAAATCAGTGGTACTATCTTTATAACTCTTATTGTTTCTTTTTAAGTTTTGCAAGTTCAATGAAGTTTTTATTTGGTCAAAATTCATTTATTCGTACTTTTTTTTCTTATACTTTTGGAATATCATACCTCTGAAATAAGCTTTCAATATGAAGAATTGATCCCCGTCATGTTTCCAACCGTGTCCAAGCTGAGACATGGGTTGTCCCCGGTGTGTCCCCTACTTTTAGATAATTGAGTTTATTGGACACGCCACGTGCCATGCCTGTCTTCGGAGTGTCCGACACGGATCCGGGAAGCAGTTAGAAGTGTCGGAGCTTCATAGGCTGCCATTCTTTAGCTTAAATAGTAAACTGCCCATAAAATCCTTCTTTTGATATCTTGGGTCCACATAATAGTATTACTTTCCATATAATAGTTTATAATTCCTCAATATGGCCTTTTTTTCCCATGCCTTTACAATCATGACCTCTATATGGACATTCTATGACTTAGAATAGCACCTAAATCATTTTAGAGGCTGTGTAAGAATCACTGGAATGTGATGGTGAAATTTTCTGTTCTTTCATGTCAGATGAAATGTAACAAATATTGAAGCATAACTACCACTTCAGGTAACCTTGACCAAGATGGGAAATATGAGTGCCCCTGAACATGTTTGAAGTTGATCACAGAATATGGGTGGACATAAGCAACAAAACCCTTGTCCCTCCCCCTGCTAAACCTTATACTTTTTAATTTGAGATTTAGTATTGTTATTGCCTTGCTTTGCTCTTTATAATGCTTTTGCTTAAGTTCTAGTATGTTTTCATTTATCCTTGAGCTTTGACCTTTCATGTGTAGGTCAAAGACATAATGTATCAGTTGTACAAAGCTACAAAGAGCAGTCTACGGAGTATTGCGCCCAAAGAGATAAAGCTACTGAAGTACTTGCTGAACATCACCGATCCTGAAGAGAGATTCTCGGCAATGGCTACTGCTTTCTGCCCTGGAGATGAACGCGATGTGAAGGACCAAGATGTTATATACACGTAAGAACTTCAAGCATCACCCTCCATGTTGCCTTTCGATTACTATAAGTCATGATATTGTAATGCTGTTATTATCATGTTGTCATTTATGATTGTTCCCATTTTGTTGTGGAGCAGAACTCCCAAGGAGCTTCACAAGTGGGTTAAGATCATGCTTGATGCATACCATCTCAATAAAGAAGAGACTGATATTAGGGAAGCCAAGCGGATGTCCCAACCTATTGTCATACAAAGGCTCTTTATCATCATGGAAACAATTGAAGAGGAGTACTTAGCAAAAGGCGTTAAAACAGAAAATGACTCAGAGTCCGAGGAATTGTAAAGGTACTGATGTCACTCATATATCTATCTCATTCACAACTACTATGTACTACTGGTGGAATTGTAATCTTGTAAAGAATTCCTAAATTGTGAAGCCCTTGACCCAAAGAAATCTATGTCCTGAGCTGTGAAGGCAGTCCTTTACCCACTATGGAGGGTGAGAAGAGAACATTGGCGTCGGTATTAGGTTGGCATGGTATGGTGTATCCTCATCATTTCCTCGTTTATACGTCGTTAAGCCGGCATTGGTATCTACTCCTTCGTAGAGTTTTGGCTCGATGGAATGCCATGACACATATAATGAGAAGAAGAGTACGGCACATCACAGTCGGGTTGGATTGGTTGTGGTGAGCAAAGTCCGTACCATGTGTAGTCAAAATTGGATTGTACAATCTCTTTGCCTTTTAGTCCAGTACTAAACAGGCTTCACAATTGCGGCTAGCATAGAGATGACATCATTATTGGTTGATCAATTATATTCTCAGTTTGTCTTGATTTTGGACAAAGAATTGTCCATGAGAATAACGTGGCGATCCCAATTTTTGCAATTTATAGTTTTTTCGCGTCCTGATATTTTACTTCGTGGGTTCCAATTAAGACCATGTCCTTCTGCATACAATACATCTATGTTCCTTCATTATGTATACAGAAATGTATAGGGAACTGCAAATACGTACGAAAAATCACTCGCACTCGCAAAGGGTTAGGGTTTCGCACCAAGTTTTGTAAGGGACCTATCCCATTGTGCTACAGAAAAAGATTTCTTGTAGTGATAAGACCATCGGTCACTTTTGTGCACACAGAAAAAGGCCAAACAATGTAATGTGATCCACTGCCAAAACCCATGTCGTTTACTCCAATTCTTTCACAATAATTGACTTCACTTAAATGCACAATGAATCTCGGCAGGGGCCACGCCAATCTTCTTTGTATTGTTCCAATTTTATCAGATGTCCCCGAAGGAACAAAAAAGGGTGCAATACAAGAACTTCTCAGGAGGTTACCCATCCTAATACTACTCTCATTAAGTGCCCCTAGGATATTACCGCGTTGTGATCTGTTATTTCTCTTGATAACTCAAGGCGCTTTTTTTTTTTTTTTAATGCACGTACCAGCTTACACGCATTGCAACTAATTATGGGGCTTTGAAGGATAACTGAAGGTGTTTGGAATAACTTATACGAACCTTGATTGATATTTCGATGATCAATCCTATCGCTGAGTAACGAGAAGTCCGATGAAATGGAAAGCTCTGTATAGATTGGACTCACATGAGTTGAGATTTTAAACCCGGGACTTAAAAAGGAGTAAGCTCTTAAAGTCTCAAGTCAATCACTTGAGGCTTGAGGTTATTATAGCGGAAAAAGTTTGTGTAGAGGAACATCTTAAGACTACAATAACCTCTCACGGAGAAAACAGAGCAGATAAGTTATGCCTGCAGAATTGGTTCGCTTTCTTAGGAATTCAAGGACCGAACCGGGACTCGCTGTTCCAATAAATTGCAATCCATGTCCGGACTAATCCGCAAGTCACGATTCGGTCTTGGTTTGTATCCATTGTTTTCTACTCTCTGACAACCAAGTGCGAACAGTAAAATAGAAAAAGAAACTCGATCAACCAAGGAGTATTCCTCATCCATTTGCATTCCCTGTATACAAAAGTACAGTCCAACTCAGTTAATTCACGGTTCCATACTAAGAATCTCGACCAAATCATATACTACGGTTCTCAAAATTTTTAATCTGCGTCCGAACCATTAAATCCCGGATAGGAACCCAAAACATACACTTTGGCTTGATTTGCATCAATTATTGGTTCTTTCTACTTTTGTTGCGGCTAGGGCTGCAAACGAGCCAAAAACTTGAACTCGAGCTCGGCTTGAGCCTAAACGAGTCGAGCCCTTGATGAGCCAAACTTAGTCATTTACTAAACGAGCCTCTTTAATCGAGCCGAGACTCACTTAACGAGCCAAGTTTTTGTCGAATGAGCCGAGCTCCACTCGTTAAGGGCTCGTTTACTAAACGAGCCGAAAACTCGAGCTCAGCTCGTTTACTGAACGAACCGAGCCAAGCCGAGCGTTAATGAGCAAAGCCTAAGCTCGCGAGCTGCTCGATTCATTTACGGCCCTAGTTGCGGCCGTAAGATAAGAAGGGCAAAGACATGTGACCAACATTAATCAGTTGTATCCGTGGTTGTACTGCACCAATGCATACAATACGTACTACACACTCCAAAAAGAATTGGCCTTTGTACTACTACTACTGCTACTAAAGAATTACTAGCCCTTTAAAAATCGGTTACGTACAGCACACAAAAAGGCCGAACAGTGATGTACTAATAGCAAAATCTGTTGTAGCCTTTGAGCAAAAACGGCAAAAAAGAAACAAATCAGTTGTAACCACCACACCACTGCCCCAATCAATTCGGTTTCACGTAGAGCACAGAAAGAATGAAGACAGCAGCGTGTCTGTGTGATGTTTATCTCGATCTTCTGTTGTAACCACAGCTGGCTCCCTTCCCCGGATATGTACTGTTCAATTCAATTCAATTCAATGCTTTTGGAAGTTCTACCAACTACTACAAATTTATCTGTCTTGAGGAATCCTTTTTACTTAGGTGGAACTCATTTCATAGAAAAGCTCCAAATTTTAAAATTAAGGCTCCGTTCCGCTAAGAGATGTATTTGTGAAAGAATGACCTAATTCGTAAAGCGGAAAATAAGTACTTTAAGCAGAATTAGACCTAAGAAGCTTGAACTGCATTTAAATTGACATTAGGGGTATGCAATGAGAGTCTCGAATATTAATGACGAAACAATTTTTAACGAGTTGATCCCAAGGTGCAGTTATATAGTAACTTGATTGGGGCCCTGACAAATAGACAGTGAAATTGATCCGAATCGAGTTGCGCGTAAACTGGCCCGAACAACTGACTTTTACGACTCCAAGTTTCTATCCAAGGACAGGCTTATGGATCCGGAGGGAGGTGAAGGCAGCGGGGATTTCGGCATTGTAGCATTTCTCAATAGTTTGTGACGCTGAGGATTTTTTTTTCTTTTTGAAAAATTCAATATCAATCCTTCAAAATAACAATTACATGTGAATTCACCCACGAAATTAAAATGTTTTGTATAAAAGTTCATAGTCAACGTTTTCCTTGCAAATACTATGGCTGACTTTGACCTAACTTAATTTTCATTAAAGGCAACCGGTATTATCGATGTTTAGTAATTTTCTATTTAATTTTTCGTCGAAATTTTTAAAATTAACCATTTGTCTCCACAAAAAGAACTAAATAAGTATAAAAGCATAATCGAAGCTAAAAATTTCAAGTATGAGGAACCTAGCTAAAAATACTTAAGAAGGTAAAAATCTGTCTTTTCGAACATTTTTCACCTTTAGTGAGCTATTTGTGACTTTTGATCATAAGATTTTATTTTCATAATGTCATGCGTCAAGAAAAATGAAGCACATGTATATGTTAAAAAGAAAATTTCAACCATCGACATACGACTTTACACCCTCAAATGCACACAGTCACATACAATGAAACTCAGAAAATGACAATAATTCTAATGGGTGTTTTGACTTAATAATCTTTCGGGTTATTTTTTGGTTATTATTTACCTTCTTATTGTACTTTTTAGCTTTGCAGTTTTTTTTTGAATTATTGAATTGATGAGAGGAATCTGCAAGTATAAATTTATAATCAAAGCTTTAAAATTTTGGATAAAGATAAAAATAATCCAAAAATTCTGTCTATTTTGGATTATTTTTTATGTTTAGTGAACTTTTTTAAGATCTTGACTGTATCTTTTTTTTACTTTTAAGATTCCTCTCATCGAGACAAAATAGTTCATAAAAAATCAACTTATAATTAACAAAGGCAATTTCTTTTGAAATTAATAAAAATATAAAACCATAACTCCCTAAGACAACCAATTTAAGTTCATCAAACACACCCTAGCTGGGCAAAACAGCCTTCTACTTTGTCCAAAGTCATTGTCGGACCCCAAAAAACAATTGCCACGAAAGCACGAAAAATTTAATAGGTTCTTTACGTGTTCATCTCTCAAATAAAACTTTATGTTGTAGATTTAATCGAAGTAGCAAAAAATATATGACATTACCAACGATTTAATTTTTTTGAGCTATTTATTCCGTAACAAAATCTGTGTACCTTTTTTTTTTATATCTAAAAATATAATATAATATATTTTAAATTATTGCAAAATAATTTAAAATTCATTAGAAGAAAATATATCTTTAATACTTCCTCCGTCTCTTTTTTAGAGTTCAGTATTTTATTTTGGAATGTTCCTTAATAAATATATCAATTTTATAAAGTTAATGAGTAAAAATTACTGTAGTATGTTTTTTATTTTGCCCATAAAAATAGAGTTTATTTTGAAAAGTTAGTAAGTAAAAATATAATGATGATTTTTTTATAAAGAATATGTAGAGAAATTAGAGGTAAAAATTGATGTAAAAAATATAATAATGATATCTACTTAATAAATTGAGTTATGAAACTCGATACTTAAAAAGGAGGAGGAAATGATTTTTCATGGAGTAATTTTTTAGAAGGAGGAAGTACACGCGCCTCAGCTTGTTGTTGCGCGCGTGCTACAGATCGCAAAATTCGCGCGTCACGCTCTGGTATTAAACGGATAAGGGCAGTCTCGTCCCACCAAAAAATTGGTACTTTTGACATCGGAGACGTGTATCGTACTCGTGTTTTGCTCCCAGGGATAGTATAAATAGAGGGACGACCAAATCCAAGCCCAGTAGAGAAGAGAGAAACGGAGAGAAAGATTGGAATTTAACAACTCGCCGTTGATCAATCAACCACGCGGAGACGTCGCCGGGAAATTTTCGCCGCTCATCTCTTCTGGTAATAGCAGACAGAAACCTTTATCTTGACCTCTCAATAACTGCGTTATTCACCTCTACAAAGCTTTAACCGAACTAGATTTCCTTGCTAATTAACCTTAACAGCTCTCAATACTTAGCTTGAATTGGAGAATTAGCTTCTGAAATTTAATGCCGTGAGGTTTCGAGAACCAGTAGTGTGATCTGAAGTTTGAATTGGAGTCTCATTTGGGATCATTTTGAGTTTACAAGTTTGTTATCGAAAAATCTTCATTATATATCTTGATCAATTGTCAAAACTGTTTCTTTTTTGTTTATTTTTTCATTTTGTCTGATTATTTTGTTTTTTTTCTTTTGACGTTGTTGATTGGAAGTTGGATACAGATGTTCCAAAGGAATGGTTTCTTAGTTAAAGTGACGAGTTTCGGATCTCTATATTTCGCAGCAATTGCTTTGATTATTGTTTAACACATGTTTTTCAATGGCTGGAGAACATGATCTTTCTACTTATTTTTAGCGTCTTAAATCGTGAACAAATTAGCTGCTGAAATTAGATTAATTTGCAAAACTATTGGCAAAATTTGGTGCACTTATTTTTGCGTGTTATATTGTGAACAAATTAGCTGCTGAAATTAGGTTGATTTGAAAAGCTATTGGCAAAATTTGGTGCTGTTTGTTTGTATATCTCAACGCTACCTTATTTATTTATTTCTTTCTTTCCTTGTTTGAAGTTGCCGACCCCAATTGATTGGGACACAATGATTGGTTTGGTTTCCTTGTTTGAAGTTATTGCGTAAACAAGTTTGATGTGAGGAAGTGTGTTGTAGGTGAGAATAGCGAATGGAGAAGGAACAAGAATTAGAGTGGGCAGAGGCCCAGAAGATTGGGATTACTGTAGACTTAGTTGCTGCAGCCAAACGGCAACTGAAATTTCTTGCAGCTGTTGATAGGAACCGCTGGCTCTATGAAGGCCCTGCTCTCGAAAGAGCCATCTATAGGTAATTTGATTTAGTTACTTTGTTGATCTTTTGGAGTTGCTTATAGGACATTTCGGATGTTGTGAAATTTAGTTTGTGCCTTTTGCTTTTCTATAAGATTCAGGGTTTTAAATCACGGTGTCGGTAAACATAATGATATCGTGATATGGCCCTACATCAGACCATATTGGTCCGTACGTGTGATTCAGGGTTTTAAATCGTGGTATTGGTTAACGTAACAGAATCGGTGATATGGCCCTATATCAGACCATATCAGTTCAAATCGGCTGATACTTAAGTAATGGTATCGAAGGTCCAAAATTCCCTTACATAACGGCCGATATGATACGTGATGGCCTTATTTAAAACCCTACGTTTTATTTTTTGATCTTCTTAGAGAAGTCCTGGTTGTATTCTAACAGAAAGCTATAGTGTGCATGGTATGTACCGTAAAAAAGTGACGTCATGCCTATTATGTTTGTTGGAAACTTTATGATTAATGTGTTATGCATTTCTTATAGTTTGGTTTGTTACATATTTTAGTGGTTCATTTGTTTTACTTTTTTTTTTTGTTATGTACTATTCTGGTTAGCTACCAATGAGTGTCTGAACAGAAATGTTAGGAATTACTCTGGTTAGTTAGAAAATTATTTGGAATTGGTTACAGAATTTTATTACTTAGTTATGAAAATATTGCACAAAATGTGTACCGTGGCTTATCCTATATTCTAACCCAAGCTATACAGCTAACGCAAAACTACCCCTCTTTTTTGTAATCAAATTTCCCATAATGCAATAGCAAGATGATTTCAATCAATACAACAAGTATACAAAAAGAAACAGTCACACAGAAAACTAGAGAGCACGGAGTTGCTGTTACTGGCGGAGAGGAAGAACAAATCCACCATTGGTAATAACTAACAAAGGATTACAAAGGTCAGATATCTAACACAGCCTCTCGTCTGCTACTGTTTTGTTAAAGAACCCTTCTGTACAAATTGCAATAAATACCTTGCTCACCAATCCGTAAAAGGCCCTATCCAATGACTCTGTTCAAGAAGTCTCAGAAAAACCAATGAGAATATTCTAGTAATATTCATACTCTATTCTTCTGTTAAATTTACTCCATATATACCCTTCTAACCATTGTTGGAATAGTTTCCAACTTCATTTTGGTGATAAATCATAGAATGACATTATCCCTAGTTTCCGCTTGATGAAATGAAATGCAACTGTTCTGGTTTCGGCACTGTGGTTGGTCTTTTCAAGTATTTAATAGATACCATGGATGATGCATAGTGTTTATATTAGGTTGGTAGTGATGTGGTTTTCCCAATGAATTGTATTCTTTTCAGATTTTGTGAAGCTATTGCATTCTTTTATGTGAGTTTGATATGTGATCTGATTCATCTGAAATCTTTCTTCATGTGCCTTGCAATGGAAGTTTTTTTTTTTGGTGTCATGAGTAAAACTTTAAACAACCCTGATTTCAGGTACAATGCTTGTTGGCTGCCATTGCTTGCAAAATATTCTGAAGGCCAGATCATTGAAGAACCTTTGGTTGTTCCTCTTGATTGTGAATGGGTTTGGCATTGCCACAGGCTAAATCCAGTAAGTTTTTGAGGTGGCATTTGGATACTACCAACCATCTTTATGTTTGTCTGTTTATTTGTATACCACATGTTGGTGTGGAGATTGATAAGTTGTGTTTCTGAGTTTAATTTTCAGGTTAGGTACAAGTCCGACTGTGTGGAATTATATGGAAGGATTCTTGACAACCACAATGTTGTTTCTTCTATTCAAGGGTCTTCAAAAAGGGAAACTGAACAGACTTGGAACGAACTATATCCCAATGAACCCTATGATTTTCCTACGAAGAAACAAAGGTCTTTCAAAATTGAAAGTGAACAAACTTGGAACAAATTGTACCCCAACGAACCCTATGATTTTGATTTGCCCAGTGGTTTCTTTGAAAAATTATCTGGAGATGGAAAATACACACAATATGATTTGCTTTCAGCTGTTCAAAGGCAGGTTCCATTTTTTTACCAGGTAAGTGACAAAGCGGTCATGCTTAATTTCCTTTATACTACAACACAAGAGATCTGAAACTAGTCATGGAATCATACAAGTCATGTTGTGTTCTTTTATGGTATCACATTCGTATTTTGTGTAGATGATAGGGATGAATGATAACCTACATGCATACTTGGTCTTACTTAAGTACAATTCCATCACTCTGGTGTTGCTCTAATCCAAAATTTATACGTCTAGATATAATTCTGTGGTTATTCTCCGTTGAACATTGGAGTCAAGGGAAAGCATTGAAAGGATTTTACTGCTTGAAACTCCTAGATCAAATCTTGTTTCTTTGTGGCTCCTACCTGCTGTTTATCTGGCTCCACGTGATGTAAAAGTTTGGATATAGAATTCTCAAGATAAATCACTGTACTGGACATAAGCTTAATCACTGGAGTACATTTTTTCCCCTGGGTGATCAACTTAACCATTATCCACCACCCTAAACTTAATTGAACTTGTGTGTTTTCTTGGTATTCAACTTAACCAGTTTCCATACTTGCAATCATTTTGGACATAGCATTGGAATTTGGAAGTATGTGCTCCATGAAATATCTTGATCTTTTTTTCTTTTCTTATTTTTTAATTTTCTATCTTATTCCTATTTGGAACAGGTTTCCAGACCCCATATGGACAATGATCTCTTTCTTGAAGCGGCTGTAGCTAGATACAAAGGGTTTCTGCATCTAATCAAGAGGAACATGGAGAGATCTTTAAATCGCTTTTGTGTTCCAACATACGATGTTGACCTTATCTGGCACTCCCATCAGTTACAACCTGCTTGTTACTGCAAAGACCTCAAAGGAATACTTGGGAAGGTTTTAGAACATGATGACACAGATTCAGACAGATCAAAAGGGAAGAAGTTGGATTCTGGATTTTCTGATACTACCAAGCAGTGGGAGGATACATTTGGCACGAGGTATTGGAGAGCAGGGGCAATGTATAGAGGTTCTGCCCCATCTCCTATCATGGCGCCTCCTTGTTCTTCATATATTGTGGCCGAGAAGGTTGTTGCGTCCAATGAGCATAAGGAAATTGTACGTCTTCCTCATGTGAAGGCTGTGGAGGTAATTTCAAAATCTTTGTACTCAATATTCTTTATTTTCTGTTGTATCATGGGTCCACATTCTACATACTGAAATTACTCCACATTTTGTACACCAATAGCTTTTTCTTGCACCATTCATTGTACAACAATGATTACCAATAACATATATTTATGGTTGCACGTGATAACTTCTAAACATCTGCCTTATTTTTAAGCTCAGTAGTTCTTCAAAGAACATTAGTCAAGCATCAACAATTAACCTATAAACCCCTGGACGGCTGGACCAGCATATTTGCACCTGTGAAATATTGTAGCGTCCTGTGTCCCCCACTGATTTAGTGGAAGAGTGTGTGAGTTTTTCAGAATTCAGTTTTAGATCCAAACTTCACCATTAACTTCCTTCTTTTTCGTCAGTGTTGGATTTTTACCAGATTTACTTAGACACCCAGGTATGTTTATAGTTGTGCTGTCAGTTGAGTCTTGACTGAAGTGAAGGAAGTTGTTAGAGCTTGTCCCACATTGGGTAATTATATCCTCCAAAACTAGTATATGAGTCTAGGCATCCTCTTCACTCATTGTCAATTGGTTTTGAGTTGGATGCTTTAAGATGGTATTAAAGCTCGACTTTCGGAGGCTTTTGGACAAGACTTTCTTGATCGATTGCCCCATTATTTGTGCCATAAGTTAGATAAGACTTTCTTGATTGATTGCCCCGTTGTTTGTGCCACAAGTGCACCTTGTGTCGTTATGATTCCATTATTTTGGATCCTTTGCATACCTCTCCTGCTCTCCATGTGTGGGTTAGGTCACGCATGCAAGGGAGTGTTAGAGCTGTCCCGAATTGGTTAATTATAACCTACAAAACTAGTATCCCTCTCCATTCCTTGGCAATTGGTTTTGAGTTGGATGCTTGAATAGAAGTTATAGTGCTTCTTGCTTGTAGTTCAATAGTGTGCTTTGTTGAATGGTGAATGGGGTTCTTGTAGCCTTTTTTTTTTTTTGATCATCGGGTTATTGTAGTGTGACTCATTGTATCTTCTCACGTTATTTTTTCCAGGTCATGGTGGAATTTGTTGGTGTCAGAAACTTACCAGAAGACCACAAGGGAACTTTGTCCGTTACATTTGCTAAATCACAGCCTGATACAATCTTCAATGCCAAGAGGAGACTCAGTATTTTATCAGAGTCTGGGGAGAAACAGGTTGCTTCTTTCAATTGTCAATCTAATGGATATCTGCTATTTGAACTTGTCTCCCGCTCTCCTTCCAACTTAAAACTATCAAGGCCATATAAAACTTTGGGTTCCACTTCTTTCTCTCTGGAGCATTTCCTGAACCCCGTTTCCACCCTCTCCGTTGAGAAGTGGTTGGAGTTGACGCCGAGTTTCAGAGTGGACTCAAAGCCAATAGGCCTAAGGGTTGCTCTTTCATTTTCCATTCCCACCCCAGCACCACATGTGCTTCACATGGTTCATTCCTACCCGTTCTGGAAGAGGTCTTGTTTTTTTCCATTTCCTGGAATGTTGCAATTCAGTCAGAGTGGGACTCGTGTCATTGATGAAGGTTGCAATGAGGTTATCAGCCTCCAGATGAGGTATGTGACATGTTCCCCCCCTGCCTAACTTTTTTTGTCACTTTAGCTTACACATGAGTTAGGTTGCATTTTGGTTTGGATGGTTTAAACTGTTTTGTTAGTTAGGTCAATGTTTACATATAATATTACGTATATCTTCATGAGAACGTGTCTCGGTAATAACACAGAAAAATTGTTCATTGTAAGTTTGAAATGTTTTCTCCTGTAGTGATCTGCTTAAAATTTATCTTAATCCTCACACATCTTTAACAATATAAGATTTGGAATGTTTTGACCATGGTATAGGGTGGTATTAGAATAACAAAGTTTTCTTTAGCTGTAGAAACCTCCTGTGAATGACAATACACTCGCAGGTTTTTGGTATGGCAGCGATGCTGGCAACAATTCAGGGTGTCTCTGAATCCGTCTCTTTCGTAGGAGTTAATCTGTAGTAACAAGATATTACAAGGTTCCATTGGCTTCATCTTTTAGACGAGTTTGCTCCTAGACCGCAGCTGTATTGAGACTAAGTGATCATAATATAAAGGGCAAAGTACGGATTACCTCCTTGAGGTTTTCCCGTTTGGCAAATGACCCCCCTGTGATTTATTAATGACCACATCACCCCCCTATGGTTTGGAGTAAAGTGCAATGACTAACTCTGTTAATGGTAGAAGTAAAAACACCATGTTACCCTTTCTCAAATAAAGTGCTTTACTCTTCTTAACACCGAGAGAGAGATGGCAGCTAATACTCTCCTTAATTTTTTTTTTGATCAGATATTCTCCTTAATTTGAAATTCAATCAGCATAAATTCTAATTACACGTTAACATATCCGCCGCCTTCCACCCAACCCAGAGCGAATCGTCGGGTTCGAGCGCCATCTTCTCTGAGGACGGCAGGTAGTACTCGCCGGAGAGGGAGCTGTTGTCGCCGAAGCTGCTACCGCTCGACTGCCTCTGCAAGCCGATCCGGCCCAACTGGTTTCCGGTCATGTGGTGGTCGATTAGCTCCCATGTCGAATCCCCCTCCTCCTCCCCTCTCTCTCCTAGTCGAATCTCCCTCCCATGCGGTTGTCAATCAGCTGTCAGTCGATTCGCTCCACGGGCGATGGCTTTGAAGTTTGATGCTAGTGCTGACGGGCCTGTCGCCTGTCGGCGAGGCAGCCGTGCTTAGGGCTTGGGATGCGTTTGGGACCATTGATGTTCTTATAAACAATGTTGATGTTTCAAGTGATTCATACCAAACCAATTCAAACCACCTGAAACCATATTAATTTGAATTTTGGGGTTTGATTTAAGGCTGGAAATGTGTCGAAAAGGTATGCGGTGGTGGCAGCAAAAAGGTTCGAGGTAGGCAATATTGGGTTGGGGTAAGTGGATATGGTTTTGAGTTTGTTTAAGGAAGAAGATGTGGAAAAGGATAGTAGAGTCATTTTACAATTGATTTTGACTTTACCTATTATGTTTTTTCTTTTCCACAAACAAAAAATGCACGTGGTCTCTACTTTCCGTTAATTTAGACGGAAAGTCTAACGGTGGCACTTTACTCCAAAACCACAGGGGGTCGATGTGGTCATTAATGAATCACAGGGGGGTCATCTGCCAAACGCGAAAACCGCAGAAAGGGAATCCGTACTTTGCCCTAATATAAATACCCAACTTATTTTTGTGTAATTACTATTTTAGAGGGTAGCTGTCCCCAATTGATTTGGACTTAAAGGCTTGGTTTGGTTTACTATTTTAGAGGATAAAATTCTCACTGTAGTCATTAATCCAATAAAATGATCCATTAATCACTTCAATGATCAAATTAGTCCATAGAAACATTGGATCAATCCAAACTTTGGAGAGTTCGCTCGAAATAATCATTCATTTGGGCAGCCGTTAGCTGCTCAACGTTGTGGCGTATACCTTCCCTTGCTTTGATGAGCATTACCATGAGATTTACATGGATGAACTTGTCAATGATGGAATTTAGTAATTTACCAAGTATCTTGTCCCTTTCCTTGGTATAATTACCCAGTATCTTGTGCGTTGTATGATACCTGTATACGTACAAAACTTGTCTCTGAATATAACACAACTATATATAGGTTTTGGTAAGGTACCATGATTTGCACTTTATCATAAGAACATAAAAAGGTTGATCTTGAAGTTAGGCTATGCTTGGTTTGATGGAATGGGATCCTATGGAATGTCTACTCCGTTGTTTGGTTCACTAAAATTGAAGGAATAGCCATTCCTCTTGGAATTATTATTCATTTAAATAAAGGAATAACTATTCCATTTGAAAAGTACAGAATTACAATTCCATTCCACCATCCCTATTTGGATTGTTAATGTCACTCACATAATTGCCATTGCCACTCCAAATGTTACTAATGCCACTCCCAAAACTACTCCTGCCACTCCAAATTCCATTCCATTTAGATGTGATTCTAGCATACCAAACACTGGAATTGGAATGCGAATTCTATTCTTGCTATTGATTCCTAGCCACAACCAAACATGGGAATGTGAATGATTATTCCAGTCTCAATTCCTCAATTCCTTTCCTTTTTTAATAACTTCATTCCATCCAACCAAACGCACCCTTATATCTTCGCTGCAGTGCAGAAGTTAGTCATCATCTCTTGCTATTTTTGTTGTTACGTTGTATAAAGTATTCATTGTTAGAAGCATGTCAGAGTATGATGCTGATATCCCAAGTTTTTGTGGAAGGGGCAGAAACAACTCTAAATTGAAGAAAGAGGTGATTGGAATTTCAAAATCTGGCAAAGTATGTACTCTTGCCGAATTCGTAGGGGCAGAATGGTCTTTGATAGATTCTTCCCCATGGTCTCTCGACCTTCGGAAAAGATCCGATAAAGATGGTGACCTTTTTGAGCTCACGGGCCTTCGGAAGGTAACATATTTCTATTCCAGGTCATTCATTTTCAATTCATATTACGTCAGACTATGCACGCGTGTTCTGTTTCGGTATCCTGTTTTTACAGCCCCTAACTGAAGGGGAAGTTTTTGTCAAATAAATTCGGAAACACTTGGTTTTACTCATGTAGGATGCTGTGGGAGGAGAAGGTTTGAACTTTCGACCTTTAGTTTCTGATGCTTTTGCTGCCAATTGCTCTATTGTTTTTGTTGGACCGTGAATTCCCTAAGTTGGGTGCAGAGGCACGGAATTGAGAAACCAAAAAGGAGGGAGGGGATCATTCTTCAGTATAACGAGTTAACAACTATGGGTTTCTATATAGTTTATCCTCTTGCTGATCAGGTTGTTAACCATGGCGTTTTTGCCTCGCAAAAGTCGTCTATGTCAGCAAGCCTGTGGTATCCGATTGTTATTCTTTTATTCCTTTAGCCAAGATGACGGCTAACAGAGATCATGCATTCACATTGTGTAAATCTTATCCGTGACTTGCAAATGCATCCACTTGGAAAACAAGCAAGAAAGAGGCAGGCAATACATGCAAATTTGTGTCACACAACATGTTTTAGTGCAAACTCGCAGTAGCTTTATAACAGTTTTTTTTCCAATTGCTAAACATGCATGACTAGTATGAATTGTTGATACAGGTAAAACTATTCCCTGGTAGAAATCTGGAATATGAACCCAAGCAATGTGATAAGCATAGAAGAGAACGTGACTTCGTGACCTTAGTAGAATTCTCAGCAGAAGACCCATATGGTAGGGCAATTGCGTTGCTTGACTTGAAATCCGGGATTTCCAAGGTACATTTTTTGTTCTTCATTTATATCCGGGATTTTTTGTTCAGTGGTAAAGACTCAGCCCAATAACCATAAGGTCTTGGGTTCAAGTCTCAGCACAACCACATTGTGTATTATTGTCAAAGGTTAGGCTTGTCCTATCCTCATCCATCCAACAGATTTAAGTAAAAAAAAACACCCAGTTGGTACCCAATAGAAAGTTAAAAAAGAAAAAAATTTGTTTTGATGTAGCTTTTGAATGATGGGATTTGACATAGTCGTTCAGTGAGAATAGCTTAAATTGATTGATTTAAAATCCCCCATGTTAAAGATTGTAGTTATGCAAAGATCCATAAAATACAGGTACATCCCTTTTGCCTCTACCGATCTGGTCACAGCCATCTATAGCTAAACCTCTTCTTTTTTTCTTAGTGTGAATGATAAATCCCTTCCCTTGAAATCCACAGCTGTCCCAAAGGAGCCTTTTTTTCGAGGCTAATGAAGTCTTCTTCTCCTAACTGACTATGTCTACTTTTTCCTATTACAACAGGTAAAAGAAGAATGGCTGGTATTGCCTGGAATCATTTTGACATTTATACTTTCAGATATTTTGAGAGAGAAGGGATATGAAGGCCTACAACATAGTGAATTTGGAAACAAATTGATTACAAAGAAGGAAGCGGCCTTGAATGTGGACACGGCTAATGGAAACAGTGTGGCATCAGAAAAAGCCACAGCTTGTAGCGAAGGGTGTGATAGTGGGTGTAGAAATGCATTATCGAGAGGAGGTGGAAATACACTGAAAAGTGGTGGTTGTGGAGGCGGAAGTGGAAATATAGTGAAGAGTGGCAGTTGTGGTAGTGGTTGTGGCGGAAAATGTGGAAACATGATTAAGAGCGGTGGTTGTGGCAGTGGTTGTGGAGGCGGTTGTGGAAATAAGGTGAACAGCAGTGGCTGTGGTGGTGGTAAATGTGGAAACACGGTGGACAGCGGTGGTTGTGGCGGGTGTGGTGGTGGTGGTTGTGGAAGCGGATGTGGAAAGATGGTGAACAGCAGTGCGTGCGGTAGTGGTTGTGGTGGGAAATGTGGAAACATGGTGAAGAGTGGCAGCTGCGGTAGTGGTTGTGGCGGAAAGTGTGGGAACATGGTGAATAGTGGCAGCTGCGGAGGTTGTGGGGGTGGGGCATCTGGAAAAAGTACTGCCACCAATCCCTCTGCCGTGGGAAACCCAAATTAAGTCCCTATCCAAGAGAAATGAAAACAGTCGTGCTTGCCTCTCGTTTTTCTCTTTCAGGAGATCGGTTCCTAAAGTAGTTTCTTTGTGTCGAACTTTCTGGTTCCTGCTTTGTTGATGTCGAAAGCTTAGTACCATCGTGTATCTTGTCTTGTTCTATAATAAAGCCTTCTGATGACCAATTCTCAGGTTGTCTGTTGGTTCAAATCCATCAATAAGAATTTGGTCAGCGTTTGGTCATCAACTGTTGTGATGACCAATTCACAGCAGTGTTTGCCTCTTGTTTGAAAAACTACTGAAGTACTAGACAACGAAATTGGAATGCAAAAGTGAAATCAAGATCATAAATTGCGATCATAACGTACACATGAAGAAGTAAGTTATTCGTGTTCAGAGAGAGAGAGAGAGAGAGAGAGAGAGAGGGGTTCTGAGAACTCCCCAGGTGAACACAAAGCCGATTCCGAGACCATAAATAAAGAGTATCACATCCACATACATTCATTTGGACTGATTAACCATGGTTACTGCAAAGTTTCATACATTCAATTGGAGCGAGCACACATGATTACTAGTACAATGTTTTAGTGATTCGACATGACCGCTAATCAAAATTATGGAAATCTTAAAAGTGGGGAATTAAAGTAGAAGGAAAAGACCATGGGACACCACCAGAAGAAGGGATCAGCTGATGAAGATGATGGAAGGGTCACAGCAACACTCATCAACGAGGCAACAGCAACACAAAGCCGCCAGACTGCAAAACAAAGATTTTTGATCAAATCCACCCAATTAAGAGAGAGAGAGAGAGAGAGAGAGAGAGAGAGAGAGAGAGAGAGAGAATGTGGGGTAGAGGAATTCCCGTTCAGACAGTCTATTCGTCAAATTTTTTTTTTTTATAATTTAGATGTCCGAATCAGTTTACACTCACATCTATATCAACATTTTACTATTTGAAGATAAAATAGACGGCAAATGTGGCGACGGCAAACCGTTCATATTATAAACGTTTTAGTAAAAGTGTTTCCTTGCACCCAATCGGACATTAATAGCTATCTTCACTTTTGTGAAAGACAAAATAGAAAGTAGAAGACTCACATTTGCCATTTATTTTTATTTTATTTAACTTGCACAAAAAAAATAGATGGCAAACAAAAAAAATAGATGGCAAATGTGAGTCCTCTGCAATTTATTTTGTCTTTCACAAATGTGAAGATAACTGTTAATGTTCAACTGCATGCAGGGCATAGATTTAAATATCGGCCGGCACGAACCGTACCGGCTGGTTCGTACCGGGATTTGGGGGGACCGATTCAGATAGGGGCCGATATAACGGGGAGACTCTGATTCACAGGCGAACCGGTACGTATCGGCCCGTAACGGATATAGGGGACCGGTTTGGCCGGGGGAAAAAATTACAGGAAGGGGGAAAAATTTAAATATTGGCCGGAACGAACCGTACCGGCTGGTTCGTACCGGGATTTGGGGGGACCGATTCAGATAGGGGCCGATATAACGGGGAGACTCTGATTCACAGGCGAACCGGTACATATCGGCCCGTAACGGATATAGGGGACCGGTTTGGCCGGGGGAAAAAATTACAGGAAGGGGGAAAAAAATATTAACCGTATGCGTGGGCGAAGCTCAAATCCCGGATTTGCACCCCCCCTGCGCGATTAACTCGTGACGCGCACCCGGTTAATTGGTTTCTGAATCAGTTTTTCAAATTGCCGCCCATTTTCCTGAGCGCGCGAGGCCTCTCCTTGAGTCCTCATTTACAAACCCACTAAAGTGCAAATTCATTTAAAGTGGATAGGAGTTTTGTAACTTGTTAATGTGGGACTAGAGGAAAAAGTACTAGGGCTGCTCGCGGTCCGGTTCGGTTCGGATTTCTAAGAATCTGAGAACCGAACTGTTAGTCACGGTTTTTATAAAATGAAATCCGTGTCCGGACCAAAAGTCCTACGGTCTGGTTCCAATCCGATCCGTGACTTGCGGATCGGTTACGGTTTTGTCCACGGATTTTAGCAAAAATAAAAGTCAAGCATATATCCCACAATAAAAGGGAAGAAAGTTACATTCAGAATTAAGTTTTTAACAGCACCTGAAAATACTTGTTGCATAAACTACTAAAGGCTTATTTCATAAATCAAATTCAAAAGAATCTAAACATTAGTAGGATTGTCTCATTATTATATAGTACATTACATAACATAAAAGAACTGAAAAAGAAACGAACTACGTACTAAAACTCAACTAGATTATCCATAATTTATAAAAAAAATTTACGATTTACTCCCTATATTTTATATACATCTACACTATATCTCATTATTAAAATAACATACTAAAATTTGAAGAAAAAAGTGTTAACATCACTAACAATTTATTATATAAATACACATATATATATATTATTTATATAAAATAAATATCTCACGGTCCGGTTCGGTTAATCCACGGTTTCGTAATGAAAATCCGTGGACCGAACCACGAGTCACGGTTTTCTAATTTTTCAATCCGTGTCCGGACCATTAATCCACGGACAAAATCCAAAAGGTACGGATCGATTCGGTCTGGACCGGTTTCACGGTTCACCGGATTTTTTGAGCAGCCCTAGGAAAAACACCATGTTTTACAATTATACACTAAAGTTTCAACATAAATTAGTTGTGGCTAGCGATTATCAGATATTTCATATGAAGAGAATAGGCTATTACATGTCTTAAATTAATTAAAATGTGATAATTTAAGCCAATGTTGGGGGAAAAAGCCGCAAAAATATATTTTTCAAGTTTTATACCTATTGCTAATGATTTTTAAAAATTCACGACCGCGACATCCGATTCCCGCGATGTATCACCGATATGTTCCGATACTGATATACCGCGACCGATACCGCGATTTAAAACTATGGTGCAGGGAAACACTTCCACTAAAATGTTTACAAAATGAGCGGTTTCGATCCGGTCCACAAAGGCCCGAAACAGCAATAAAAAAATTGAGGATACACTGACTGGATGGGAGCTTGGTATGGAGAATTACCATCCCTCGAGGAAACCAGGTTCTCTTCTTGGAGGTGGAGGAGCAGCATAATACTGTGGAGGTGCCACCACCGGAGGGCCTTGGTAGTAACCTGATCAGGAGAGAGAGAGAGAGAGAGAGAGAGAGAGAGAGAGAGAGAGAATCAAAACTCAATTATAGTGATAGAAAATAGAAGGGGGGAAAAACATACTATCCACATAAGCGACGATGCAAAGAAAAACTGGACAAATAAAAGAAATTTTTTGATGAAAGAGAAATGAGAAGTGATGAAAATGTATCAAGTTAGTGGATCTTGATTTAATTAAATTACCCAGAAAAAAGTACACAAAAAGAAGAACGGGAAAAAAGAGAAAAAGGGAGGGAAGGCAAATCAACCATTTCTGGTGAACAAAAGGAAAGCTAAAAATACCGATAAAAAAAAGAGAGTAGTTAAAAATACTGGAACAACTTTTACCGAATGGAAATTGGAACTTATTTGGAACTGTGATGACAAAAGAGCGAAAATCCGTGCGTTGGGTACTCTAAATATATATATATATATAAATATAATTATATATATATATATATATATTTGTAAAAAACCCATGAAAAGGGAAAAAAGAAAAAAAAAAATGCGGAGCGTACCTTGAGCAGGATAGGGATAAGCATACTTTGGGTCAGCCATCTCTGATATCAAAATCAGAACTAGGAGAAGGAAGGAAGGAAGGAGGGAGAGAGAGAGAGAGAGAGAGAGAGAGAGAGAGAGAGAGAGAGTAGAAGAAGAAGAATAGGGTGTCTTTTGTTTTTAATCATGAATAGGTGCCATTTGTTATGATCAATTCATTCCTTTGTAAAATTCTAAGGTAGGAGCGGACCTAGCGCTCATGGACCCGGGACTTGTGAATTTATGCCATCTTAATATTCCCTTCGCCCACATTCAAATATATATATATATATATATATATACAGTTAGGTTCTAGTCCGGGAGTCCGGATATTAGACTTGGTCCGGACCTCGCTTTTAAGCCGTTGGATTAGATCCAACGGCTGGGAATTAAAAAGCCATCTCGCGGGTCTAACCGAGGGTACGGGTCGGGTATTTCGGGCGGGTAACGGGTAATAACAAAACCCATGCGGATCCACCTTTTCCCATTTTCCTCCCTGCAGACGCGTAAAGAGAGAGAAAGAGAGAGAGCGATTTCCAGACGAACTCACGAAGAAGAACGACGAACGATCGAAGAAGAACGACAAACGACCACTCGTAATCTCTCTCTCTCTCTCTCTCTCTCTCTCTATTGAACTCGAGATCTTTTTCTCTCGATCGATTTCCAGAGGTCTCTCTCTATATTATTAGGGATTCAATGAAATCGATTATTAGGGTTTCAGTGAAATCGGACATTGTTGATCTTCTATGTAGTCTTGTTATATACCTATTTCTTCCATTTCCCTGTCTCAAACAAAAAAACCTTTGCGTTTTTCAATTTTTTTTTTTTTCAGTTTCATGCTAAATCTCACTCTACCGGTGTATTTGATAATTAACTAGATTTTGAAATATTTGGCTTCTTTTTAGGGAAATCTGGTTAGAGCATTAAAATGATAGTTTCAAGCCAAGTATCCTGAAAATTCCAACTTAAGACACGGATATGAACTTCATTAACTGGAATTTGCAATGAGCCAATTTGCAAACTTACCCAGTTAATTTGGTGCTACGACAAAGTTCAATTTACATTCAACACTCCCGATCCTAACATATTTTTAGTATGAGTTTCTTGCATTTCTTTGAAAACTCTCAAGAGTTCACCAACTCACATTTCAGAGTTCACTTACTCACATTAAGTTTGAATGCTTTCTTGATTGTCTTGTGACATAGCCTCTTATTTTGTGTATTGGTGGCTGCACTAGTTGAATGTTTGATGTGGTTTGTCTTTGAATAGTGAACTATTATTGAATAGAAATAAGTTCACAACTCTAAGGTTTGTTCATTGGGATTGGGCATGGATGAGCCTCCTCCTTTTCCCCTTTAACTATGTTAATTCTTGAATGACCATTTGGTCTCCTATTTTGTGCTTTGAAGATTTTTTATTTGTTGGATTCTGTAGCTTTTTTCTCCCACCTGGTAGAGATGCTATGGCAGAATAATTAGCTATGGTTTGATTCACAACAATTACCTTTCAAATGGAAGTTTACTTTTGAATTTTGCAGAATGTGCCCTATGTCTTAAGGTGGGTCAAAGCAAGCCCTTGGACGAGTATGTGGAGTCACAAGACCAGTTACTTTGGTTTGGGGAGATGAATAACAAGAATCTGAAGTTTATCGATGAGAATAAGTTGGACTCAAAGCTCAAAATGATGGCCAAAGGGGAAAAATAGTTTTATGTCACTTTGGTTTGGGATTTTGTGCCTATTGCGATTTCTGTTTATTTGTTTATTTGGAACATGTAATGACTTAATTTGGAACATGTAATGACAGAGGACATATGAGCTAGTAAAGAACTGTTAAAGTCTCAAAACTTGAAATCTGGTTTCATGCATTTTTGGCTATTCTCATTTTTTGCTATGAATGTTAACATAAGCTTGCAGCAGAGAAGAGAGAGGACTTGCTCCTAAGTTTTTTGCGAGTAAAGACTACAGAAAAAACAATGCTCTGATGGAAAAATGGCTGCCCAATGAACACTAGCAGTAGCCTTAGGAAATGGGAAAAACAGTGAAAGAGAGATGGTGCTCTTTGGAACAGCAAAAATGGAGCCAAAACTTGCTGCTACTGACGTTTTTACAACTTCACAAATCCAGTTTTTGGAACAATAACACTGTATATTGCCTTGCCATTTCCACTTTGGCCACCAGATACATACATACACATTAAAGGAAGGAAATTACCAAATCCAACATGCAAACCACAGTTAAATGCCCAAATTAAAGTACAAAATACAGTTTAATGTCATTTCACATTTCACACTAAACAAACCACAATCTCAATTCTACAAGCGTGCTAGGAAGATAAGTTACAATTCAACAATCTCAATTCCAGTGAGGAACCTCTCACTTCCTTGAAGCAAATTTACAAAAAGTAGTTAAGTTACAAATCAATCTACCAAAAGATGAAGCAAATTTAAAGGAGTTAACCCACACCTAATTCAGTTATCTTTCCAAAATAAATTACAGTACGTCGATCTTCCAAATGTTCAAATACAACCTCTCTATTGCTTTGCCATTTCCTCCATCTCCATCTCCGCACGTCACCATCTTCTCAACCTCACATTTTTCCTTCCTAAAACATGAATAAGTCATAATATGAAGAAAGCTACAAAAACAAAAGAAATTCAGCCCCCCTTTTTTAATAACGAAAAGCTGTACAAGTAAATTTAACTTCTCACTAAAATAAATTTGGCATCTCAACTGTAATGTGTGAGGTACTGCAATTTACATCAAACTGAACAGAATGTAATCAGGGGCATACCACCAAATAGCATTGGAGAATGCTAGACTCCACATCAAATAAGCCAATTCTGTTTCCTGAAGCATCAGCCAAAAGTTTCCACAGTTGAGGTTGGAATCTAACCTGTCTTGTAGCTCCTTACATTAGTTTTGACGGAAGACATTGGCAAAGCTTAAGAGAGAAGCCCAAAATACTAACACCGCAGGAAACACCAAAGCTTTCTCCCTAGCACCAACAACCTTGATCAAACAAAACAACCATAGCCCAAAAGGAACACACCGAGCAAAACCGTAAAGACAAAAACGAATGGACGAATTCACTTTGAAAGGAACAAGACTGGATAAATAAATAGTTACTTCACAACAAAAGAAGCAAAAGATAAATTGGGGGGGGGGGGGGGGGTGTGTGGCGCAAATGGGAATGAACGAATTCACACACACCCAAACGCACATATATCCAAATCGAAAATTGAACCCTAAAATCCCCTAATTTTTGTTTCGAAATTTCTGCCCCAAATGCTGCAATCCTAACCCTAATCTTTGGTTCCAAATTCAAGGAAAAAAATAAAAAACAGATTCGAAGTACTTATTTACTCGTTCAAAAAAAGCCCTTATCTCAAACACTCCGCTGTGTCGGGCTGGAACTTTCAGTTCAATAAAACAAAATCAAAATCAAAGACAAAGAAGCCGTAATCTCTGGAAATCAATCGAGAGAAAAAGATCTCGAGTTCAATTGATCGAGAGAGAGAGATTACGAGTGGTCGTTTGTCGTTATTCTTCAATCGTTCGTCGTTCTTCTTCCTGAGTTCGTCTGGAAATCGCTCTCTCTCTCTCTCTCTCTCTCTCTCTTTACGCGTCTGCAGAGAGGAGAATGGGAAAAGGGTGGATCCGCGTGGGTTTTGTTATTACCCGTTAACCGCCCGAAATAGCCGACCCGTCCCCTTGGTTAGACCCGCGAGATGTTTTTTAATTCCCAGCCGTTGGATCTAATCCAACGGCTTAGAAGCGAGGTCCGGACCAAGTCTAATATCCGGACTCCCGGACTAGAACCTAACTGTATATATATATATATATTACTTTCGTTCTCATTCTTTTGTCTCTCACCTTATCTCAATCGAATAAAAAATTAATTATAATTTTTAATTGATAATAATGTTTAAATGTAATATGATTTTATTTAATAGATGTCACTAAGCTCTTTTAAACGATATTTTGAAAATCACCTAAAAAATTATAAATTGTAGGATATAATAAATTAAAAAGTGTCACGGACTCTCAAAAGAGATTAAAGAATGGAGACGGAGGAAGTATTTCAGGTTTAAAACTTTATTTTTTGGGTAAGTTAGTTTTAAACTTTTCAGGTGTTATTAATTTATTTGGAAAAGTTTTTAATACACACCCCTTTAAGGTGTGTACCATATGCACCTATTGTGTAGTTCATATTGTGTCATTTCATAAAAAATTACTTGTAGAATTGGTCATTCATAACATTTTATTTCGTATCGTAACTTTTATACTAAAAATTCGTAATTTTTCATCAATATGATTCGTAATTTTTTAACAATAAATTCACAACATTTTGAGAATCATAACATTTTGATGTGTTTCAATGAAGGTGCATATGATACACACCTAAATAAGATGTGTGTATTATAGCACTTCCCTTGCTTTGATTTAATTGGGATTCTCGCAAATGTGCATTGGAATTGGGATCATTCATCAGGATTAATAATTTTTTACATTTTAATAGAGCCACTACGCGGACCAAATTATAAGGGATATTGACTTTAATTTGGTCTGCGCAGCGGCAATCATAACAAAATCATCTGGAATCACGACAAAATCATCCGAAATGTAAAACTAACATAAAAAGTTATTTTAAGATCCTAAAATTCTTTACTATATAGGTAAAGAAATTTAGGATGTAAAACTAACTTAAAAAATTAGTTTATGGTACTAAATTTTTTTACTGTATAGTTGAAAAAATTTGGAATGTAAAACTAACATAAAAAGTTAGTTTAAAGTCCTAAAATTCTTTACTATATAGGTAAAGAAATTCAGGATGTAAGTTATAGTTTTAGATCTTGAATTCATGTATTTGTCATGATTAAAGGTGTTTTATGTATTATTTAAATTTCAAGATGTCGACTTAAGTATTCAAACCTAGTAGGAATTTTTTTTTTTGCCACAACGATAACAGATAGTATTATTAAAACCAATAACGAACATCAAGCGGAAGACCCGTCCCAACAAAGAGGATCGAGTAACCACAATGGCGGGGATTCAGTCCAAAGACAAGACCCCGAACCATTCACACCTTTTCTAGCCAAAACATGAGCAACCTTGTTACTAGCCCTACGAACAAAAGAGTAATTACAGCAATGGAAATTTCTACTCAAAACCTGAATATCATGAATAATGACCTTCACCTCTTGACTGATAGTTGCTTTGCCATGAAGCATATTTACCATCAATTGAGCATCACTTTCTATAAACACTAACTCTAACCCAAGATATAATCCCAACAAAATGCCATGCCGAAATGCCACAGCCTCTGCAACTAAAGAACTTGCGCACCATGGAGAAACCTCGATCAAGGCAGCAACAAACAAGCCTCTGGAATCCCGAATCACAGGAATCCCGAATCACAATGCCATAACCACCCCCCCGCCCCCCCCCCCCCCCCCGACACCCCTTTCTTCCAAGACCCATCCACATTAATCTTGAACATCCCATCCGGAGGCTTCCTCCATGAGTTAGAGCTTCCTTCCCCATTCAAAATCACAGCTGTAGGATCCAAAGAATTTGCAGAGAAATACTCATGAAAGTACTTAACCGCCCACTTGCAGACCAACCAAGGAAGAGAGAGCTTATGTTCAAAAAGAACTCCATTTCTACACTTCCAAATGTACCACATAAGCACTGCCGCCAAAGACAGACACCATTCCTTATTTGCATGCCCCTGCCACCATAAATCCATAACATCCCACAAGTCTTTAAAAAGAATTGACATGAACAGCCCCCATACCTATTTGCAAAGGGGACAAACTCCACACCTACCTGCTGGCTAGGAGACAAGCACAAAAAAGATGAACAATGGATTCTTGGTCGCCGCCACAAACCAGACAACTAGAATCCGCCACCACCTTCCTTCGTTGTAATGCTTTCCGCGTTGGTAGGATCTCATGGCAACATTTCCCACAAAAAATGCTGAATTTTCTTAGGAATGTTGAGTCGCCAAATAACCTTCCACGCCTCCACCTTCACCTCCAATGATCTAATCCCTCCCTCATCTTCATCCCTCACTAACCTTTGGCTTTTCCATTCCAAAGCCGATAAATAGCCTGAACTGACATTGTAAATACCCGAATTAGAATGATGCCACACTATTCTGTCAACCTTGTTTGTCCACGATAACGGAATGCAGAGTATACACCTCGCATGATTTGAATGAAAAAACGAGTAATAACATCTTCCTTCCAAGTAGACGTGTCAGAATTACTAAGCTGATTGACCCTCAAGAAATTCCCATCCTCCACAATCCGTTTTGGTTTAAAGACACCATCCATTTGCATCCAAGGATCCTCATCGATATGAACCTACTCTCCATTCCCAATTGACCACCGAACTCCTCTAGCTAGAACCTTTTTGCTCTCCCAAATGCTTCTCCACACCCAAGATGGGTTAGAACCCAGCTCCGCTTCCATAAAAGATCTATCTTTGAAATACTTGCTTTTAAGAACCCGAGCCATTAAGCAATTTGGCGACATCATAAGTCTCCACCCCTGCTTTGCTAGTAGTGCCAGTTATAAGAGGTGAGGTCTCGGAAGCCCAACCCGCCCTAAACCTTCGGTTTACACAAACGACTCCATTTCAACCAATGAATCTTCCGTTCATTATTTTTCTGACCCCACCAAAACCGTGCCATGGCTGCTTCAATTTGATGACACAAACTAGAGGTGGCAAATGGGCGGGTCTGGGCGGGTTGAAACGGGTCGTGGGTAAAAAATGGGCGGGTCAAATATGGGTCAAATAATAAACGGGTTGAAACGGGTCGGGTCGAATATGGGTCAAGTCAAACCCAAACCCGACCAGACCCGACCCGACCCGTTTTTCTTTCTTTCTTTCTTTTTTTTTTTTTTTTTTTTTTTTGGGGGGGGGGGGGGTCTTTATTTAATTTTTTTTTTGTATTTATACGTTCCGAGTCCCCATTTTACTTCCTTTTCTCCTTTTTTGTGTCTGATTTCTCCGTTTCTCGCTCTTTCTATTAATGTCGAGCTATTGCTACTATTTTTCCCCCCCATCCGTACTGCATGTGACCCATGGTTTTCATTGAATTTATGTATCATGTTAATGTATTACTAATTAGTACATAGTCGAAGATGATTTGAGAGTGTTTTTTTCTTTCATGAAAACAGAAATAGCCACACTTGATAAAAGGGGGTTCAATAAATTTCACGCATTCCTGCAAGCTAAATCTGTATTAAAGAGCTCATGAAGTACTTTAATTTGGTAAAAATAAACTAAAAATGATGCTCGAAAGTACTTTATTTTTCAATCCGAAAATCGCACGACTTGTCGTAGGGGCCAGACAATTTGGGACGGAGAGAGTAGTATATAACAGGTGAATTTGAGTTGGACCTTCGAATTAATAATTTAGTTTTGACGGAACTTTCCCGCTCAATTTATGCACGTACGCTTTTAGAGCGGTAGCAGAAAGTATTGAACGGCTTAGATCATCCATACGGGGCCCACCATTGGTACGCACAGTTGGTCTACTCCGTCGATTTCCTTAATTTTTTTCGTTTAGCAAAATGTCGAAGTAAAAATGGCAGTAAAATTGTTTCGTATGGTTTTTTTAATTTCTCAACTTTTTATGTTATGGCTGTTACAATGGAGAATCCCACGACCTCCCAGAATTAAACCCGTCATCGTCTCGTTCCAATACTATGAAGCAGTGAGTTCGGCTGGTTTGGGTTTTTTAATCCCAAACCCATATTGAACCCATTTTTAACCCATTATATAATATGGGCGGGTTGGGTTGGATTATAAGTGGACGGATTTGGGCGGGTTAAAAAATATGGGTTAGGATTGCCACCTCTAACACAAACCTTCCGGTAATTTAAAACACGACATTGCATAAACCGGCAGAGCTAACACCACAGATTGAAGCAACTCCTCCTTCCCTGCTTGGTTAAGAATTTTCTCCTTCCAACCTGCTAGTTTTTGAAGCACTCTATCCTTCATGTAACTAAATAACCCTAGTAGGATGGACACTTAAATAAGTCTGTGAAATAGCTAGGAAGGTGATTTAATTTCTTCAAGTTATTTTTCTCTTTCAAAGTCTCACCGCTTTTCATTTTCCTGTAATTTTTTTCTCGATGTTTGGACAGTATTTGTGTGGAAAAAAACGCACAAAAAAAGGAACGGAGTCTAAATCCGCACTTTTAGGCTCTTCAGTAAATAAATTTTCCTCTTCTCCTTTTTCCATTAATGTTGATCACAGGGGCACAATTCGAGAAGACAGGGTGGAGGTCATTGTGGAAGATATTCGATGGCCGCGGCTAGTTTTATGCGGTGTGAGTTTCGGTTTGTCCGACAGACTAATTCAATTGTTCATGTTTTAGCTAGCTCGGGATTGCGAGGCTCTGGTATTAAAACTTAAGAAGTTAGGCCTCCTCTTTGGTTATTGAGTTCTATCGAACATGATAACCCCTTTCTTTGATGTAATTCTTGATTCTTGGCAAAAAAAAAAAAACGACCTCTCCCTCGTTTTGAATAGGATTGATAATCTAGTTTAATAAAATACTCAATAATTTGATTTCTAAGGTAATTCAGTTTTTATGTTTGGATAAGTCCAGAATCCTATCCAAGAAATAATTTTTCGAGTATCTCCTACTCCTAGGAATCCTACAATTTTTTTTAGGAGTATAAATCTAGTACAAAATATCTAAATTACCATGGAAGAAGGTGACATCAGATTCCTTGTAGTTTAAGAATGTGGTTTCAAATAAAATAAATCAAAAAATTAATCGTTTATTTTAATCTATTTCAAACATAAGAAATAATGTGGGAATTTAAAATCGGGAAAAATTCAAAATACCCCCCAACCTATACACCCAAATTCAATTAGACTCCCAACCTTTTAAAAACTTCAATTTTACTCCCAACGTTATATTCCGTTATTAAAATGCCCCCTTCCGTCCAAATTACTAACGGATTCCGTTAAAGGCTCCGTTAAATAGTATTTTGATCGAATTTCGATGATCCGAGCCGCTCAATGTGTTTAAAACGCGATTTTAAGGGTACCTGTAAGAAATCAACAAAAAAAATGACCGGGAAGGGCTTCATCTGAGCAATTTTTTATTGAATTCAATAAAAAATTGCTCAGATGAAGCCCTTCCCGGTCATTTTTTTTGTTGATTTCTTGAAGGTACCCTTAAAATCGCGTTTTAAACACATTGAGCGGCTCGGATCATCAAAATTCGATTGGAAAAGGGGAGATGTGGATCGATCCGGATTTTATTCAAGTACAGACGTCCGAATTTTGCTTCGGTTTGTACCTCCCCTTTTCCAATCGAATTTCGATGATCCGAGCCGCTCAATGTGATTAGAAGGTGATTTTAAGGGTACTCGCGAGAAATCAGAAAAAAAAAATGATCGGAAGGGCTTCATCTGAATAGTTTTTTATTGAACCAATTCAATAAAAAACTATTCAGATGAAGCCCTTCCCGATCATTTTTTTTGTTGATTTCTCGCTAGTACCCTTAAAATCATGTTTTGAACACATTGAGCGGCTCGGATCATCTAAATTCGATCAAAATACTATTTAACGGAGCCTTTAACGGAATCCGTTAGTAATTTGGACGGAAGGGGGCATTTTGATAACGGAATATAACGTTGGGAGTAAAATTGAAGTTTTTAAAAGGTTGGGAGTCTAATTGAATTTGGGTGTATAGGTTGGGGGGTATTTTGAATTTTTCCCTTTAAAATCACCTTCACATCCATCCTTCGCCTTCATGACATCCAGAACAGCCTAAGGATTTTTTTTAGAAAATTAATTTCAAACTTCTAATGCTTTGTTTGAAATATAGGGAAAGAAAGTGGAATAAGGAAAAATTTTAAACATTTTCCTTCTCCATTTCTGTTTGAGAGAAAAAAAAATATAAAAAATTAAAAAACATAAAGACTAAGCACAGTGACAATTTCTTTTATTTTTTACTCCCCATCCCAAAAATATTATCCAGTCTGCAAAACGAGAACTCAAAAAAATGCATTTTGATAAGAAAATTTCAATTTTTGTATGATAAATTGGAAGAACTTATTCATATCTGGTAACTAGCGGCAAAAATTTTAGACTTTTTTTCAAGAACATGAATTATTTTTTAGTACGTCCTCGTTTTGTAGACCTGATAATCTTTTTGAAATGAATGTTATATATTTTTCTTCTCAATTATTTTTTATTATCACCTTTCACCTTTCACTTTTCACAAATTCTAAATAGAGCATACATAATGTAGTGGGCCAGAGTCCCAAAAATTGGGTTGAAAGGCTGGGGTTTTCCGTAAAAACTCCGTTCATAGCTTAAGAACTCTAGAGAATTGTGTCACGCCCTAAATCCAGCAGCATGACTGGCCATGTACCATGAAGCAATCATGGGACATGAAGCTTAATTGAAAATATTATTAGCAACTTAAAACAAGTAAAGTAAAAACTAAATATTTTATTAAAGCAAATGTGCAAACCCAAAACCAATATTTTTCCATTGCAAGATGGCCAAAATACCCGATATTCTCCACCTTCAAATTCCACAACGAACTGTCAATAAATAAAAGTGCAGAAACTTTTTGACAATAGAAAAGAAAAAAAATGTAGATGTCCTAGAGGTCCAAATAGAAGGTCCCGACAATGCCACATAGTCCACTATAATGCTCCATAAACTAACCTGAAAAAAATGTGAAATAAATCCATTAGCTGACAAGTTCAGTAAGTAGTTAACCATGCTAAGGGTGATAATAATACAAAGTGGCATACTTTTGAAGGAACGATAATGAAGGTTCTAAAGAAGTGGTTTCAAATTAATAAGGGAGATAGATAGTTCAACGAATACTATCAACAAATCGAATACTGAACAAAAGGATCAACAGCTCAACAAATAGTATTCATTAGTGAATAATATGAATAATAATCGAATCACCACAATAATTATACCAACAATGAGTCTAATAATATCTGAACGATAACCATGAAAAACGGAAGTCTAAACCAAAGTGGGAATCATATTTTTCAATTACCAAGTACCAAACGCCAAAAATTTTCTCAAGGCTTAGCCCGTTAGATCCAACACTGTACTTAGAGTCACTATAGGATAGCGCCCGAGACTTTTTTCCTAAGCCGATCCGGAATAGGGTCACAGGATATTTCACAAGTCTTTTCCCTATCCGTTGAGCACTAGAGTCACAGGGCATTTTACAAGTGTTTTCTCTAACGGCCAAAGTAACCACGATATTTTACGGGTCTTTTTCTTGGATTTTCACAAAAAAATATAAACATAATCCATGGTCCCAAACACATAGAACAACGGCGAACCAGAGTCACCTGCGCCAAGATTATTCCCCGTGTCGTTGCTGTTGGAATCTGGAGATTTGTTTGACTTAGGTGCCGTTCCGCTTTCATTTTGAAATACAATCGTAAAAGCTAAGTTCAGAAGTTACTGCAGTGGGGGATACTTAAGAGTTAGAACAGCCATAAGCCCCATGTAAATATTATAGGTATTGTATAGAATTCAACTCCACCGAATGTAAAACTGTGTATCCTGTGTGGTGATGATACGAGAAGTCACTCGGATTTTTTACATTGATTCAACTAATTGTGTGGAAAAAGAAAGGTCAGATCTGTATAGAGAATCAGAGATTGCAGTGCATGGTATTATAAATCTAGCGTTTTTATTAGAAAGTCTGTACCTTGAATATTTGAGTGAACATTGTAATAGGTTTCTAATAGTACCAGTGGTGCACCTGGATTACATTCTTGAATGATATGATCCGGTTCGTATATTCGGGTGCCCATGTACTTTGATGCATTCTGAGGAGTTTTATGTTGACATGCAAAAGGAGAATGTTGATACAGGCTAATTTTCTCATATCAACTTTGTGAAAGTAATAGTTTTGGTTTATTGACATTCAGTTAGGACGACTTCTTGCTTTCCTTTACGAGTCCATATCTGTTCCTTTAGATATGAAGGTTGAAATGGGGAAAGGCCCTTGCGATCATTTCTGAAAGAGGAATTAAACGCGGTCCAAGAAATAAAATTGCCAAACATAGCCTCTCCCCCATCTCAGCTCCCATGGCAATAAGGACTGATACATATTCATTCTCTATCAGTTCAATCTCACTCTGGTTTTTAAATGCCTGCACTTTTAGCACCGGAGAAGGAAAAAAAAAACTGTCGGTCACTTTTACGTTATCTTTCAGCTCATTAACTAAAGCTAATCCAGGATGAGCAAACTATTTTATTTTATTTTATTTTATTTATCACTGAGGTAGCTGGGATTGGATTATTCAGGTAGGATTTGTGGTGTTACACGTCCTCCCTCCAACTTTAGTTCAAGCTGCTCTGGATTTATTTTTTTAGTTTGTCCCCTTTTCTTTACCACTTCTCTTTTTCCAGTTTCTTTGGTTGCCTTGGAACTTGCTGTAACACTTCAGTCACTAACCCTTGGTTCAGATACCAATTTAATCATATCGTCTTTTACTCACGATGATTCAAGTTGAAATAGCACAAACCCTTGGGAAAGGTAAACGGATACCAGATTCCTTCGTATAAGTGCATTGCTATGAACAATTGTGGTATATATGGAAATGCTTTCTTCAGAGCAACCCTTCCCCTCGTCTCTTTACATCCTACATCAACAAGTACTACTGCGAACATAAATGTTACATTCGAAAGATTTTACTAATAGGAAAAAAGAAGCATTTGGCAAAATTGCCTTCTTTACAATTTGAACCAACAAAAGACTGTCTTGTACTTCCTCACAAGCTAGTATGCAATTTTTTGAGCATGTCTTCTTCCAGCTTTGGCACCCAAACATTTGATGGCTGAGGTGGACAATAGGTTATGTTGTAGCTTGACTCTACGGCTGGGACTGTGAGGAACAAGGAATGTGTCGGCACATTTAAGTACATGTGGATATACTCCTAAGGTGCGACAAAGAATTGGAAGAAGGGCGTAAACAAGAATTCAAAGAAGATTTACAGGGACTCATTATGGTTTTAACGTATTATCAATCTGTACAAGGCTCATCCGTTGGTGTTTCCAAGCTCGAGCGATTTCTGATCCTCAAACTTCTATGGTCATCAGCCCTTGACTTGGTGTGACACCCAACTCACTTGATAACTTGTTGCACAACTGCACGTATCAGGAACAGGAACAGGAACATATGGTTAGAAATATTCCTTTATGCCTGTGTACAACACCCACCCCCCACCCCACCGAGAGAGAGAGAACCTGTCTATAAACTGTAGAATCTCCATATGATTTTCTTAATTCCACTACATACAAGGATGGGCTTATCTCGAACACCTGCAACAATTATAGACAATGTGATGAATACGTGGAACAAGAATGACCCTCGGGTGCAAAGGCTACAAGACTCAAAAAACAAGTTTTAAGGTTATAAATCCAGTGCAACTATTTGAATCTTTGTGACACAAAGTACATGAAATGTGTCGCAGACAGTTTGAAAAGTGAAACTTGCTTACTTCTGTTGCAACTGAAAGGCTACCCGGGCTCTTTTGACCTTTGTTCTCTTGCATGACCTTTAGCTGAAAAAGATAGACACCAGTGATAGTGGATTCTCAGAAACTTAACGTATAAAAATTGTCATGGAATTTTTTTTAATCTCACTAATGACTGCATTGTTTCCGCATTATCTTTTCTACATACAGCTTATTTCTTAACATTACGCATTCATAGTATTGTTCCGGTGAAAAGAATGCATGGATATATACGCAAACCCAGAGCTTTCAAAAGAACTAACCCCTCCCTTTTTCTTCTGGACCTGAAATCCCATCTGAGTGACAATGTCCTCAATCCTGTCGAGCAATTCTTTTGGGGAATGGTTGGATGTAAACCTGATCTTCCTTTCTGAAACATCCTAAGAAGACAAAATTTTGAATCAACTTTCCTGGAGGAAAGACATGAACTTCATTCAGGGGTAATGAAAACCATACACAACGATAGTATTCACTATTCAGTTTCGCACCTCTTTCTCAAAAAAGCCAGAGAGATCTAGGCACGATGACATTCCAATCAGCTGAAACGCATTGATAAGGGTAGGTGATTCTGCCTTTTGCTCTGCTTCAGTTGGCTACACCATATCCATAGAGGGTACACATGGTTAGTTCTGGCACAAAATCAGAAAAACAATACTCCTAGGCCCAACTAACAGGGATTAAAAACTAAGTGTCTCAAATGTATGAGTTCATACCTCAGCCTCATGCTTTATCAAGGCTTCATCATCTATTCGTACACTTTCTTCGTCATCATCAGGATTAGCAGGACTATAGTCTTTCTTGAACCAATCATGTGTTTTTATCTCAGCCATTTTAATCCGAGTAGCAGGATTGGGATCAAGAACCCTCTTTATTAGGTCTTGTGCTCCTGGGGATAGCCACTTGGGCATTTGAGCATCTCCCTTGAAAATCTGAAATTCCATTTGACAAGATGAAAGATTGGAACGTCAGAAATTAACTGTAAGTATTACCAGACAGATTCTTTATAACTTTTCTACCTTCTGGTATAGAACCGCAAGATTTCGATCGTCGAAGGGTAGATAGCCGGTGAGAATAACAAACAAGATGACACCACAAGACCAAGTATCAGAGGTGGCACCATCATAACCCCGATTAGCAAGGATCTCAGGGGCAACGTAGTTGGGACTTCCACAGGTTGTATGCAGTAACCCGTCATCCTAATTAATGTTTACACATACAGGAAAGAGTCATTTGAGTTGACCAACTGTGGGATCCGAAAACCATAATGTGTTGCACAAGAAGAGGAAGAAGAGTGGACTTCTTTCAGCAGTAACATACCCTAAAATGTTGGGGTAATGCACTGAGGCCAAAGTCTGATATCTTTATGTTTCCTTTTGCATCAATAAGGACGTTCTCTAGCTGCATTATGTGTACATATCGCGGATGAAACATTTGAAGGAGAATGAGAAAGAAAAACAGTACAATAACAAGAAAAAATGCATGCGTTTTCTTCTCCAAAAAGACAATAAACAAAATTCGTGTTGAATTTGTTTGATAAGTAATTCAATGTCTGTGTCTAAGTACATATACATGTCAGTCTCTGAGTTTTGAAGGAAAAATGTGGCAGAAGTATTATTGATTAACACCTTGAGATCGCGGTGGTAAACGCCTTTATTGTGACAGTAGCTAACTCCATCAATTAACTGTTGGAAGACCTTCCTTGCTTGAGCCTCTGAGAGTTTGCCTTTGGAGGCCTATAATTAATTGACATGACCAGCAGAGCAGAAGCTAAAATAATGAATCACAGTTGGAAGCTTATAAATATTGGAAGAAGAAGAAGAAAAAGCAGCAGAAAGTTGGGCTTACGATTCTGTCAAACAATTCACCACCAGTCACGTACTCTAGGACCATGTAGATCTTGGTTTTGCTTGCTAGGACCTGAAATATACATATAATCATGGTTACAGTATGAGATTAAGAAAATCTCCAAGATACATGAAGGAGGCCTCACATTTTACATTCAAATCTTTTCAGCAGAACCTATTAATTGAAAGTTGAGGAGGATGAAGAGACTCCACTGCATAAGCAGTAACTTAATTTGTATTCTAAAAAGGGTATAAAGGCTCAAAGCTCTAGTGCATCTTAACCCAAGGGGTTGGCTTGGTGGTCAAGACTTAAGACTTTACAGAGTGTAAAGTAGGTGTTAGTCTTATCCCACCTCCCCCAATCATAAAAAGCAGACAAAATATTAAGGGACCCCCACCAATCAGTAGAGATGAAGCTGCGATTACCAGTTAGTATAGCAGAGCTATTAGAGCATCCGCATTGTAATAAGCTAATGATTGTGAATAAATAAATTTAACAATAATGCTCAAAAAATATCCCACGTTGTAATAAGTAAAGTTACAAGTCTTTTAGCAAATAACCAAATTTTACTCATTCCATAATCAAACTTAACAACTTTTACCAATAATCAAAACTCAATAACCAAACTCAATAACTAAACTCAAAACTCAATAATTTAAAAACACTCCACATTGAAATCGTCTCATCGATACGAATAATTTGGTGTGGTCAGGTGCGTGATTAGAACTCGTTTGCAATTGGACATATGTGCATTGTGTATTATGGGGGTTTGTTTTGCTCGGGATGCAAAAATAACCAATATAGAGGTAGAAACTGTTAAGTTTGATTATAAATTAAATAGATAATCAAATGCTGACGTGACACATTTTGATTATTGATTTTGACTATTCCCATTGCGTATGCTCTTAGTAGTTATTTCATTTGGGCCCGCCATGATCTGGTCTGTGGCGACTCTTCATATTCGCTGGAGAATTGTTGGTCGCTTTCATTCCCACACAGCACCAACCATTTGGGGTCCCACCCGATATGATCTCCCTCATTCATTTTACATCACTCCTTATTAGTGCTCCTACTACAGTATTTATTTGGAGAGGGAGAGGTGCAAGCTGAACTAAGTTCCCAAGGGTTCGAGCTTGAATTGAGTCCAAATATTTGAGCTCGATTAATATATGAGAACTTGAGCACGGTGCGAGTACTAAACAAGCCTATATAAAATGAGCTGATTTTATCTTTAAAAGTTTGGTTCGTTTGCTAAACGAGCTAAAAATTCTATTTAAATCCGACTCTTTTACTGCTCAAGAGTGGAGCCGAGCTTTGAATTGATCCCAAACAGGTCAATTCGCTTGTAGCTGTAACTATAGCATTGCGTTTGGATTGACAAGGGTGGGGCTTAACTAGATCAGTTGCGGTGGGAATATAGTACTCTCCTTTGAAAAATAAATCATAACCCGACATGTGCTAGATCCTATTCCCACCTCATACTGCAAGTCCTTTAAGCTTTGTTCATTTGTCAGGAATGTTGTAGCGGAAAGTTATTCTCAGAAAAAAGTTAAGTAAAATGAAATAAATGAAAAAAAATCTATTTTTTAGTGAGTGTTCATTTGACAATTTTTTTTTTAGGAAAACTAAAGTTTAGCGGTTTATTTGCCGGGAAAAGACACTTATGAAAACCTTTTTTATTTTTATTTCCGTGGCTAATTTTAAATAAAAGTAACTTTGAAAGCTAAATAATAGGTTATCATATTTTAAAAATTAACACAAAGGAAAATGTATTTTATCTAATGCAAAACTTTAACATGAAATAAAAAAATCGACTTGCAATTCCTTATTTAATTTGCTATATTCTGAATGGTCATACAAATTCCCCATTTAAATTGACATTCTCTAATAATCAACCGAACAAATGAAATTTAAAAAATAAGTAGATGATAACTAAATAAATAAATATTAAACAATCAAGCTTAATTAGTTGCCGATGCAAAAACTCACTAAAAATTAGTTAGTACAAAACAAAATTGAAGACTAATGACATAATAAATAAATATTTCCAAAAAAAATAAACTATCAATTTTTTTCCACAATAATTATCTCAGAAAGCACCATAGTAGTCAAAATTGTTGCCACTCACGTAAATCTCAAGTGTCTTTCTAATAACCTAATTCGTATTTTTTTTATATTGGCGTCATCCACTTTTTTTCTTACCCACCAATTACTTTGGCCCCACAATGGAGAAAACTTTTTTCGTGACGCAAAATCCTATGCTTTTGGCCGGATCGCTTTTGCAAGAAAGTAAATCTTGCAGAAAAACTTAAAAACATGTTTCCTACTATTTTCTTGCCAACTGAATACTATAAAAATTATGAAAAAGTTGATTTTTCTATCATTTATTTTCCTAACAACTGAACGGTCCCTAAGGAAAAGAATTAAGAAAAATAAGGGAATGGGTCCTTTCACTCCAATCCCCAAAAATACTGCTCGGAATACAAAAGATCCCTACTTGAGTGCCACGAAATCAGCTGAGATCCCAACTGTAGAGTAAAAGAACAATAACAGCGAACAAAATCCTCTTTTTATTGGCATTTTTTATTTTTTACAAGTAAATTTTCCGGGATACATAACAAGAAATATGTTCAACGTGTTGGTTTCTTTGTTGCTTAGCTTGCTTTCCAGGGGGTGATCTTGTACCGAGTTTGGTGTTTCAATAAATTTACCTTACAAAGAAACAAAGAAATATGCTCAATTATTTGCAGAGAAAAAATAAAATTAAACACTAAATTGAAACGTACCTCGTGTAATCTGACGACGTTTGGATGTTTGAGGATCTTCAAGGTGCCAATCTCCCTCTTTATCTGCAATTTTCAGTGCCATGAAGGAAAAAAAAAACACCGTCAATCCCATACTTTTTTTCCCTCTCTATTTGTTTTTTTGGGTGGGGGTAGAGAAAGGATGATCAACACTTTTTTTTTTTTTTTTTTTTTTTTTTGTGATACCCTTTCTGAAAAGGTAATAAAATAAAAGTGAAACGTCTTTGATTAAAAGATGGATGATTGCCACTTTTTGACAAATCTCATCTGGTACTCTTTAATACTCCATATATTACTGTATATTGTACAACCTGCCTCTCCATTATTAGTAATAAAGCAAGGATTGTGATTTTAGCACTCCAAAAATTGGTGAAAAGATTTTAAAACTGAACTGTGTTGATATACTAATCTCATGATCCAAAAACAGGATGGGAGTGGAAGAAGACAACTGGATGGATATATAGAACACATTAATCAACTAAGAAAGAAACCCAATTGAGGATCACACCCCCTGTGCAGTTGGCACCTTGCGTGGAAGAAGCCGATTAAAAAAAAAAAATGGATAAAATAAACTGTAGTGGGGATTTCATTACTCTGCAATTCAAGCACAATAGCGAACTCTCGTTGGAAAAATGAAAAATGAAAGAAAAGAAAGGTCGAGGGAGGGAGGGAGGGAGGACGGAGACCTACCTGATCGGTGATGTCGAGGCGAATGATAGTGGTCTTCTCCAAGATTTTGAGAGCGAATGACTGTCCGGAATCGATGTTCTTAGCGTACTTCACTTTTCCGAAATTGCCTTCCCCAAGTGTCCTCCCGATCTCATACTTCCCCAATCGCATTCCCTTATCACTTCTACTACTGCTGCTACTACTATTAATTACTCCTCCTATATTGTTGTTCCTTTTCTCAATCTCCTTCTCCTTCTCCTTCTCCTCCCCAGAAAACCACCCTACCATCCAACTTAATTACGACCTTCCTTCCCGCTCCCTCTGTCTAACTATGGAAGAGACTCCTATGTATTTCTATATCAAAATCCGACAATTAATTGTTATCAATTTTCCCCCAACGATGGAGTTTCAACTGCTTTCTCTCTCTGTATATTTGTGTCGCTCTCTCAGGCGCCAGATACCTGGATGGATCAATGGGGTTAGAGAGAGGACCCGTGTATACGCGACTTTGTCTATCTATCTATTTATACAAGCGTATGGGATATGCGTATCTTGCTATTTTGAATTGGTAATTCTGTCTTATCTTTCGTGGGTCCATATCCTCGCAAATTATTAGACAAGGTGGAATTATTATTAGTGGAGTACAACTTTATCCATGTCATGAAACTCTGTTACGAGTCTGTCCATCCTCGGAATATTTTTAACGTACGAGTATACGCATCATAAGTAAACTGTTCTAATCTCGATTTATTGTCACTTAAGTTAGTTAACTCTGAAATTTCGTTCGAAGAACCTTAAGTGCCTTAAGCTACCACTGGTGGGCTACAGAATTGATTCCTATAGCCTTTTTGTTAGGTAGATTGCTTATCCGCCTAGATAAGCAATCCGACTCTGCCCCAAACTCAATGTTTGTGAACCAGATATGGGGAAAGTATGAAATTCATGGGATACCTATATCCGGCCATGTTTATACTATTTTGGACTTTCTTAACCATTAAATATTCGGCTTGTAACTACGACATTACCGTCATTATTTACAGAAATATTATTATCCATCCATATTCATATTGACAAAGAAGCACTTTATTATGTGCTGCCCTTGTATAATATTTCCCTTTCTACCATATCCCTTTCCTATTATATCCTCACATGTTCCTTCATTACTTATTCACTAATAAAGGGTCATTAAAGAATTAGTTGAGGTGTATGTATACAAGTTCAAAGACTCTAAATTGTCTAAAAATATTTTGAAATTAAAAAATAATCCTTCAAAATGAATGTCTTCCCAAATCATCAAGTTTTATTGAGTTATGCTTCAATATTTCATGTGCACTTAAAAAGAATCAATTACCAAAATTTGGAAGATCTTTAATCCAAGATGCTCTTCATAACTCAATTGGTAAGTGGAATCACATTAAGTCATATGAAAATGCTGCTTATGTGGTATGAACGCGTACATATATTTATTTAATGAAGAACAACTATTTCCCGATAAAAGAAATGAAGAACAACTATTTTATTGGTCCAGAGTCGTACAATTTTGAACCGAAATAATTATTAAGAAGGTATTTCGTTTACACACCCTTCATTTATTAGACCTGGGTTGGTAAAAAAAAAAAAAAATAGTTGGATTATTGGTTGGTCAGCCAAATGAAATAAGCAAACTTTTTTCAGCCATATTAGCCAATTATAAGCCCAAACTTGTAGGATAATTGCTCCTCAATAAACCAAATTTTTGGCCAAACAAGGCCTTAGTATTGGATTTGCTTATAATAATTGACACGGAACATGAGGAGGACTGGCCAAGTTGGCAACCCATGTGTCTTGACTTAGAGTTTTAGCTGTACGGAAACATTGAAGTTGTTAATCACACCACGTTTCTCTGTCTCCCTTGCCTTGTAAGAGCATCCACAGTGGAATAAGCAAAACAAAAAATTGTTAAAGTTAACAATATTTGTTCAAAAAAGTGCTCACATTGGAATAACCAAACTTAACAACCTCTTAGCAACTTATCAAATTTTGGCTTTTGAATAATCAAAACTAGCAATCTTTAGCCAATAACCAAATTTAGTGATCCTCATATTTTCTCAATCAAATACACCGATTATTACACAAAAATCTCTCTCTCTCTCTCTCTCTCTCTCTCTCTCTCTCTCAGCAATGTTTTCAAAAAATAATTATAAAAAATAATTATTAATATTCTTTTCAGAAACTTTTTCTAAAAAAAACAAAAACTGTCTTTATATGAACTCTTTTTCTTTTTCTTTTTTAAATTTTTTTTATAAAGACTATTTCTTCAATTTTTTAAAACTGTTTTTTTACACATTCTTTTTCATTAACTATTTTTTTATCCAACTGTTTTTAACTTAAACTTTCCAAAAACTGTTTAATTAACTTTTTTTTTCAAAAACAAATATTTTTTTTATAAAAACTGTTTTTAACATAAACTAATTTCTCAAAAACTAGTTTTTAAAAAGATTTACATGAAATGAAGGGGAAAAATTTGGAGAAAACTCATGGAAGGAAGCAACGATCCCATTGGTTTTGATTATGAGCAAAAAATAACCAATGTGAGACTTGATATTGCTAACTTTAGCAACCTCTAAATGGATAATCAAAATCTGATGTGGCATATTTTGATTATTCACTTTTTCTTATTCTACTGTGGATGCTCTAAGCAAGTATATATTTGGACACCTGAATCCAATGCCGGCTCATATATTTTAGAGGCCCGAAGCGAATTTTCTATATTGAGCCTCTTAAATATTCATGAATTTCTATAAAAAATGATAAAAGTACAAAAAATAACAAAAAAATCAAACTAAAAGGATACAATTATGACTATAAATGTAAAAGGATACTCTATGGAGGTGTATGTGAGTTGAATCACACACTTCCAATAGAGTTGAATCACACACTCCCAATAGCATGACAATATTATGTGGCCACTAAACCAAGTATTTAGTTTGTGTTTTTATTTGGAAACATATTAATATGTAAGTTACATTACAGTGGGGCCTCAATTTTGGACAAAAATTCGGAGGCCGGAAGCGATTGCTTCCCTCACATACCCTGTAAGCCGGCCCTACCTGAATCGATCATGAGCTTATTGATTATAAAATTCAACGTTTTCTAGTTTTACTAGTAGTGCTTGTTTTAGCGTAACGCGTTAATCAATGGGGGTGGGGGGTAAACGGAGACGTTTGCATTGCAATAGGCGGTCAAATAAAGCCAAATTAAAAGTCAATACTATGATTCAACGTGGCAAAGTTCCAGAGGCAGTCTAATTGATTCTTTAATCTTTATCATTAGTTAGTTAATTAGTTAGATTAGATCAGATTGACAGATTGGGCTAGCTAATTAAATAAACTTCTTTAAGGAGTACTAGTAAGCACATGTTACGCCTACGTGGATTCCCCTTACTTGTGCCTTGTTTGGATTAGGATTTGAAATTTTTTTTGAAAAATAGTAGGGGTAATAAGTGGAAAAAGATAGAGAGAGAAAAGTTGAAAATAGGGAGAATCTAGGGGGAATCTACGGGATATTTTTTGAAAAATGCTTTTTGAAAACTAAAAGGAACAAGGCATTGGTTTTGGTAAACAATAAAAACTAAACGCGGAGGAAAGTGCATATATTAGGGGCTGTTTGATAAAACTGAAAACTGAAACTGAAAGCTGAAAAATTAAGTACTGAAAACTGAATGCTGAAATTTTTAAGCTGAAAAGCTGCTTGATAAATATATTAAATACTGAATTAAAAAAATGATGAATTAATTTTGTTCCAATTCTCGCTTAATTTACTAACGGTCATAATATACTTTTGGTAATGGTGGTGGAGTGGTGGTGGTGGTGGTGTAGTGCCGGTAGTGGTGGTGGTGTTGGTGTAGTGATGGTGGTGGTGGTTGGGTGGCGGTGGTAGTGATGGTGGTGATGATGGTGGTGGAGTGGTGGTAGGAGCGGTGGTGGTGGTGGTGGTGGCGGTGTAGTGATGGTAATGGTGGTGGTTGTGGTGGTGGAGCTGGTGGTGGTGATATGGTGGTGGTAGTGGTGGAGCTAGTGGTGGTGGTAGTGGAGGAAATGGTGGTGGAGGAGTGGTGGTGATGTGGTGGTGGTGGTAGTGGAGGAACTGGTGGTGGTGGAGTTGGTGGTTGTGATGTGGTGGAGGAGGTGGTGGTGGTGGTGGTGGTGGTGTTGGTGGAAGTGATTGTGGTGGTGGTATAATGGATGAATGTAAGTACACAAAAATTTTCAGCCAGAATTACGTAGCTCAAAGCTACTTAATTTTTTTAAACTTTTTGGCCTATATTTTAAGTGGTACTTAATTTGTTAAGCAATGTAAAATGTAGTTATCAAACCTACTGAATCACTTATTACTTAATTGATTCAGTATTAAGTGCTGAATTTAGGTTATCAAACAAGCCCTGTGGACTCGAAAATATATTACTAGCTGATACACCCATCTTATCAACTCTTTTTTTTTTTTTAACATTAATCAATGTCCTGAGTTCATATACGCACACAACCGATTCCCGGAAAAAAAAAAGTAAACCAATCTAATCAGTATAGCGGAGTTAGTTATGGATATGCCTCTTGTGATCGATGAGAGAATTTGTAATTAGAGACGGTCTGAATATCAGGCAAGTGCTAGATTAGGATGAGAGCTAGCCCATGCTCATTTGCTTGAAACTCTGTTTAATTAATTAATGTGGTACTTCTTTTCATAAGTTCTATTGAATTTCCATTTGACCGGAAAAAAAAGAAGTATAGCTGAGTTAGGATTTTGATCCGAGGGGAACTGACTTAATAAAACATCTATATATTCTAAACGTATATACTTACATATGAGGGAAACATGTAAATCTTCAAAAGGAAATCCTCTTTAATGCTAGCAAAACTTTTACATTATTGTAGGTTTATACATTAGGAAATATTCACTCGATCCGATGGTTACAAAGTTAACAGGAAGTACGATTGAACGGTTGTAAAGGCTGCACTATTTGTATGCATAGATATTTTGGTGAAAAATCGTTCTATTTTATAATATAGATATTCTACTTAGTACGTACGTAGTACTTATTAATTGACAATGTACTGTAGTCTTTGCTTTCCCAATTAATTTTTTAAAATTGATGATTTGCTTCAGTACTGATCTTGTGGGAGACAATCATTTCATTGCATGCATAAACAAACAATTGCGCGCAGTCTCTACTCTGGCCGGGCAACATCCATTGCATGTTTCGTTAATTTGGTTTCAACGTACGTCAGTCAATTACTAGCTCGACCCTTAATTTAAGGGAGTATCCATGCATGTGGTGTGGCCGGATTAATATTGTATTACCAGCTGCTTTATCCCATGCATGCATCTTATCAGATGACCCAATTATAGGATCATTTCCTCTCTCTCTCTCTCTCTCTCTCTCTCTCTCAACTGAACTTGAGCTTAAGTGGTTGTTAGATGTTGTGTCGGAATCTTGCCAACTTTGTTGTTTGGTTCTTTTTTTCTTTCTAAAAAAATCAAGAGGTTGTGAGGGGTAGATTGAGATTTCGCGAGCAGGAGCACTGGGAGAGTTTTTGTTCAGTCTCCGAGCTCTCTCTCAATGCATTTCGTTTCATATTGTACTAATGTTATTATGATCTTCATCATATATAAATTTCCTTTTGTGGATAGAAAAAAAAAACTGAAGTGGTTGTTCTATTTGCAAACAAGGTTTTATATTCGAGGTTAATTATGGAGATGTTTCGGACGCAGCTATGCGCAACTTATATAATAATCCGCTAAGATTTAATTATAACTTGCAAAAAATAAAAAAACATGGTCACAGTTAGTGGTGATAAGACCTTTGACCAACTAACCGTATAGTTGCTCAAGGGGCCAGTAACCTAGTGCTCTAGGAGTTTTGACTTAATAAGAGTTTGTTTCTTCTGACAGTCTCATGTTTCAAATTTATCTAAAGTGCTATCAATTTTTGCGGAATCAATTCATATGAATTTTATTGCGACTATAATTTGGGAGGTGGCGAAATGAATTAGCCCATAGAGTTAATGAAAGGACGTGTAAAGTGGTCGTGACACTTCGAGTTATGATCAACAAAATTCTATGGGCGAGGAATTTTAGATATGGTGCACAGACAAAACGTACGTCATGAAGTTGGAGGCCAATTTGATTTTGGGATTTGGGATGCGCTAGCTAGGGTGAGTTATTTTGCACTCGTTCTAGCTCTAATGAATAGATAAAATATAAATAAAAGTCACCAAATCCATCGCGTGGGCCGTGCATATATAGTTGACTAGGTTGCGGTTGCAAATGGAATAATAATAAATAATTGACTAGCCCTAGCTCCCTTTTGATCTTTCTTTAACAAATTAATACTAAACTGATCCACCCGAATAATTGTCCGGAAAAGAAGGGCAATTTTGAAGACGTAGAAATTTGGGTTTGGCATGTAATCTTTGGGGTCTCCGTCAGTCATCAAACCCGTTTCTTCTTCGATCTGTTGTCAAAAAAAGAAAAAACAATCGATCACACGTTTCTCATATGACCAATTAAACGTACTAATTAAACTCTATCTAACTCCATCAATTTCAATTGGAGAAGTTTACAAGCTACCATATATATATATATATATATATATATATATATATATATATATATATATATATATATATATATATCCCATCCTCCCCTCCCAGTTTCAATTCCTACGCACGCTAGCTACTACATTCTAACTTGCAGCCAAAGAAAAAGCAAGCCAGCGGAAAATTGTTCAATCCTCTTGGAGCATTGCTACGTCGTGCCCTGAGTTCTTTCTCCACCTCACATTAGCTGTGAGCTCCTCACTTATGTGCATGTGGTATATACATATGTACATGTATGTATGTATGTATGTATGTATGTATGTATGTGTGTGTGCGATGTAATTAAGGAGAATATTGCATGCGATTAACATTAATTCATAATTGTTAATGTATTTTGAAGTCTAATTCCTATCCTTCTTGTGAATAATCTCTTGTCATAGCCGGTGACTAATTACCTCGTTAATTAATTAATACTGTAGTGGCCTAATGGGTGGCCCAGATCCGTTGAGAAGGACAAATCAAAGGTACTAGTATTATGTATGGCTAATATTAATTGGATAGAGGAAATTAAAAGGGTGGAGCTGGAGCTGGAGCTGGAGCATGTATCTGACCTGGGAGCTAGGGAGGCTAAAGTGGTGCAATTAATTAATAATTGAAGCCATGGTCCCCGATGCCGCAACTAGATTTGGTTTTTGTTGCTCCACTGCCAGCTAGACCCCAGCATTAAAGTTAGGAGGATATACTATAAATTGTTAGGAACTAGATAGAATTTGGAAAATCGCACGAAAAATATCAATGTTAACTTGGGACGCTGTGTCCTCAAGATATATAGATTTGTCATCACTATATGCAATACTCTTGCAGAATCTTTGGACGTCTATCTTTCAGGATAATATATAATGATCGAAATCTCCCACTACAATCAAGAAGCCTGCCCAACCAACTCAAATTTTATACTCTCGTATATATGAAGATTCAAGATTTACATGAGTATGGAAAATCAATCCAAGAACCTCTCAAAAACAAGTTTAAAACTGATCATGGAAACACACACACATGTTGGCATACATAATTTACTCCGAGTCCACAAATAATGCTGGTTGGATCGATACTATATAAGAGTACGTAATTTATGGCAGGTGGGGCATGGGGGGCTGATGACCTGTGGTGCACGTAAGTCCCAAATAATTGTGGCTGGAATTATATGGCCGGCCGGGTACGTAGAAAAACAAATTATAGTGATATTAGTGCTCACGGCATTACGCACTCCGGTTGAAATTGTCCGTGCCTACGTCACTTGCTAATTAGTGGTTCAAACACTAAATCGATTTATTAGTGTGTAGTATGTGATCTTCTTCTTAATAGCACGAAAGAGAATTACCAGTACTTACGACACTCTCCCAATTAAAATTTTAAGCTAGTTACAAAGAACATTTCTATCACCAAAAACTGCCAATGATGATCCCAATAGAGCATTGCCTTTGCTTTTAGACACCAAAACTCCAAAAAAAAAAAAAAACAGAGACGAAATATCCAAAAAAATTTCAATCCCAATAAACTCCAAAAATTTTCAAATACATTTGCTTTCACGAAGCTTTCCTGGCCCAGCTCCCATCGTCCACGAAACTTGACAGTTTTGAAAGATATCACCAAGTAAGGAGTATTCCACACAGTTTTGTTGGCCCAGATTTATAAGATTTCGTCGGAAATTCGAGAGAGAGAGAGAGAGAGAGAGAGAGAGAAAAGATGGTGATTGCACATGGATGATGATTGATTCATGCATATGCGTGGGGCCGGGCATGGAAATTGCGGAGAAGGAACCCTCGTAGTCGTTGGATCATCGATCGACTAGTTGATGACAAAATTATGAACCTCGTGTTTAGTAGAGTATACTTTTGCATATCATAATCATGGGCGGTCATATGATAAATGCAGTACTACAGCAAGCATGGCGTGACTCACAATATAGCGAGAGTACGTAGTTTTCAGTGTATATCGACCCATTAATCAATCTCCTCCAAGCACCAGCTAGTACTGCAGCTGTCATGTGGTGCTTAATTGTGCCATGCATTTTTGCAACCCAGTTTAGGATTGGAGCCCTATAATTTTAGTTCAGTAATGACAAAATCATATTAAAATTAAAAAAAAAAAAAAAAACAGAACTTCTCATTCAACACTCTATATAAAATTTTAAACATATTTTTTTTGGTTGAAAATATATTAAGCCTGGTTGCTAGATTATCTACACCCCCATTAATTTAAGTAAATTATCATTTACTTTATCCACCTATCACTATCAATGATTCAGTGTCAACAATATCAAAAAAAAATTCAAATTATATATTTAGTCCATTAATTTTTCTGAGCTCAGGGGATTTATTTGAACCCGCTGTACCTTTAGGGCTCGATTGGATGCAGTATGAGTTTTTTGTGTATTATTTATAAACGGGAATAAGATAATAGAGGCCTGTTTGGATGGGGTATTGTGAATGGAGGTTGTGATATCCCCTTTTAGTTCGTGGGCCCCAGCCGAAGACGTGAAGTTAAAATAGAGGGGGGGATTTCTCTTTACTCCCTCCTCCACAGCACCTACTAAAATGGATATGGCATCCAATTGGGCCCCTAGTGCAGCTACCCATGGTTTAGGAGGCCCCCGTGCATTGCATTATCCCTGACGACAACTACATCTCAACACTACTTGGATTGTTTTTGCTTATTGAGGGTGTTTGAAACAATTTGTCTAGCTCGACTAATCCCTCGGGGACATGTAGCTCCCCCGGCCCGTCTCACATGTACTGGCCCTACTGGGTAATTACCAAGCCTAAGCCCTGGGGATAACCTCAAGGGGGAGTGAATTATGAAATTTCACCATCGGTACCCGTCCTTGAGATTCAAACAGTAGACCATTCATTTGAAATTCTATTGTGTTAGTAAGGAGAATTGAACCTGATACCTTGTAAGAAAATAGATTCCTACTTGAAAACCAAAACACTATTGTTAATATTTTTTTTTATAGGCAAAAATAACATTTTATTTAGGGGATAGGGGAGAGGAATCCAACATTTTGTTGGACAAATACAACCAAATGGGACAAAGCCCAACCTCATAGGGACAAAACCCAAAACACCAGAGGGCCTAGAAGCCCAGATAAAACAAATACAAGCACAAAACTTCAAATGGGCCAAAAACCCAGATCAAAACAATTAAACCCAAATAAAAAAAAACCCTAAACCTAAATCACTAAAGTTGGCCTATTGTTGTCAATATTGGACGTGGGCTTAATTTTTCTCGTCCTCGTTCCACCCTCATCTTGCCCCTCGCTAATTAAAAAACTATACAGGCTATACATCCAATCTCTAGATACTGGAGTAGCTAGTAGTATGAAATTAGCTATGGAAGTGAAGTGAGAATATCTTTGCATTTATAATTATATATCGCATATGCATTTACTCAATTGAACTGGGATTCAATTCAATTCATTCTCTCCTATCGTGCAATTTGTTTTATGGCTAAGCTGATACAAGCTAGAGGAAGGGAAAAAGAAAGACAACAGACACGAGAATTGAAACAGATCGAAACAAGGGAGAAGGCTACATTTGTTTTTGGGCTACATTTGTTTTATTTGGGTTTGGATTGCGCTGTCTTATTTATTTATTGTTGGACCCTTTTAGACCTTGGGTGTTTGGGCTTTGCCCGTAAGGTGTATCTTCCAACTTTTTGTTGGATCCCCTTTCCCCTTCTCCGTTTTTAATAAAATTTCATCTTTTGCCGATCAAAAAAAAAAAGAGTACCTACCGTAATAGGAGAAATATTATTTACCTCACTCATCACTAACGTCAAACTCATATACTTTTGTTGAAGATGCAAATTATAAATTTTCACCATAAAATCATACTGTAAATGAGTTTTCTTTATGACAAATCTTAAAGGAGTTAAATTCAGTGGACGAAGCAGAATTCTTATTGCTAGGAGATCAAATCACATATATTCATATATTAACAACAATATATCATGGGAAATGCTTTTTTCATTCCATTTTTTTGTTAACGCTACTCCCTTGCAAGTGTATTTTTGCACCAAAAATACATTTGCACAGGAGTGACGTTAAAAAAAAAGGAATGACAAAATCAGCAGCATATATCATCCTTATATAATAATAACACAATTTTGAGAGGACTTCCCTTAATTTATAATTTTTACAAACAAAATCTAAAATACAGTAAAAATACAATAAGTCTAGGCACACTACATCAAACCACTACACCATCCACTACCATTTTTGTAGGGCCCATCCCGGGTCCTAAAAAAATACAGAAAAATGTTCATAAATTTTAAAATAATATATTATGGAGCCCTGTAAAAAATCAACTCCAACAGATATCAGTAAGTATTATTTCTTGATTTGTAGGGACGAAACTGTTTAACTGCACAGTTTCGTCCCTACAAATCAAGAAATAATACTTACTGATATCCGTTGGAGCTGCTTTTTTACAGGGCCCCATAATATATTATTTTAAAATTTATGAACATTTTTCTGTATTTTTTTAGGACCCGGAGTGGGCCCTACAAAAATGGTAGTGGATGGTGTAGTGGTTTGATGTAGTGTATGTAGCATCTCTCGTAAAAATAATGGAATAAATTAGAATGTGTGGGGGGACCCGGGCCCCACTTGCACCCCTTGGCCCACTTCTGGAGTAAATAAACTATATACGTACTCCATATATATTGTATTGAACAGATTTTCTTTTGGGTTGCAGAGTCTCTTCCACCCCTCTTGACCGTTTCGGCTATATATATATATATATATAGAGAGAGAGTGCAACAAGGGGAGGAAGGAAAGAAAGGGACGGGCCTTTTCTACCGAACAAGGAAAACACCTGGACCTGGTTTGAGGGAGAGAAAAATCTCTCCAAATCTTAGAGGAACTCTAGATCAAAACCAAACAAAAAAAAAAAGAAGGGAAAATTCTCACTAAAGCCCATTAAGGAAAATGTGTATTGATACAAGCAAAAAGTATATAGATATCCGTAAAAATACATCAATATCTATCCATCAAAATACATCAATATCTATCCGCCAAAATACGTAAATATCCATGAAAGTTGTATAGGAGTTCCAATTGTTTTGTCTTTCTATTTGTATTATTTCATACCCAATGGGCTCATGTTAGCTAGACCAAAAAAAAAAAGATCAATTTTGTATTGTTTTATGTATTATTCCATACCAAATGCGCTCACATAAGCCAGAACCACAACAGAAAGAAAATAATTGTCCTCCACTTTAATGCTATGCTACAATCTCATTCCGGTAGGTAAAATCGACAAAATAACGCTTTGATTCGGATACACAACAAAAACTAAAATTACCCAAACAAGTAAAAGAGACAGAACAGGTTGGTACAAACTTCAACTACATAATTAAGGTTTACAAAGGCATAAATAGAAAACTAAGATGCATGAAATAAAACAGACAAAAACCACAAAAACACCTACTTCTCCAAACCTAATAATAACGTAGACAATGGTACTACTCCATAGATAACAGATGATAGGAAGCGCAAAATGGAGACTTGGCACTAGCTACTCAATACTGCAACTATATATATATATATATATATATATATATATATATATATATATATATAAGGTTCCAGTGAGGGATCCCTCATTTTAAAAAAATGAGAGACTTCCATTCCCGATTGAATTTCGATGATCCGAGCCGCTTAAAGTGATCAGAACGTGATTTTAAGGGTCCTCGCGAGAAATCAGCAAAAAAAATGACCGGAAAGGGTTTCATCCAAGCAGTTTTCATTGAACGGTTCAAAAAAAACTGCTCGGATGAAGCCCTTCCCGGTCATTTTTTTTGCTGATTTCTCATGGGTACCCTTAAAATCACGTTCTGCACACATTGAGCGGCTCGGATTTTCAAAATTTGATCTGAAAATGAAAGTCCCTCATTTTAAAAAATGAGGGATCCCTCACTTGAAAATTCCTCTATATATATATATATGATCCCCCACAGCCACAGGCAGTTGTTTAGAGTTCCTCATCCCGGATTCCTCCTTTCCGGCCAGGTTATCTTTCATCTCTCTTTAGATTTCTGCTTGGCAGCTTCGTAGTTGGATGCTATCGTCTCCTTTGCAGTCGAGAGTCTCCCCAGCTTTGTTTTTGGCAGCTTCACCCCGCTCTTTGGTTTTCTCCTTGACCTAACTCAAGTGCTCCACTCCTCTCTCCATAGCCGCTCCATAGCCTCTTCTTCAACCTTACGGCACGCCTCATTGTAAGATTCCTGCGCCTTCTTATACGCCTCTTGTGCCGCATGTTCCTTCTTCTGAGATGCCTTCTCTTTTGCCCCTAACAAATTTTGCTATGCCTTGCCTTGTCCTTGGCCTCTAAGGCTGCCTGGTATGCCTTCTCCAGCGCTTCCTTCATCTTTGGAGATGTTTGTCCTTGGTCTCTTCTGTAGACTGATAGGCCTTCTGCTTAGCCTCCTCTGCCTTTTCCTTTGATTCTGCGGCTTTCTGTGAAGCTGTTTCTTTCACAGAGGCGGCTTTCTCAGCTGCAGCATCTTTCACTTCTCCTGCTTTCTCCGTATTGTATTCTCCAGCTCCTGCATTTATACATGCATGCAATGTCCAATTTTTGAAATACTGCTTTCATTAGACGGGCAATTAATATAATCGCTATGAGTACTTGGAACTGCATTTCATTTACAATGTAGCAACTTCTTGACTCACTGTAAATTAACTTACTAGTTTTGTCTTTATTAAAAAAATTGCATTTGTTAGTTTTACATCAAACTTTTGTGAATTATTAATTTGTCTCGACAAGAGGAAATGAAAAAGTAAAAAATTATGATCGAAACTCTTAATTTTTTTTAAATAAAGCACAAATTCGTTTCGACGAGAGGAATCGAAAAGTAAAATTTTAGAATCGAAACTCGTTAACTTTTTGAATAACTTTTTGAATAAAGAACAAATCATGCTAGTATAGTCAATGAGTTTTGATTTAAAAAATAATAATCAAAACTCTTTTAGTTTTTTGACTTATTTTTTTGTCTTATTAATTTAAAATTTTTAAAATTTGATCATAAAAGTTTGACGCCATAATAAAAAATGCAAAATTGTTTTGAAAAAGCCAAATCCAAAGCCACCCTGGAAGATATCCCCCTACCTTCTAGTACTAGGATAACTCATTCCGTACTAAAATTCCTCTCTTTCATCATCTATTTTAATATATAAAGGGAGAGCACTACTTTGGTGTCTCCCTTTTTTGTCGTGCTTTTTCATTTCCAAAATTGTACACCCAATTGAATTCATTGGAGACTTAATTATAAGGGCATAATAGACAAATCCAACGCCAATAACCACAAAACCCAATAACTACCCACCCCCACGTCAGTTTCCCTCCCACTTTCTCTCATTGTTTTACCACTGAGGCAAGAAGATGGTGAAGGAATCGGCGAGAAAGTGTTGCAATGGAAAAAGTGGGGTGTGCGTGAAGCTTTTCGGTGTCAACATTTTGGCCGAGAAAAAAGGAGAGGATTCGATGAGGAAGTGCAAGAGCATGGGGAATATTGTTGCATGTCAGGGAGAAATCGTCGCCACCGATGATGATGGGTATTCGTCCGATGGCCCCGTTCATTCCGGGAGAGCCCATGAAAGGAAGAAGGGTAATAAACCATCGATTTCATGTTTACGTTTTTCTGGGTTCTTTTTGGTACATAGCATCACTTTTTGTGTTTACAAGGGGGACTGGAGTGGAGGAGGAGTAAAATGGCGTGGTCAAAGAATATCTTTGAGTAATTTATCAAAGTAATTTATTAGGGCTTCGTTGGGTTTTTTATTTTGTGGTGTGGATGCTGATTTTTTTCGAAAATGATATAAAGTGAATTCGTCTTCTATCAGGTATCACATGCGAACGGTGTGTAAGTCCAAATTTAAGGCAATTTTTACCACATTTTTTTGTCATAATCCAATTTGTACACGTATTGCGTGTGCTCTGTCCTCTAATTTTAATTTATATTATATCCCAACCAACATGGTGAAAGATTGTAATTAATCTACAACCGAACATATTCATTCATAAATTTGATAAGACAAAATACTCACGAATGCAAACTCTCATCGTGTAAACAACTTTACATCTTCCCTCAACGAAATGATTTAAATAACAGAAAACATTCGAAATTAAAGGCACTCACCAGTTGAAACCATGATCTCTCAATGAACTGATTTAGTAGTCCATAATAGCTTGAGATCAACACCATATATTATAATAGACTAGAGGCCGGGGCACACGCAATGTGTATGCAAGTCGGATTTTTCCTACATTTTGTAAAAATGTTTCCCACTTTTTGTTTGATCAAATTTTCACAAAAATTGTGAAAACCCGACTTGCACACGCATCGCGTGTGGGGCCTCTAGTACTAAATAAAATCTAAACCGAGACTTCTCATGAACTAAAAGAAAAATCAAATCCCCAAGGGACTTTCTTCAAACCCAACAACAATTATGATCATCCTATACGGAGCGATTCAATGGACAACTATTTAGACACCTAAAAAAATACCTCAAATCTCAATCACATAGTTTCAAATCAAATTTTTATGATCCAAACCGTTCAATGTGTGCAGAATATGATTTTAAGGGTGCCCGCGAGAAATTAGCCAAAAAAAAAAAAGACCAGGAAGTGCTTGTTTTAAGCAGTTTTTAATTGAACTATTCATTAAATTTAAGCTAAAAACTGCTTAGATCGAGCCCTTTTCGGTCTTTTTTTTTGCTGATTTCTTATGAGTATCCTTAAAATCACATTCTGATCACATTGAAGGGCTTGGATCATCAAAATTTGATCGGGAACTATGAGGTGTTTTTTTATGTATCTAAATAATTGTCTATTGAACCGCCCCGATATATATATATATATCCAATAGTTCTCTCAAAACAAAGAAAACAACTAGGGATGGCAATCTCGGCCGACCCGTTCGAACCCTCCCCGTTCCCCGTCCGAAAAATCCCCGAACTTCGGGAATTCGTTTGGAGATCGGGTAGGGTATGGGGAATTTTTTTAAAAAAAATTGGGGATCGGGTAGGGGACGGGAATAGGTCTGTCCCCGCCCCGAACCCTACCCGTCCCCGTTCCCCGTTCGTTCCCCGCCCCGCCCCGTCCCCGAAATATATACTTATATATAAAAATAAATAAATATATACTATATTATATATCAGTCCTGTTTTGGTAATGTTGGAAAAACTATGGAACTATGAAATTAGTGCTGGCTGGAATTAACTTAATGTTGGAAAAACAATGTTGTAGATTAACTTATGTGTTGGAATTAGTTATTATGTGCTGAAAATTGATAGCACCTGCTAAAACAGTGAATAACATGTGTTATGCGCTGAAAATTGGTAGTATATGCTAAAATTATGAAATACAGATGTAGGAAATGGAGGTACTATTATGTGCCGCAAATACAAATCCCCGAATCCCCGTTTTGGATCCCCGTTCCCCGTTTGGGTCGGGGATGGAGGAAAAAAATAAATCCCCATTAGGGATCGGGTCGGAGATGGGGATGGGGTAGGGGGTAATAGGTAGGGGGTGGAGGTAGTACCCCCGTCCCCGACCTGTCCCCATTGCCATCCCTAAAAACAACAGACCATTGTAAAATGTTGTGAGTTCTATAACTCTCGGTGAAAAAGGGCAGAATCATATTCATAGAATATGCTCGAATTGACGTTTAAAAAAAAAACGTTGAACTAATTAATGACAGAAGTAATGATTCTCTCCATCGTTGATCGTTTATCCCGATTCCCCTGTCCAAATCTATTAGCCATTCGTAAGGGATGGTTTACTTTTTGAACCCATTCCTTTTTTCTTCTCATTTGAACTATACTTTTACTTTTGTTAACTTCACGTGGAATATATTTCTTTGAATTGAATTATTTATCCAACGAAAAAATCTAACCAAAATCCATAGAGCACTTGAAATTGCTGGACGATCATGATTCATGCAGGCCCACCCATCCCTACGAAAAGGCGAGGAAGGCAGCAGGGCAAACATTTCTTGTTGGTTTGTGTGTGGTTTTCATTCTCCTGGAAACTAAGTGGTAGTTTCCTGAATTGGACTAGACTGAGAATGGGTGAATTGGTCCCTCAACAGTATGCCACACCACCACCGTTGTCAAGCAAAAGCTACAAAATGTCAATACATTCTTGTGTACCTGCTGTAATGGAGGAGGGATGGAGAGCACAACTCCTTGCATCCGTTCAATCGAGTCAATAAAGAATGCAGTATAAATACCTACTATGAAGTGGGGGTTCTCTCTCTCACTCACTTTCTTTTGATGGAATACTCTTGGGCTCAGCTTGTCCTTCTGGCCTAATGTCATTTAGCTTAAGGTAAGATTGCTTTTATGTGGGCTTCGCTGTATTCAGTTTGGTAGAGTTACGATGCCTTCTGTTAATAAATCCGTACATTTTGATTTCATTTTTTTTTTGGGTATGGAACCAGAGCACTTGTCAATATGGGGATGAAGCTTCTAGTAGTCGTGATCTGCTTATTGGATTTGGCTTGCATTTTCGCTTTTGGCAATTGCACTGATGGGTTAGTGAGAATTGGTCTAAAGAGGTGGAATTTGGACCATAACAGTATAAATGTTGCAAGAATTACCAGAGGAGAGGTTAGCTACTCCGTTGTTAAGGGTGATGCCAACCCTAACATTGACTGTCTAAAAGACGATGTTGTGTATTTGAGGGATTATTTGGGTACCCAACTTTATGGAGAGATTGGCATCGGTTCACCTCCACAGCAATTCACTGTTGCTTTTGATACAGGGAGTTCCAATCTCTGGGTGCCATCTTCAAAATGCCACTTTTCTGTAAGTTATACCGCTAGTGCTATGCATTCTATTACTTTCGGGTATATGGAATTGAATTGTAAGATATTAACTCCATGCAGATTGCTTGCTACGGACATTCCAAGTATAGGGCAAGTTTGTCTAGTACATTCACCCAAATTGGTACATTACTCGGTCTTTATGGTTCCGGATGAATGATGATGTATTTCTAAGTTAACATAATATAGCTTTTAGAAGTTCTATTGATGGAACCATAATCGGGTTTCATTTTTGGTTCTGATATAGGAGTACCTTGCAAAATCCGTTATGGCTCTGGATCGATATATGGCTTCTTCAGCCAAGATAATGTGAGAGTTGGTGGTGTTGTCATCAAAGATCAAGTATGTGATTGTTTTAATACAATTTATGCTGTAATTAATCATTTCGTGGCAGCAATGATACATGATATCTATAATCATTCAGGTATTTTCCGAAGCTACAAGGGTGGGATCAAGGTTCTTGCTTGCACAATTTGATGGGATACTTGGACTTGGGTTTCAGGACATGGCTGTTGGGAAAGTCAAGCCAGTGTGGTACGCTTTAAGTTCTACTGACCAGCAGTTAATTTGATAGTTTTGGCATAGTTTCATGATTAATTTGCTACATGACGTGCAAAGAAAAGAAAATATTTTTTTCTGAAAAATGATTTTCACACTTCCCATTTTTATGAATGTACTCCATTTCTTGTCTTTTAGTGAAACCTTTATGTATATTTGTTTCACTAAACTTCAAGAAAATGAGTGCATTTATCAAAAAAGGGAGTGTGGCAATTGTTACCCTTTTTTATGTAAACTTTTCTATCCTTCTTTTGTTATGTAGCCTCTGAAACTACAATGGCTGGTACAGGTATAATATGGTCCAACAAGGTCTTGTGACCCAGCAAGTCTTCTCTATATGGCTGAATACAAATCCAAAATCAGAGGTAGGAGGTGAGATTGTCTTTGGTGGTGTTGATTGGAGGCATTTTAGTGGTGATCATACTTTTGTCCCTATTGCTCAAAGTGGCTATTGGCAGGTAATGAACCTCAAAGTTGATCTTATATGCTATTCAGAGTTATCTAGGTTGTTCCCGTGTTACTGCAAAGGCGAAAGTGTTTGACGACTAATACATAACCATTATGTTTCCAGATTGAGGTAGGAGATATTCTTATTGCAAGCAATTCAACAGGTGAAGCCATTATGGCCTAATTTCCCCATGCTTTACTCTTGAATTCCTCTCATTCGACTCTAGACATGTTAATTATTTTTGGTTTCCTGAAAGATAGAATTTGAAGTGTCTTTGCACAATAGTTGAGATATTTGTCACACTCTTCCTGCTTTGATAATAAACAACTTCAGGCATTCTCTTTCTGGTGCGCTCACAGTAACGCAAAAATCATTTTGTTCCTTGTGTGGATAAAGTTGAGGACCTGAGGCGAAACAAAGAGGAGAGGAGTGGAGAAAAGTAGAGGTAGGGAAGATTTAATCACTTTGTTTACATAGAAGCAAAGGAGAGGAAATAAAGACCCAAAAGGGATGGAGCATGCTCATCCCGCTTCTATTAGGTGTACTTTTAGTGGGAATGTTATCCTTTTAACTAACTTCAAATTAGCTTTCTCTTTTTATGGTGATTGTTATAATAAGTTGGAGAATTGTACTATCCGTTGTACTTTTTGAATAGCTCTAATGAGATTGGTTTGAAGGTGTTAGTTTCATAGGCCTGCAAGGATGTGTTCTCTCTTTTAGTCTTCCCATTTTCTAAAAAAATTCTACTCTTTATATGAACCAAAGAGTGGAAGGCATTAAGATCTTTTGATGTCTATAATCTTCGACTTTGCACTTGCCAAAAAAGAAAAGTAATGGATGGAATTTGAAGATGTGAAATATTTGAAAGGGACCTATTTGTGGATTTTATATTGTTACTTCTCATCTTAATGTTTTACTGTGTCACAGCAATCTCCATGGTTCCAAGTTTTGACACGAGTTAAAAGATCTCATGCAATTTTTTATCACCACTTTGATGTTAGGTGGCCGCAATTTATTTTCAGGTTTTTGTGGGGATGGTTGTGCTGCCATTGTAGATTCTGGGTCATCCTTTATTGGAGGTCCAACTGTATGTGTTTTCCCACCTTAAAATGAAATTTCTTCGTTTTACCCCCTTTCTTATCCATTTTTACCTGCTCTTTTTCAGACTATGATAGCTCAAATCAATCATGTCATTGGAGCAGAGGGAGTTGTAAGCTTGGAGTGTAAAAAAGTTGTTTCCAAGTATGCAGATCTGATATGGGAACTTTTACTATCAGGGGTTGCTTTCTTTCCTTCTGTTTTCCTTTTAACTTGTTTGCTAATGTTTAGTTTTCCTTGAGTGGGTGAAAGAGAGCTTCTCAAATGTTATTTCTCTTGATGCCAGTTGCAACCCAGAAAAGTTTGTGTAGATATTGGATTATGTCTCTATAACCAATCGAGGTGGTCTGTTATATCTTGTTCTGTAAATATTCTTTGTTACCCACAAGAAAACAGATCCATTCTCTGTCCTAATTCACACGAACCAAAAATCTGAATCCATTGCAGTGCAGCTCTTGAAACTATGGTAGACATTACAAACTCACAGGGTTTACCAGATGGTGAAAGTGCTCTCTGTAATTTCTGTGAGATGACTGTTTTCTGGCTCCAAGTGGAATTTGAAAAACAAAGAGCAAAGGACAAAGTGTTCAGATATGTTAATGAGGTGATTTTTTTTTTTTTGCGGTTTTTGGAATGTTGAACATTTGTTCTTGCTCCAGAATTGCATCAGCATCAATAGATATACGTTGGTGCTCCATCTAACCATATTTCCACTGTTCTTATTTTGAAGATGTGTGAGAGGCTTCCAAATCCTAGGCGGAAGTCATTTATTAACTGCGATAACATTGCTAACATGCCATATGTTTCCTTTCTCATTGGAGATAAATCCTTCCCCCTCTCTCCAGAACAGGTGTGCATTTCTTTCCTTAAATTGAACTATTATTTCCCCCGTATAATAACTTTAGAGAACTACGTAGAATATGTTGTTGTGTTCTGTAATGAATGATTTTGGATAAGGTTCTGTAAAGATTGGGTATCAGACAGATAAAAGTTTCAGAAACATAAGACACGAGAACTAAGATTTTGTCATAAAGTTTTCTTCTTGAGCCCTTTTGCTGGTTTTCATAATAAGACAAGCCTACCACGGAATGCAATATACACTTTTAAGCCTCGACTCGGGTAATTTTGTTTCTGGTGTTAGCTAGCTTAGCTAGGTTATTTGGTTTCTCATTAGTTGCATATTTCAGTGAATATGTTGTTTATTGCATTTGTTGATGGTTTACATTTTCCCTCAGTACACCATCAAAGTTGTAGAAGGCAGTTCTACCATCTGTCTTAGTGGGTTCGTTGCTTTGGATGTGCCTCCTACAAATGGCCCACTCTGGTAAATGTGCCACTCTTAACTTTTTGCCATTACCATGATAAACCGTTAATACATCTGGAAACAAACATGTAAATACATATGATGTTACTCTTGATTTCTCCTCACTTGATAACCATTTCACGAATGACCGTGTGTTGAAATCTATATAATCCTTTTGCAGGATTCTTGGGGATTTATTCCTGGGAGCATACCACACGATATTCGACTTTGGTAACCTCAAAGTTGGATTTGCAAAAAGTTCTTAGTACTACTGCCAGTTCTTCCCGTTTTATCTTGTGTTGTGAATGCAAGGTGCCCTTAGGTAAACGATATTCCAAAGTACACAACGGAACTTTATCGGATTTTACGTACTTTGTTTATATATTTGGTTTTCTGTGAGAATTTCAATGAATAGGCTTTATGTAAGGTAATTGATCTATGAATAAAATCACATCTTTTTATGCGGAGTTATATATAGTTGATAGTTTTTTTTGGGTCCACTGGTGATGGGCTACACAATGTGTGCATTGCTTGGTAACCCTCCCTAAGACACTGAGAAAGAAGGAAGCAACCTAATACCTTTTTATTTTTGTTGTGAGTACCCTCATGGAAAATATCCTTGGAACTACAATACTAATTATAATAAGGAACCTTTAGGCTGCAAGCCCCAGTGGTGAATTTAGAAGAACAAGCAACCCATATCACAATATGAAAATGATGGAGATGGCACTTCAAACAAATGTGGCACCGAACTTTAGCCTATCCAAATGGTCCAACTCTTGTATTTTCTAAATTAGATGGGCAACGGACAGACTCAAGTACGAGAATTTAAAAGATAAGAAACTTTTACTACCAGAATTGTATAGTATAATTAACTTTTGGGAGCAGTTTGTAGTACTTCTGTAAGGATTGATCACAAAATCAAGAAGCCTACAACAACGACTGATCCTTGAGACAACCTTCGTGTGTTAAATGAGGGTACATGCATCTTGATATACTGTTGTTCCAGAAAGTGGTAAAAAAACACAGATCCATTATCATAATTTAGCGTACTTCTTGAGATTTTCACCAGCCTCTTTGGCATGCTCTGGCACAGGCATGTTGCATAGAAGAGTGACCCTTGATGATGATATCAAATGTTTGCTCTCCAAGTTAGAAGGATCAGCCTTATAGAGTTGTACCTCCCACACCTACCAAAAATTCCCATGCCCAAATATAGTTAGGGATCACCACTAGCATGTTATAGTCATTGAATAAAATTGAGAAATACGGGCTAAAATCAAATAGAAAAGGTCACTATAAGTTTAGGGCTTGTTTGTTTGGCGGACTTGATAGTAAAGGGATGTAAAATGATGTGTGCAAATAGTCGATTGAAAATGAAACCCGGCCACCCTTTCCAGCCGAGCTTTGGTATAGTTGTAAAACATAGTCCACAATATAGTTGTGACAGTCCGCAAGATTCATAGATAGAAAAATATCAGAAGGTAGTGAATGGAACCTGGATGGTTCTGCCAACGCTAATAGGGTTGGCTTGGGCGATGACAAGGTCGCCAAGCTGGGCAGTTCTGAGATGGTTGATGCTGAGGTGAATCCCGGCCACCCTTTGCAGCCCCGATGCCAGATGGGCTCCTATGCTCGCCAGTGCCTCTGCTATTAGAGCTGACACTCCTCCGTGTAACACCTTGAATGGCTGCACCCCACCAAAATCATAGAAATGTTGGGATTAGGCCCGGTAATCCCACCCGCAACAGAAGCACAAACAACAAAAACAAAACGAAATCACACAAGAGAGAACAACACAATCCAGATACGTGGTTCCCCAAACTCGGGTACGTCCACGAAAGAGAAAAAAATCTTCCACTATATGAAAAATAGAGATTATAATGTGAGATGTAAAACCCTCTTGAGCTCCTAACACACGGCTCTATACAATGTTTTACACTCACCACCACAACTCTATTTTTCTTCTCAACTATTCCCTCTCTCACACAACCTCTCACGGTGGGGGAGACCCCCAAAGGGGCTCCCAATCTTTCTGGCTTCTCTGCTGTCTCTCACGCCTCACACACAAAGCACAGTAAGCCTAATAAATAGGCACAAAAAAGACTCTTGGTCTGCCAAGAAGAATCTGGAATCAAGGCTTCTTGGAACCAATTAAGCACCACACCTACTCCATGCACAGCCGGCTACCAAAAAACACAATAAATGCACCAGCCAACCAACTAATAATTTCTTTTTCTTTTTCAATATCACATGGGCAAAACCCAACAAACACCCCCTTTTGCTCATGTGAAATTGCACCCCCTTGCTCGGGCGCCTCGCACCCCATCACTACGTGAACGTCTAGTCATCCGCGACTTGCCTATTCACTTGCACCTGGAGCTATCACGTGAACGTCTAGTCACCCGCGACTTGCCTATTCACTTGCTCCAATCTCAAAACCAACACCATTTCCGCTGCCACCCTGGTAAAGCGCCTGTGTCATTCCCTTGAATGTATCCTTGCTCCACCTAGAGTCGGCATGGAATTTCCTTTCTTCATGGTCTGCCAGCCTAAACCACTCATGCACTCTTCACAAAACCCATGGCATGACATACACAATACACATGTGCACGGCAACTCATTGCCACATGCACACATGCCATCACTGCCAGCAAAAAACCTTTCACAGCCACTCCCTGAGCCTCCTGCCACTCATCGTTAGCTCTCCCCGGGTCACCTCTCTGCCACTCGTCCATCCTCAGCATCTCCAAACCGATCTATTACTTATAGCAAGCGCCTGTGTCAGTTACCAGACGAGCAAACCTACTCGAATGTAAAGTCTCCTTGCTTGCTAGCTCATAACAGATCACCACAGAACATCCTCGCTGCTTCCAAGCCATTTCCCAAACCTATACCAGCCTCTAAACACCTGATTCCTGCTCAACTAGCTCAATCGCACCTGCCTAGGAGCCTCCAATCAGTAAACGGAGCGCACGGTTGGATCCGGAATGTCGAGATACTCAAAATCGACTACTCACTCGCCAAAAACGGAGTCCGAACCGCTCCGAAGTCGCGAAAAACAAATCTGACTGCTTGGCCTTGACCCTGCTGACGTGGCTTGCTCCAAATGTACCTGCAACACTGAATCATTCCTTGGTACACTTTCCCACTTCACTGACTCCACTGCCCAAGGCACGCCAACCTCCCCCTTTTTTTCCTTTTTCGTTACCCTTTTCTCCTTTGCCACAGAACACACACATGCCGAGAAAAAGCAAAAAACTCCCAGCGCGTGCACCACACGCGCGAGACTAGATCTGACTCGCCGCGCACGCGTCACCTTTGACCGGCGCGTGCGGCCTCCTCCGGCCACCTCCGGCAACATTCCAAGCAACCCCGAGATCGTCTCTCCGAGACGCATCTAACCCTGTGCTCCAAACTTCAATAGAAGGAACTACGAGTACGGGCTTTTCACAAAACATACCTCGCCGCCTCGCTGCCGCCTTTGACCGGCCATTGCCGTCACCTCCGAGCTTCTCCGGCGACGTGCTACCCATATCCGTACTCGTCTCGACGAGACGAACACACCCCCGTGCTCCAATCTCGCATCAGACCACTCCTTGAACAAGCCGCCCTTGGACCGCCTTCCGCCGCGCGCCTCTGCGCCGTCTTCAACCGTGCTGTGCTTCTCCGGTGACCTTCCGATCTTTAACCATAGCTCTGATACCAGTTGTTGGGATTAGGCCCGTAATCCCACCCGCAACAGAAGCACAAACAACAAAAACAAAACGAAATCACACAAGAGAAAACAACACAATCTAGATGCGTGGTTCCCCAAACTCGGGTACGTTCACGAAAGAGAAAAAAATCTTCCACTATATGAAAAATAGAGATTACAATGTGAGATGTAAAACCCTCTCGAGCTCCTAACACACGTCTCTATACAATGTTTTACACTCACCCCCACAACTCTATTTTTCCTCTCAACTATTCTCTCTCTCACACAACCTCTCACGGTGGGGGAGACCCCGAAAGGGGCTCCCAATCTTTCTGGCTTCTCTGCTGTCTCTCACGCCTCACACACAGAGCACAGTAAGCCTAATAAATAGGCACAAAAAAGACTCTTGGTCTGCCAAGAAGAATCTGGAATCAAGGCTTCTTGGAACCAATTAAGCACCACACCAACTCCATGCACAGCCGGCTACCAAAAAACACAATAAATGCACCAGCCAACCAACTAATAATTTCTTTTTCTTTTTCAATATCACATGGGCAAAACCCAACAAGAAACACATACATATTACTACAACTATCTATCTATTCTTGCTTTTTATCAATAACAACAAGACAAAGATTAAGCGGTGGATGGGTCGGCACCTAATCACCAATTTTAAGACTCACAAATAGTTACTATTGCCCACATTTATACAGAGTAATATGGAAATGAAAAGGAAAGGAAAGCTCCACTCAGTAAATATGCAATGCACTGATCTGATATAAGATTTAATCAAGAAAAGAAAGAAGAAGAAGAAGAAGAAGTTAATCAAGAAAAGAGAGAAGAAGAAGAACAAATTGGATACGAGGAAGGATAAAAAAAAAGTACCTGACAACACTTAGGGGTGACTTGGAGACGGCCAGTGACCTTCTCCGGCGACAAGTCTTCAAACTCAAACCCAATTGCATGGAGGGTAGTATCCACACTCTCAGTCTTTATCGAATTTGATGATGGTGGTGGTGGTGGGTACTCCATCCAAATTCGAAACAAACTTGATCGCCAACTGAAATGATGCCGTCAGGAGCCTTTTGTTCGGATTAGATTTTCAGATAAGATGATGAGAAGAGACGTAAATTCCACGGATTTGATTGATAAATTACATAGTATGGGTTCTGGCCAATTTGGAGAGGGGTAGGTCATAGGTGGGTGACAGGATTGGTCGGATGCTTTTTATCTTTCCATGTTCCTCCCAATATTATTCAACTACTTTATAGTAGTACTAGTATTTTATTCTAACCACCCCAATTGTCCCCATCTGTCTTTACTTTACAATTAAATAATCGTTCAAATGAGAAATTTTCAACGGTAGAAAGTAAAAATGCAAGGTTGGCACGGGTAAAGCAACAATCATTATCACTTGAATGGGGTTGGTAGCTGGCCAATTTTTTGTTTAACTCTTCTTAATTCCTCCTCGGCGGTAACTTTTCTATGGTACACCAAAATTTTTTGGTGTATATATACATATACGTACATACACGGGGCGATTTAATGGACAACTATTTAAACATCTAAAAAAATACCCCAAATCTCAATCACATAGTTCCCGATCAAAATTTTAAGATCCGAACCGTTCAATGTGTGCAGAATATGATTTTAAGGGTACTCGCGAGAAATAGCAAAAAAACTGTGAACCGCCGTTTCTTGATAGAATTTTCATGATCTGAGCCGCTTAATGTGTTTAGAACGTGATTTTAAGGGTACTCGTGAGAAATCAGCAAAAAAAAAAAAGACTGGGATTGGGTTTCATCCGAGTAGTTTTTGTTTGTTTTTTATTGAACAATTCAAACAAAAACTGCTAGAATGAAGCTTTTCCGGCCATTTTTTTTGCCGATTTTTTGCAGATTCTCTTAAAATCACATTCTAAACACATTGCGCAGCTCTGATCATCGAAATTCAAACAGAAATTGGGAGATTCTTATTTTAACTAAAATAAGGACCTTATCATTTGAATATATATATATATATATATGAACTCAACTCTCCCCTAACATGTCCTTCCTTTTGATTTTTTCTACGGCTGAGATTAAAAGGTAATAGGGCTAGCGATAAATTTGAAAAGAATCTATGTCTATATGGTATGGGATTAGAAGATATTTGATAAAATTATTATGCAGTTGTAATGCAATGACTGAAGATTTCGAAAAGGAAACATAATTCATCCGCAAAAATGCTAAGGACACATACATTTATGCACATATCTTGCACATACATTTTTATGGGACCCGCCTCAAGTTCCACCTATATGATCCGAATCGCTCATTATTTTTAACATAATATTTTAAGAGTTTCCGTAAAAAATCAACTCGGTAGGATATCGGTAAGGGCTTTTTCAGAAATTGCAGTGCGAATCAGACTGTTTCACCCTATGATTTCTAAAAAAGCCCTTACCAATATCCTATTGAGTTGATTTTTTACATGAACTCTTAAAAAATTATTTTAAAAATAATGAGCGGTTCGAATTATATTGGTGGGATCCGAGGTGGACCCCATAAAAGTGTATGTGCAAGATATGTGCAAAAGTGCATGTGCAAGTAGCATCACTGATTCATCCGTCCAACTAATGAAACGTAATTAATCTGTCCAAAAAGGAAATGCAATGACTGAAGATTTCTTTGCATAACATGTCCAACTAATTCATTTCAAACTCAATTTTCATCCGTCTAACTATTGACGCATGATTGATGGATTTAAAAGGGAAAGACAAATTAACATAAATATATAAGTATTGTAACTTTTGATTGCCGATAGGAAAAAACATCTATGTTGATCCTATTGATTGAGGCGTGAATGGTGGGGATGAAGGAAAACCAAATTTGTTTTCCGAAAAGGAAGAAAACCTAATTTGATATTTATGGTAATAACAGTAAATTATTAGGTAAAATTCAAATGATTAACAAAGATAATTACCAATTCTCAGGTTGTCTGTTGGTTCAAATCCATCAATAAGAAAGAACTTGAGAATAGATCACTTCTAATATTGCAACATAGGCAAGCAACTCTAAATAGCGTCAAAAATTCAATCAATTGCAGTCGCTTAAAAAAAAGTTTGATCAATTGCAGTCTTAGAAATTCACCGGCAATTGGGTCTTTTGCGACGTATCACAAGTTTTGTGTAACTACTATTGCAAATACACTCATCACTCTCTCTCTCTCTCTGTTTTTCCCGAGTTCAAGTTCAATTTCATGGCCAAAAATGGTTTAGTTTACAAATCAAATCCATGTACAACTGGAGGTGCTAAGGAAATTGCTCGTATTTGGTAATTAAGCTTCTTTCGATTAGTGGTCAATGAGTGTGGTTTGTTTGCATAATAATGGCCACTATTACAAGTATGTATTACATTGTTGTTTACAGCAAATGGGAGATGAACCTAACCCTGGAAAATGGCTTAAAAGGAAATACCGTGTGAGTTTGGTTCACTCCCTCCACAAATTTCCCAAACACTAGTTAGGATGGGAATTAAACCGTGTGGGGTTGCTCCAAAAATTGTTAAAACTTAAAAGTCTTGGGCTCAATGAATTATTGCCCGTGAGCCGTGACCCCATTTTTGGCTTTGCAGCTTTATTTTGATTAGATCACCTACCTAACTTCAGATCATGTTTCCGATATCCAAAAAATTGTAGACTACTGTCTCGTTCCGTTAAGGTTCTTGTTTTTCAAGTACTAATTTCTCATTTCACGAGACATATCATTCTCTCACAATACATCACCTTTAATTCAAAAAATAAATATTTATTCAAATAATAAGTACGTACTTATTTTGATTTTATCTTTTTCCATTTTTTTTTTGTCTTTGTGAATTTTATGCCAAATTTTTTGTGCTGTAGAAAGAGGAGATGAACCTCCCCGACTTTTCCAGAAAAAAGATGCAAAACGAAAAAGGAAAACCCTGGTGGTGTGGGGCTGGTTCTCTTCCACCACAAATGTCCATTTATGGAAAGCAAATTATTACTTGCTTAATTGATTGGTCAGGTCACCTTGATAACTTTATTTTAGTCGGTTGATTTTGGGGCCTATTTTACAAATTACTAAGGCTAAATTTTTAAAAAAATATATTCTAGAGCATTCACAGTGGTATAATTAAAACTAAAATATTGCTAAAATTAGCAACATTTGCTCAAAAAAGAGCTCATAGTGGAATAATCAGATTTAGCAACTTCTTAACAACTCATCAAATTTTGATAATTTGATAATCAAAACTAACAACTTTTTGCCAATAATTAAATTTAATTGTCTTCATATTTTCTCAATCAAGAAGTACATCATCATTACACAAAAACATTCTCTCTTCCATTTTCAACATATTTCTAAAAAAAATACTTTTAAAAAAAGTTTTTATTTTTTTTGCAAAAACTGTTTTTTTTTCAAAACTATTTTTTTGCGAAAACTATTTTTTATTCTTTTTTTGCAAAAACATTTTTTTTATTAAATTTTTTTTTCAAAAACTGTTTTTTTTTTTTTACTTTTTTCCGAAATTTTTTTTAAATCAAATTTTCAAAAAAACTATTTTCTCTTTTTGTAATAACCAATTTTTATTAGTTTGAAACCTATTTTGAAAAAATTGTTTTCTATGTTCACAATTTTTAGATTTTTATATATTGAAAATGTGATGTAGCAAGATTTGGTTATTCAAATTTGATTGTACCATTGTGGACCTCTATATTGCTAACTTTAGTAACCCCTTAAATATATAACCAAAAGATAATGTGACAACTTTTGATTATTGACTTTTGGTTATTCCATTGTAAATGCTCTAACATTTCAACTAAACTTTGGAGTGCAATTGTTTTTTTCAAATTGCTTTGACAATGGAAGGTTGTAAATGTACTGCCAAACCAAAGGAGTTTTTTTAACAAATATATGATTGTAAAAGCGATTCTTGCCAAATTTTAAGTTACTAAAGACTCAAATTAATTATTGGCTTTCAGTACATTTAGAGGATATTACCATTGGAATGTAATGCCTTTTATGTAAAACACAAGTAATATATCTTTAACGACCTTAATTTTTTTGTGTGCAATTCATAGTACGTGATGATACATTACTTGTTCCGAAACTGTTGAAGTTCATAAAAACATTTAAAAATACTTTGTGAAAAATTCCAAAAAACATGGAATTATTTTAGGATAGGGCTAATGCCACGACTATTTTTTTTTAGTGCCACGAACTTGTATGTAACATGACGATCTTGCCATTATAATTCAAAGCAACCAAGTCGGAATTCATCTCGTCTTTTGACCTTCTCTTGTGTTTGGTGTTGTGTGAATAACATTGTTGCTTACTTAAATACTGGCCTCTTGTTCCTCTATAAGGAGTTTTTTGGCTTATTGGGTTTTATTTTATTTTTATTTAAATTTTTTTCGCATTTGTTCATTTTGCGACAAACTTTTGTGAATTATTGATTTGTCTTGACGAGAGTAATTAGAAAAGTAAAAAAAAAATTTATGATTGTGAATATTTGAAAATATTCAAGATATAGTCCCAAGGCCAGCTTTTTGGGCTTTATCTTTGGATATTTTAAAAACATATTTGGGTAAAAGTTAAAAAAAAAATGTTTTTTTCATTCATCTCATTGAGACGAATTAACAATCCATAAAAATTTGTCGCAAAACGAACAAATGCGATTTTTTTTTAATAAAGACCAAAAAAAGCCCAATAAACTATTGTTCATGTCACTCAAATAATTGCTATTGCCAATCCAAATGTTATTAATGCCACTCCCAAAACTACTACTGCAACTCCAAATTCCATTCCATTTAGATGTGATCCTAGCATACCAAACATTGGAATAGGAATGCGAACTCTATTCTTGCTATTGATTGCTAACCACAACCAAATATGGGAACATGAATGATTATTCCAGTCTCAATTCTTCCAATTCCTTTCCTTTCTTAATAACTCCATTCCCAACCAAACGCACCCTTATATCTTCCCTGCAGTGAAGAAGTTAGTCATCATCTCTTGCTATTTTTGTTGTTACGTAGTACTCCCTCCGTCCCTTATTTATAGTCCGGTATTCCATTTTGGGTTGTCCCTTAATAAATGTCCATTTTATTAAGTTAGTGGGGAAAAGTTGGTGAATTGTCTATTTTGTCCCTAAAAGTAGATTCCATTTTTAAAAGTAAATGAGTAAAAGTGTAATGATGATGGGTAAGTAAGGAAAGTGCAGGAAAAAGTTGATGTGAAAGGCATAATGATGATGTCTTTTTAATAAGTTGGAGTTACGAAATAGGATATTTAAAAAGGAACGGATGGAGTAGTATAAAGTATTCATTGTTAGAAGCACGTCAGAGTAGGATGCTGATATCCCAAGTTTTTGTGGAAGGGGCAGAAACAACTCTAAATTGAAGAAAGAGGTGATTGAAATTTCAAAATCTGGCAAAGTATGTACTCTTCCCGAATTCGTAGGAGCAGAATGATCTTTGATAGATTCTTCCCCACGGTCTCTCGACCTTCGGAAAAGATCCAATAAAGATGGTAACCTTTTTGAGCTCACAGGCCTTCGGAAGGTAACGTATTTCTATTCCAGGTGATTCATTTTCAGTTCATATTACGTCAGATTATGCACCCATGTTTTGTTTCGGTATCCTGTTTTTATACGTCACTCTAGCCCCTAAAACTGAAGGTGAAGTTTTTGCCAAGGTTTGAACTTTCGACCTTTAGTTTCTGATGCTTTTGCTGCCAATTGCTCTATTGTTTTTGTCGGACCATGAATTCCATAAGTTGGGTGCAGAGGCAGGGAATTGAGAAACCAAAAAGGAGGGAGGGGATCATTGTTCAGTATAACAACTACGGGTTTCTATAGTTTATCCTCTTGCTGAGCAGGTTGTAAACCTTGGCGTTTTTGCCGCAGTAAAAGTCGTCTATGTTAGCAAGCCTGTGGTATCGGATTTGTTGGTCCAAATAACAACCCAAGAGGGGGGGGGGGGGGGGGGGGGGGGGGGGGGGTGTGAATTGTGTATCTCAAATATAACGCGGAATTTTAAAAACTAATTTTAAACTATTCAACCACAATTCCAATTTCAATGATATATTATTCTACTCATGCAATATTGATATGCATAACTGAAAATAAAGAGAGTAGGGAAGAGAGAATCGAACGCAAGGATTTATAGTGGTTCGGTCCGCAACTTCACGGCCTAGTCCACTCCCCAAGTGTCCAACTTGAGATTTGCTGCACTATCTTCAATAGTTACAATCTTCTAGCTTCGCGGGTGCTAGACAACCTTTACAACGAGCAATCTATCCCCAATCGCTCCGACTAATTTTGACTCCGGTGCTAGTCACACCTAACCCAACTAGTTTTGACTCCGGTGTTAGTAACACCTAACTCCAAGTGATTTTCTCTCTAAAACCACTCACAAAAAGATTAACTCTCACAAGAGTATGAATAAGAGTGTACAATCCCTTTTACAATTTTTGGCTCAAGAACAACACTCAAACTAATATTCAAGATGTAAGCACGGAGTTGACAGATAACGAATGGTAAATGCTGATTTTGTTCTTCTTGCTTTTCTGTCTACTTTCTTCTTCTGACTTTCTTCTATTTAAGCTCGGAGTGCATGATATGAATGAAGGAGGCTCCACTAGCCGTTGGAGCAAATAATGCAATCAATAAATCTTCCATTTGATTGTTTCCTTTCAACTTTGAAACCAAAATTCCACTTCCTCAATGAATCCACACCTAGCCGTTAGAAACCATTTAGGAAGCCATAAAATCATGCGACCAAAAATTCCATTCATTTGTATCAATCTCTAGCCAAATAAGTTAGGAGAAGATTTGTCCTTAATCTTCCTCCTTTCAATTTATCTTGGCTATTGAAGATAGTGATTTGGTGTAGCAATATTTCTAGTGTACTTCAACCAAATCCTACAAAATAAACATGTACCAAATATCAAAATATTAATTATATTTCAATTCCAAAAATATTTTGTTATCATCAAAATCAATAAGGTATTCTATAGAAACCTTTGGGCTAACAGGATTGTTATTCTTTATTCCTTTAGATGACGGCTAACAGAGATCATGCATTCACACAGTATAAATCTTATCAGTGACTTGCAAATGCATCCACTTGGAAAACAAGCAAGAAAGAGGCAGGCTATACATGCAAATTTGTGTCACACAACATGTTTTAGTGCAGACTCACAGTAGCTTTATAAACATGCATGACTAATATGAATTCTTGATACAGGTAGAACTATTCCCTGGTAGAAATCTGGAATATGAACCCAAGCAATGTGAGAAGCATAGAAGCGAACGTGACTTCGTGACCTTAGTAGAATTCTCAGCAGAAGACCCATATGGCAGGGCAATTGTATTGCTTCACTTGAAATCCGGGATTTCCAAGGTAGGAGTACAATTTTTTGTTCTTTTCACTTGTGTCCGGGATTTTTTGTTCATTGGTAAAGACTCAACCCAATAACCTTAAGGTCTTGGGTTCGAGTCTCAGCACAGCCACATTGTGTATTATTATCAAAGGTTAGGCTTGTCCTATCCTCATCCATCCAACGGATTTAAGTAAAAAAAAAAACCCAGTTGGTACCCATTAGAAAGTTAAAAAAGATAAAATAAAATAAAATAAAAAATTTGTTTTGATGTAGCTTTTGAATGATGGGATTTGACATTGATTGATTTAATTAAAATCCTGCATGTTAAAAGATTGTAGTTATGCAAAGATCCATAAAATACAGGTACATCTCTTTTGCCTCTAATCCATTGACCAATCTGGTCACAGCCACCTATAGCTAAACCTCTTCTTTTTTTCGTTTTCTTTTTTTAGTGTGAATGTTAAATCCCTTCCCTTGAAATCCACAGCTGTCCCAAAGGAGCCTTTTTTTTTAAGGCTAATGAAGTCTTCTTCTCATAACTGACTGTGTCTACTTTTTCCTTTTACAACAGGTAAAAGAAGAATGGCTGGTATTGCCTGGAATCATTTTTGACATTTATCGATCCTTTCTGATATTTTGAGATAGAAGGGATATGAAGGCCTACAACATAGTGAATTTGGAAACAAATTGATTACAAACATGGAAGCGGCCTTGAATGTGGACTGTTAGAGATTTTCAAAATAAAGGAGTCGTCGTTTTAGTTTTGTAAAATTTCCTTGTTTCCTTAGAATGCTTTGTTTTCCTCTTTGTGTGCTTTGTCCCACGTTGGATAGTTGAGAGAAGTTAGAGTGGTATATATTAGGAAACATTCCTAATATGAATAAACAATGATCAAGTGTGGTGCAGCCCTACGGTGCTTCGCATACCGGCTAAGCCAGTACGCACACGCGCGCGCGCGGCGTGGGCTGTGGTGCATTGTGGCGCTTTAGCGGCGCACTTTGCACTTAGCAACTCGAGCCTACAGGTGCGTTGGTTCGTAGAGTTGCGATCTCAGCCGTCGATCGCGAACGGGCACGATCCAACGGATTGGATCAAATCCGATTGGGTGTGAGCGAAACAGTACACTTGTTCGGTGTGACTGGGTGTGACTGGTCGATCTAGACCATAGGATCTGATCCAACGGTCAGATTGGATCGGGTGCGTACCTATTCACAATGGGTGCGTAGTGGCCTATAAATAGACCACTACTTGTCAGAATCCGTGGTTACACACATGAAATCCGAATTTCTCCCACATCTCTCTCTATAGTTTCTAGCATTCATTCTGCGTTCTGTTTTGCTGCAGAAAATAGAACACAGTGGTTCTCGGTTCTTATATTCGTTCTAGCAGGTATTCTGTCCGTTTCGTTAGTGCAAACGAAAACGGAAAGAACTTCGAGTTCGGGCTTCGATTTATCTTGAAGGCAGATTTGCTGTAACCCTTTACATACCAACTGGTGGGGGCAAATACTGTCTTTAGGAAAGCGACATCGTCGTGACTCGAAGTGTATTACAGGTTTGGTGGAGATTTCGTCAACAATTCAGAAATTGCAGCCGCCAATTTTTCCAACAATCTAAAGACAGTATATTGCAATGGCGATGTCTCTACAAAAGATGACGCAGGACTTTCTGAAATTGGAGCGGTTTGAAGGCGGGAATTTCAGGCGTTGGCAGAAGAAGATGCACTTCTTGTTGACTACCTTAAAGGTGGTTTATGTTCTGACTACTCCGAGTCCGGAGATACCGGAGAATCCGGATGATGAAACTATGGAACAGGCTCGTGAAAGGGGTAAATGGGAGAATGATGACTACATCTGTAGAGGACACATTCTCAATGCACTATCGGATGCACTATTCGATGTCTATCAGAATTCAATGACGGCAAAGGAACTTTGGGATGCGCTTAACGATAAGTATCTTTCTGATGACGCTACAAGTAAGAAATTTCTTGTTAGTCAGTTTATGAATTATCGCATGGTTGATACAAAGCCTGTCATTGATCAGTTGCATGAGATTCAGTATATCCTCAGTCAGTTTAAGGTTAAGAATATGCATATGGATGAATCTATAATTGTCTCCTCTGTTATTGACAAACTGCCTGCATCTTGGAAAGACTACAAAAAGGAACTCAAACACAAGACCGAGGAATATACCCTTGATCAGTTGGCCCAACACCTTCGGGTGGAGGAAGAGACAAGGCGTCAGGAGGGTAAGGAGGGTAAGGATAATTCTACTTCTAAGGTTCATGTGGTGGAAGAAAGTTCCAACAGCAAACGCAAGAACAAGGGCGGTGATAAGTCTTCCGGTAAATGGAAGAAACAGAAATTGGATCCTACCGATTCTGGTTGCTGGCATTGCGGCAAACCTGGGCATCTTAAGAAAGATTGCAAATCCCTGAAAAGGAAGAAATCTGGTGGAAATCCAGGGGCATCTGGGGCAAAGAATTCCAAATTCATTGTTGTTGTTTCCGAGGTAAATATCCTCGAAGATGCTGGAGATTGGTGGTTTGATTCTGGTGCGACAAAGCATGTCTGCAATGACAAAACGTTTTTTACTGAGTATAAACCAGTTGCAGATGGTACCGTTCTGTTCATGGGAAATGCATCAACTGCACCCGTTAAGGGTAAGGGCAAAGTGGATCTGGAGTTCACTTCTGGCAAGACGCTGACTCTTACTGATGTGTATCATGTTCCGAAAGTTAGGAAGAATCTCGTGTCTGCAAGTCTACTTAATAAGTATGGCTTTAAAGTTGTATTTGAGTCTGGCAAAATTGTTGTATCCAAGGGTGGTGTGTTTGTTGGCAAAGGCTATGTAACCGAGGGGATGTTTAAGCTTAATATCAATAACACAGTTATTTCTGCTTATATGCTTGATTCTTTTTCTTTATGGCATACTCGTTTAGGGCATATCAGTACAAGGAAAATGGATTGCATGATTAAATCTGGATTAATTCCTAATTCTGATAATGATATGGGTGATAAATGCAAGATTTGTATGGAATCAAAGATAACCAGATTGCCTTTTCCTAAAATCGAGCAGACTTCTTCATTACTTGAATTGATTCATAGTGATGTATGTGATTTTCATAGCACTCCTACTAGAGGTGGAAAACTTTATATGGCAACGTTCATAGATGATTATTCGAAGTTTTGCTATGTCTATTTGCTTCATTCCAAAGATGAATTGCTTGATAAATTTGTTGCATATAAGACTGAAGTTGAAAATCAATGTGGTTTGAAAATAAAACGTCTTAGGTCTGACAGGGGTGGTGAATACCACTTCCCTGATTATTGTGAATCAGTAGGGATAATTCATGAAGTAAGTGCTCTTTATACACCGCAACAAAATGGAGTGGCCGAAAGGAAGAATAGAACTTTGTGTGAGATGGTGGTTGCTATGCTAAGCAATGCAGGATTAAGTAAAGGTTTGTGGGGCGAAGCCATACTTACCGCTGCTTATATCTTGAATCGAGTACCTCTCAAAAAGTCTAACATTACTCCATATGAGCTCTGGTCAAAAAGGAAACCAAACCTAAGTTATTTTAAGACTTGGGGGTGTAGGGCGATTGTGAGATTGCCTGGACCTAAAAGGAAGAAACTAGGTCCAAAAGGAATCGAGTGTGTATTCCTTGGATATGCTTTGCATAGTAAAGCATATAGGTTTCTAGTGGCTGAGCATAATGATGTTGTGTCTATCAACACCATCATTGAATCTCGAGATGCAGTGTTTTATGAAAACAGATTTGACAGAATTCCAAGGTTAAAATCCAGTAAGGATTTGGAATCTAACAAAGATTCGGAAGAATTTCCTTTGGTGTCCGAAGAGGACAATGAGCCTTTCGAGGTTCCAGTTGAAGGAAATGAACCTGAGGAACAAGTTGAATTGAGGAGGAGCAAACGAGTTCGGACAGAGAAAACGTTTGGTCCTGATTTCATAGTTTTTCTAGTTGAAGGCACTAGAGAGACTTCATGTGCTCACAATGTATTTTCACTTCACGTGGAAAATGATCCTTTGACATTTGAGGAAGCAATGAAATCGCAAGACGTGGCTTTCTGGAAAGAGGCTATCCAAGATGAGATGGACTCTATTATGGGTAATAATACATGGGTTTTGGCGGATTTACCACCTGGTTCTAAACCAATTGCTTGTAAATGGATTTTCAAAAAGAAAATGAAAATTGATGGAACTATTGATAAGTTCAAGGCCAGACTTGTAGCCAAAGGTTTTACCCAGAAAGAGGGTATTGATAACTTTGATACCTATGCCCCGGTTGCTAGAATCTCAACAATTAGAGTTTTAATTGCTCTTGCTTCTATATACAAGTTTGAGATACACCAAATGGATGTCAAGACTGCATTCCTTAATGGAGAATTAAATGAGGAAATCTATATGCAGCAACCAGAGGGGTTCGTTGTGCAAGGTTATGAGCACAAAGTTTGCAAGCTTATAAAGTCTCTTTACAGACTTAAGCAAGCGCCTAAGCAATGGCACGAAAAGTTTGACAAAGTGATTGTGTCAAATGGTTTTACAATACACCAAGCTGATAAATGCGTGTATAGTAAGTTTAATGGCAAACGAGGAGTCGTTATCTGTTTGTACGTAGACGATATGCTCATTTTTTGTACAGACCAAGAAAGCGTTCAGAGTACAAAAGATTTTCTTTCTGCTAACTTTAGTATGAAAGATATGGGTGTTGCTGATGTAATATTGGGAATAAGAATTAAAAGGAATGGTGGTAATTTAATTCTATCCCAGGAACATTACATTGAGAAAATTTTAAAGAAGTTTAATCACTTTGAAAGCAAACCTGTGTCCACTCCGTATGACTCTCAATCGCCATTGGATCATAATGAGGGGAGAGCGGTGTCACAACTAGAGTATTCTAGAGTGATTGGCAGTTTAATGTACGCCATGACAAACACGAGATCGGATATTGCATATGCGGTGGGGAGGCTTAGTAGGTATACTAATAATCCTGGGCATGTACATTGGCACGCAGTACATAGAGTACTACGATACCTCAAAGGTACTATAGATTATGGAATAGTCTATAGTGGGTATCCTTCGGTTCTAGAAGGATACACTGACGCTAGTTGGATTACTGAGCGGAATGATCACTCTTCAACGAGTGGTTGGGTTTTTACACTTGGAGGAGGGTCAATCTCCTGGGGTTCTAAGAAGCAAACGTTGATAACAGACTCGACCATGGCAGCCGAGTTTGTAGCATTAGCTTCTGGTAGTAAAGAGGCAGAATAGCTAAGAAATTTATTGCTGGAAATTCCAGTGTGGCCTAAGCCTATGCCACCTGTATCGCTGCATTGTGATAGTCAAGCTACGTTGTCACGAGCGTATAACCAAGTGTATGATGGGAAGTCCAGGCATATAGGACTAAGGCATAGCTATGTGAGACAATTGATTGTTGATGGGGTGATAACCATTGATTTTGTTAAGTCAAGTCAAAACTTGGCGGATCCTTTTACGAAAGGCCTTGCAAGGGATTTGGTGTTGAAAACATCAAGGGGAATAGGACTTTTGCCCAATTAGTTTAATCACTCCTGGTGGAAACTCAACTCAACCGGTTGATACTCTCAATCTCTTGAGTTCAATGAGAAACTACACCACATGTCGTGATTGGAAACACTTTAAAGTTATTTTACACATTCCAAGGTAAAGTGTTTTGTACCTATAATGTAAATACAAAGGAGGTTGAACTACTTAGTTCTTAATAGATTGTTTGTGCTGTGTTATAGGAGCACGGATAGCGATCTACCTATGTGAATGTGGAGGTGGTGCCGCTTCCTATAGGTCACTGGGGCTAGACCTTAGAGCGTTCATGAATTCAAGATAAAAGACCCAAGGCCAGTTCACGGGTCAACCGATTAGGATATCTACGTTATTTGGAGGATTATGTGTGAGACATGTCCGGTTGGTCAACAGAGGACAACTAGTTCAAAGACACGTCTACTATGCTGCCCTGACTAGCTTTGATATGTTTTCACTAAGTGAGTAGTTGAAGTCGCGAGACACTATTTATGTATGCATAAACCTTGTAGTAAGAACCGAGAATATTTCATCTGTATTTCGAAAATGGTGGGGGATTGTTAGAGATTTTCAAAATAAAGGAGTCGTCGTTTTAGTTTTGTAAAATTTCATTGTTTCCTTAGAATGCTTTGTTTTCCTCTTTGTGTGCTTTGTCCCACATTGGATAGTTGAGAGAAGTTAGAGTGGTATATATTAGGAAACATTCCTAATATGAATAAACAATGATCAAGTGTGGTGCAGCCCTACGGTGCTTCGCATACCGGCTAAGCCGGTACGCACACGCACACGCGCGCGCGCGCGGCGTGGGCAGTGTGGCGTGGGCTGTGGTGCATTGTGGCGCTTTAGCGGCGCACTTTGCAGGGTGTGACTGGTCGATCTAGACTATAGGATCTGATCCAACGGTCAGATTGGATCGGGTGCGTACCTATTCACAATGGGTGCGTAGTGGCCTATAAATAGACCACTACTTGTCAGAATCCGTGGTTACACACATGAAATCCGAATTTCTCCCACATCTCTCTCTATAGTTTCTAGCATTCATTCTGCGTTCTGTTTTGCTGCAGAAAATATAGCATTCATTCTGCGTTCTGTTTTGCTGCAGAAAATAGAACACAGTGGTTCTCGGTTCTTATATTCGTTCTAGCAGGTATTTTGTCCGTTTCGTTAGTGCAAACGAAAACGGAAAGAACTTCGAGTTCGGGCTTCGATTTATCTTGAAGGCAGATTTGCTGTAACCCTTTGCATACCAACTGGTGGGGGCAAATACTGTCTTTAGGAAAGCGACATCGTCGTGACTCGAAGTGTATTACAGGTTTGGTGGAGATTTCGTCAACAATTCAGAAATTGCAGCGGCCAATTTTTCCAACGACACGGCTAACAGAAACAGCGTGGCATCAGAAAAAGCCACAGCTTGTAGCGATGGGTGTGATAGTGGGTGTAGAAATGCATTATCGAGAGGAGGTGGAAACACACTGAAAAGTGTGGTGGTTGTGGAGGCGGAAGTGGAAATATAGTGAAGAGTGGCAGTTGTGGTAGTGGTCGTGGTGGCAAATGTGGAAACATGGTTAAGAGCGGTGGTTGTGGCAGTGGTTGTGGAAATAAGGTGAACAGCAGTGGCTGTGGTGGTGGTAAATGTGGAAACACGGTGGACAACGGTGGTTGTGGCGGGTGTGGTGGTGGTGGGAGTGGAAGCGGATGTGGAAAGATGGTGAACAGCAGTGCATGCGGTAGTGGTTGTGGTGGGAAATGTGGAAACATGGTGAAGAGTGGTGGCTGCGATAGTGGTTGTGGCAGAAACTGTGGGAACATGGTGAATAGTGGTGGATGCGGAGGTTGTGGGGGTGGAGGTGGTTGTGGCGGTAAGGCATCTGGAAAAAGTACTGCCACCAATCCCTCTGCCGTGGGAAACCCAAATTCAGCGCCTATCCAAGAGAAATGAAAACATCCGTGCTTGCCTCTCGTTTTTCTCTTTCAGGAGATCGGTTCCTAAAGTAGTTTCTTTCTGTCGAAACTTTCTGGTTCCTGCTTTGTTGATGTCGAAAGCTTAATACCATCGTGTATCTTGTCTTGTTCTGATGACCAATTCTCAGGTTGTCTGTTGGTTCAAATCAATCAATTACAATTTGGTCAACTGTTCTATGTTTGTAGAACTACTAAACACAATCTCACAGTATCGTTCGGTCATCAACTGTTCTGATGACCAATTCACAGCAATGTTTGCCTCTTGTTTGTAAAACTACTGAACTACTAGTCAGCGAAATTGGAATGCAAAATTAAAATCAAGATCATAAATTGCGATCGTAACGTACACACGAAGAAAGTTATTCTTGTAATAGACAGAGTATTGAGAACTATAAATGGAGGGATAACTTATTGGAAATCATGTTCAGAGAGAAAGGTTCTGAGCACTCCCCAAGTGAACAAAGCCGATTCCGAGACCATACACAAAGAGTATCAGATGCACACACATTCATTTGGACTGATTAACCATGATTACTGCAAAGTTTCATACATTCAATTGGAGTGATTACACATGATTACAACAATGTTTTAGTGATTCGACATGGCCGCTAATCAAGATTATGGAAATCTTAAAAGTGGGGAATTAAAGTAGAAGGAAAAGACCAATGGGAGACACCACCACAAGAAGGGATCAGCTGATGAAGATGATGGAAGGGTCACAGCAACACTCATCAATGAGGCAACAGCAACACAGAGCCGCCAGACTGAAAAACAAAGAATTTCGATCAATTCCACGCAATTAAGAGAGAGAGAGAGAGAGAGAGAGAGAGAGAGAGAGGAATTCCCGTTGAGCCAGTTTATGTCCACATCTATATTAACGTTTTACTATCTGAAGATAAAATAGACGGCAAATGTGACAGCAAACCGTTCACATTTGTGTTGTGAAAGACAAAATAGACAGTAGAAGACTCACATTTGCCATTTATTTTTATTATTTTCAACTTACCCTCAAAAAATAGACGGCATTTGTGAGTCCTCTGCGATTTATTTTGTCTTTCACAAATATGAAGATAGCTATTAATGTCCGACTGCGTGCAGGTAAACACTTCCACTAAAACGTTTACAATATGAATGGTTTCGATCTGGTCCACAACGGCCCGAAACAGGGGGAAAAAAAACTGAGGATACACTGACTGGACTGGAGCTTGGTATGGAGAATTACCATCCCTCGAGGAAACCAGGTTCTCTTCTGGGAGGTGGAGGAGCAGCATAATACTGTGGAGGTGCCACCACCGGAGGGCCTTGGTAGTAACCTGATCAGGGGAGAGAGAGAGAGAGAGAGAGAGAGAGAGAGAGAGCGTCAAAACCCAATTACAGACTTCCAGTGATAGAAAATAGATGGGGGGAAAAAAACGTACCCACATTAGCAACAATTACTGGGAAAACAAAAGAAAATTGTTGATGAAAGATAAATGAGAAGTGATGAAAATGTATCCAATTAGTGGATCTGGATTTAATTAAATTACCCAGAAAAAAGTACACAAAAATTTGAACGGGAAAAAAGAGAAAACGGGAGAGAAGCGCATATCATCCATTGCTGGTGAACAAAAGAAAAGTGTACCTTGAGCAGGGTAGGGACCTTGAGCAGGGTAGGGATAAGCATACTTTGGGTCAGCCATCTCTGATATCAAAATCAGAATTAGGAGAGAGAGAGAGAGAGAGAGAGAGAGAGAGAGAGAGAGTTTTTTTAAGTAGAAGAAGGAGAATAGGGTGACATTTGTTTTTTAATCATGAACAGGGCCATTTGTTGTGATCAATCCTAAGGTAAGTAAAGGAAGGATCTACTAGTGCTTAAGATCCGAGACTTATGAGTTTATGTCATTTTAAAGATTTTATATTTGAAACCTCTTATGTGATCAGTTTATACAAATTTTTGCTTTGATTTTAATTGCGACTCTCGCAAATGTGCAGTGAGATTTTTTTTTTTTTTTTTTGCCACAACGATAACAGGTGATATTACATCAAGAGGAAACTCTATCCCTAAACAAGGGATCAAGAAACCAAATAGGAGGGGACTCAGTTCAAAGACTATACCCAACTCCAACTAAACCAATCGCTCCAAACAGACGGAGTACTGCAGAAAACAACCAAAAACACCCACATAGGGGTGATAGAAGCCCCACAAACAGGGAGAAATCCCACACAGGGGACACCAAAGAAAAGAACCAGAAAAAAGAAAAAAAAAACCGATAACGGATCCGGACAGAGTCCACCTTACCAGAGCAGACTTCATCCACCCACCTAGATCTCCTACTCCGGCGGGAGGAGGATGCCTCCGGCAACCATGATTTGCAAGCCCCTACATCCAAAAGTCGTTGGACTGCACGACGAAAGAGACGGAAGAGGGCCGGCGGATGGTGGTTTGGAGAGGAGGAGGATGGGGGTGAAGAGGAAAAGAGAGAAAACCTTTGAGATCTATAATCGAGAGATTGAAAAATCCCACGAGAGGGAGAAATCCCTCCCCTCCCGTCACCCATTAGGGCATAAAACCCTGGGGGGGAGGGGAAGAAGAGATATGGGGGCGGCGGCTTCTTTAGGGTTAGAGAGAGAGAGAGGGGGGGGGGGGGGGGGGGGGGCAAATGTGCAGTGAGATTAGTCCCTGAAATTAATCGAGGCGCGCGTAAACTGACCCGACAATTTGAGTTTTGAAAGAAATTGCTTGTTATGTTTACAAATGTACATGTATGTCTCATTCAAAAATGGAGAGAGTTTGATATGGAATTGCACCTACTTTATGCGTCACGAAATAAGACCGTTTTAAAGTTGTTTGGATTTATATGATTCTTTTAAGCTTTCCGTAAAAGTTATTTTTCTATTTTATAATAAAGTCTCTCCATTTTTCTGTATTTTTTGTCTCCATGTGTTGGACTGTATTCACGCACAAAAAAAAGGAACGGAGTCAAAAAGAGAAGCAAACACTACCCTTTTCGGATTCTCATGTGCCTAGTTTCTTTCCCTTCTTAAAAAGAATTTTTCAAAAAATTCCCCCTAAATTCTCTTTAGATTCCTTCTACTACTAATATTTCTCTCTCTATTTCTCTCCACTTATTACCTTATAATTTTTCAAAAAAAATTTCAAAAACCAAACCAAACATGGCACAAATTTTGAAAGAAAAAAAGCGGTAAATGAAATCGGTGAAACGATTGTTTGTGTACTTGCACCTTACAAAGGAAAAAAGAGAAAAAGGTACAATGAATTTAGGGGTTCAACTTTTATGAAAACAAAAATGCTACACACACAACCATCCCCACACAACAAATCACACAACCGCTGACGTCAGCACGACGTCATCCCAAAACGACGTCGTTTTGCTAAAAAAAAAAAAAAAAAAAACCCAGGTCATGGAAATAACTTCCCCTTCTTCCCCTTTCCCCTTTTACGATCAAGAAACAGATTACAGAAGCGGGAGAGGGGCTCCCACCACCACCGGCGTCCCACCTCCACCGGCAACAACACTTCCCACCTCCACACCGGCGTCCCACCTCCACCGGCGACCACGATTCCACCGCCACCACCAGAACCCAACCCAGCGCTCGGTTTTTTTTTCCCCACTAACTCAGCAACTCAATTAAATTAAGGATACTAATTGAAACAAGGAGAGAGAGGGAGACCTTCGTGGTGGGGCAAATTCGGATTGCCTAGAAGCCGGTGAGGTGGCGTTCGCCGGCGGTGGAGAGCGCTGGGTTGGGTTCTGGTGGTGGCGGTGGAATCGTGGTCGCCGGTGGAGGTGGGAAGCGTCGTCGCCGGTGGAGGTGGGACGCCGGTGTGGAGGTGGGAAGTGTTGTCGCCGGTGGAGGTGGGACGCCGGTGGTGGTGGGAGCCCCTCTCCCGCTTCTGTAATCTGTATGTTGATCGTAAAAGGGGAAAGGGGAAGAAGGGAAAGTTATTCTCTGTGACCTGGGTTTCTTCTTTTTTTTTTTTTTTTTTTTTTAGAAAAACGACGTCGTTTTGGGCTGACGTCGTGCTGACGTCAGCGGTTGTGTGATTTGTTGTGTGGGGATGGTTGTGTGTGTAGCATTCTTGTTATGAAAAAGAGTTGACAGCCATGTTGGATTGAGATGGGTTGATTGGATTAGGGTAATGCAAATTATTCTCATAAATATACTCGTAATTACATAATCCATTACACCAAGGCTATGTAAGGTGCTGTTTGATAAAATTTAAAGTTGAAAAATTAAGTATTGAAATTTGAATGCTGAATTTTTTAAGCTGAAAAGCTGTTTGATAAAGATATTAAGCATTGAATATTTGAATGTAACCAAATGATGAAATTAATTTTAGCTCCATTAGTTATAGTGATTCTCTTTTAATTTTACTAATGGTTACCATGTATTACAATATTTGTGGGAGTGGTGGAGTAGTGATTGCAGTGGCGCGACAATGGAGTAGTGGAGTGGTGATTGTGGGGGTGGGGTGGTGATTGTGGAAGCGGTGGTGGTGATGAAGTGGAAGCGGTAGTGCTGAGGGTGGAGTGGTGGTGATGGTTTTGTGTTGGGAGTGATGGTGGTGTGGCGATGGTAGTGGAGTGATGGCGGTATGGTGATTGTGCTAACGGTGGTGGTGGTGATTATGGGAGTGGTGGTGGTAATGGTAGTGGAGTGGTGGCGGTGGTGGAGTGGTGATTGTGGTGGTGAGCGAAGATGGAGTGGTGGTAGTGGTAGTGGTAGTAGTAATCATGTGGTGGTGGTGGTGGAGTGGCGGCATGGTGGTGATTGTGGTGAATTTGGATTACTCCTATTAAACAACCCCCTTCCTAGTTTTGAATAGGATTGATAATCTAGTTTAATCAAATACTTAATAATTCGATTTCTAAAGTAAGTCCATAATCGCAAGTAGAGTGGAATGCAATTGATGTCTTCCTTATATTCTCATACACATGGGCAGGATTCACTTCTTATATATTCCTCTCCCCTCAAGTCCTTTAGGATAGAGTAACCTTTAGGATAGAGTAAATTATGATTAACAAATGAAAAAAAAAAAAGATAAGTCCAGAATCCTATCCAAGAAATAAATTTTCGAGTATCTCCAAGGGATCCTACATTTTCTTTTTATAAATTTAGTAGTACAAAATATCTAAATTACCACGGAAGAAGACATCTAATCATTCCTTGTAGTTTAAGAATGTGGTTTCAAATTAAATAAAATCATAAAATCACTCTTTTATTTTAATCTATTTCAAATTTAAGAACTAATTTGCGAATTTAAAATCACCTTCTCATCCCTCCAAATTCACTACATCCAGAATAGCCTTAGGATTTTTATTTGGAATTAAAAATGACAGCCAATAACGTGTTTTGATGATTAATACACGCTAAAGACATTTTCAATATTAACAAATGTTCTTAACATATTCTTAATTATCAAAACATGTCTTGGGTCATCATTTTCCCTTTTTATTTTAGAAAATTCATTTCAAACTTCTAATGCTTTGTTTGCAACATAAAGAGAGGAAGTGGAATAGGGGAAAACTTAAAACATTTTCCTTCTCTTTTTCTGTTTGAGACAAAAGAATATAAAATTAGAAAACATAGAAAGACTAAGCACAATAACATTTTCTTTTATTTTTTACTCCCGTTCCAAAAGTATTGTTCAATTTGCAAACGAGAACTCAAAAAATGCATTTTTACAAGAAAATTTCAAACTTTTTTTTTTGATAAATTAAAAGATCACTTATAGAAAATTAGTCTTAGGTCTATTATGTGAACTTCATAAGCCCATCATTCTACCTATTAATTTTGTAAAGTCTCAAGTCCATTTAGGGTACCCTAGGGTTTAGGCACTTTCATAGGATTTTAAGGTGCACTTTTTTATTATAGGATAGGGTACCCTAGAGTAGAGTATGTCACGCCCTCAATTTTAAACATAAATAAAATAACTTTACTTAAATAAAAATCCTCACAACAATATACGTCGAACCCAAAAGAGTACCATTTCCAGTCCATTACATTACATTACAGTTCCAACTTCAAGAGTTTTAAAAAATACTACATTGTGAGGCACGATGGCCCAATATTCGGTAAGTATAGGGGTTAAAAAGGTTTAAGAAGGTTTGCAACACCACATAGTCAAAAGCATGAAAGTAAAGTTTCAATACACCTTCCAAAAGGGATTGTCAAAGAAAAACTGTCTTCTCTTTTGCTGCTTTCAAAAGAATGGACTTGGATGCATGCACACCACTCCATACTACTGCTCCGGAATTACACCTAAAAATGAATGGTTGAGCTACACTAGCCTAGTAAAGAAATCTACACAACTACTATATGCAAATGGGATGATAAGTAGAATGAATAACGAAAGTAGTATGGTATCTCAAATGTGAAACAAAATATGACTGGTAATTATTTCATCGTCGATTACAGAGTTGAAGTACAATGACCATACTCTAAGATTTTAGTCTAACCACCAAGTTTTGCTATCCATACGACTTACTCACCAATACCCTGACTCATTATCCTATTCTGCATAGCCTATTCGATATCTCGACTTCATCATGGACATAATAACTCACGCTTAAAAGAAAACAAGAATATCTCTATAGCATTGTACCTGAACAACCAATAAACAGTACTCTCTTAGATTCATTCCGATATCCCATCATTCATTTGTATATCACTATCGCAACCAACATCACATAACGTGAGCGAATGCTCTTACCAAGCCATTCATAGAGTCCCGTTACTCGTCACAAGTATTCTTCTCCTGGTGGAGCTAACTCAAGTCACATAGCATAGATCACCGTACCACCTTCCCGTAATATACTTTACAACTTAGCCAATTATCTCAATCACAAGTAATGGATTCATAAACAAGATTCAATCACATAGAAGTAGTAAAATAACCTCATTTCCATCCACCAATGTCATTAGTTTCTTATACTATCATACACGCATCCACACATCTCATATCAAGGTAAACTCACTCTCAACAATTCGTAGATTTCTATCTTTTAACTCATTACATCTTACAAGCTACGCAAGCAATATAGTACGCATCAAACATAAGAAAATGTCTCTCGTATCCATCTCTAGCATTGTCAAGCTTAAAGGAATGTCCTACGTATACAAACATGTCTACCTTGAAGACCTAAAAGTGCACCAAATCATATGTGAGGTTCAAACATAATATAATCCCCAAACTTGACACAAAACCTGAAAATGAACCGGTCTCATTTTGGCTACAACATCTTATTGGTTTTGAATGGGACTACGAGACTACCACCATTAGAAAGTAGACTTTTCGTACATCAATTTCGATATATAATTTGCCCCAAATGGTGTTCAGATGAAAAAGTTATGCCCATTTGAAGTTCTAATAAAATCTATCTTAAGGCCCTAGGTATGAATACCATGTCAAAATGGTATCGATATCAATTGACTAATATGAATACATACGCGAAGGTATCGATACCATGTCAAAATGGTATCAATACCAGATGGTTTCAAGCAATAATTTTTCAAATTTTTGATAGAGCTCACTAAGGCCCGAACAGGACTATCAAATACGAATTCAAGCACCAAATCAACACACAACACATAATAGGAGTAAGATATCTCTACCAAATGGGTTTTGAGCAAAACCCCCAACTCCCAAGCAAGCCCCTAGGTTCCAAACCCGAATCTCACCACGAAACTCCTCCTCCAAGTTTTACCTACGCGATCTAGGAGTCGAGAACACTTCAATACGATATGGTGGAGGTGGATCTTCAAGCATTTAAGGTGTATTGCAAGGTTTTTGCAAAGAGAGAGAGTGAGAGAGAAAGAAATTGGCTGGGAAAGAGAGGGAGAGAGAGAGAGGCGTGGAGAGTAAGAGAGAGAGAAAAGAAAATTTTGATTCTCTACATACACACCTCTACATATATATATTCTCATACATAAATCAATTACACTTGCACCCCAAAATTCCAATCCTTACACAAAAAACCTCAAACATATTCTACACATTATTATTCACATAATTTGTTCTGTAATCCCGGAGTAGGTAGTTTGGTGCACTCCTGTATTTTTCGATGTAATCTTTGCCTTCGGGCTTGAAATGAATTGACTGATTCAAAAAAAAAAGTATTTATTAAAAATCAAAATTGTTAAAATTTATTATGGGTCTCTACAAGGTAGATTACTCTAGCATAGGATACCCTAGGGTTTAGACACTTTTATAGGGTTTAAGGGTGCACTTTTCTATTATAGGGTTTATTGGTTTGGACATTTTCATAGAGTTTAGGGTTTTGGGCACTTTCATGGGGTACCCTAGGGTTTAGGCTAGGGCTGTCCACCGATCCAATCCACCCGACAACCAGACCCGACCGAAAAATGGAGGCAGCGGACGGTTCCGATCGGGTGTTCGGGTCGGATTCGGGTCTGAAATCTAAAATTTTCCCTGTTGTCGGTCGGGTGTCGGGTTCATCTAATAATTTTTCTACCAACCCGACCCGACCGACAAATATATATATACAACGTAATAAAACCCCTACCCGTCTAGACTTCCAGTTCCACACTCCTCCAGTCCTCCTTATTCCTCACGACGCCGCCTCCTCCTCCAAATCGATCACAGCTCCTCCTCCCCCAAATCGAACACCTCTCTCTCTCTCTCTCTGACCTGGAATGTGGGTGCTTGGGCGAGGAACAATTGGAATCATCATGGCCAACAAGCAGCTAGGGAGGTGTCGGAGAGATCAAGGTTTCAAGGGAAATAGATGCAGATCCTTGTATGGAGACTCCAAACCAAGTTAAGCAACCATGGCCCGTAGGAAATTACTCTAGATTCTTGTACTGAAATTCCTCCAGATCTTGTAATCCTCTCTCTCTCTCTCAGCTGTGATGTGATTTTGTAAACGAAAATTTGTGTTTTTGTGATAGTTTACTCCAGATCTGTGATTTTGAGGGATTTTAGTATTTTACTATGAATTTGTGTTTTTGATTTACAACTCGACCAAACCAATCAACACTTGGTTCGGTTTGACCCCAACTGCGGTTTCGGTCGGGCTCGGGTGACCCTTTGAACAATCCGACAAAAATCGGGTCCGGTCCAATCCGACCCAAATCCGACCAAACCTGACCCGTGGATAGCCCTAGTTTAGGCTGTGGACTTGTGGCTTTACAAAATTATTAGGTGGACTTGCGGGCTTATGAAATGTCTATAGTGAACCTATCACTAAATCTCCCAAGAACTTATTCATATCTAGTAACTAGTAGCAAAATTTTGAATTTTTCTCAATGAACATAAATTATTTTTTAGTCCTCGTTTTGCAGACCCGATAATCTGTTTGGGACGAATGTCATATATTTTTCCTCTTAATTATTTTTCATTATCTTCTTTCAACTTTCACAAATTCCAAACAGAGCATAATGTAGTGGGCCAGAGTCCCAAAAATAAAGTCGAAAGGTTGGGTTTTTGTAAAAAGCTTGTTCATAGCTTAAGAACTTTAGACAATCGTTTCTACTAAATGAACTTTTAGTTGATATATGTGAGAAGAATGATTTATCTCGAAATTCGTATTTTTTGGGTTATAACCATTTATTACTAGTTCTTTTAGTCCCTTTTAGACAATATGAAAAGGGAGATGCTAGGGGCACATCAATTTGTCAAGTCCCATTTAGACAATATGAAAAAGAAGATGTTAGGGGTACATCAATTTGTCACACCTCAACCACACTTTTTTTTTTTGAAAGGACTCAACTACACTTCTCTCACATACAAATCCTAATCTAGGAGTGAGGGGCCAGTCTTTGGCGCACTTTGTAAACGTTAATTGGTCCTCCACTTATAAATTCCATTTTTTCACGTGTCACTCCTAAGTCATGACTACTTACGCCCATTTTAATTGTAGGTCAGTTTTAGAAATTTCATCGAGGGAAAGGAAACAATGGCCTTTCAAATTTTTTTTAAAATTAACTTAAAATAAAAAGAGCACTAACCGAATATACAACCTACAATGGACATATTTCAGAAAAAAAATAAAAAGAAAAGCAAAAAGGGATTGTCTACGATAAACCTAAGCCAAACATCTTCATATGTGAAGAAGTATAATAAAACTAAGATGTGAGTGACCCGCATGTTAGCCACTTGCCACTGGCCCTTCATTATCCCTCCTCTAGTGCGCGCCAGGCCGCCAGCTGATTAAATGATACTACTAGTTTTGTTCCTAATTAATGTTTTTGAAAAAGAAAACTCTATGAAAAATGTAGAGATGTACTTATGCTGTAATTAATTGGTTTAAGCTACTGTGAGGGCCATAGGCAAGGACGGAACCAGGATTTTACCCTAGCAGTGGCGAAATATATGCCAAAGATATAAAAAGACGCATTACAATATTAAAATCCATCGATTAAAAAAAATTAAAATAACATAATAAAAATATATAATAAATGATGTTTGTCTTTTGCACATGGACTACAAAAAAAAGAGCAACTTTAATTTAATCTATCTACTAAAGTGAGGCATCTTGAATTGTGCCCGACGCTCTTTTATGTCATTAAAAGCATCAATGATAGAATCAGCATCAAAACTTCTAGGTATGTCTTTCTCAATGTATGTGATCAATAAGCTTGTCAGAAAATCATCCTCCATTTTATTGCGCAATCTAGTTTTCACAAGCTTCATAGCTGAAAATGCACGCTCTGTCGTAGCTGTTGAAACAGGCAAAGTCAATATAAGACGAATCAATTTATCAACAAGAGGATAAATTGCAGACTTTCTTGTCTTATGTAGCACTTGACATAACTCTGAAATGGTTGTCAGATTTTGAAACTCTGGATGCTTGAAAATATCGAGCTCATAATTTTGCAACTGAAATCTCAAGTGTAATTTCTCTTGCTCTGTGAAATCAGAAGGATAATATTTCTCTGCAAGCTTGCAAATGTCTTCGACTTTGAATGATTTGTAGCCATCCCGAGGATCTAAAGCTGTGCTAAGAATGAGCAACTCTATTGTATCTTCTTTGAACCTGGTATTTAATTCTTGCAATTGAGAATCGATCGTGCCCATAAAAATATCGACTTGCAAATGATGCCCAATAGTGATGGGATCTTTTCGAACACGACCTCGACCTCCTGTATGAGGAGAGCTCATATCTGGAACAGTTATCCCATGTTCTTCACAAAATAGAGTGACTTTCTCTAGCAAAAGAACGCGTCCTTCTTCCCTAAACTTTTGAATTAGCACCTTGGTTGTGGTTACCAAATGCATTGCATTCAATATGTCTTGAGATTTACGCTGCAAAGCTTGAAAAAGGTCATCAGTTATCTCCATTGTTTCCTTCATAAGATGTAAGATGAACACAAATTCAAAAGTGGTAATGGCATCATAAGCTCCATCTGCTTCTGCACGCTGAGTAGAGGTGTTATCTTTGTCATTGATGATCTCTTTTAACACTAAACAAGTTGAACTAAATAAACTCATTAAACTGGAAATAGAACCGAAATGAGAACCCCATCGAGTGTCTCCAGCTCGTTTCAACTTACGAATTCGATTATTTCCTTTACCAGTCTCAAGCTCGTCATCATCAACAGCTAGTTTTTCAGCAATTTCTGGAGCTTGAATACCTCTAAATTGATCATTTTTTTAGGAGACGAGTCAATGATATTGACTATGAGAGTCACGTAAGAGAAGAAATTTTTTGTTGGAGAATACTCCAACCACTCTAGATACAACTTATACCAAGAAGGTAGAAAGCGACGACCATTGCCATCTTTAGGATTTTGATCTTTCGGAAATTCTGGTTGATATGGTCCAAACATTAGATAAGCCCGTCGGACCTCATCACGTTCAGAAGTTGGATAATCCCTTATTAGTCGTCTTAAACCCGGATCCCTTATTAAAGAAGACGAATCAAATTCTTTCACTTCAACTCTAGGAGTTTTGAGAGGACGATTTTGAGGTTCAATTGTTGAAGTTCCAATTGCACTTTGTAAAAGTTCTGCAGTGGTATTGTGTTCAAAACTTTGTTCAACACTTCTTTTCTTAAAGAACGAGTCAATTGTTTTCTTGACCATGATTACCTATCACATTAGTATACACAAATGAAATCAATAAATTGTTATATTTTTTTCAGTGCAAATACCATCTATTTCTCAAGACAAACTCAAGGTATTCAAAACATTCAATAATTTATCTAACTTCAATTGAATATTAAAAAATTGAAGAAGACTAACCTTTTTCCAATGAAGCTTGTGAAATTCACACAAAACGTCAAATCATAAATGGTTTTTTTAATGTTTCGGAAATCGGAAGTCCAAACGAAGCACTACTGCCGTATGTAGAGTGCTCCTATTTAGGTTATAGCACTACTGCGAAGTTCTCCTATTAATTTAGGTTAACTTGTTTAATATTTTAGGTTGAGTTATGGAGTTTTTTTCTCCTTAATTACACCTCATCTTTTATATTATTTCACTTTGGCCCGTTAAATTAAGTTTTGGGATATTTTTTTGGGTCTCCTTGCTTGAAAAAAAAAAGGGATTTAGGATTAGTATATAACAAAAAATAAGGAAAAAATTCTAGTGGTGGCGAGACTATATAAGTTGGGCATAAATTTTTTTTTTACATATAATAATTGCATTTTTTAAAATTCTTGTCGTGACGGTCGCCGCCACTAGACCCCCTGATCCCATCCTTGGCCATAGGGGCATTTAAAGGGGCTGACCTTGAATCAAATTTAAGTCGTAAACTCCTAGGCATAGACCTATAACTTGGGGCACAACCGGAAGTCCTCTTCCTAGAACTTGGCACTTTCTTCTCCTATATATTTTGATAAATCTAAGGACACATACATTTTTATACAAATCTTGCACATACATTTTATGGGGCTCACCTCAGATCCCACCAATATGATTCGAAGAGCTCATTATTTTTAAAATAATTTTTAAGAGTTTCTTTGAAAAAATCAACTCGATAGGATATCGGTAAGGACTTTTTCAGAAATAGTAGGGTGAAACAGCCTAATTCGCCCTGCTATTTCTGAAAAAGCCTTCACCGATATCCTATCGAGTTGATTTCTTATAGAAACTCTTAAAAAATTATTTTAAAAATAATGAGCGATTCGGATCATATTGGTGAGACCCGAGATGGGCCCTATAAAAATGTATGTGCAAGATTTGTGTAAAAATGTATGTGCAAGTAGCACGGCTCTATTTTGACTTATCACCATTCTAGGCATGGACCTAGTAAAATTCTAGATATCGCGATCTTGCGATCTGTTTTTCGTTTTCAGAGAGAGAGAGAGAGAGAGAGAGAGATATATATATATATATATATATATATATATATATATATACGGGGCGGTTCCGGAGACCCCTAAAGAAACCTCTAAAAAAACCCCTCACAGTTTCCAATCGAATTTTGATGATCCGAACCGTTCAATATAATCAGAACGTAATTTTAAGGCTAACTTAGAGAAATCAGCAAAAAAAATGACCGGAAAGGGCTTCATCCGAACAGTTTTTTATTGAACTTTATTGAACGGTTTAATAAAAAACTGCTCAAATCAAGCCCTTCAAGGTCATTTTTTTTGTCAATTTCTCGCAGACACCCTTAAAATCACATTCTGCACACATTGAGCGGCTCGGATCATCAAAATTTGATCGAGAACTATGAGATTAAAATTTGGGGGGTTTGTTCAGATCAAAAAAAGAAGATAGGGTTTGTTGGTCTCCTGGGAGCTGGAAGGTAAAATGGACGGCATGGATTAAAATATTATAAGGTTAGATGGACGAATGGGATTAAAAGTATAAAGCTTTCAATAGTGTCAGTTTGGTTCGCACCTAGCCGAACTTCAATTTTTTCTAAAAAATAAAATTAAACCGAACTAAAACCAAAACCAAAACCAACCGACTAAAAAATACTCGGTTCAGTTTTTTGGTTAAAATTTTCATTCCTAATAAGGGAGAGGGAGAGAGTTATTGAGAAACGTGCAAAAAGAAAAATAGGTTTCTCAAATATGGAAACCAAGCAAAGCAAAAGTTTTTTAACCTTCAACCTTTTAAGTTTTTGCATTGTATCACATGTAAACTATTCCTTCCGTCCCTAAATAAATGTCCGTCGTGCAAACATAAGCTTTTAAAAAGATGCATTTTTTTCATTAAAAAATTAAAAAAAAATTCCACATTAAAAGAACTCATTGATATCTATTGATTTGTGAAAAAAAATTGATTCTTTTTACAAAAAAAATGCATCATTTTAAAGGCCTAAAAGTTTGTAAATATTTGTTTGGTTCGCAAACCGAGAACTTGAAAATAAAAGTACATTTTTTTCAAGAAAAATTCGAATTATTTACAACAATTTACTTGATATCAATGAGTTCTTTTAATATATCGAAAAGTTTGAAATTTTTTTGACAAGAATTTGTTACTTTTTAAATCCTTTTATATGAATCGGACAAATATTATGGGACGGATGGAGTATAATGCACTCTTTTACAAAAATAAAATAAAATTGAAACACAAGCTCGAAAATCGAACATTCTCCACAGAAAGTGTAGGATAAAATTTGGGCTAGAGTTTTTTTTTTTATAGTTTAAATTAAATCACTCAGAAGTGAATTAAGAAACGAGAATAATTAAGTAATTTCGCATGAATAAAAATAAACAATGGAATGCACGGATACTTTTCTTTAGTTTAATTATGGAGTATGAAGTTTCCATCATTGCTATTTGTGGGCTCCATCGTTAATTTGTTAAATTAATTTGAACCGTTCATCTTATAAGACTCACAGAGTAATATATTCATGTAAAAAAAGTGGCTTCATTAAATATCGATAGATATATCAAAAATAAAATTCTGATTTGTGAAATGAACGGTATGATTCTTTAAAGTTAAGTTCTCCATGACTTCTATTTTATGAACCAAAATTCAATTTTTGATACGCCTATAGATTTTCAATCAAGTTGTTTTTTCACGTCGATATATTGGGTCCTACAAAATGAATAATTCAGATCTCTACAACGAACGCTCAATGGGGCCCACAATAGGTGGTGGAAATCGTGGATTTTCTGCCTAAGTTGAAAAAAATTTAAATCTTGTTTTCTTTTATATGTTCATAAATTGATTGCTGAAATGCCTATTTTTTATTTGATTGGGGTAACTTTCACATCAAAGCAAGATAACAAAAGATATCAGACCATATTTCCGGGAAGAAAGGTGGAAAAAGAAGAATAATCGAAAAACACAAAAACTTGTCTGGACATCAAGTTATTAGAAAAATTATAAAATTGCATCCGCTATTTTTTTAAGTGTTCAGCTTCATAACTCCAATTTACTATGAAGGAGATCATTGTATCTTTCACATCAATTTTTACCTTTATTTTCCCTACTTATCCTCTACGAAGACATCATCATAACATCATGACACTGTTACTCATTAATTTTTCAAAATAGAATATACTTTCGGGGGTAAAATGGAAAATATACCAACTTTTAGTCACTAACCAAACCAAACCAAGCCTTATGCCCTAATTATTTGGAGTCGGCTATATGAATCATTTTCCTCCATTAAGCTCTATCAAGGGTCACTTATTCACACAAACCCATTATACTCATATCTTTACACACTGCAACATCTAATATTAATTTAGGTCTACTCATCCCCGTAGCATGACTACCCAAAGCTGTCATATCCGCTATCTTAACTATTGCATCTCATGATCTACAATAAATATGCCCAAACCACCTTAATCTATTTTCTCTCAACTTCTCCTCTATAGGTGCTACATCTACCATCTCGCGGACCGTATCATTTCTAATCCTGTCTCGTCTAACCTTACCACTCAACTGCCTTAACTTTTACTCATTAACTTTACAAAATAGATACTTATTAAGGAACAACTAAAGATGGAATATTCGTCAAAAAAAAAAAAAACTAAAGATGGAATAATGAAATCTAAAAGAGAGACGGAAGGAATAGTACGTCAACAACAAAAGCTATCTAGCCATCTAGGAATGGAAAGGGAAAAAATGGTTCAACTGTTACAACAACATTTACCTTCGTAGTCGAATTATTACAAATCTTACATGGACCAGAAGACTAATGTTACATTGAAAATTCAAGCAATTGCTTGAATTGGATTAAATCTCCTTTATTATCTCTCAATAGATACAATGTGCTGTAAATCCAACAACATCAGAGTATGATCGCCCAGCGGCAACACTCTTTTTCCAAGCTCATTTACAATGGTGAGATGTTTACAAGGATCCACCGCGATTCTTGTTTTGGTAGACCCATAAGAAACAGTGTGAACGCGATCGAACCCAATCAGTTGTCTTTCCGGAGCGCCTTCGAAAAGCTTTGGCGCTCTAGAAAACAACATCACGACGTGGCTTCCGTCCATGTCGCCATTGTTGACGACCGACACGTGCACGTGGAATATCAACGAATCACAGAACTCCATGTCATCGATTCGAATATAATCGAGCTCTTCATATCCTTTTTCTGGTGACATGTTTTCAGATATACCCTTGATAGTTCCCAATAAGCTCAGTTTGCTTGGAGCTGACAAGAGGTTGTAAGTGTAATTTGTGTAGCTTAAGCCTTGTCCAAATCGATAAATTGTAGGTCCAGTGTAGAATCTGTAAGTTCTTCCTGGGTAACCTCGAGAAGGATTAGCTCGCATGTTCATGTCAGTCATTGGTACGCTGGTGAACGACTCGGGATACCAGGTCACCGGCAGCCTTCCACCTGTTTTTTTTTTCCAGAAAGTACATTAATTTTATGGCTTTAATATTAACAATGTGATCTGCACCTTGTAAAATACTCCCTCCGTCCCATAATATTTGTCCGGTCCGCGAAACGGAGACTTAAAAATCATGCATTTCTTTTAAGAAAAAATTTAAATTTTTTTCACAAGTTAAAAGAACTCGTCGAGATCTAGTAAGTTGTTGAATTTTTTTCCAACTTTTTTTTACAAAAATAGTATTATTTTTACGTCTCCGTTTTGCGGACCGGACAAATATTATGGGACGGAGGGAGTAATGTACTATAACATAAAACCACCAGCTTTATTTTACACAGATGAACAAATTTACAAGGATGTGTTTGGAACATGGATATGTGGAGTGATTTATGGACGAAAATGAAAGGTGGAGTAACTTTTGAGAAGATAATCAATTGATGAAGTTAGAATTATTCACTTCAATTTCAATCCTTTTCCTTTCTGTGTGTAATCCCTCCACGAATTCATGATCCAGACACAGCCTTAGGGCATGTTTTACGCCAGGATTATACTCCAGAATCCATGGTAGAAGGAAACATGTGGTCCTAGTCCTATATGTTTCCCAGGATTACGTAGTCCTACCTTTGTCGCGTGGGACTATACATGACACTGGATAGATGGGGGAGTGTTTGACCACTTAAGATCCCATGCAAGGATTATACAATATCTCGGGGTAGGGGGTGATATTAGTTAATCTGGACCTTTGGGATTATTGTCCTCTTCATCCAATGGTCAAAAATGATTCTCCAATGTTTATTACATATTTTATCCCACCCACATCAAATTTAATACAACTAATCCCGTACTACACTCCAATCGGAACTATGATCCTGGGGTCTCACGTGTCCCCTTTATCCTCAGCATTAATCCCATATTTCTCAATCCTTCTAAAAATAATCTGGTGGTAATCAATCCTGCCCGCAGGGTTCCAATTAAGAATCTAAGACAAAGCTATATCGGCAAGTGGAGTACTTTTTATTGACTACAACCAGACAAGGCTAACTTGCCCCTGTACTGCCTATGATGGTGGATCTATGCCAATCTGGCAAAATAGTTTTAGCCATTTTATCAGAGAAGGATAGCAAGATGATTTCTTTTTCATGCATAGTTAGTAACTTAGTTACCTTCTAGGTCTTGCTAACAAATTCAAAACTACGTTATACCAACCTGGATTGTAATCTCCAAAGATGACCTCTGCAAGCGCCTTTCCACCAGCCTCTCCAGGGTACCCAATCCAAAGAATACTCGCGATTCGAGGGTCCCCCTTAGCAAATGAGACGTCTATGGGCCCACCACCAGTGAGAACTAACACCAACGGTTTTTTGGTCACAGCAGCAAGGGTGGTAACAAGAGCTGTTTGAAAACCGGGCATGAGGAGACTGTAGCGGTCACGCTCTTCAGCTTCTTGTGTCAAATCCAGGCCAGCTACTATGATGACAAAATCGGCTTCTTTAGCAATAGAAACAGCCTCTGTAAATCCAGCATTGGAAGTGCAAGGTACACCATCAAGGCAGCCAGCCGCGTATGATGTTTTCTTTGAATATGCTGAAAATGCATAAAAAATGCTCTTTGGGCTGCACGGAACTCCTAAAATCAAGAAACCAGAAACTTCATCAGCAAAGCATACAATTGGTTCTCTACTATGAACCGATAAAATGAAAGAGAATCAGAAGCTAATAATAATGACATACTTAAGCAAACCATATAGAGTGTGTTTGGAACTTGACGAAAGCAAGAGAAATGACAGGGAACTCATAATTTTCCCTTCTTTCCTTTTTTGCCCTCTAGCTTGAGGGGAACCAAAAATAAACTCAAGGATAAACGACATAATGCAGCACAGATCATTTACATATTATATAAGTAGTGGCTCCCCTTTTTAATAAAAAAGTTTGTCGTCTGTATGTCTATTTGTCTTTAGTAAGTTCCTATCATTTTGAGAGTCTTCCCTTCCGGGTTGCTAACAGTAGGACTAGGAGTCCGGGTACACTTTTCTTAGACTTCTGGGTTAATTGAATTATGAGTTAGTTGAGTTATGAGAAGCAAGATACCTATAAAGAACTTCATCTCCCTGCTTTCTTCCTGTGGTTACTATTAGAACACAAGCCAAGGAACTCAAAACCACAACACAAGCACCCTTTTTTTTTTCTTTATTCGTTTTTGACTTTTTGCCCTTTGCTTCCGGCTTTGCTTTGAAGGTAAATAGTCAAAAAAGTTCCCCGTAGAACGCGAGCGTTGAGGCTTTCATTGAAACAAAGAGAGAGGCCCGGCGGGTGCTTTTTTCGGATCATCTTGAGTTTTGGTCGTTTCACGGGTGACCCTCAATAACATAGCCGTCTTATCTGAACCCCTCTGGTATGGGAAAAATGCTTGCTTCACGTGAATTGAATAATGGGTAACTATTAGTGTAGTCAGTCTCACCGATTCCACCAACTAGACCCTTAGAGTGATTAAGTCGATACAGAGGTGCGCTTGAAGTGGGGGTGGGCTGTCCCTATTGGGCTGGGCCCTTCCCCATAACGCCCCACCGGCGGGGCCTCTTTCGGCACAACTATTTCTCTCTCCCGGCTTGCCCAAGAACTCCAATTTCGACAGTCGGACGGGCGGTGGGTCAGATTCCTCATCTTGAAGAAATGGCATACGATGCTTAAACACCACCCCAAAAAACACCCCCCCCGCTTAATGAGATAGGACGACAGCAGAAGAAAGTACTTCTTTCAAGAAAACCCAATCTTGCATCAGTAGAGGCCTATTCTCCTCCGTCAAACAGGTAAATGTTACCTTCCCAATCCTATTCAAGCGGAAAATCCATTCCGACAGGAGCTTCAAACTCCGGTGTGTAAGAGACTTAGCTGCTTCTATCTCTATCTCTTGTTACACATGATTGGGGTAAATAAGCCTACAACCGAGCATATAGGCTTGTAAGTGAGCGCATTGGCTTACGCGAGCATATTGGTGGGTATCCATCTCACAGCCTGTTCCAAGGGTATGGTATGGACCCAGGGAAGGTATCTAGCTATTAAGCTGGGCATCTTCCACTTTATTTGCCCAACCGCTCGCTGAACCATACCCAGATCAGAAGTAGAAAGTTATCTTCCTTTTACACTCTTTCTTGTTCATAGTTTAAGTTGCCTTATCATTTTTCCTTTTATTTTCCTTTAAAATCAAAACAAAGAAACAGCTACTTTCCGCTAAAACAAAGTTGATAATTCGCTTTTTTTCACAAGTTTCTATCCTACTTACTTTCTTACTTTCTCTTCCACAAGCTCCAAACACAGCTTTACACAAAAAGAACTCTGAAGGTTGAAGAGTTTGGAGGGGGAATTTCGCCACTTCTTCACCACACATGTTTGTGATACCGCCTAGTAACTAATTCACTAGCAGTTTGGATGGAAGACCGAGTGATAAGCTTCCAATCGTAGACTAATTAGTCTGAGATGGTTTCCACAAGCGCACTAGGACTACATGCAAGAGAAGATATTCAGATGACCCTATAAAGTGCAGATTGTACATCAAAAAATAAACAAACCTGAGTAGCCACCACCCAATGCAGTTGTGTTTGCCATTGGGCCAATAATAGCTAAGGAAGAAACACTATGCTTGTTCAAAGGCAGAAACTTCTTATCGTTCTTCAGAAGCACAATGCCCTGCCGTGCTGCTTCAAGCGCCAGTTTCTTGTGCTTCGGAGTGCAAACATCTTGAGGTCCTAACGTCCCAAACTGCCCCTTTATAGGATCTCCATCAAAAAGTCCAAGACGAATTTGAACGGACAACAAATTTAAAAGAGCTCTATCAATGTCTTCTTCTTGTAGCTTCCCCTGGTTTATTGCAGATTGAACATGCCGAATTACATATGATCCACAGTTAATATCCATCCCTACAAAAGGATAAGTTCTATCAAGTATTTGGTAAGTTCTACAGTTGCTCAATTGAAGATGCAACTGAGTTAACTGACTAGAAAACCTGCTTTAAGAGCAACAGCCACAGCATCTTCAGGAGTTTTAGTGTAATTCTGATACTCAAATATGGTGGCCACGGCATCACAGTCAGAGGTGATATATCTGTAATTGTGCCATCAAGAGGATCACATATGAGTCTAATCGTTACTCTCACTTGATGTACAGTCTTTTGTTTCAATTTTCAATAAATAACAAGGTTCTGAACATATCACCCTTTGAACCCCCAATCGTCTCGAGCTTGTTGCAAGAGATCTCTTCGTGCACATGCTGGTAACCCATTCACCGCATTGTATGAACACATTAGGCAGCTTGCTTTACCTTGTTGTATACAACTCCTAAATGGTGGCTGATATGTATCCTGCATATCCTGCTCTGTAACCTGAAGATACATATATAGAAATCAATAAGCTTCAAATACAACTGCACAATGAAGGACCTTAAGACACCTAAGCATCCATTTTAACCCATTCTTTTGTTCTCATCAGCGACAAAGCATACATAATACATTAGATCCACTTGTTGGCCGTTTGAGCCTCCGGTCACATCAAGTTAGATTCCTATTTCCAATCACTCATAGTAGCTCCAAACTAATTGAATTATTGACATTAAAGCTGTTTCTGCATTCCATTAGTCTAAGTGTAAATCACTAAGCTAAATTTGGGCTTATAGTTTGCATGAACATTTTGGGTCTTCCTAACATGTTGAAACTTACTGCAGTCACAGTGATCCCGCTACCTATAGCAAGTATAGTTCACTGTCCAATGTTATCGAGAGATTAAACCAAAATAAAAGTTCAACAACGAAGAATAACCACAACTGAAGGCAAATGATGTTTCTCACCCAGGAAAAAAAAGTGCTCCTAGAATTGGTGTTACCACCTTGTATTCTGGCATTTTATTTTTCTTTGGTAAAAGTAGAGCTTAAATATTGATTTGGGTCTCTAGGCCTGCCCTCTCTGATGCCTTTCGGATTTCATTTGAGAGCATGGTTCTGCAGCAGAATGTCCCATTAGCTCCTCGGTCTTGGAGGTAAAGGGGGGCACTGTTTCAGTGATGTTCTAAGAGCAGTTGTGCATTTTCTGTCAAATATTAGGTCTGTCTCCAATCCTCCCCCGCCCGTACCTCAATGATTGGTTACTAGATTGATTTTGTTATTGTTGTTGTGGTAGAAGTAGAGCAAAAAGTTTCTTGCTTTCCAAACAGAAACTTCCTCTTTTTTCCACTTGGCATGTGTGTTTACAGAACTCGACTCCTAGTATGAAAGCATTAATAGGACCTACTACTACGTAGGAGACAAACTGAAGGTGAAGACATCCAAATGAAATATGCTGATAGTAGTGTTACTCTCCCTCCTGTTGTTTGCCCGGATATGAGCTTCAGACTCAACTATGTGTTCAAGCAGAGTCTAGCAGACTACATATTCAGTGTTAGGTTAATATTTTTTACAGTCTGAATTATTGTGAGTTCACGCTATTGACTAATTTTCACTAACTAAATGGTATTTTGATATTTTTAGTGTAACGTGAACCCACCCTTAAATATGCGCAAAACGCGGAATATCAATATACAATTAAATGGAGAGTGTGATATCATTAATCTCTTCTTCTTCTTCTTTTTGAACATGAGCTATCATTAATCCAAGTTCGATGGGATCACTTATCCTACATGATTATATATACCTGTAAAATTAGTCATGTCAAACAAACGGGTCCCAATAAGGGTGGAGTATAGGAAAGTGAAATGATTGTCGCACTCCTTTTTTTATCCTTTTTACTCATATAAAATTTCTATATTACCCTTATCCCTTTGAGTCATACTTTCAATATTATACTTTCACTTGAACAAAGACAGAAAAGAGAGTGTCAATGGATAATGGATAAGAGAGGAGTGTAAAGGAAATAGTCAAAAGAAACATATACTCACCACAGCACTGAAGTTATACCTAGTGAAACCCCCCCAATTCTCCAAATCATAAGCAGTGTAATGCTTGCAACAAGCAGACAACATCATCCCATCCCCACCACCACCCATCAAAACTCTCTTCCCCCCAACAACACCCCTCCTCCGCTCCCCTGCCTCCTGAAACCCCTCCACAAAATCCACCGCATATGCTGCCGCCACTGCCGGGTCCTCCCCCGGCGTCTCCTGCCCCCTCCCCCACCGTGGATCCCTAAACACATTAATATTTGGCGCCCAAAAAGTCAACCCGGCCTGCCCCACATTGTACATGGCCCGACCCTCCACCGCGATCGCCGCGGCCACCGACCTCCACAGGCTCCTGTTGAACGCCGCGGCGGTGACGATGACTTGCGGGAAGCTGGTGGCGGAGGGGATCGGGCCGGAGGAGAAGGTGACGCCGGGGCCGTTGTTGTTGATGCCGTGGAGGGCCTCGGACCACCAGTAGTAGGCGGGGATGCCGAGGCGGGGGACGGCGGAGGCATTGGTGCCGAGCTGGAGGAGCTTCTCGGGGAGGGTGAGGAGAGAGAGTAGGGTCTGGGCGCGGAGTGGGGTGGGGAGGGAGGCATTGCAGAAGGGGTAGGAGTTGTGGTGCGGCGGGGCGCAGGGGAAGAGTGGGTGTGGGTTTGATGTGATTGGTCGGGAAGTGGAGGTGGTGAGGATTGGGAGGAGGGATAAGAGGAAGAATTTGAAGTTGCAGAGCCAGTGTGTAGACATCTGATCTGGTGGGTTTTGATTTCTTGATTTCTCACACACAATAAGTGTGCTGCTTTTTATAAAAACTCTGGGGGATAATCAAAATAAATAGGCAGTGGAAAAATTACTTACTCCATCTGTCTCAATCTACTTGTCCATGTTCTATTTTAACTGAATTAAAAAATTAATTATATCTGTAAAGTGGTAATGAATGTAATATCCAATATGGATCTTATTTGATAGATCACGATTTGTTCTATACTTTCATGTTTTCGAAATCATTTAAAATATTATGAATTACAAGATATAATTAATTGAAAGGTGATACGAACTTCCAAAAATGACAATTAAATTGGGACAGAGGGAGTACCGTTTTACCATCGTGTTTAAGTCTTGAAAATCCGAAAATTGTTTTGAACTACCAATATGCTTCACTAACACGAACTCCCACTAATTAATTTTGGAGAGCAATGGGTAGGATTTTCAATGTCATCTATACAAATGTTTTCATACTTGTAACTTGATAGTAATCACTAGCTTTTATATAACTAGATCAGGACCCTTTTCTAATTGACGCAACCTTTTATACTTCCTTCTATCAATGAAATAACACGGCACATATTCATTAATAATTGAAATCTTATGCATGATTGGTCACTAAATCCATTCATAGATAGTCATCATATCTATTTATGAATAATCATTAAACTTTTTTCTGAATAATTATCAATTATTTAGATAATATTTTATTTAAATTTAATATCCATACTTTAGTTATAAATATAAATATTATAAAATATAATTAGAATTGATGTGGCATGAATCACATGAATTAATTCCACCAGCTTTTCCATAGAGATTGGGAATATGAGACTAGTGGTTCAAAAAGTTGTTAGGATTAACTATTAAGGGACAAGGGTAGACTGGTGGTTTGGAAAAGACGAGAAAGGAAGGAAAAAAAATAGTTTTCCCCCAAATTTAGGCCTTTTGACGTGCAACTTGGAATTGAATAATTCAACAATGTTTACATGTATTACGACTCTCACTAACTAATATACGTATTTATTTCTAAATTTAAAGATGTTATATTATGAAAGAATGAACTATCTCGTAAATCAAAAAATAAATTCTTAAAAAATAAAAATCTTAGCCCGTCTTAATAGAAGTATTTGGTTTGGGAAAAAGTATAGAGAAAATAGAAATATATAAACTTTTTCACGGTACAATTTCTCTCTCATTTTCTTCCATTTTCTTTTTTTTTTTCTTTTCTCCCATAATCAATAAACTCATTTGAGCAAAAAAAAGGCTAGTGAATAATGCACATCTTTTATTTTACCTACCCACGTATACTCTATGAACACTAGGATTATTTAGTTTACTTTCCTCTATTTAAAAACAACTGTGCTATTAACACGGACAAAACCAACACAACTCAGCACTTATTTTTTGTGGGACCCACTACGGGTCCCACACAAATTATTCAAGCCGTCTATTAAATGTAAAATATCTTTTCAAGGGTTTCCAAGAAAAATAAGTTCAATCTAATACCTATAAGTAGTCGATCTAATCAACTAACTTTTCATAAAGACTTCAGGATAATGAAAAACTAAATGATTCGATCGAGCACCTATAGGTTTTGGATTGAGCTAATTTTTCACAGGAACCCTTGAAAAAATGTTTTATATTTGATGAACGACTCGGATCATTTGTATAGGTTCTGTAGTGGATCCCACAATATGCAATCTGTGTTAATTTTGTCTGTTTCAATAGACTTATTGATTAAACAATAGTAAGCTCGTTAATCTCGGTACATGTTGCGTACTTGCGTGGAATCAACAACAATATTTTTAGTTTAAAAAATGGTAAGCCTGTGAAACGTGGTACATTTACTTAGAACATGTACAGCACGATAGGTAAATGACATTTTTAGGTACTTCGGAGAGGAAAACACAAATAGTTGCTCTACACCGGCCTCTGTTAAGCTTCTGTACAACCTTTTGTCTTTTGACCTCGCTAATTTTGAACTTAACTTAAATTTAAGAGTTTTGTCCTTATTTAATTTTTTTTTGCATTTGGCAGTTTTGCGCCAAATTTTTGTGAAATATTGATTCGTCCAGACAAAAGGAATCGAAAAAGTAAACTTTTGACACTTTTACCAAGTATTGAGAAATAACCATTTTTTAGAGCAAAATTCTCAAAATATTTGGGTAAAAGTAAAAAAAAAATTATTTTTTTCGATTCCTCTCATTGAGACGAATCAATAACCCACAAAAGTTTTGTGCGAAATGCTTACGACGGAAAGATGCACTCCTGGATGTAATAGCCTGAAGCGTAGGGCTTCTAGTCGTTTGCAGAATAACTTGGTTAAGTCCGAGATCGTACGACAGGTAGTTCGAATTTAGCTTGTTCTGATTGTAGGTTATATGTGAGGTACATATTCAGCGTTTAAGACGGCAACTGTCGGTATTGTTTTGAAAAATGGAAAACTAATGTAAAAAGACTAGAAATGACGTTTGAAACTTAGTATAATAGGCGGCGAGGTCTATGGGATCAAACCGCCCGATAACTTCGTAGATTTAACCATTTCTTTCTAACAACTCCAACTCAAGACATATACAATCCTAAATTGAAGCACTCAACGTTAAAAGCCGAGCATAATCATGGTTTAAGCTCGAAAATGACTTAAACTTGTTTAAAGGACATTTAACTCAAACGCCAGGAGCGTTAAAAACCCCAGGCCCCGTGTGCAAAACTAAAGTTAAAACTTCGGGCAGCACACCGTCAAAGAAGGTATTAGCCCTTTGGTTTAGCTAAAAATTAGAGCTTAAGGATTTTCCTTACTAAAATCATGATCAAGTCATAGAAAAATCATTAAATCAACTGAGCCAAAGGGAAGAGATCACCCCATAACTTAGCCTAGATGACTACTCAACCATTAAACAAGAACTAAGTATGGTAAGAAATTGAAGCATGAGATTTAACCGATAAAAACGAAAACTAAGTAACTTGATATTATAAAGGATCTCAACGATACAAACAACTTTAGTACTTGAGAAATTAACAACCTAACGAAAGTTACTTGAGTTCTTGAAGGAAATAGCTATGAAAAGCTTGAACAAAGCTATGGAGTTCTTTAGGAAATTTTAAAGACAAAGTTAAAAGCTAGGTAATGGCCAAATATGGCATTAAAAGCTATTTATAAGGCTTACAAATCAGCCCTGCAAAGGACCAAAAAGCCCCCAAAATATCCCAAAAACTAGCCTTAAGTAGAAACTTTTCATAAATGGAAGGTTGAACAATTAAGCATAAAGAGTTGGTCGCAGAGCAGACGTACCGGTACCTATGTTTTGAGCTACTGGTACCCAGCAACCTGTCTTCCTCTGGAGCACCAAGGTACCGATACCAAATTGCAAAACTGTAGAACATGGCAGCTAGCTTTACAAAACCTTTTGTTGCCCCGACGGCCTTCTGATGCTTCATTCCTTGATCAATGGGACTTGACGGAGGAGTGTCGTGTGGCCTTGGTCTCTTGGGTGCCCTCGAGGCTATCCTTGATGCATTCGCCTTACTTCCGAAGCTTTGGCATGCTCCTCGTCATTCTTGACCACCGGAAGTCCTCCGAGGCTACTTGTAGTGCTGTTAGTTTCCGATTGCAATGAAATGAGTGTCGTCGGGCACTTGGACACTTGGCTGCACCCAGGAGCATCCCTTGGCTTCAAAACCGCCTTATTAGCATGTTTTACCTAAAACACTTACAAAGATACCTTACGTGCAATATCAAATGAAAAACAACAACTTAAATGTGTAAAAGCTACAAACTAAAGGCCTTTAAGCACCAAGATTATACAACCTTGGATGCTTATCACATCTCCCAACTTGAGCTTTGCTAGTCCCTAGCAAACATAACATAAAATAAAACAAACTTAAAAACTTAGCAATTTAGAAACTTAACAATCCTTCCAATAACACAACTAAGGAACATGCTCTTGTCGTATTCAAACTAACAAAAGTTCAAAAACCACAGTTCATCTATACCAAAACTCGCAGCTAGTTACAAAATGAAAGACTAAGTACAAAGCACATTCTAAGCAAGTAACAAAAGACTTGTATTTACATCCAAAGAGAGGGTACACCATTCTCAAAAACACACGCACCCAATAGCAGCCATATGCCACAAAAAGTACTTAGAAAATAGGTGTTAGTGAACAAAAATACCATGCCTCATACGTGGAGAACACTAATAAACAGAATTAAGGATTAAACAACTGACAGAGTAATTACCGAAAGGAAGGCATGCCACAAACTAACTATGCCAAACATCAAATATTGAATCAAAATGGAATTAGGGCGTACTAAAGATCAACTAAGGGCTTTATAGCTTATAATGACCTTGGTTTACAAAAGAACGGTTAACAAAATGGGTGGCGGCCATATACTTGCTCGGTTAACTACCCTTGACCGATTTACTAGTTAAAGTTCAACTAAACTAAAGACAATTAAAAGATAAGATAAGAGGTGGGATGTCAACCACCATACACCCCGACCAAGTAAAGGGATTTTCTAACTCTACAACCACCGACTCTAGTCATCCTTAACATCCTCATCATCGTCGTCCTCACTACCCTCATCGCTCTCATCTTCCTCTTCTTCCTCCTCCTCCTCTTTTTCACCACTATCGACCACCTCCTGATCTTCCGAAGGTGCCTCCTCTTTCATAACTGGATTTAAACGGCGCTGAGGTTGGCAGAATGGTTTGATATCTCCTCAAGATAGATGTGGTGAGTGCATAATAGGGGATCAATCCCTTTAATATTGGCAATTGACCACCCGATAGCCTTCGTGTGCCGCTTTAACAATTCAAGAAGTTGAAACTCTTGGTGATTCTTTAAAGAAGATGAAATAACAACGGGGAACATCTCGTCGAAGCCGAGGAAGGTGTACTTAAAAGTATTAGGCATAACTTTCAAATCAAGTTTCGAAAATTAAACACTTGAAGGGAGAGTCTTGCTTGCTAAAAGAGGCAACTCTTCAAAAGTAGGTGTCCATGGAAACACTCCACAAAGCTTATTACTCTCCGGCCAAAACTCCTCGCCATCAAGCAAAGAGTACAAATAGTTGATTTCCGGTGAATCCATGAATGAAACTTCCTCGGAAGTGAGACACACCTCCAACGGATCCTGATATAGCACATTATCGACATGGTCTTGCACCAAAGAATCGATCAAATTCACCCTACAAATGTCCTCATCATCTCCTATTTGGTTTCCAATGTGGAACATGTTGACTTGTTTCTTCATATTCTCGAAGTTCATGTTAAGCAGCCAATCTTGGCAATGAATCATGACATCGACTGTTGCTAAGAACGGCCACCTAAGAATGATCGGAACGGATGCTTGAGCCACTGGCACCGGACAAGTGTCAAGAACCACAAAATCCACCTGATACACAAATTGGTCAACTTGTACAAGAACATCCTCCACCGTCCCTTTCGGAACACGAACACTCCTATCTGTCAGTTGAAGTGTGACCCTAGTCGGCTTCATTTCGCCTAAACCAAGCTATTTATAGACCGAAAATGGCAATAAGTTCACCCTCGCCCCTAGATCAAGGAGGGCCTTTTCGACTAGCTTGCCGCCAATAGGTATGGATATTGTAGGGCACCCAAGATCTTTATACTTGGGAGGCAAATCCGATTAGAAGAGAGAACTGACTTGCTCAGTTAAAATACCTTCTTTTGGACTCAGAGCTTGGGCTTTTGTGGACACAAATCTTTCAAGTATTTGGCATAGGACGATATTTGCTTGGTAGCATCAACCAACGGAATGTTGATATTTACTTGATTGAAAAGCTCGTAGATTGCCGTATGTGAATCCAGTTGGGCCGGCATCTTTAACCGATGAGGGTACAGTGCCAGAATTGGAGAAACTTCTTGTGGTGGCAGTTCATTTGCATCTTGCTTGGGAGCTTGCCTGGGAGTTTCCCCAAGCATTGGATTTGATGACCCCAGCAAAGATGTTGGAATTGGAACAACTGGCGGCATCTCAACGGTATTGTCCACCACTTTGCCACTCCGCAACGTGATAATAGCCTTCGCCTGCTCAGGGTAGATCATCGAAGAGCTACCAACAGCATGAAGGCCTTAAGGGTTCGGTTGAGCGGGAAGCTTTCCCTTTTCCTGTTGAAGTAAGCCCACGAAATTGGTCAACTTGCCCACATGGTTCTTGAGTTCACCCAAGAATTGGGTATTTTGCTCGTTGATGTTAGTCTGATTATGCATGAAGGCTTGTAAGGTATCCTCCAATGATTGCCTCACTACACCAAATTTTAGCATTAGCGGCATGAGAAAACTGCCGTTAATAGTCCCAAAACCGCCAGTAATACTCAAAACCGCCGGTGATAGTTCAAAAACCGCTAGGAAAACAATTGTCGGAAAAACAAAAGCGGCATTAGAAAACCGCCGGTAATACTAAAAACGGCGGTAAAGAACCACCGGTAATAATACCGCAGGTAATAAAATCGGTGGTTAAATTTTTTTGCTTTCCCCATGACTCGAACCCGGAACCTCTGGATCTTTGAATGCGCGTGCGACCAACTCGGCTAACCCGCATTTTTGTTCAACTATGATAAATAATATTATTTATATTATACGGGTCGGTTTTATTATAAACGGCGGTAATATTAAAAATAACCGTACATTCTACTTTTTCCGGCGGTAATTAAAAAAACCGTCGGTAAAAGTCACTAAAAACGGCGGTCTTTGGATTACCGCCGTTTTAGGGTAATTATTACCGGCGGTCTTATTAATGCCGCTAAAAGTGTCTTTTAACGGCATTAAATTAATGCCGGTAATACTATCGCCGGTAAAGCTAAAATTTGGCGTAGTGCCTTGGCAGTTGCTGCTAAAACTGATTTGAACCATGAGAAGGCCCCGAAGGCACAAATCCTAGAGGACCTTGGATTGCTAGGAAACGTGGTGGGCCTTGAAATTAAGGCTGCTGCCATGTTTGAGATTGAAACTATGGCGGACCTTGAGAAGGTCCAACTTCATTTGGTTGGCTCCAATGCAGTCTCGAAGTTTGCTTCCAACCCGAATTGAAAGGTTGATGATAAGGATCATAACATTGATTCAATCCGTTCACCTCCTCCGGTACATAAGCACTTATAGCATTTCTGAGAGCGGGAATGCTTTGACAGTTATCGGTGGAATACCCCAAAGTTTCACAAATCACACACACCTCCTCCACATGATTAATTGCGTTAACTTCCTTCTCTTCTTTTAGTTCCATCTTTTCCAACTTCTGGGCTAACTCTTTTAAATGAGTGTCATAAGTGGTATGCTCGGTTATAGAGAACTTGCCCAAACCACTGGGGCCCTGGTTTAACATCGCTCGCTCGCCCAGATCTGTATATTGCTAAATCTGAGTTCTTTTCGCCAGAGCATCCAAAAAATCCCAAGCGTCATCGGGATTCTTTCCCACAAAGTCATCACTTCCCATCGTATCAAGGAGTTGCTTGTTATCTCGAGTGCAACCCAAGTAGAAGTAGTTAATCAACAGGTACTTGATCAAGCTGTCCCGAAACAATCATAAACGTGTGGACAGTAGTTTCAAACTCTCGAATATGGGAATATGGGTCTTCTAGCTCACAGCCCCGGAACTCAGGGATCACCTGGAGATGATCCGGCTTGAACGCAAAAGTATTGGCAGCATTGGGGGTTGGAACCACTATAGGAGACACATGAGGAGCACTTTCTGGATTAAAAAAAAAATCACGCAACAATTGAACCATTGGATTGGCCATTTGGCTGCTCAGAGGAGAAGGAGATTGATGTAGCCGATTTGATAATGGACTATGATAGACGTTGGGCATGCAACCTGCACGAAACTAGCTAACCAGACAATAAGGGCTATGCCGCCACCTCCTTCTCAATACAATCTCGAGGGGTTAAACCACCACCTCGGCTATATAAACAATAAAAGAAAAGGCAAATGACGCTTACTCTAGCTTCGTTACACCTCGATTTTGATAAGAGAATCGGTTAGAGGTATCTGCTAGAATAAGTATTTGTTACTCAAAGTAAAATTAAACGGAATACTTAGAGTGGTTTGTTGAACCTCCAAATAAGTTATAATAAGATAGTCCCAGGCAACGGCGCCTAAAATACTTACGACGGAAAGATGCAATCCTGGATGTAATAGCCTGAAGCGTAGGGCTTCTAGTCATTTGCAAAATAACTCGGTAAGTCCGAGATCGTTTCACAGGGAGATCGAATTTAGCTTGTTCGGATTGTAGGTTATATTTGAGGTTTTCGGTGTTTAAGATTGGCCAACTGTCGGTATTGTTTTGAAAAGTGGAAAACTAATGAATAAATACTAGAAATGACATTTGAAACTTAGTAAAACAAGCGGCGAGGTCTAGGGGATCAAACCTCCTGATGACTTAGCCGATTTAACCATTTCTTTCTAACAACTCCAAGTCAAGATATAGACAATCCTAACCCAAAGCACTCAACTTTAAAAGCCGAGCATAACCATGGTTTAAGCTAAAAAATGACTTAAACTCGTTTAAAAGATATTTAACTCAAACGCCAGAAGCGTTAAAAGCCCCAGGCCTCGTGTGCAAAACGAAGGTTAAACTCCGGGCAACACATGATCAAAGAAGATATTAACCCTTTGGTTTGGCCGAAAATTAGAGTTTAAGCCTTTTCCTTACTAAAATTATGATCAAGTCATAGAAAAACCATTAAATCAACTAAGCCAAAGGGAAGAGATCACCCCATAACCTAGCCTAGGTGATTACTTAACCATTAAACAAGAACTAAGCATGGTAAGAAATTGAAGCATGAGATTTAACCGATAAAAACGAGAACTAACTTGATATTTTAAAGGATCTCAATGATACAAACAACTTTAGTGCTTGAGAAATTAACAAACTAACGAAACTTACTTGAGTTCTTGAAGGAAATAGCTAAGAAAAGCTTGAACAAAACTACGGAGTTCTCTTGGAAATTTTAAAGACTTAAAGTTAAAAGCTAGGTAATGGCCAAATATGGCATGAAAGCTATTTATAAGGCTTACAAATTAGTCCTCCAAAGGAGTAAAAGGTCCCCAAAATATCCCAACTACTAGCCTTAAGTAGAAACTTTCCACAAATGGAAGATTGAACAATTTAGCATAAAGTGTTAGTCGCAGGGCAGAGGTACCGGTACCTATGTTTTGAAGTACCGATACCCAGCAACCTGTCTTCCTCTGGAGCCGCAAGTATGGGTGTACATGGTTCGAATTGGTCCGATTCTCTAAAAAATCAGTAACCGGACCATTTCAAATGGTTCTAGAAAATTAGGAACCAAAACTAACCAATATATGCATAGAACCTAACCAGAACCAAATCGCAAGACCGGTCCGATTTTGGTTCGGTTCTGGTTCTGTCCAATAAGCTTCCAAACACTTATTCACAAAATATGAACTCATAAATTAAAGAAATGGGAAGATAATCTACTGGAATAGTAATGGAAAGAAGAAAATAAAAGTTTTCCTAACAAATAAGATTTCATCTCTAAATAAATTAAGTTTAGCAAGAAAAAGATTAACCTACAAAATTCAAATACATATTTAATTACACACGTATGTATTGCTATATTTATCTTAGTTTTAAACGGTCCGGTTTGGTTCTAAGTGCGGTTCATTAATTGAGAACCAGTAACCGAACCAAAATTAACGGTTCTTATTTTTTTAGAATCATAATCTGACCGTAGAACCGCAAAACCAGACTAAATAGGACAGTTCAGTCCAAATTGGATCGGTTTTATGGTTCGAGCAGTTTTTTTGAACACCCCTAGCCCTAAGGTACCGATACCTATGTTTTGAGGTACCGGTACCTTTGCTGCAAAACTGCAAAACATGGCAGCTAGCTTTACAAAACCTTGTGTTGCCTTGACGGCCTTCCGATGCTTTCATTCCTTGATCAATGGGACTTGACAGAGGAGTGTCATGTGGCCTTGGTCTCTCAGGTGCCCTCGAGGGATATCCTTGATGCATTCGCCTTACTTTCGAAGCTTTGGCACGCTCCTCATCATTCTTGACCACCAGAAGTCCTCCGAGGCTACTTGTAGTGCCGTTAGGTTCCGATTGCGATGAAATAAGTGCCGTCGGGCACTTGGCTGCATCCCGAAGCATCCCTTGGCTTCAAAACTGCCTTATTAGCACGTTTTACCTAAAATACTTACAAAGATACCTTACGTGCAATATTGAATGAAAACGACAACTTAAATGTGTAAAAATTACAAACTAGAGGACTTTAAGCACCAAGATTATACAACCATAGGTGCTTATCACAAAACTAATAAATGCGAAAAAAATACAAATAAAGACAAAATTTCTAAATTTAAATTAAGTTCAAGAGAACAAGGCCTAAGTATACCTAGGCACTATTAACTATGTATTCTTTATTTTATTATTTTTTCCTTCAACTGTCACACACTCTCTCCTCTCCTATTCCTCCGGTTTCCCTTCTTTCTCTCTTTGCTTTATAATATTTTAATAGATAGAGAGGATTATAGAGAGATTGGTGTAGTGTGAAAATTAAAAGGAGCTAGCAAAAATACATTTTTACACTATTCACTATTTATTTCACCTATCCCTAGTGTACATGCTCTTAAGAACTATCGCAACATTAGGTTGCTAGCAATGTTCGCTGTCTTGTTTCAGGTGTTTTTTTTTTTTTTTGGGTTGAGCTCTCTATTTTACCTACATAGTAGCAAATACATAGGTTGTTGCACTTGCTCTTTGAGCATCTACAATGACATAACCACGTCTAAAAGATTTCTAAGGTTAACAATGTTTGTCTAATATATGGTTCATAATGGTATAACCAAACTCAGCAATCCCTTAACTAAGAACCAAACTTTGTCCTTTCAATTAATAAGCAAAACTAGCAACTTTTCTCTTTGGATAATCATATTTAATGGGGGCCACACTAGGGTGACACCGGTCCGCTAGCCCACCTAACCTAGCCCCCATTTTTTAAAGGGATTTGAGATATGTATTTAGGCCTATCGAATTGGATTGAGTTTTAAACCCGTTTAGTTAATGGGATGCGCCAAGAATATCTCTTTCAAACAAGCCCGACAGGTACAGCCAGATTAAAAAATGACAATGATTTGCATTATCAAGATATATTAAGAAGGAACAAAAAAATCTTTTTTATGCATGCATACATATTCCTTGGTCTTTGTATAAGTATAATTATTATGATTATAAACTCTAAATTTTAATGATGGAGAGGATGAATTTATACTTGGACACTATACTTAGAAGAATAAATCGGCTAGTTGGGAGAAAGAATAGAGAAAATAGACATATCTCTAGAATTGTTCAAAGTATAATTTCTCTCTCATTTTCTTCCATTTTATTTTCTCCCATAATCAATAAACTCATTTGAGCAAAAAGAAAAGTTAATGAATAATGCACATTTTTTATTTTACCTACCCACATGGCACATCTCTTTCAAGCACCCCAAGAACACTAGGTTTATTTAGTTTAACTTTCCTCTATTAAAAAATGGTAAGCTCGTGAATCTCGGTACATATTGCGTGAAATCAACAATATTTAGTTTAAAAAAATGGTCAGCTCGTGAAACTTGATACATTTACTTATTAAGAACGTACAGTAGCAACATTAGGTTGCTAGGCGTTTTTGCTATCCTGTTTGATCAGGTGTTTTTTTTCTTGTTTGTGCTCTCTTTTTTACCTACACAGCAACAAATACAAGGTTGTTGCACTTGCTCTTTGAGCGTCTCCAATGACATAACCAAATCTAAAAGATTTCTAAATTAAGTTAGTAATATTAGTTCAAAATATGGCTCATAATGGTACAACCAAACTTAACAATCCCTTAAAAGAACCAAACTTTGTCCTTTCGATAAGCAAAACTAGCATCTTAATTTTATCTTTAGATAGTCAAATTTAATGGGGACCATACTAGAGTGCACACTGGTCCGCTAGCCCACCCAACCTAAGCCCCCATTTTTTATAGGGGTTTGGAATATGTATTTAGGCCCATTAGATTGAGTTGATTTTTTAAACCCGTTTAGTTAATGGAATGGGCTAGGAATATCTTTTCAAATCAAGCCCGGGTACAGCTAGATCAAAAAATGACAATGATGTGCATTATATATTTATAGGAAAAAAAACTGAAATGGTCTCTATAGTTAAATGTTTGTGTCAATTTGGTCCCTGTAATTGTAATTGGCTCAACTTACACTCTGTACTTTCTATTTTGTTCCAACTTGGTCTAATTACTAACCGTCGTTAGTCCTTTTAACAGTAAAATCAAATGACCCCCTTTTTTGGAGATTAAAACAGGTTTCTCTAATTCCCCTCTTACCCTTATATGAGGGGTGTGCACGGGTCGAGCGGTCGGATTTGACCCTCGAATCCGACTCCGACATGGCGGTTAACAAATGTTTTAGGCCCGCAAACCGAACCGAAAAGGGGTAAAAACCGTCCGCGATCCCAATTCTTTATGTCGGGTCGGGTCCGACTAAAAACCGAATTAATCTTTATGAATTGGTCAGGTCGAGTAAGAAACGCACCAACCCTGACCCTGGACCAAAATTTGATTTTTAATAGAAAATGAACCCGTACCCGTCCGAAGCACATATTCGACCCCGTCCGGGACCCTTCGGGTCGGGTCGGGTCCGCGGGTGGACGGATTTTTTTGCACAGGCCTACCTAATACACCTCTAAACCAAAACACAGCTCATTCTTTCATTCTTCATTGATAAGGAGGCACCTGAGAAGAAATTGGCTATAGTTTTCTGCTTAAAGTTGCCCTCTAATTCAGCATTTTCATGATCAGCCATGAGGTAACATAACCACAGGTATTGTTTACCTGTTTAACTTGTGGACAAATACTGAGATGCCTTATTTTTCTGCATAGTACTGAAAATGCATATAGAACTATATCCAAAAGTCACAATATGATATAGATCCAAAAGTCACAACATGATAAAGAACCATGTCCAAAAGTCAGAATATTACATAAACTCAGGGATTGTTAGGCTAAATAAGCAAAGTGGCTTATTTTTTTTGCCCTTATTCAATTTTTTTCGCATTTGTTCATTTGTTTTATCAATTTTTTCGGGATTGTTGCTTTGTCATGACGAGAGGAACCTAAAAAGTAAAAAATTACCATCAAAATCCAATTTTTTTGGATAAAGACGAAAAATTGGCTTATTGGTTTAATTTTGTCTTTATTAGCTTATTTTTGTCTTTATTTAAAAGGACTAACGGCGGACTAACGGCAGTCAGCAATTTGACCAAATTGGAACAAAATGAAAAGTACAGAGTATAAATTGGGCTAATTACAACTACAGGGACCAAGTTGACACAAACATTTAACTACAGGGACCATTTCAATTTTTTTCCCTAACTATAATTATTATGATTATAAACTTTAAATTATAATAATGGGGATGATGAATTTATACCGGGAGACTACACTTTAGAAGAATAAATTCAGTACCATTGTGGAATTTGATATTGTTAATCTTAGCAGTACCTTAAAGAGGATTTGTGCAATATATGAAATCCAGTCTATGAAAGCTGT